>OX376077.1:3750000-5000000 GCA_947361185.1 Charanyca ferruginea | reverse complement strand
TGTAGATGATGTTGACACATTACGATTCGCTGGAATTGATCTTGGCGCAGCCGGTAGAATTAAAAAACCGTTAAAACATAAAGCTCACTAAAAATTTAAATAAAGAAGCAAGGTTAATGTCGAGTGGAAGTGATGCTGAGACGTTTGAAGAAGCAAATTATACAGATACGAAGACAACAATGGAGTCCATACTGCAGCCACCAAAACCATTTGTATTTGGCAAATGTTACCTCGCTAATTATCAATTAATATTTATGATGAAGCTCGTGAACTGAGTAGGAAAGATAAAAAAGTGCAAATGAATATTGTTTAACATATAATTGGAGAAAAGTGTCGAGAAGCACATGAACAATTCACAGTCGAGTACAAAACTATAGAAGAGTTGCTAAAAGCATTCGATGCATTTTTCCTTCCAAAGAACAATATAACAATAGAAAGACCGGTTTTTTTCGAGCAGTATGTATTCGAGTTAAATAAATAAATAATATGTGGGGACATTTCACACACGGCCATCTGACCCCAAACTAGGGAGACCCTGTACTCTAGGTGTCTGACAGCTGATATACATACACAAATACATTTTAAATACATAAATATATAGATAAACATCACCCAGACACAAATGGGCGCCAAAGTGTGAATTTAAGGAGTTGTGCAGTGAACCAGTCCGAGATAAAATGATATGCAGAATTAGAGACGGGGCTCTCAGGTAACGGTTATTACGCCAACCGGACTTATCACTGGCAAAAGCGGTAGACATATGCAGACTGGCGGAAATATCACATGCTCAGGCGCATAACATTAACAATGAGAAACGGTAACATCAAAATGTAAAATAAGTGTGAGAAAGAAGTTCAGAATGTGTACAATGTGATTAGCAGGACGATGGGCGACACAAGATGTATCTTTTTAACTTTTTAATTATTACTTTTTGTTATGCACCCGCCATATTATCTCTTCATCACCCTTGGTTGACTGGTAGAGAATGCCTAAGGCATTAAGTCCGCTTTTGTACCTTTGTGCATGAAGTATAAATAAATAAATAAGATAGCGGACATCCAAATTGGTGATAAGCATTACAAAAGACCGGGTATAATTCAAAGGGGCGTGGATCAACAAATCAAAACCGGAACTGTTTCTTCTAAACACAGGCTACCCTGCAGCCTATCTAGGAGAGTAGTAATCCTCCCACTAACTAGATGTGTCTTACATCTAGTTAGTGGGAGAATTAATCATTATCCTATGTTTACCTCGCTATGTATCTAGTCTTAGGGAATCAATAAACTATATTATTATTATTATTATTAACAGCGGCAAGTCTCGTGCCGTGTCTGTAAAATGCGGCAGGAATCACGAAAAAATCCAGGGTCTGGTATTCTGTCAGCGTTGTGGTGCATGTAGGAAAATGAACCACTTTTCGTAAAAAGTGTCGAGTATATGAGGTGTGTGAAGACTATAACGATCGGATAATTAATACTGCTGATATTAAATGTTGTTCGAGTAATGAGTGGACAGTCACATTATTGATTTAAAAATAAACATTAATTTTAAATTGGTCACTGGAGCTGACGTTTAGTAAATGTTTTGCAGAAAAAATATTTGAGAAAAATGAATTTATTAGAAGACAATTTAGTTCATACAACTATTAAATTACAAGGGTACTCCGGCAGCAATATCAAAGTCATTGGTAAATGTCACTTGAAGGTCGTGTATAAAAATAATACATTTGTTCTACAATTTATTGTTGTTGTTGAAAAATGTACACCTATTTTAGATAAAAATAAAGACAGTATCTTAGATGAGTTTCCGAACATGGGTTGCTTACTGGGGTCCTACGAAATAAAATTACAAAAGGAGACTGCCCAATCAATAGTACATACATGCCACGCGTAAATTGCCGATCGCGTTGAAAGAACCAGTTAAAGAAAAATTGTTAGAAATGGAAAAACAGGGTATTATTATTATTATTAAAAAAGCAGAAGGACCCCACCGATTGGGTCAACAGCATGATAGTGGTTAAAAAGTCGAACGGGGACCTTCGGATATGTCTGGATCCGCGAGACTTCACTCACGCACTCGAAGAAATAACCGCTAACTTAACTGGTGCAAAGTACTTTAGCAAGCTTTAGAGAGAGACAGAGTTTTTGGCATGTAAAATTACATCCAAATAGTACTGACCTGTGTGCGTTTAATACGGCATTCGGTAGATATAAGTTTCTTCGTATGCCGTTTGGGATACCGTCTGCCTCGAAGATTTTTATAAACGCTTATACGAACGCTTTGATGTTTTTTTTTTTTTTTTTTTTTTTTTTTTTTTTTTTTTTTTTTTTAAAAAAACGTTGCCCCACACTAGGAATTCCTCCTGTATCGTGGGTGCGTTTTACAAACATATAAATAGCGTAGGGCGTTATTCTTTTTATAGATGATTTACTTATATATGCAGATACAAAATAATTGCACGGTAAACGATTGCGTGCAGTTTTACAGCAATGCCAGGAAATTAATATAAAATTAGGATTAGGCCTATTGGCATTAAGGGACGTTAACAACTGGGAAAACCTCAGTTGCCAAGCACCACGGATTATTATTGATATACCATTAATTATGTCAATTATAAACCACTCCTAAAAAGTATGCTGTTAATATACCTATATAATATAGATCCCTCGTAAATGGTTGTTAAAGTTAGTAGGTCAGATTAGATGAAGGTTTCTAGATATATGTTATCAAATAGGTACAATATAGTACAGTATAATTATATGGATTTATATGAATCTATATATAAAAGAAAGTCGTGTTAGTGTTACACTATTTTTAACTCAAGAACGTCTGAACCGAGTTGGATGAAAATTGGTGGGGTTAGAGGTAGCTGGGGAGGTAGCTTAGAACCAGGAGACGGACATAGGATACTTTTCTTTTTTTTTACTTTTTTTTTATGTGTAGGGTAGGCGTAGGGTAGGCGTAGGGTCGGCGTAGGGTCGGCGTAGGGTAGGCGTAGGGTAGGCGTAGGGTAGGCGTAGGGTAGGCTTAGGGTGGGCGTAGGGTAAGTGTAGGTTAGGTAAATAGGTAGATAGGGACAGGACGACGTCTGTCGGGTCAGCTTGTAATTAATAAAAATAAACACAAACATTATTATAGTTTGAAATTGCGTAATTGCGAGAAACAAGTAGAAATAAATTATGTCTTGCACGTAATTTTCAACCCTATTCCTGAAAGAATTTAGTTGATTCTTAACAAATAACTAGTGATAATAAAGTTGATGACGGTCTGAGAGACCATATCCGACCTCTGTGTCGATGTCTGAGCCGATTGTTTGACTACTGCATCTGCTTCGGAGACAATGATCTGATTCAAATATTTTCTTGTGTAATTATTTAGCAAGTACAGAGGCCTGCACAGAAAGCTCATTCTAACTTTCTTTCATAGTTTTTCAACTTTATTACAAAAGAATAGGGTTCATGTTTAATTGGTAAAATTTGACAGTTTGGGATAGTTTGATATCCTGTCAAAGTCAAAGTCAAAGTTAAATCATTTATTTCAATTAGACCATTAAAAGGCACTTTTGAACGTCATAAAAATAAGTTGATTCTAGTTCCCCTTCCAAAAGGTAGTTTCGTATGGAGAAGAATGGGCAAGAAACTCCAAACATACTCTTTAAAAAAAATGTACCTCTACAATATTTTTTATTTTTTTATTTTTTTACTGATTACCATTTGTATTGTGTATTTTTTTTACTAACAGTGTGTAATTGTTTTTACAGGTCTTGTGTATCCCTATGGGATAATGGGTACGCCTATAGTTATGACGATGTATTATACCGCTCGGCACTCCTCCTCGCTCGCTCCTGACGATCCTACCTATTCCAAAGATAAAAGATAAAAGTTATCTGACTATTCAAAAATAAGCCCTTAGTTATATAACAATACGTGAATACGATGGACCTTGCATAAAAAACACTATTATTGTAGTATCTTCAAGGTATTACAAGATAAAGAATGACAGCTAAGTTGTATACATACTGTTCACATAATATTATTTACAATAATTGAAAAAGTAGACCACCACTCCTTACATTTCAACAAACTGTGAACTAGTGTGTGAACCAGAGCAAGAATTAAATATAATGTATATTTATATTAAGTATAAATTAAGTAGTTTTAATTAACAAGCAGTTTGATTTTGTCTAGACTGTAAATTGTCCTATGGAGCCCGGACCCGCATGTTTCCAAGCATTCTTATCATGGGTGTAATCCTCTAAACTGTAATAAATGCTTGTTTACAGAGTGTACTTTTAATATAATGTTTTAAATTTTCTTTCACTTAGTTGCAATATATCACTAGGAATTTTGTTATAACACTTAACTGGTTTTTTGGGTTATCCACCGTTACCGGTAACCTACACCGAACAGCTGATATCAACCTGCGGATTTAAACGGGGAGTATTGTTTATTTCTATTCTATCGTAGCCATACATTAGCATTCGATCGTCAATTATTTTGTAACACGCTCGTTTTGCATCATTTATTCTGGTAGATTTCACACTTTGCAATAGGCCATTGTCACATTGATTTTCATACAAAAGACAAAACTTAGTTTCCAAACAGAATAAATCTTACTCTAAATTTAAATACATAATAGCATTATCGTGTTTCCCTTAATTTGCATTGTAGTCTTGATGTAAAACTATAATTTTAATCTAAGTCTCCTACCCACATAGGAAAAAATAAAATCATAAGTCAATTGTAAATTAATTTAATTTCGCATTTAATGTATTTAGAGTAGCTGATTTTTAATCAGCAGCCTCCCACACTTATACCTTCACCTTAAACGCTAAATTTCCCATCTTTTCCTGTTATTTCCACCTTTCCTATTTTTTTTTCATTTTTTTATTCAATTAGTTCTCACCGTTTCTTCAATTCTAAATTTCAGTAACTATTCCTGAAACCATGCCAGTGATGACCCGTAAGGCTACTGCTCAGGATATGGAGCTTAAATTGAGAACAGCCCTACAGGAACTCAAGGCATCCAACATCCAATGTCAACAATTATTACTGGAAAGAGAGGAAGGTGAAGAGGAAATTAAGAAAATTGTTGACAAAAACACAAAGTTAAAGCGGGAACTTGTAGACCTTCATCAACAATACCTAGATGTTGTTGATGAACGGGACAAACTTCAGGTGGTCACGGATGGTTTCACCAGCTGTAGCAATTTATATGAGGAGGCATTGTGTAAGGTTAGGGACTTAGAGGATGAACTAATTCATGCAAATGTATGCATTACAAAATTACAAAAGAAAAAAGAATGTACTCAGGTTAGGGACACCAACCATTTATATAATGAATTGTTAAGTAGTAATTGCAATCAAAATTCCTTGGTAACAATCGACCTTACAGAAGATTCTTTAATAAAACATGGTAATAGTAATTATAAATTGAGTCATAACAAAATAAAAAAATATGTTAAGCTAAATAAAATCATTAATAAATGTAAGAAATTCAGGAAACAACAAAAACATTATTCCAGTAACATTAAATTAAGGAAAGAACGTGTTTTTCTTGTGAATAAATTGAATAATTTTCAAATAAAGTTAGAAGACAGTGCAAATATTTATGAGGTTGACACTCAACGCTTACAGTCTGAAATTCAGGTTCTTGAAGAGTCGCTACATTCTCTTTATACAAAGTATGTGCACTCTCAAAACCAAATAAAAGAGCATATCCTTGCCACTAATGAGTTGGTGGGTATGTGTAACTCTAATGTAGACACAGTGGACCCACTTCCTATCAACACCACTCCATGTACCTTACAAAAGGAATCATACCTTGAGTCTTCACAGCCGGAGATAGTGGAGAACTTGGAATGTTTGTCCACGAACATTGTAACACCAGAAATTGTACCAGATTCATTGGTTATTGTTCAGACAGATAGTAGTTGTGTACCTTGTGATGAGGTTGGTTATCGTCCCATTATTTTTTCAGATAGTTTAGGGAAAGGATTAGGAAAATTATTAAATAACAACCTGACTACCTGTTCTGCTTTAAATTATTGCATGCCTGGGACTTCTTATAAAGAAATAATGTCATCCATAACTAGGAAGCAGTATGATCCGAATACCATTATTACAGTATGTGTAGGTAATAGCTCAAGTGTTAGATTAAATGATATCACTGACAGTGTCACTGAAATATTGAAAATTAATTGTCAGAAAATAATATTGTGCGCTTTTCCTTACTTTGGGCACCTATCAAATAGGACAAATAATAACATACATATGCTTAATAATCATATGCATTTATTAGCTAGTCATTATAATGACAAGCTTATGTTTCTTGACACCAACACTTTTGTTGAAAAATTGAATTCGACTAGGGATACAGTGTATCTGCCTATTAGGTTTAGACGTCAGATAGCATGGCTATTAGCATTTAATATTAACTCAGACATAATTAATATGTCGAAGTGTTCCGTAATTAGCTCCACAATAGTTAGTAATAATACTAATATTAAGGTGGTAAGCCCAAATTGTTTAAACTAGTTAGCAAGACAACAGAAGGTACCAGTATCAATTTAATGCAACTTATCAATAACAAGGTATCTTCTAGCAATCAATCAGCAAGTTTAAAAAAAGGGGCTAGGCAACGTTCTTTGAAATTATTCCATCAAAATATTCAAGGATTTTCTTCCAAGCAATTGGAAATTGAATTGTTTTTAGAGAAGACAATGTTCGACATTATTTGTATAACTGAACATTGGTTGAAATCATATGAAATGTTAATTAATTATGAAAATTATACTGTGAGCAGTTGTTTCAATCGGAAATCGATGCTGCGTGGTGGTTCACTAATTATATTAAAAAGTAATATTAAATCTAAGTCTCGCAAAGACATAGTTGAACTCTCGGTTGAACATATTATTGAACTGTCCTGTGTTGAGCTAGATAGGCATGTCATAGTGTGCGTTTACAGACCCCCGAATTATCAAACATATTCTATATTTGAGTCTATAATGGAGGATGTTCTAACTAAACTTGCAACTGGTAATAAATCAATAATAATTTGTGGAGACTTTAATATTAATATTTTAGAAAATAACGCAAATAGCAGTAGATTATTAAGCCTCTTTAAATCGTTTAATTTGTCAAATGTGTTCTTAGAACCAACACGAATAACTGCAACCACTGCTTCTTGTATTGATAATGTTTTTTGTAGCTGCGACTATTTAGATAAAGCTATTGTAAATTATCTCCCTTCAGATCACAGCGGTCAAACCATTGCTTTTGAGTCCAACACACCCTTGCAAAAAATACAGATACAGTCAAGACCAATAACATCTAGTAATTTAGATAAATTTAATAAGACTTTAATTAGTAAGTTACCCGTTCAGGAACTTAATATGAATAATGGTAATATTTTGTATAAAGATTTTTTTTCAGTTGTGCAAACAGAGTTTGATAATATTTTTAAGAAAAAAATTAAAACTATTTGCCCTAAGTTTTTATTTAGTGACTGGGCAACTAAAGGTATCAGAAAAAGTAGAGAAAGGCTTTTTGAGTTGTATGGCCTTAAGCCTTATATTAACACCGAAACATTTAATAAGTATGTTTCGACTTATTCTAAAACTTTTAAAATTGCTTGTAAAGCAGCTAAAGCCTTATACATTAGCAATAAAGTTAAATCAGCTGATGATAAAATTAAGACTGTTTGGAAAATAATTAATAATGAAACAAACAGGAACAAAAAACATAATACTGATTACACTCTGGAGACTTCCCGTGGTCTCTTAAGTACTAATAAAGAAGTTGCTCAGGAATTTGCAACATTCTTTACCGATATTCCTATTAAAACTACTGAAACTTTAGATTCTTCGCCCTCACTTGCTTTAAACTTACTAAGTTCGAATGTTTCAGCATGTCCCACGGAATTTAAATTTAAACATATAAACCCTGCAATCGTTATTAAAGCTTTTAAACAACTCAAGATTAAGGGTACTGAAGATTTATGGGGGATGTCTACGAATGTTTGTAAATCAATTATTGAGACAGTGGCGCCCTATTTAGCTTTCATTTTTAATTTGTGTGTAGACCAAGGGGTTTTCCCGGATCTAATGAAGTTCAGCAAAGTTATACCACTTTTTAAATCCGGCGACTGCAAAGACTCTAATAATTACAGACCCGTTTCGGTTTTGCCGGTTTTTAGCAAAGTGTTTGAAAAAGTAATGCTTGATCAAATGCTCAGTCATTTTAACTGTCACAAAATTTTACATGATCAGCAGTATGGTTTCACCAAAGGACGTTGCACTACTGACGCCGGTGTCACCTTAATCAAGCATATATTTAAGGCTTGGGAGGATTCTCAAGATGCTATTGGTATCTTTTGCGACCTCTCCAAAGCATTTGATTGCGTGAATCACGAAACACTACTCTTAAAGCTTGAGCATTACGGACTGGGTAAACTAGCGCTTAGCTTAGTAAAATCATATTTGACTGATAGACTGCAACAAGTTCAAGTAAACGGTGTAAATTCATCGGGCTTAAAAGTAAAAATGGGGGTACCGCAGGGCTCAATATTGGGTCCGTTCCTCTTTTTAGTTTATATAAACGATTTACCTTATTTGTTGAAAAATCAACCACAAATGGTGTTATTTGCTGATGATACTTCCTTGATATTTAGAGTTAATAGACGGGCACAGCACCATGACGACGTAAATGACGCTATGCTTAAGGTTCATAATTGGTTTACTGTAAATAATTTAGTATTAAATGAGAAGAAAACTAAATGCATAAGATTCGCTTTACCGAATGTTAAAAGTAGTGAATGTAACGTTGTATTGAATAAGGATATACTTGAATTCGTCGAAAAGACTGTTTTCCTAGGGATTACGCTTGACTCAAAGCTGCAATGGGGTCCTCACTTAACATCTCTTGCAGGGCGGTTGAGTTCGGCCGCTTACGCTGTCAGAAAAATCCGGCATTTGACAGACGTGGATACCGCTAGGCTAGTATATTTTAGTTATTTTCATAGCATCATGTCCTACGGTATCTTGCTTTGGGGGCGGGCTGCAGATATTGATTCTATTTTTATTCTGCAAAAGCGGGCTGTCAGAGCCATCTATAATCTCAGCAGTCGCGAGTCTCTAAGAGAATTGTTTAAACAGATTAACATCTTGACGGTACCTTGTCAATACATATATGAAAACATTATGCATGTTCGAAAAAACCTTCATCTTTTTAATAAAATAAGTGACAGACATTGTGTTTATACTAGAAATAGGAACAAATTAGATCAGCCAAGATTCAGATTGTCAAAAGTTCATACTTCTTTTATGGGGTACTGTGTAAAATTTTATAATAAAATACCTCTTGATATTCTTCAACTAAATGAAAGACAATTTAAAACATGTATTAAACGCACACTGTGTAGACAAGCATATTATAAATTAGAAGACTACATCAATGATAAAAATGCTTGGCTAAATGCTGGTCCTGCTCCACAGGCAGTTTAGGGAATTTCCTAATTGGAGGAATGTTGTTTCCTACCCCTTTTTTTTATTGACATGAGTAACGAGTATCGTTATTATTATACACAAATATATATTTTAATTACTTTTTCGACATTTTAGAAACATTGGAAACCTTAGTTTTGTATAATTTAGCAGCATTATTTCAATTTTGTAAATGTGAGTACCATGGAGCCATATTTTAAGTAAATTATTATGTGTTTGACTTAAATGAGCATGGCGGTTGAGAGAATTGTCATGCTCACTCAAATGTCTCGCTGGTGGTGGCGCGTGTGTTGGGTCATTCGGCTCCCTCTAAAATGGTTGAGCTGAATGGTGCTGATTCACGCGTCATGTTCGTGAACGGGCGCTGTCAGTAGAGATTGGTCAACTCTTAACTGCCATGGTTTTTATCTTGATTATTTTTTATATTTTGTATTTCTAGATTACCTTCATTGTTTTCACATATAGAAGCAACAAGAATAATGTAAGCAGTATTTTGTAAAAACCTGATTTTAAAAGAGTGTCCGTGGAGTTTCTTGCTCGTTCTTCTCCATAGAGACCTACCTACGTTTTGGAACGAGCAACTAGCTTCAACTTTCTGTCTAACTGACCGACTCCTTGACAATTCAAAAGTGCCTGTAAATGGTTTAATTGAAATAAATGCTTTGACTTTGACTTTGACTTTGACTTTAACACCCCCCTAAAAGATTTACACTTAGCACACCCGGTCTTAATTAGTAACTTTAATACTTAGCGCAGTAATTGATCTTTTATATAAAATCAATTCAACGTAGTAAATCCGAAGAGATTTTGGAATACTTGGGATTTTGCTAAATAAACTCAATTTAAAATACCACTGGTAACACATATTTTAAATGTAAAAATCTTATTCATTTATATTTTTTAATATTTACGGTTCTCGGGTATGTAAATAAACACGCAAATTGAAAATTAAAAGTAACGCTAGCTTTTAATTAATAAAACACAAAATAATTCGAGAAGAAAAAGTAAAAGTTAATCCTTAGGCATACCAGCTACCATCTTACTTTCAAATTCAACGTCTTCTTGGTTAGTTTTGATTTTGAACAGCCCATTGTCGCCCCATTGAGTCCCATAGCTGTTAACCACTAACCAGTATTCAACACCATTTTCGACACCGTAGCCAATAACTCGTACACTATGATACCCTTTTAGGGTTCCATGTGTGTGTACATAAATTCCGTTTGTATAATCATCAAAATCTGTAAAGACTGCGAAGACAGCTTGAATAGGGCCGTTTTGAACCAGTTCTGCCTTTATTTGTCCTATGTCGGAGGATACTTGGTAAACGTTTTCAGCAAAATGTTTGTCATTATTGTAATTTCTATCAGAATTTACACATTCAGTCAAGCATTGACCTTTTTTGAGCTCTTCTATATTATACGGTTTACAATCTTGAGTAACAAGTCCATTGTTTTGCCAAAATTGAAATGCATTTGTTGGGTCACCCCCATTGCAGACATTATTATTTGAACATTCCAAATCTTGTTCAGAAATACGGACATGTATATCTTTGTGAATGCACGTTCTATCCGACGCTGTCGTAGCAGTTCCGAAGGTCCAGCATGAACCGCACTGTCCTTGATTATATACATCTTTTATAGTCTCACACTGGGACCATTGATCCCTGGCGTCAAAGTTATCTGGCAAGTCTATAGCTTTGAGATCGTGAGTATGGAGTGGTAACTTTTCCATAGATTCCTTGTCGAAATGTACACAAGCGATAACCTTCTCATCGATATTGTCGTAATAACCCATCTTCCAAGAGTAGTTCTGTGCGTTGAAATACTCGATGAAGGATGACTTTGACATATTCAAGTATTTGGCGTGCAACTCTGGATCAAAGTCAGCCGTCACCAATCCCGCGAGCGCCACAAGTACCACTGAATGTAACATCATCGTTGTCACTTGTAAATGTTTGTAGTGTCCATGGACTGTTTTCAGTATTTATATAATATGTGTAATGGTAAGTATGAAAGCAACGCAAAGTACAGCAATTAATATTATCTTTATCAGTCTTTTAAATAATTTTGATGCAAAGAAATATGCATAGATAAGGTAAAAATTATGGATCACGATTAAAGGAAACGATTCAGATTCCATAGAAAAAATCCAAATCAACGGTATGATAGTAAATTAAATATAAACCATTCTCATCGCTCTGTCTGGTGGTAGCCAACATATTTTTTTCATTCAGAGAAGTTTGTAGTCATTTAACTATATTGTAATCAACTGGTATATCCATGACAAATATACTAAACATCGCTTTATCTATTAGTTTAGATTAATAAAAGAGAAAGAAAAGCTCATAATTATGGAGTGAGAAAAATAAGGAGTGGTCGTCTACAATTTTAAAATTTGTAAATATAACGTAACTTAGTGTAATTTCTTAACTTTTAATTCTTTGTACATACTCTAATATAGTGGTTTTTATTAATTACAACGCATTATTAACGGTTAACTGTATAAAGTTACTGTAATTATACAAAATATTGTTAACAATTAAGTGTAAAAAAAAATATATTAAAAAAAACAAAAAACCCGACTGCGTGAAAAATAGTTAACTATTAAATTAGGTAACTCAAAAGATAGAAATAAGTGAAAATTTAAATATTATTATGTTAAAGTAAAAGCAAGTTAAAGTTTAGACACTTTTAACGGTTGTATATAATGTACATTTTTGATGCCTCCGACTGCCTTTGTGAACACTGTCAACCACGATCATTCAAAACCAAAAAAAAAATTAAATTTTCACTTATTTCTATCTTTTAAGTTACCTCATTAAATAGTTAATTATTTTTCACGCAGTCGGGTTTTTTGATTTATAAATATTTTTTTATTTTAACTTTTTTAGTTTTTGCAGTGAATTCATTTAGTATATCGTCGAGTCCCTTTAGGTCGAGCCGAGAACATTGCCTCGCTTCTATTATCCCTACGTCGAGTCTACGATTTCTGTCCCGTTTTTACTCCCTTAACGTCGAATTTCTTTACCCCGCTTTTCAGTGGCGTAGCTATCGGTGGGCTAGGCGGTGCAGTGCACCGGGTCCCCAAGCTCAGGTGGCCCCTCGGCCCCAAACCTTGAACTGACCTAGCAAAAAATTTCTTCCACCTTTAGAACAAATAAATAAAATTATTTAAGTATGTTGTGTTAAGTTGGTTCTTATGTTTATCTACTTCGACCAATCAGCTGTTATGCAACTGATTTATGAATACTAGGTTACTCTACCGAAATATTAGTAATGAACTGCTGAACTAATTATGTTTTCTTTTCCATGTTGTAATGTATTTATTGTCCTACTAGTGTTGTTGGTGGGTGGTGCACAGATATTGGAGTAGCACCAAAAGGTTTAATTAGCCTAGGTTAGGCTTAGTCGCATTTTAGCTTACAATGCTTCCTATTATTCTTCCGTTGATACAAGTTTTAGTTCATTAACCGACACCCTTGGTGACTTTGTGCGTCGGAGCTTCAGTAAACTAAAATACTATTTGTTTAATGTCTGCCATAACAAAGCTCAATGTATGCCAAGTTAGTACAGTGCTATCAGAGCTTTTAAGACACCTTTTCTAACGCCAACGTTCACGCCGTTCTGATTTGTAAGAGTTGGTACAAACCTTAATCTTCTTTCTACCATCTACACTCTTCCCGTTTTCGTTTTATCCGTAACGATACAATTGGAAAGGATGGAGTTTGTGTTGCTATTTAATTATTTTCGTAGAGATTTTCCTTTTAAAATCATTGCCTCTTCTCCTTCACTTTACAGTGCCTTCACTGAGAACCTCTTTTTGGATACCCATATCAAAGGTGTTAAAACCCTACTTGATGTTGTCTGTTAATGTCCGCCCGCCATTGAACTTTTCCAACCTAGAGAATCAGTAGGTTCAGAGTATGCACATTGCGTCATCATGGCAACCAATCGAGTCAGTCAGTCTCTTATGTTCTTCCTCTGTAACTTACTCGTTTTAATATCTCAGGGTATGACACGTGGCTCGATTTAGTCCTAACGACCTGCCCTCTCTTGAACCTACTCATGATCAGTGTTCAGTAACTGGCTTTTCCCACCATGACCTCATTTTCCACTCGTATGTCCTAAATGACAATAGGAGTTTACATGGCCGAGCTGCATGAGCCGCAAGGTTCGAAAGTTAAAAAAGGATCGCAGTGACGATAATACCTCTGAGCCTCGGAATTCGGAACCGCTTCAAAGCTGCGTCACATTCTCGAAAACATTTCATTTTTTTCTCCTACTGAAATCATCATAGTAAGTAAAACTTTAAAAAACAAATAATAAAACAATATTTTAATGATACTGTCTTTTAATTTATATCCTGACTGTACTTATGATCCAAACTCGACGTAACGGTATTAGATAGCGTAAAATAGCAATATTTTGCAAGAGCAATAGACTCTCAGACTCGACGTAAAGGAACTCAACTTAAAGCCTGCACTACACCACTAAGGCGGAGGACATCGTAGAGTACGTGCGCCGAAAGATAAAGTACACGCCGAGGGTGCAGTTACTGGAGTCGCGCCGCAACGTCAATTTCAAGGCGTTTGTGGTGCGAGTACCGAATTGTTTCCTGCCCCTCGTCATGGAAGAAGACTTTTGGCCGCAGGACGTGGTGTTCCGTCGCTTCCGCGGGCAAGTGCCACAGGACAGCACACAGTCAACTTAGTGCAATTTAGTGAAGTGCTACTAACATAGTCTTAAGTCGTTTCTATTAACACAAGGTTGAAATTATAAAATATGTATGTTTAGGTTAAGGTATTAATCTATGGGCCTATGCAGCCTGAAATAAATGAATTATTATTATTATTATTTTTCACATTCATTTATTTTATATACATATTAAATTACATTTTTAAATATTCATATAAAAACAAAAACATTTAAAAATATAAAAAAAAATAGTACCTCACCGGTATCGGGAACAGGGCCAAAGCAGGCCAAGTCAACCAAGCTACCGGCGGTCAGGGCTCCAGAGAGAGGAACCTCCTGACAATGCGGGCCGTGTCCAGAAGTACTGCCTTCTGAATCAAGCCCTTGATCCAGCCGTCTAACGAGAGCCTCCTTAGATGTTGGTCGAGGCTCTTGGCAATTAAGCCAATGGCAGTAACAATTATCGGCACAATGATCGCTGAGTCCACATTCCACATGTCGACAACCTCATGGGCCAAGTCAAGATACTTTATCTGCTTGTCTTTCTCAGCCTTCATGAGGTTCTCGTCATGAGGAACAGCTATGTCAATAATCATTGTGCGCCTCTCCAATCGATCCACCACCACTATATCAGGCTTATTGGCTACAATAGTCCTGTCAGTGATGATGGATCGATCCCAGTACAATGTGACATTGCCATTTTCAAGAACTGGATCGGGCACATACCTGTAGTATGGAACTTCTGATTCCACGAGGTTGTAATTCAGAGCAAGTTGCTGATGGATAATACTGGCCACAAGGTTGTGCCTGTGCAAGTACTCTTCGTTAGCAAGACGAGAACATCCAGAGATAATATGACGGATTGATTCACCCGGCCGGTGACATGCCCGACAAATGTCAACCGTGCCATCCTTCACAATAAATCTCCGGTAATTATTCGTCAAAATAACTTCGTCCATAATTGCACACACAAAACCTTCGGTTTCTCCAAATAGATCACCGAATCGTAGCCAGGATACGGACGCTAAGAAATCCACATCGGGCCCGTGTAGGGCCCGGAAAAAGCGTCCGTGAAGCTCCTTACTCTTCCACACCTCCTCGCGATCATTAGTCTCAAGCACTACAGGCTTGCACCAGTTCTCTTTAGCCAAGGAGAGCGGGGTGAGGCCTTTGTCCACTGCAACTACATCTCGGTGCATCCCCACGTCGGCTCCAAGGAAATATTCCCTGAGACTGTATATCTCACGGTTGTGCAGAGTCTTAGCATTTAAGAAGCCACGACCTCCGCACTTCCGTGGGATATACAGTCTCATTATCGATGACCGTGGGTGATGCATCCGATACGCTGTCAACAATGTACGGACTCTTCTATCCAGGGCATCGAGTTCCGTTTGAGTCCATTTGAGTATGCCGAAAGAGTACATCAAGACTGGCATGACCCACCCGTTGAAGGCGCGCACCTTATTTCCGTCTGACAAAAGACTATTTAATACTTTCTTCAGGCGGCCAAAGAAGCGCTCCTTCAACGATTGCTACATGTCAGCAGCATTGATGCCCAACGCTTCCGCCATACCCAAATATTTGTAGGTCTCAATTGAAGAGAGGGATCTAAGGTTTATGGAATCCGAAAGCTAAACTCCCTCAGATTCCACAATCTCCCCTCGCTTGACATGCATGACCGCACATTTGTCCACGCCAAATTCCATCCTGATGGCGCTACTGAAAGTTTCTGTTACTTTCAGTAGCTCCATCAGCTGTGAACTGTTGGTGGCAAAGAGTTTTAGGTCATCCATGTAAAGGAGGTGAGATATTACCTGACCTCCTCTCTTCAATCTATAGCCTAGACTTGAATTCTCCAGCAGTGTGCTTAGAGGATTCAAGGCTAAGCAGAACCAAAGTGGACTCAAACTGTCGCCCTGAAATATACCCCGCTCAATCCTTATCGGTTCACTATTCCTCTGGATATGTCGACATCCTGGATAGCGAAGGACCGTCCTCCACTGCCCCATACATGACATCAGGAAGGTGCGCAGAGTGGTATCTATCTTATACAACTCTAGCACCCTCATGAGCCATGTATGCGGCACAGAGTCATAGGCCTTCTTGTAATCTATCCAACATGTCGACAGATTCCTTCGGGATCGGCGAACCTGTTGACTAATGGCCATGTCTATCAGGAGCAGCTCCTTAGTACCGCGGGACCCATTCCTACATCCATTTTGAGAGGGAGACATGATAGCGTTACTGTCTATGTGTTGGTTAATTTTCGCTCTCAAAATAGATGTAAAACTTTATAGACCGTCGGCAAACATGTGATCGGTCTATAATTTGCAGGCTCCGCAGTACTACCTGATTTATGGAGCAGGTGGGTTATTCCTGTCGTCAAGAACTGGAGTAACGTTCCTGATTCCAAGGCTGACTGGAACCGAGACGCTAATCATCCTTTGCTTACTTTATGTTACGTTTCATCATCCATATACTGTATACGTATTTTCATTGTGAACACTGACATCATGACAGATGTCAGTGAATTTAAAAATGATTTTCAAATATTTATATATTTATTATTATTCTCGTTTATTCATTTTCATATCATATTAAATTACATTTTTAAATATTAGTAAAAAATAAATAAAAACATTTAAAAATATAAAAAAAATAGTAGCCCACCGGTATCGGGGACAGGGTCCAAGCCACCGGTGGTCAGGGCTCCTGAGAGAGGAATCTCCTGACTATACGCGCCGTGTCCAGGAGTACCGCTTTCTGTATCAAGCCCTTGATCCAGCTGCCCAACGAGAGCCTCCTTAGGTGTTGGTCGAGGCTCTTGGAAATGAGTCCATTGGCCGTAACGACTATCGGCACAATGACTGCTGTATTCACATCCCACATGTCGACAACCTCGCGAGCCAAGTCAAGATACTTAATTTGTTTATCTTTCTCGGTTTTCACGAGGTTCTCGTCATGTGGGACCGCTATATCAACAATCATTGCGCGACGCTCTAATCGATCTATCACCACTATGTCAGGCTTATTGGCAACAATAGTCCTGTCAGTGATGATAGATCGATCCCAATACAATGTGATGTTGCCATTTTCGAGAACTGGGTCGGGCACATACCTGTAGTACGGTACTTCCGATTCCACAAGCCTGTATTTTAGAGCAAGTTGCTGGTGGATAATCCTAGCTACAAGGTTGTGTCTATGCAAGTAGTCTCCGTTAGCCAGACGAGAGCACCCAGAGATAATGTGTCGGATTGATTCTCCCGGTCGGTGGCATGCCCGACAAATGTCAACCGTGCCGTCCTTCACAATATACCTCCGGTAGTTGTTCGTCATCATAACTTCGTCCATAATCGCACAGACAAAACCTTCGGTTTCCCCAAAGAGGTCACCGAATCGCAGCCAGGATACGGACGCCAAGAAGTCTACATCAGGTCCATGTAGGGCCCGGTAGAAGCGCCCGTGAAGCTCCTTGCTCTGCCATACCTTCTTGCGGTCATTAGTATCTAGTACTACAGGTTTGCGCCAGTTCTCGTTCGCTAAGGAGAGCGGGGTGAGACCCTTGTCCACTGAGACCACATCTCGGTGCATCCCCACGTCGGCCTTAAGGAAGTACTCCCTGAGACTGCATACCTCACGGTTGTGCAGGGACTTAGCATTAAGAAAGCCTCGTCCTCCGCACTTCCGTGGGATATACAGTCTCATTACCGATGACCGTGGGTGATGCATCCGATTTGCGGTCAGCAATGTACGGACCCTCCTATCCAGGGCGTCAAGTTCCGTCTGAGTCCACTTGAGTACGCCGAAAGAGTACATCAAAACCGGCATAACCCATCCGTTGAAGGCGCGCACCTTGTTTCCGCCTGATAAAAGACTATTCAAAACTTTATTCAGGCGGCCAAAGAAGCGCTCCCTCAACGATTGTTTCATGTCGGTAGCATTGATGCCTAACGCTTCCGACATACCCAAGTATTTGTAGGTTTCGGCTGAGGAGAGGGGTCTAAGGTGTATGGAATCCGAGAGTTGGGTTCCCACGGATTCCACAATCTCCCCTCGTTTCACATGCATGACTGCACATTTGTCCACACCAAATTCCATCCTGATGGCGCTACTGAACGTTTCTGTTACTTTCAGTAGCTCCATCAGTCGCAAATTGTTGGGGGCAAAGAGTTTCAGATCATCCATGTAAAGGAGGTGAGATATAACCTGACCTCCTCTTCTCAACCGATAGCCCAGACCTGAACCCTCCAGCAACGTGCTTAGAGGGTTCAAAGCTAAACAAAACCACAGTGGACTCAGACTATCGCCCTGACATATACCTCGCTCGATCCTTATCGGTTCGCTATTTTCCCGGATCTGCCGATATCCTGGATAGCGAAGGACTGTCTTCCATTGCCCCATACATGACATCAGGAAGGTGCGCAGAGTTGTATCAACTTTATACAACTCTAACACCCTCATGAGCCATGTATGTGGCACAGAATCATAGGCCTTCTTATAGTCTATCCAACATGTCGACAGATCCTTCCGGGAACGACGAACCTGCTGGTTAATGGCCATATCAATGAGGAGGAGCTCCTTAGTACCACGAGACCCATTCCTACATCCATTTTGAGAGGCAGACATGATAGAATTTTTGTCAATATGTTCGTTAATTTTAGCTCTCAAAATGGATGTAAGAACTTTATAGACCGTTGGTAAACAAGTGATCGGCCTATAATTTTTGGGTTCCGTAGTGCTACCTGATTTATGGAGCAGGTGGGTGATTCCAGTTGTTAGGAATTGGGGCAACGATCCTGACTCTAAGGCTGACTGGAACTGGGACGCCAAGCGAACGTGCGATCTCTGTAACCATTTTATCCAGAAATTGTGCAGCCCGTCCGGTCCTGGAGATTTCCAATTAGGTAACGGACGAACTGCACGGGCTACGTCTTGGGGGCTGATGGTTATTGCCCCCATTTCTGGTATTAGATCACACGTTCGCTCAACCTCCCGAGTCCAGTCGCCCTCAGTGTGACTAACAGGCACCGACCAGATGCTGCGCCAAAACGAACACATGGCAGCATCATCCGGCTGGTGCGCATCAGCCACGCCTTGGTCCGGTCGCTCCCAAGTCCTATACACCCACCTCTCATCACTCTGGAATATGCGATTCTGAGTGTACCGCTCCACTCGTCGCTTGTACCGTCGAATACGGTTTGCCCATGCACAGATCTTCTGCTTCAGGAAGTCGATACGCTCTGTGATGCAGGACAAATAATCTCGAGGATTGATATCACTCCCCGAGAATACCCGCCTCACAAAGCGCATCACTCTAGGGCGCGTGTTGCCCTCCCTGAAGCAGATAAGCTTGCCGATGAGTGCTCTAGCCTCACTAATACGACGCTCAATCCTGTACTGCCATGCTGGTACAGCTGGTTTTGGTCGTGCAGCTCCGTCACTGTTGGGAAATTTGACATGAGCTACACGACATGCTGCTACAGCCGCGCAGTACAAGATCGAGTGGGTATCAGCGAGGTCTTCGCTGCTGTCAAAATAATTTGACAGCTGCGAATCTAAAGCACACACCAGCGCCCTATTTTTCTTGTGCATAGGCAAACGAGGTAGTCGCGGTTTTAATTCAGGCGGTATGGAGCGATACTCCCGGAACGCATCCTCCAAAGCACTCCTCAATTGAATATTGCACTGGGTACTCACGGATATAGCCTCGCCATCATCCTCTTCACCACCGTCGTCAGGTCGCGGTGAAGCACTGGGTAAATCTTGCGATTGTACCGCGACCGCAACCAGTGGCAAAGCAGACGTGTCATGGCTACTCCGTGATTCTAGGCGTAGTCGATCAAGTACAACGTCATCCAGCATATGGTTACGCTGGATGACTCGCACCTGATCCGACAGTCGCTGTGCCGACACGTTGACAGCTGGCTCAAGCACCTGAAACAGAGAGAGCATCCGACCACGGTACGCAGTCAAGTTACTTCCCCCCTCTGTAGCCCCATAGTATGAGCGCATGACACTTTCATTAATAGACTGTGTCCATCTCATGCGCTGCACACTTCCACCGGTAGCGGGGACCCTATCAGAGACCGGTGGGTCTCGAAGTCCCAAGCTGTCCGGCGGCCGGCGTGGTCCCCGCCGACGCACAGGTGGTGGCGTCGTCGGCGGAGAGAAATACTCGTCGCTCGAGCTCGACGCAACTGCCGAGGCCGGTGTCACAGCCCTTACGATGGGACTGGGTTCCGGCGGCGGCGAGGCGGAGCTGAGCGACGGGTCCGGAGATGGTGGGCGTGCTCGGCGTGCTGCTGATCTTAAAAGCATGTTGTCATCGTCGTTTTCTAATTCTGATCCATTATTACGTTATGAATCCTTTTTATTTTAAATTGTTTTCTTGGTGCGTAAGGTGCGTAAGTAGTACATTATTATATTTCCGTTCACTGTTTATATTATTATCGAAATTATTTTCAGTTTTTGTGGTTTTTCAATGACTTATGTCACTTTTGGTTAGATCTGTTTAAAACTGTACGTATCATAAATAATTTTTAAAAAAGGTTGATTATATGGATGTAATATTAAATTGTGTAGCGAAATTAATAGGAAATATCAAACAACTATTGAAATTGTAAAAATAAATTAAGGAAGTAAGGAGACGACGTATGATGACACTAAGGGTTGCCAGCATATTATTATTATTATTAAAGGGAACCAACCTTAATTTATTTGTGGTTGTTTAGCATTTCTCATTCCAAATTACATTTAAACATATAAGTTATATATATATGTAAGCTATTTATAAAACCCTTGGTTTTAATACCCCACTCGATAGGTATTGAGGATTTTTTTTTTTGAAAACACTATTATGTCGCCAAACATATTCCAGTATATTTTGTCTAATTTTGATGTACTCAGTGTCACTCACACAATTAAGACGAATGAAACGACACCTCTCAAGCCAAAATTCATCAAGCCGTTTAGGCTTCAGAGCGTGCCAAAGAAACTTACATACATACATACGTACATACACCCGAAAAACATAACCCTCCTTCTGGCGCAGTCGGGTAAAAGTATGGTGTTTCTTGCTCATTTTTCTCCATAGGAAATTTTTGGAAGGGGGCAACTAGATTAAATATTTCTTTTCATGATAATATTCAAAAGTCCGTTTTCATGGTCTAATTGTAATAAATAATTTGACTTTAAACTTTAAGATCCCAGAATTACTAGTAAATAATATTATGTCATTTCATCATGGCTGACTTATTGTGTATTAAATTAAATTCAATCAAAATTTAAATAAAATACATTGAGAAGTTATTCTCTATGAATCGATGATTTTTATCTCTAGTAACTTTGTATTCTAGGCCTGATGAGATTCCTGTAGACCTTTAGAAAACCCTTGGCCCGATAGCTGTAGCTTGGCTGACGAAGCTGTTTAATATCATCATGCACACGAAGGACACACCAGAGTCCTAGCGCCAAAGCTTTCTCCTACCTCTTTTATGAAAACTCGGGTGATGTTGCACAATATGCAAACTACAGGGTCATAAAACTGACCTCACATACGCTTAAGATATGAGAAAGGGTCATTAATAAACGTCGACAATTATTACAGAAATCCCTACAAATCTTCACAGCATCCAGGTTAACCACTGACGCAATACAGGCAATCAAGATTATGATGGAAAAGTATAGATTTAACAAAAAAGTCTACATCGGGAATACTAGGTACAGAGGCCAGCACATCAAGCTTCAAAAATCTATCAAATGTCTATGATGGATTTTCAACTTTATTACAAAAGGATAAGGTCATATTCATTTAAGAAAATTTGACTGTTTTGAATGGCTTGATGTGCTAGCGTCTGTACACCTGAAACCATCTACATAGGGACGACGCAAATTCTCATCTAGAGAAGTTTAAATACTTCGGGTTTATGCTCACACCCAATGCTAACGTTGACACCGATGTGACACAGTTAATTAACGTAGCGTCCTATACAGACCAAGGAAAAAGTGTACAAAACGGCAGTCCGATCGGCTCTACTCTATGGGTCTGAATGCTGGATAACAAAGAATACACCATGATCAAAAGATACATATCAATGAAATGAAGATGCTTAGATGGGCGGGAGGTGTGACTCGGCTGGACAGAATTCGTAATATATATATACAAGGCGGCTTCAAAGTTGCTCCAAGCGTGGACAAAGTTACCGAAAACTCGCTCCGTTGGTACGAACATGTCAAAAGACGAAGCGAAAACCATGTGGTATAAATTGCGCTGAACCTACCAGAACAGAAAAGAGGTTGAGTCCGCCCGCTAGCGGCCTGGTGGTCTAACATAGAACGAAACCTCAAGAAAGCCCAATTGCCAAAACCGAAGATCGTCCGACGTAGAAAAGTGAGGAGACCCGACCCCAAATAATGGGATTCAGGGAAGGAAGAAAAAGAAGATTCATTTTTGTTTTCATTAGATTATTACAATTTTGTTAATTAAAAATAACGGTTAGTTTTAGGTGGTTGTGTTATAAGTAGTCAGAAGAAAGTTTAGTTTTTCTCTTCATTAGTTATTGGAATTGTTTTAGTAGTTAGTTTGAAAATGACAACCCATTTTGTATTTTTTTTAAATAGGACTTCAATGCCGCGTAACCGTTATTCTAATATTTCACAAAGCTCTAATAAAACCAGAGCTATGTAAATAGCTAGACATAATGAGACGTCTCATCAAACCGAGCTGCTAAAGTTTAAGCAGGCGGTCCGTGAGTTAGCACATAGAGCAACTGATCAGAACAGAACAGTTCCACAATCGACGTCAACAAAATGCTGAGTATCTGGCATCTTAACAGCATGCTGAGTATCAAGGGGCCAAGTCTGCTATTTTTATAATTTCGTCATTCCAACGCGATCCCATTGTCATTTTGCTAAAAGTTTGTAATCTGCTAAATTCATAATGTTCGATCATTGGTCGGTCAAAATAAAAGCAATGACTGCACAATGACGTTCTAATTCTAGCGTTATATTTTAGCAGATTACCGCCTAAGTCAGTCATTGAGTTGTCATTTTGTACGAGATTACCATTCTATATCATTTCTTTCAATGGCGTGTCAGTGCTTGACCATTGGAAAGTCATAATTAGTAGATTACCAAACTTGTCAAAATCAACAATTATGAAATCAATGATAGACCATTCTGACACTATTGTAATAGCAGACTTGAGGCCCTGGTGTCACAACGAGCTGCGAAGACATTAGAACAGTCCCAAAATCGACAGCAACAGCATGCTGAGTATGTAGAGTCACAACAGACTGCGGAGACACCAGAACAGTCCCAAGTTCGGCGTCAGTAGCAGGCGACTTACATGGCGTCCCAACGAGCTACTGAAACCTTTAAAGCGGCTGAATCTCGCAGACGTGCTGTTGTTGATAGGGCAGCACAGGAACGTCAAACATTTGCAAGAAACACGTGGGAGGTGTTTGGTAAAGCTGCATTTGAGTATAACGAGATTCTTGATTATGAAAGTCACAAGTTTTTATAAATAAAAGCGATGATGATGAAGAATGCAAATTTTGCGTACCTCTTAAGTGAAAAGCAGAAACAGCAGGTATGTGTTGTTTGGGCGGAAAAGTAGCCATTCCTTCTATAGACGAGCCAGTTGATAAAATTTTCTGAATGCCAGGATTTTGCCCGACCTTCACAAGACAGGGACAAGTTTACCATCGAATCGGTTCTTTTACTTCCTATCGCCAGTTCAAAATATATCGATAATTATCTAAGTACTATATTCTAATCCTTTCAGTTTTTATTTTTTGCTGCTACTTTATGAGAAGTGAAACCGCCCTCTACAAAAATAATAGTTTGCATACTACTCCTTACCCGACATTATAAAAACTAAAGTAACTTCTGTCTATCCGTTTGCTTATCCGTGTGAATGTATGTTTAACGGCTAATTTGCTGAGCTTTTTGTGATAAAATTTAATATGGATAGCTAAAGCCTGGGCACACCTCGGACACTTCATACAAAACTTGCAAAATAATTACCTATTACTACTACAAAACCAAATGACGTCTGTACACGTGCAAATGTGTGCGTGAATTTTAGTAGGGTTGAATCAGTTGGATGTCGTGGCGTACAAAATGGCGCGAAAAGTGCAGCGCTTTGCGTCAGGTGAACCGAACGACGACGGAACTATCCGAACGTTTCGAGCATTATTATGAAGTGATCTTGTCCGAGCGTTCAATTATTTATTTCATAAAGAAATAAAATAAATGATATTTGATTTTGAATACTCGGATTTGTAATGACATAAAAGTAATATTATAATATTTATTATGTAAAGAGGTTTATTTATTCATCAATAAAAAAAAATAAAGTAAATAGTAAATATAGTAAATAGTAAAGCTATAGCTATAGCTATAGTAAATTAAGGTACCTACCTAATTACAAAATATGGAATTCACGATCGCCCCGTACCATTACGCGGCAACGCATTTTTTTTTTTTTTCATTTATTTCGGTACCAGTCCATGTCCATACATGTTAAGTTCAAAAGTATTAAAAATAAAAATTAAGAATTAATTAAAATATTACAATAATAATAATTACAATGGGGCGACGCGACAAGGTTAGTGCGTAGGGTACTACTTTTCAATTCCAAGAATGAATAGAACGTGAAAGAAAGGGACATTAAGTACATAACTAAGACAATAAACAGAGAGAGCAATATTAATAGCTGGTAATGTTGGTATGTTATTATTACGGAAGTTTTAATTGTATTATTATAAAACGACGAAAACTTGGAAAATAAATGAATCATCGAGATTAAAACTAATAAATAAAACTTAAAACAAAATAAATCGCAAAATTGTGTGTTTGTGTCAGCAGTACCTACAGCGCTGCAGTTCTTACTATTTTGAGCGCCCTGGCTAAAGAGTCGGCGGTTAGCCCCTCCGGTGCGGGGTCGTGGGTGCGGTATCTGATATAGCGCGGGGAAGGGAGTGTCCCTTCTGTACGTAGTACTATTAAGTATTCTGTGGCCTGGGGAATGATATAGGCTATTTTTCCTCAATAAATAAGTAACTTATTAGGTGTCTATAATTCATAAGGTTAAATAATTAAATATCTGTAATGAATTAATTATTACTGTGTTTAATATTAATTAGGTACCTACTTACTTCAAAAGTGATTGTAAATGTATGAAATAAGTTTGTGCATATGAAAAAAATAAATATTATAAAAATAATACTCTTTTATTTTTAAATGGAGACTTATTTTCTTTCTTAATTAGTAGTAGAAAGTGTCTATAATAATGTATACTATAATTCTTTAAACTATTCATCAGTGCTCACTGTGGGCGACGGTTGATCTTATATGTGGGCATATGTTGGCACCTTTGTACTTAACACCATTGTATACCTGCTGTTACGGACGCCGACCTAAACTGTAATAGACGCTAACTGTAAATAATAAAATCATATTATAAACATGTTTGAATAAGAACAAGATGTAGCGTTAAGTTTGATAGGTTTAGTGTAAGCATTATAGGTACAAACCATGTTGTATTATATAATTAAGTAGGATAGATAAATAGGTAATAATAATAATTACGAATTGTACATAGTTTCAAGGCCATTTGGGCGCAAAGTAAGCGATCGAGTGGTCGGTCGAGATTTTCATTGTTTACCCCCGCCACTACTTGCACCCAGGTAGCCGTCTATATAAAAGGGCACTAGGCCCGCTTGAATTCAGATCGAAAATAGCAACTGACTAATACTGAGCTAAGAAGAATAAATGGGAAAATAATCAAGCCTGAAGAATTGTTTTATTTTCAAAATATATACAGTCCACACTGAACAGTTTGGTCCTTCCGAAGCCGGATAGAAGAACGAAGATCCTGCGGCAACCTGGCCTACCGAACTCCAGACGAAGTACGAAGCTCTGAAGAACGAACACGGCCATCAAGCAAGACTTGTTTCGACCTGAACGACTCACCGAACCGAGCCGACGGGTTTCAACAGGGATATCAAGCCAAGGGGATTATTCACCGTGCCGAAGAAATACCGATCAGAAGAGGTACCAACCTGAACGCGCCGTCGAACACAGCAAACTGAACGTGAACGTCACTCGAAGCCAAGGGGACGTAGCGGAGATTGAGGAACAGCGACGCATCCAAGAACAAGAGGCGCGGCGTGCCCAGGAACAAGAGATGCGCCGCAGGGAAACTGAACAAATCGAACGCGAAAGAACACGAAGATTCTCACTCGACCCACCGGCGTCGCCATTTTCAAAGATAGCGGACACCAGTACGGCGGCGGGGCCTTCTGGACTCCAAGCAACGACGACCAATGTGACCCGACGAAGAATGGGATCACCGGCCAGGTCAATGCGATCGACAACGAGCGTCACAACTAGACTACGGATGGCGGAACTGGAAGCAGCCGAGAAGTTGGCAGCCATTCAAAGAAAAGAGTTGGAACTGGAACAAGAGTTGATCAAGAAGAGGCTGGCAGTTGAAGTGTCAGTGATTAACGACGAAGAAAGCGTACACGATGATCAAGAACCTGGCCCTCCCCGTGAAGAACCCCATCGAAAGGTGGACGAGTGGTTGAGAACCAACCCCCTCAACCCACGGGGGGAGGAGGGGCCCAGGGAAGAACCGAAGCAAATACGATTCGAAGCATCGGGGGCGAGATCGCCAACCCCGACACGAGCAAGAAACAGCATCGAACATTTGGCGGCAACCCTCGAGAAGATGGCCAGACCCAGACCCAGGCATATCGACTTACCTACGTTTTCCGGCGCAGCCAACGAGTGGCTGCCATTCAAGGCAGCGGTACGAGACACAACAAGCATGTACCAGATCTCAGCGGCCGAGAACATACAAAGACTGAGAAGCTGCCTCAAAGGGGAAGCAAGGGACGCCGTGGCCGCTCTTCTGCACACAGCCACCGAACCTGATGTGATTATGAAGACTCTGGAGCAATGTTTTGGAAGACCAGAAGTCATCATTGATCGGGCGCTGGAAGATCTGAAGAAGCTGCCGAAGCCGGGCACGTCAGCAACAGAGCTTAATAGCTTCGCTATCAAACTACAGAACATCATCTGTGTCCTGAAAACCATCGATCGAAGGGGATACCTATTCAATCCATTGATGACACGAGAAGTACTAGACAAGCTCAGTCCGCATCTACGATCCCGCTGGTGTGACTACGCATATGAACACGAAGGGACGGCAGACCCAGAGATCGTCGTGATGTCACGGTTCCTGATGAGAGAAGCTGACCGGGCGCTGAGATACACATACGCCCCGGCCACAGGCGCTGCAACTACGAAGAAAGAAACCCGACCCGCCGTGATACTAAAGAAAAAGGCGAGCGTTTTCACTACGACCGGGGGAGCGGAGGAAGAAATTGAAAAATGCCCCAAGTGTGGACAAGCTCACGCACTAACACAGTGTCCAAAATACAAGGCACTCGCCGTGAATGAACGATGGAGTTTCCTGAAAGAAAAGAAGATTTGCTTCAAATGCGCTCATAAACAACATAGGCGCATGAACTGTAAAGCAAAGCCGTGCGGCGTGAATCAATGCCGCCGCCCGCATTACGAGACTTTACATCAAGAACACGACGAGAAGACTAAAGTCGCGAAAGAAGCCGAACAACCTAAAGAGGAAGCAGTCCTGTCCGTGGCTGCCCGTCCAGCCGCCGGCCCGCGAACAGTCATATTGAAGATGTGTCCTGTCATCGTGTCCGGACCACGGGGGGAGGTGTCGACCTACGCACTCCTAGACGAGGGTGCAACCATTACACTCGTGGACCAGGAGTTAGCATCCAGCATCGGGGCGGAGGGACCATCACAGACACTGCGCTTAAACGGTGTCAACATGTCGCAAGATGAAACAGAGAGCCAGCTTGTGACAATCAAGGTCAGGGGGGCCAAAGAAAAGGAAGCTTACAAGGTCAGAGCGAGGACCATGAAGAACCTTCAACTTTACCAGCAAGCCATCCCTGAAAACCTGCTAGAATATGAGCACCTGAAAGACCTACCTAGGAACGAGGTGTGCTACGAACGCGCGCGCCCCGGGCTCCTAGTAGGAACCGATCATTGGGAGTGCATCGTCTCCCGTGAACTACGAATCGGCGGCCCGAACGAGCCGGCCGCTTCAAGAACTCAATTAGGATGGGTGGTGCATGGAACCGCACCGCGCAGCACCATCATGCAAGAAGGCAAGGTGCTACATCTCTACGAGCCCGACCGATCATCGAACGTGAGCAACCAGGAGCTCCACAACTTGGTCGAGGCTCACTTCAAAATAGAAGCACTCAGCATCCACGGCAAGCCGCGAGTGAACGAAGCGGACCAACGCGCCATCAAGATCGTCGAGACAACAGCGAAGAGAATCAATGAAGGCTACGAGGTGGGCCTACCGTGGCGACAAGATAACATTATCATGCCACCAAGCTACAGCCAAGCACTCCGCCGTCTCAAGAAGATAGAACAGAAGATGGACGCCGATCCAGAGTTCGCTGAGGAATACTCCAGGCAGATCAACAACCTGCTTGAGAAAGGGTACGCGACACTGTGCGGCGGCTCGGAACAAACAAGTCCGGTCTGCTGGTACTTGCCACACTTTGCCGTGAAGAATCCTAACAAACCCGGCAAGTGTAGGCTAGTATTCGACGCAGCCGCACGAAGCAACGGGGTGTGCCTCAACGACGCGCTGCTGGAAGGCCCGGACATGCTGCTGGCGCTACCAGGAATACTCTTCAGATTCCGGGAAAGAGCGATCGCGATAACGGCCGACATACAAGAGATGTTTCTCCGCATAAAAATAAGACCAGAAGATCAACCAGCCCAGCAGTTTCTATGGCGAGGCAACGAAAGAGAATCGCCTCCTGCAAAATATAAAATGACGAGCATGATTTTCGGCGCAGCAAGCTCTCCGTTTATGGCCCACTACGTCCGGAACCTCAACGCGGACGTACATGGGCAAGAGTTCCCGCGAGCCCTAGAAGCGATCAAGGAAAACCATTACATGGATGACCTAGTAGCCAGCTACGATAAGAAGAAGCACGAAAGGTGATAGAAGAAACAAGAGCGGTGCACGCGCACGCGGGGTTCACGCTACGAGGATGGAGCTCGAACGAACGAACAGTGCTACGAGACGTACCCACCGAACTACATGCCACCTCTCCCACGCAACTGGGGGGAGAACAGCCCGAGAGTAAAATACTCGGGCTATATTGGAACGCAGAACGAGATGAGTTGGGGTTCAACACGTCCATGAACAGAGTGCCAACTGAAGTACGAACCAGAGCCCGCGCACCGACCAAACGAGAAGCCCTTAGTGCAGTCATGTCCATCTACGACCCGTTAGGACTGCTGAGCCACTACACGATACGATCCAAGATAATACTACAAAGTTTATGGCGCCTCCAGACCGCATGGGACGAACAGATTCCAGCAGAAGAAAACGAGCTCTTTGCGTCCTGGCTCGCGCACCTGACCGGACTGGCTCAGCTACGATTGCCGCGATGTTACCTAACACAGAAGTATGAACGTGTCGATCTACACATATTATGCGACGCCAGCGAACAAGCCTACGCGACCGTGGCCTACTGGCGAATCATAAACAACGACGGAAGTATCGGCGTAGTGTTGGTGGCCGCCAAGGCCAAGGTAGCACCGAGACGAGCACAGACAATACCGCGACTAGAACTCCAGGCGGCCGTCATCGGAGCAAGACTCGCCGACACTATAAAAAGGGAACATCAAGTCAAGATCAACCAAACGACCTACTGGACCGACTCATCCACTGTAATACATTGGATACGTCACGACATGCGACGCTTCACACCGTTCGTCGCACACAGGCTGGGTGAGATCGCCGAGCTAACCCAGAAGGAAGAATGGCGATGGCTGCCCACGGAAGTGAATGTGGCCGACGACGCGACGAGGCTCACCGACACTCCACTGAGCACAGCGGACCGATGGTTCCAGGGGCTTAGCTTCTTACATCTGCCAGAAGAACAATGGCCCATGATGTCGACAACGGAAGAAGAAGACGAGGAGGAGGTCCTACACGTGACGCAAGAACCAGGACGAGATAGCTGGCTACCAGACCCGGCCCGCTTCTCGAAATATGAAGTCCTGGTGAGGGCCACTGCACGAGCGCTCGCCTTCATAGACATCTGCCGACGTAAGGCCGTGAGCATGGAGCATCGACACATCCAGCGCGCCGAGACAGAACTTATCCGACGCGCGCAAGAAGAAAGTTTCAAAGAAGAAATAGAGAAGATCAAGTCAGCTCGCCCCCTAACTAAGACGAGCAGGCTATACAGACTGGACCCTGTAATAGAAAACGGGCTCCTCAAAGTACGAGGACGGATCGAGGCTTCCTCGGCACCGACAGAGACAAAGCGACCCATCATCATGGACGGTCGACATGCGCTAACTAGACTGATAGTGCTACGTGAACACTGCGCTGCGGGCCACGCCAACAGGGAGCGCGTGACAAATGATCTACGGCAGCGCTATTGGATCATACATCTACGACCCACTGTGCGCACGATCGAGAGAGACTGCGCCTTCTGCAAGAAGTTGAAGGGGACACCACGGACGCCAGCCACGGGGGACCTGCCGCACGCCCGCCTCGACCCTTTCCACCGCCCGTTCACCAACTGTGGGGTGGATTATTTCGGCCCCATGACCGTTAAGGTGGGCCGTCGCCGAGAGAAAAGGTGGGGAGCGCTATTTACGTGCCTCACCTCCCGCGCTGTGCACATAGAGCTCGTCGCATCCCTATCGACAGACTCTGCGATCATGGCACTAAGAAGAATGGCTGCACGAAGGGGATGGCCGCGATTAATTTATTCTGATAATGCGACCAACTTCCGCGGGGCTGATCAAGAGCTCCGCACCGCCTACACTGAATGGCTGCCTGCCCTGAAGGATGTGGGGCTACAACACAGAGTGGAATGGCGCTTTATACCTCCTGGCGCGCCCAATCAAGGCGGCGCGTGGGAGAGAATGGTGCGCTCCGTAAAAGCCGCCCTTAAAGTAACCCTACAAGAGAAGGCGCCTTCAGAAGAAGTACTCAGCACGCTCCTCGCCGAAGCTGAGTTCTGCATCAATGCACGACCCTTGACCCACGTCAGCGTGGATCCCAATGATCCTGAGGCCCTAACTCCCAACCACTTCTTATTGGGGTCTTCGAACGGCCTACCAGCAACGGGACCATGCGATGAAGCCGACCGACGAACATGGCGAGCTAGCCAAGCGCTTGCCGACTGCTTCTGGCAGCGCTGGCTACGAGAATACCTGCCCACACTGGTACCCCGCGGCGAGCCGAAGAACGACGCGCGGCCGCTGCAAGTAGGCGACGTGGTCGTCGTGGTCGACAGCACACTGCCCCGGAACACCTGGCCTATGGGGGTCGTCGAGCGCACGCATCCGGGAACCGACGGCAGCATTCGAGTCGTCGAGGTGCGGACCAGAACCGGCATCTTCCGACGCCCAGTGAGCAAGCTCGTCGTCCTGACGAAGAAAGAAGAGGCTGCGCAGGCTTCGCCGGGGGGAGAACTGTTACGGATGCCGACCTAAACTGTAATAGACGCTAACTGTAAATAATAAAATCATATTATAAACATGTTTGAATAAGAACAAGATGTAGCGTTAAGTTTGATAGGTTTAGTGTAAGCATTATAGGTACAAACCATGTTGTATTATATAATTAAGTAGGATAGATAAATAGGTAATAATAATAATTACGAATTGTACATAGTTTCAAGGCCATTTGGGCGCAAAGTAAGCGATCGAGTGGTCGGTCGAGATTTTCATTGTTTACCCCCGCCACTACTTGCACCCAGGTAGCCGTCTATATAAAAGGGCACTAGGCCCGCTTGAATTCAGATCGAAAATAGCAACTGACTAATACTGAGCTAAGAAGAATAAATGGGAAAATAATCAAGCCTGAAGAATTGTTTTATTTTCAAAATATATACAGTCCACACTGAACACCTGCCATGTTTCGAGCAAATAAATATTTTATTATTATATTAATCACTTTAATTTATTTTTGAAACGTATTCATTTTTAAATATTCATATGAAAATAAAAACATTTAAAAATATAAAAAATAGTATCCCACCGCTATCGGGAACAGGGTCCAAGCTATCGGTGGTCAGGGCTCCTGAAAGAGGAATCTCCTGACTATACGCGCCGTGGCCAGAAGTACCGCTTTCCGTATCAAGCCCTTGATCCAGCCGCCCAACTAGAGCTTCCTTAGATGTTGGTCGAGGCTTTTGGCAATTAAGCCATAGGCCGTCACGACTATCGACACAATGATTATTATTATTATTACTAAACTTGCAAAACACAAAATAATCCAAGAAGAAGAAATAAACATTAATTCCTAGGCAGACCAGCTACCATCAAATTTTCAAATTCAACGTCTGGTTGGTTAGTTTTGATTCTGAACAACCCATTTTCACCCCATTGAGTCCCATAGCTGTTAACCACTAGCCAGTATTCCATTCCATTTTCGACACCGTAGCCAATAACTCGTACACTATGTTTCCCTTTACTGGTTCCGTGTGTATGTACATAAATTCCACTTGTATAGTCATCTAAATCTGTGAATACTACAAATCCAGCCTGAATAGGGCCGTTTGTAACCAGTTCTGCCTTTATTTGATCTATGTCAGTGGGTAATCTGATAACATTGTCAGCGAAATGTTTGTCTTGATAGTAATTTTGATCAGAATTTACACATTCAGTCAAGCATTGACCTTTTCGGAGCTCTTCTATATTATACGGTTTACATTCTTGAGTAACAAGTCCATTGCTTTGCCAAAATTTGAATGCATTTACTGGATCACCTCCATTACAGACATTATTATTTGAACATTCCAAATCTTGTTCAGAAAGACGGACATGTATATCATTGTGAATGCACGTTCTATCAGATGCCGTTGTAGCAGTTCCGAAGGTCCAACATGAATTGCATTGTCCTTGATTATAGACTTCATTTATTGTCTCACACTGGGGCCATTGTTCTCTAGCGTCAAAGTTTTTTGGCAGCTCTATATATTCGAGATCGTGAGTTTGGAGTGGTAACTTTTCCATAGATTCTTTATCAAATTGTGCACAAGCGATAAATTTGTCATTGATATTGTCGTATTTAGCCATCTTCCAAGAGTAGTTCTGTGCGTTGAAATACTCGATGAAGGATGACTTTGACATATTCAAGTATTTGGCGTGCAACTCTGGATCAAAGTCAGCCGTCACCAATCCCGTGAGCGCCACAAGTACCACTGAATGTAACATCATCGTTGTCACTTCAAAGTGTTTGTAGTAGCCATCGACTGCTGTCAGTATTTATATAATAAGTGTAATGTTAAGTATGAAAGCAAAGCAACGTACAACAATTTATATTATCTTTATCAGTGTTTTAAATATTTTTGTTGCTATCAAAGAAGTATGCGTAAAATTAGTAAAATTAATGGACCACGATTGAAGAAAACTATTCAGATTCCATAGAAAAAAATCCAAATCAACGATAGTAAATTTCTAAATCATCCTCATCGCTCTGTCTGGTGGTAGCTAACATGAGTTTTTTGCTCAGAGAAGTTTGTCGGTGTTCAACCGTGTAATACACTGGAATATTATTATCTATTAATAATAATATTTTTGCATTATTACATGACATACGCGGCCAACTGACTAACATTAAGGTAAGAAGTTGCGCACATGTAGGAAATAACTAAATCTTATTTAATTCAAAGGTCTTAAAAATCTTAATCTTTAAGATTTCGTACCCAAATGGTATTAAGGGGTACTACTAAGGCTCCGCTGTCTGCCACAGCACGATATTTTTGGCATCGTAATAGAAAGATCGAGACATTTTCTTCTTCTGTGCATCATCATCATCATCATCTTCCTGCCCTTGTCCGCGTAGCATGTTTTATTCCTAAAATCGTCCTGTCAATCGTCATGCTTACACAAACTCCCTTTTCATTCATATCATTCTTCATACAATCCATCCATCTTTTCTTTGATCTTCTTCTCCCTCTTCATCCATCCACATTAATATTCATAACTCATTTGGTTACATGCGATTCATCCCTTCTCTTTAAATTTCTAAATAGGAAGCTACGTTATCCCTGAGTGCAATAAGCTATATTTTATTATTAAAAATAAGAAAATTCACGCAAACGCAGACGCGGACAAAGTGCTAATTTCAATAGATAATTATTTATTCTGCCATACAAGTCGCGACTGATAAGCGTAAATTATAGAATGTCTGAAACATGAGTTAATATTATCAGTTGCATGCCAAACTTAACTGCAACTGCCTACGTAAGAGTAAATTTACGTTATACTCTAACCTAAGCAGTTATTTATTTTATTAGAAAACAAATATGTACAATATTTTCATACTTAAAACAACTAAAACAAAATGGCATCAAGAAATGTTATCAATTATGTTTTATGGCATATTGTCGTTCCTAGAATGTTTGATGGCATATATAAGGTGAAGGCTCTCATTATATGGCCTTCAATAAGAGACCAAGCAGAAGTAGCAATGAAGTTTTATGTGATAGTGATATCGACGCTGTTGAAGTCAGCCGCAAGCATAGAGGACGAGGAACTGCAAACAAAGTACATGTCGATGCCGCAATCAGACTTCATAGAACACTTCAACGAAAAGAATTTATCATGGAAAATTAAACAGTATACGAATACTGTTATCAATTTAGATTTTGAAAAAACTCAAGCTCTTAATCATACCGTACTAAGAGCGCGCAATTACCTACCAGTTAAATATCATAATCCTTCAGAAGTGGGACCTTTACCGGAGAACTTTGATTCAAGAGAACGATGGCCCTTCTGTCCTAGCATAGGGGAAATCAACTCTCAGATGAATTGCCAATCATGCTGGGCTCACGGCGTTGCTAACACTGCATCCGATAGAATTTGCATACACACAAACAAAACGGTGTATCTTTCCGAACAAGATTTGGAGTGCTCTCATGAAAACCGTACTATCTGCACAGGTGGATCGCCAGAAAAGGGATTCCGATTTTGAATGAAACATGGCATTGTAACACGACAGTGCAAGCCTTATCAACCATTGTTAATAAATCGCACAGTCTGCATAAAAACTTGCGTCCAACCTTTTCAGAGATATAAACTTGACAAAAATTATGCTCAAGAGGTTTATCGCTTACCTAATGTTGACTACCAGATAAGAGCGGAAATATTTTTAAACGGACCAATTGAGGCATCAATGACAGTTTTCGAAGATTTTCACAATAAGGATGGTATTGGTTACGATTCAGGGATTTACATACACACATATGGCGAAATTTTGGGCCTACATAGTGTACGAGTGATTGGTTATGGCGTGGAAAATGGTGTTTATTATTGGTTAGCAGCTAACAGCTGGTCCAATATGTGGGGCGAAAATGGATTTTTCAGAATTAAACGTTTCCAGGAAGAGATTCTGTTTGAATATGGGATGCTTTCTGGTATTCCAGAATTAAATACCTAAAGATGAAACGTAGTTTCATTGTATTGTAACCGTGGTAAACTTTTATCATAATTTGGTTCTTGTAGTTGTATTACTGAACGTTATGTGAATATTTCATATTAAATGCTCTTTCCAGCTTCTATTTATTATTTTAATATTTCGTGAATTTCTGAAGTACTTTATTCTTGGTCAACTATTTTACTATAATAATGTGTATAAAAAAATATATAACTACATTTTTTTTTTAAATAATCATAATAATACAACCTACACCGCTTTGCCCGCTTTTTCGTCAGCAGGAATTTTCACACAGATCCTTAATTTTATTGATTATAAAATAACACAGCTTCAGCGGAATAACAGAGCTTCATATTGGTAAACATAAAAAAAAACCGTTTTATTTCTTTAGCTAAAGCTATACATACTATTTTAATATTATTTTTGACTAGCAACCCGGCCCGGCTTCGCATGGGCCTATAGCCTTCCTCGATAAATGGACTATCCAACACAAAAATAATTTTTCAATTCGAACCAGTAGATCCTGAGGTTAGCGCGTTCAACCAAGCAAACAAACAAACAAACTCATCAGCTTTATAATATTAGTATAGATTATAGGAACCCCTTGATAGGGTTTAGGCCTCCTCCATTTTCTTCCATTTTTCCCTGTCCTGTGCTATTCTGAGTCAGGTTTTCCCTGACACCGTAATTATGTCATATAAACATTTAAATACAAAAAATGCAATGCACGCCTTGTAACAAAAGGCCTAGGTTATTATCAGAAATTCCAAAAAATATATTAAAAATAATCCGCAAATACCATCCGAATACTAACAATAGAATAAACATTCTTTACCAAGAATGTCGTGATGGCCCAGTGCTCAGATTACTAGAAATTTGATTATTAGAAACAAAAGGCAGGTAGGCCGCCCGGAACACTGACAGTGAAGCCGAAAAAGGAAATACAAATTCAAAACCGAATACCTTTTGTTTCATAATCTGGCTAAGGCCCAGTGGTTGAAGCATCTACCTCTCATACATATTATGACGACACGGTTGGCGCAGTGGCTTAGCGTTCTTCGGGCTACGTCGGTAACCTTGGTTCTCTTGCGGATATCCTCATTTCTGATTTTATCATGCAAGGAAACTCCGACTCCTTCTGATGAGGCCCATTGTGAGCGACCACGTTTCGGTCCCGTATGTAATCACTGGCAACACACACTGATCATAGACTTTCGTCTTGAGACACTGCGGTAAGTAAGATACCACGCACGCACGCACGGACGTCTGCTAACTATAAACTACCTCCTTGCCAAATTTCATTTTTATACGTCAAGCGATTTTCGATATTTCGTAATGAGTGAGTGAGTGACCTTTTGCTTTTGTTTTTCAATTCAATATATTTATTTCGGACAAGGTACGTACCCATATTTTGGTTAGTTACAATACAGGCACTTATAAAACTATGTTAGCAAAATTTTAAATATAATATATACAAATATAATATTGGGCAAAACTGCGAACACAATTTCACCCCGACCGTCCTTATTACAGACACCGCACACACTTATGCGTATGTACCCAATGTCCAAGGAAAGGACTGTCATCTTTATCACTCAGTGTCTTCAAGATCATATTTTTATTTATATTCTTATTATAGATTATAATTATAATTATATAATGAATATGACTCTAAAATCGGCAATCCGATTTGAGCAGGCATGGTGGTCAATGCTCGTGTCTTCTCTGCTTGAGAAGAGGCCTTTGCCTTGTAGTAAGACAATAATAGGCTGGTATTCAATTATTTATTCTTATCAAGAATATGTGATCCATAAATTACACTTATTCTATGCGTTTTTATGTTACATTGCGCTCGTACTAGACATTACTCATATCGTATATATATACTGTAACAGTCGATATTCACCATAAACATTTAGAAGTGATCACGATGATAATACATTTAGTGGTACTTGTGGCGTTTGCGAGATTGGTGACGGCGGACTTTGACCCAGAGTTGCACGCCAAATACTTGACGATGTCAAAATCATCCTTCATCGAATATTTCAACGCACAGAACTACTTATGGAAGATGACTGAGTACGAAAATATCGATGAAAAGTTCATCGCTTGTGTACATCGCGATAAGGAATCTATAGAAAAATTACCACTCCAAACTAACAATCTTGACGCAATGGATTTGCCAGATAACTTTGACTCCAGGGATCAATGGCACCAGTGTGAGACTATAAAAGAAATCTACAATCAAGATACATGCGGTTCGTCCTGGACCTTCGGAACCGCCACGACAGCGTCTGACAGAATGTGCATCCACAAAAACATAACTGTTCGTCTTTCTGAACAAGATTTTGAATGTTTGAAAGAGAATGTATGCGAGGGAGGTATTGCATTGGACGCATTTCTTTACTGGCAATACAAAGGTCTTGTAACTCAAGAATGTAAACCATACGACATAAAAGAGCTCAATAAAAATAAATGTGAGACTAAATGTGTAAATTCCAATATAGATTATGGACAAGATAAACATTTCGCCGAATTCGTTTACCGAATATCCAATGACAGTGATCAAATAAAGGCTGAACTGGTAAGAAACGGTCCTATTCAGGCAACCTTTACTCTTTACGAAGATTTAAATAATTATAAAACAGGGGTTTATGTACATCGATTAGGTATTTTAGTAGGGGGCCATAGTGTGCGACTTATTGGTTATGGCGTCGAAAATGGAACTGATTATTGGTTAGTTGCTAATAGCTGGGGTAATAAATGGGGTGAACATGGGTATTTCAAAATCAAAACATACCAAGAAGATCTTGGTTTCGAAAATTATTTGATAACGGGAATCCCATAGAGTTAATTATTGTTTGCTTTTATTTCTTGGCATAGCTAGCAATGTATTTATTATCATCATCAGCCGGAAGACGTCCGCTGTTGAACATAGGCCTCCCTAATAGAACGCCACAACGAGCAGAAACCTGCCGATTACATCCACCGCTCACCCGCGACCTTGAGGATGTCATTGGTCTATCTGGTAGGAGGCCTTCCAATGCGATCTATTCCAATGCACCATTTTTAACCGACTTCAAAAAGGAGAAGGTTATCAATTCAAATGTTTATACATTTTTTTTTATGTTTTCGGGCGTAACTCTCGGTCATATATAGACGGATTTGCAAAATTAAAATTAAGCAAAATTAATTATGCAAAAAAAAAAAGTTTATTCAAAAAAAGAAAACCGCCTTCAAAAACCAAAAAGTGATAAATAACTTTAGCACAGAACACACATTACTTTACTTCCGGAAGTCGGTGGCAATACAAAACAACGAACACAAAGCCACCGCCTTCGCAGTCGAGCATATTATTCATTGGGTGAGTACATCACTGATAAAGATGCTTTGCTGGATGCTGGTCTAGCTCCACATCCATAAGGGTTCATAGATTAATTGATTAGCATTTTTAATTATTTTTGGAGCTGCTGAAGATATAGATCTACATTATATTTGCATTGTATAAACTCAATGTGTTAGTATTATATAATTTTTCATAGCACATACATGTGAACACTATGTTATTTAAAGCTACCATTTACGAGGTATGTCTTTCATTGACTTGAATGTGCCCTGGCGGTTGAGAGTTTGTCATGCTCACTGGAATGTCTCGCTGACGGTGGCGTGTGTGTTGGATCATTCGGTTCCCTTCAAAATGGTTGAGCCAAATGATGCCGATCCGTGCGTCATGTTCGTGAACGGGCGCCGTTAGTTGGGGCTGGTCATCTCTTAGCTGCCTCGGTTATTCTAAATTTATTTTGAATTGTTTGTTATGATTATATTTTTATCTAAACCTCTTTTAACGTACACGACTTGTTACATTGTTCTCACATTGTACCCTAGATTCAATATGAATGATGTAACCGAAATTTGTAACATATGATTGATTTTAAAAGAGTGTTGTTCATGGAGTTTCTTGCTCGTTCTTCTCCATAAAAACCTACTGTTTGGAACGAGCAACTAGCTTCAACTTTCTGACTGACTGACTCTGACAATTCAAAAGTACCTGTAAATGGTTTATTTGAAATAAATGATTTTGAGTTTGAAATATAAATGTTTGTTTTCGTTGGAACTTCGAAAATAAAAAGTGGATAAAAACACTCTTTAATTAAAATGAAATGTTGTGCGAAAATAACAAGTCAATCCATCGACTATTTTTAGAGTTTGACGGACTAAAATATAAACATTAAGTTATATAACAAAGAGTGTTCCCTTAAATCCTTAATCTACATCATTAATGGATTTAAATAAAATAAATCAGCAGAAAAAAATAAGTAGGTACCTATAAAAAAATCAAAAACGTACAGTGTTTCTTTTACGTATCAGATCAAATACTGTACAAATAGACCAGGGCAGATAATTTATGAAAGCAAAAAAATTATAATAGTAGAATGAAACCCATTGGAAAAGGAAGAGAATATAACATACATTATTGGTAAAAAATAAACCATTTTTGTGAAAGATAAAAATAAAACCAAAAACTTGGTTATTTGAATTTTACCCAAAAATTGTGAGGTTATGTGAAAAAAGTGTATTATAAAAGTTGAAGATATTTTTACTACCTACAACTTTGCCATTCAACTTTTTTCCATAGGACTTGTAGTTTTGCTGGAAATCGAGGTAGACCGTTTTTTACCTTTAAAAACGCACCCCCATCCACTTCCCGACCTCAGATCGCCCGTAAATTATTTTTTCTTTCATTTTTGTTATATTCTTTTACTTTTACAGTGGGTTTTTTCTACTATTATTATTTTTATGCTTTCATAAATTATCTGCCCTGGTCTATTTGTACAGTATTTGATCTGATTGTTTTTTTTATTTTTTACCTTTTTCAAAGGTATCGGCACCGGTCTAAAAGGTGGATCTGTAACCTTGAACCAATGGATAAAAAAGACGAAAAAGTTTCAATAAGGACCTTAAATGAAATTAGAAACTCCAGAGCATCGCCAATAATTTGAGTAACATAATCAAAACTCATATTTCCCTTCAAAACTCTATAAGAAACTGTACTGAAGAAATAGTAGGTAGGTACATAAATTGCAAGTCATATATCGAGAAAGTTGTCGAACCGAGTTAGCACAAGGCGACGAAATGCATATGAGTCATAAATCATGCATTTTGCATACACTCCGTGACTCCATCGGATTGTACCTGCGATTTCAGAGACAGATTTTAACTCGGAAGTTACCGGGAATTTTCATGCGAAGTGGAATTTTGGAGGTGGTACTTTCATTTAAATCTCTCATATTTGAAGTTGTAGATAGTTCAAATATAAAAATTAAAACTGTTGGGGTATCTAGTATGTTAACTTGTATGTTCAAAAACGATTATAAAATCGATGAGAGATTCGAATAACCAATAATAATCATCATCATCATCATCATTTCAGCCGAAAGACGTCCACTGTTGGACACAGGCCTCCCCAAAGGGGGGGATTTTGCCATAATCGCCACGCTTGGCAGGCGGGTTGGCGATCGCAGTATGGTTGTTACAATTGCATAGAGAACGCTGCTGCCCATTCTCTGGTACGTCCCTTAGTCGCCTCTTACGACACCCACGGGAAGATATGGGATGGTGCTATTCTTTACGTCCGACACCATACGGACAACTAATAATAATAATAATTGGATATTGATAATTTGTAGGTACGTAAAACGTGTGGTGCCGGCCGCGAATTGCACCACCCCATTTCTACTCGTGTGTGTCGTAGAAGGCGACGGAGGGATATTGACCAGAGGATCCTTCTGAGTACCATAACACTTACTGCAATCGCCAACATGCATCGGCCAAGCATGGCGATTACTGCTGAACCCCTCCTTAAGAGACCTATGCCCAGCAGTGGGCGTTTAAAGGTTGACTAGATGATGATAAATTTGTATATCTTTTTGAAAATAAAAAAGGACATGTTTAGGACTAGAATCATTTCTTGTAAGTTTTTTGTTCGATTTCCTTTGCAGTTTTAAACATTGCGTTCTACTTCCGACTACTATTATAAATGCGAAACTTTTGAGAATGTATGGGATTTTTGTTACTCTTTCATGCTTAAATAGCTGAACAAATAAACTGATATTTGGTACACATAGATATTGATCGAGCAACACATAGGTTTTTATCCCATCTTTCTGTTCGGGATAATTTGGAACTTTGGTTTAGTTTTCAATTCTACGCAGACGAAGTCGCAGGTAGAAACTAGTTTATATATAGTAGTAGTGTGTAGTAGCAGTCTATATAGTTTATATATATATATATATATTAAGTATATTAGTTATATGTATATATTTTTTTAATATTCAGTCTACATAAGTTGTTCTTTTTAACTATGCACCTGCCATGTTATCTCTTCACCACCCTTGGTTGACTGGTAGAGAATGCCTAAGGCATTAAGTCCGCCTTTGTACCTTTGTGCATGAAGTATAAATCAATAAATATATAATGAATACCAAAATATGGGCATCCAAAATGTAAAATATTTACGAATAAGACTCCTCCAAAAAAATTCTTAGATCAATGAAACAAGGAAATGCAAAAGTCGGATACTGTAAGACGCGAACTTGCGACATTAATATACTTGGACTATCCAGTGCCGTGGAACTCAGAACTCATAGGATTTAATATTGTTTATGACACGTTTGTTTTACGCGCATGTTTATATCAAACTTTCTGAAAGCATTATACCGGAGTTACTTTAGAATTTAATGCAAATTCTTGGTTTACGTATTTTTCTTAGAACTATTTTAGTTATGGGAAACGCAGAGATTTCTAGCCATGTTTTCTTAACACATGTTAGGGTTAATAAACTCCAGGAAACAGAACCTTAACGCAGACACAACAAGTGATAAACAAGAGGTACAATAAGATGACGTATGTTTTAAAAAGAAGAAAGTCACAGAACATGACCTCGGTAATCAGATTAGTGGACAGTATTAATAGGGAAGTGAACGCAAAAATAAGTGACAATAAAACAAAAGTGAAATTTAAGAATCTGAAGGTATTGAAGACTAGAAAATCTCTACTCTATTTTGCCGAGTCTTACCAGAGATGTGTGGTGATGCGTAGCGAGTGATGTGTGTGATAATGACCAATGACGTCGCTTCATTGTCATAACTTGTACTAAGCTAGCGCTGTAATTGGCTAGTCAACACATATCCCTCGCTACATAATATATCCTTACACATCTTTGGTGGAAACGCAGTCTTATAATAATAGGCGGGCTTTTGATGTACTAAACGTCCATGCGAGCAAACACTTATAACCTGGAAGGTCTATATTACAACATACAACAACAACGGCTATAAACAACAACAACTTTTGTTTTGACATTTAGTAATTCTTCTTTTTTTCTTCCTCGGATCTAAAAAAATTTAGTATGCATATCAAAGACTTTATTGTCTCAACATCTGCCTAGCCTTTTTCTAATTATGTTTCCGGATGCAGCTGAATACGAATATTTTACATGGAGCGACTGCCTGTCTGACCCCCAGAACCCATTTACTGGATAACACGATACCCCTTGTTAAGACTGGTTGTCCGTATTTCTGACTTTTAGTAACTACAAATAACGACTGTCAAAGGTCTATGAATGACAAACGTGGCCAACGGCTTTACGTGCTTTCCGAAACACGGAGTGATATTATTTGTATTCCACAGATCGACCGCGACAAGTATCAGTAGCTTAACCTTGACCGGACGTTCGTTAATTTTTCGTTAAATCCATACTAATATTATAAATGTGAAAGTAACTCTGTCTGTTACTCTTTCACGATGAAACAGCTGAACCGATTTTGATAAAATTTGGTATGAAAATGGCTTGAGCCCTGGGGAAGAACATAGGGTACTTTTTAATCAGCGACTTCATCTGCATCCACTATAACCGACATTCACGCGGACGAAGTCGCGGGCAAAAGCTAGTATAATATAATAAAATGTCATAAAAGATAAAAAAAGATAAAAGATTAAAAGACATTTTATTTGTAAAACATGAGTATACACAGGTTTATAGTGCAAGATGTTGGGATATAACTTGGCCTACATGTTTTGTCATAGAATATGGCGTACAAAGTAAAAAGTACACGAGTAGACGAAAACTAAATAGATCTATCTATCATAAATAAAAGTAAAGTACAAAATGACAAATGTACCATTGGACAAACAAACTTAGTAAGTATATAAAATAATCTATCTGTAACAAAACAATGCAAATTAATATAATTATCCTATTTTATGATAGGTATACCTAGTGACATAAAAATAAATTCAGTCAAATCCAGCAACAATTTCTTTTAACAGAAAACAAAATGTCATTATATTACTATGGATGATCATCCAGAAAGTCTGTAAGGCTATAGTAACATTTAGCAATTAAATATTTTTTCAAATGTTGCTTAAATTTGTTTCCGTTTAATTGTTTAATTAGTTTTGGTATTTTGTTAAATATTATAGGTGCCAGACATATGACACTTTGGTGCATTAATGTCGTATTGGCTCTAACGATACACAGTTTATTCTTATCCCTACGATTGCGCATAACTACATCTGATAGACGCTGAAACAGACCGGGATTGGTCTTTACGAAAACAGCTACCTCATAGATAAATAAGGACGGGAGAGTTAAAATCTTATATTTAATGAAATATTGTCTGCAGCTGTCGATCGTATCTAGTCCAAACATTGCTCTAATGCATCTTTTTTGTTGTTTGAAAACTAATTCTTTGTTAGTAGAGTTTCCCCAAAATATGATTCCAAATCTTAGAAGAGAGCCAACGATGCCATGGTATGCTGTAAGGAGAGTCTCGTGGTTGACTACTGAAGCAAGTTTATATAGAGCATAGGCAGAAGAACTGATTCTCTTGTTGAGTTGCTCAGTGTGTGACTTCCAATTCATATTTTTATCTATAATAACACCTAAAAATTTTGTATTATCAACTGTGCTAATTGCGGTACCGAGGTAGCTAATATCAATGTTTGGTGTTTGTATACGTTGGCTGAAGTACATTATTTTTGTTTTTGTTAAGTTTATTTTTAAGTTATTGTTATTCATCCAAGTGATTAAAGATTTGATGGTGTCATTTATATCTTGTTCATAAGTATTATTATTTTTGGACTCAATAATCACAGTACTGTCATCGGCAAATAGAGTCATGGGACATTTGGTTACTTTTGGTAAATCATTTACATATATTATAAACAGTAAAGGTCTTAAGACGCTTCCTTGAGGTACTCCGTATCTAACAGTGCGAATGGTGGATTTGAATTTTTCTTCTCTCTTTTTATCAAAATTTATTCTAGTTACCTCAGTGTATTGCTTTCTATTTATTAGATAAGTTTCCATTAGTTTAAGAATATTTCCTCTCATACCGTATGCCTCTAATTTATTCAGTAAAATGTCATGTTTGACATAGTCAAACGCTTGAGTCATGTCACAATACACTGCGCATACCGGTACTTTTCTATCTACGTTTGTTATGATTAATTTGATGAAATCAAAAATGGCCATATTGATGGTTTTATGTTTACGAAAGCCTTTTTGCTCGTTAATTAAAAATTTTGTTTTTCTAAGAACATGTAAATTTGGTCATATATATATTTTTCAAATATTTTTGAAAATATAGATAGTAGGGCTATTGGTCTGTAGCAGTCCATGGCTTGCCTATTATCTTTTTTGAAGAGAGGCTTTACGACAGAAGTTTTCAGATTGTCGGGAAAAGTTCCTGTAGAAATACACAAGTTTAATAAATGGCTTAAATGATCACATATTGAATATGCAACATATTGTAATACTTTTGTAGAGACTTCGTCGTGACCAACACTAGAAGTGTATTTGAGTGATCTTATGATGTTTAGTATGTCGTTAGGTAAACATGGAGCCATAAACATAGATTTATTAGATTTATCTAAATGAAAATTAGCACTAGTGCCAGTTATCGAAGCGGGTTTAATTTTATCAATAAAAAAATCGTCAAATGCATTACTAATGTCTTGTGGATCACTTATTACGTTATCCTTAATGTTAATTGACGAGATCACATTATTTCGTACATTCTTTTTAGCCTTGTTTATAATGGCCCAAGCTGCTTTTGTTTTGTTCGTTGACGTTTTAATGTTAAAGTTGTTCTGTGCGCGTTGTGTAAGTTTTGTTATAACTTTTAAATTTATTTTTATTTGATTCATTAGGTTTTAATCTATAGTTCCACTGCAGTTGTCTTTTATTTTTGCTACATTTTTTAATCCCGTTTGATAACCATTTAGGTGTTCTTTTAGTCGTGATTTTAAATTGTCTATAGGGAAAACACAGATCATAAAGCAGTTGAAAGGTATCCATAAAGGAATTGAATGCTTTGTTTGCATCGTCAGTAGTATATATTTCTGTGAAGGCGATACTTTGTAGATGACTTTTAAATTTCTGCATATTTTCATTACTATAATCCCGACGTCTTATATGCCAATAATTTATTACATGAACTTTATCTACTGGTAATTTTAGAATTTGGGATGTGTGATCAGATATGCTTAATTCAATAATCTCTGACTTACACATTTTCGACCTAATATTATGGGCGAAATTGTCTATACAAGTACCACTCTTAAGCCTTGTGGGCTGATTTAATTCCAATTTTAGATTGTAATTTAAGAGAAGACATTCTAATTGCAATAATATATAATTCCGGATTCCCTTAAAAGGGAATCAATGTTAAAATCTCCTGCAATTATGACATTCTGTTTCTGTTTTTTTGTAATAAACTTTAACATTTTTTCGAACTGTTCGAAAAATACATATATGTTATTTTGCTTAGGTACTCTATAAATACATACAACTAACGTTTTATATGTGATTAATTCCACTCCGCAACACTCAAAAACACCACTTATAGAAAATTTCGAAATATCTACAACTTCTTTATATTGGCAGTCATTTCTTTCCTCCTCTCTTTGAATTGTGTCTGCTAAAACATGCACCAATTGTGTAGTTTGGGATAAACAAATTATTTTCATAGCCCTCCATCATAAAATGTTCGGTAATACATGCGACATCTATTCTTTTTCCTGATTCTGATAGTTCCTCTAAGCAAACGGTAAGTTCATCAGACTTATTTAGCAAGCCTGCAATGTTTTGATGCATTATGTTGATGTATGAATTAGAGAAAAAACTGTGACAGTCTTTCTTGAGGTTGAGGGCTCTTTGTATCGTTAATTTGAGTATGCTTTGATTTTATACTCATAATTAACTTAGATAAATCCTTGAAGATAGTCTTTATTCCCAAGTATTTAATAAAACCGGTATCTTTTGCGAACATTTTATAGTCACATGTTAGGTTCTTGTTCGAGTCAATGTAATAGGCATATCGGTGAGAAGTTATTTCTGTGTATAGAAGATTATTGAAGTGCTCCACTCTGCAGTTAAACATTGTTGCATAGTATGAGTGTTTATAAATATGTTGGAGTGCAAATTATGATATTCGTATGAGTAATTTTTTGAAGGATTTCTCTTGTATTTGTTACTAGGGATAAGTAATCTTTTGTTGTATTAAAATCTGTGTCTCCAATTAGTATTATACAGAAATCATTCTTTGTGAATTCTATTAACTTCTTGTCTAAGTCATATAATAGATTATTTATTCCACAGTTAGGCATTCGGTAGTGACAGATGTCGGGGTTTCCAAGCGTATCATCCGCTATTGAGTATATTCTATGGTTTTTGTCTTCACTAATAATGCATATTTTACTTATTATTTCTTCTCGCTCCGAATATTTTTCAAGGGTTACATGTTTATTAGATGAGAATGTTGGTTTCTGCTTTTCTTTTATTGGTGTAGTAGGTATTTTTAAAGTTTGGGTTTCTTTGTTTTTTGTGTTTAACTTGTGATTTGTTGTAATTTCTTCTGTTTGTGTTACTCGGTTAACATTTAATACCTCTTTACTGGGAGTACTGTTACTTTTCTTTAGGTCCTCATTCATAAATTTAAGACGGCTGTTTTCTACCGATAGTAATTCTATTTCGTCATGAGCATTATGCAATTCGACAGTAAGTTTTTCTATCTGTAATTTTAATTGAAATACCAGGTCATCATGAGTAAAGCTGTCATCGTTCAAGTCTTTGCTGATGTCGGCTAAACTACTGGAATTATTTTCGAATGTTTGAGTTAAAACTTGGCTCATATTGTTTTGCGAAGCAGTCTTGGAACGTGTACCATACTGGAAAGTTATGTTTTCTAGGAAATTCATCATTATTTTATATAAGATTGTTAATCCTCGGTAGTTCCCAATAAGTAGGTGCTAGTTAAGGCTTAAATTATATTTGTCACTAGATGGCGCTGCTTGCCGAATTTTTGGTATTTGGTTTCGTGGAATAGGGTTTAATTATTTGTCAAAATGAGTTGTCAGTGCGGTACATAATTTTTTCATTAGATGGCGTTGTTATATTTTTTTTTTTACACTTAGTTTCGTGTAACAGGGGTTTAAATTTACAGACGCCAAGATTCAAAATTTTAAAATAAACTGTTTCAAAGTTTGGATCTAAATAAGTTGTAATTTTCACATCAAAACATGGATTTGTTTTGATGTGAAAATTACAACTTGTTTACACACAATTGTAGCCACTTCTAGATGGAATTACTATTTTTGTTTAATTTTTATTACGGAGACTATTGTTTACACTGGCGGTGGCGCCATCTCTCCCGTTGCGCTAGACAAAAGTTGTTTTACAAATAATCCTATATAGTTACAGCGTTTGCAAACAAGGTAATACCGACAAATATGATAGCTTTTAAATCAAAACAGCCGTATTAAGTCCACCTCACAGACGCCCTGAGGCAAAAATATTGGACAAACGACACAAAAATAAAAATGGTAGACGAACCAATTATAAACGTTGCCTTCGGTCACAAAGACAAACATTTGCTTTGGATCAGTTTTACGCATCGCTTCGTGGCGGGGACTAAGCGTGGTTTTAAAGGGTTGAATGATAAACGGATGCGGATTACAGGATGAAATTAAAAGGATATTCTAAAAATGAAGCTGGTTAGTAAAATATCAACTGGAATATTTTTTTCTATTTCAAAATAAAATAACTTAGTAAACAAATATATTTTTAATACTCATTACATTTTAAAATTATTGTATAACGGATTTTAAACCTTTCAATTTGATTTGTCGTACATTTTTAATTTCATACTTTAAAGTAGGTACCTATTTGTGTTTTTAAAGCTCAATCTATGAATCGTTCAATCAGAGTGATTGATACTCTCAGTATTATTCTGTAAACGCTTCTTTTGTCGTCGCTCTCCACACTTTGCCTATCCACTATAAATCCTGAAAACCAGAAGAATCAACAGTGTCGATCACCAGCAAAACACTGAAGTAATGAAGCATTTTGTAACAACAGTTTGTTTTCTGTTCACATATATCTTTTATATCTTTTATTCTATGCACAATTACACACGTCGATCAGATAATTCATTATTATCAGTAGAAACAAATGAATCATTCTGTCCCAATTCGATTTGTGTACATCTTTCTTCTGCTAATGTTTTATTCAGTCTTCGACGGTAAATAAGTTTAGTTTCGGACAAAACATTCCCATGTGACATTGATACAAAAATTTTACCAATATTTCTTTATCAACTCGCAACATCAATTTTCATCTCTAACCAATTGTTGTTAGAGTTCATTTGGGCTGCAAAATGATCTCGGTCCGGCTATTCTTTGTGGGGGAAATGGGCTATCCGTCAAAGTCGGTTTTATTTATCGTTTTAGTTGAATTTTATCGAACTAATAGCCCCTGAGATAAATTTACGATTGGCAACGGAATTGTACGGTGAAAAGGGTTCTGCGGGATGTTTCTTATGTATGTATTGAAGCACTTAGAGATGTCTTACATGCTCGTTTATCTTGTAGGTACTTTGATTTATTTTCCTTTGTAATACTGTTATTCTTTTTGAAATCTAAATAACAAGGCTAATACTGTTAAGTGTCCTATAAATATAGCTACTACTACAAGAGACTTACATAGGTAGGCAAACAACTTTTGAAATGTATCATTAAAATATGTTTTTATTTAAACAATATATTTACTATAAAGCCCGTCACAGACGTAGCTATAATTATATTATTAATAATAATTTATAGCAAGGCATATTACGATATAATTATTTTCTATAGTAATCTTTGAGTGACCACAGACGCAGCTATAATATAATATATATTTTTATTACGTCACCAAAATGTGTGGACAGATATACTTCAAAAATGTGAAACAAACAACGACCGCAGACGTAATAAGGGCGAACATATATTTAAATTATAGCTACCGTGTGTGGTGGTTAGCTATAATATGTATTATTTCTACGTATGTGACGGGCTTAAGCAGTTTCATAAAAAGAAAAGTGTTAATAATAATAATACTACCAGCCTAATCTCGTCCCACTGCCAGGCATAGGCATCTTCTCATAAAGAGAAGGCACAAGCATCACCACGCTTACTCCAGGCGGATTGGCGATTTCAGACTTACGTCACTACATTTTCGTTCACCGATATCAATGACGTAAACCAAAAACTGCATCTGAAAAAGTGACTTTGGTACTTGCTCGGTATCAAACCTGCAACTTCAAGCATAAGAATTGCTTTCAATACTGGGCCATCACGACGAGGAAGCGTTACTAGCAATATAGGTAATTCAAGTTCTTAAGATAGAAAAGAAAGAAAGAAAGAAATAAAAAATGTTTATTTGACACAGACCTTGTGCACACAAAAATAATAATACAAAAGTTTTTCAATATATATCAGATATAAATAAAAAACATTATTTGTGTGCCCCACGGCTGCGCCAAACAGGCCCAGTTTAGCTTAAATGCCAGACCATTTGTGCCTGACGCTGGTTTTCAACTGGACCTAGTGTGTGTGACGTAGCACGGATGTAAGATAGAAATGAATATAACAAATTCTTCCGACGACAGTTACAACATTTACAGAAAATGTCGAAAATATAGAACTAACACTAACTAAGGCCAACTTACACCAAAGAGGTTAAATTACATACTGCTATACATAATGGGCCCTAATGAGACAAGGCCGCCACACTATTCCCAAACCACTGCAACATCTGAAAGCCAGAACAGCGTCGAGGCAATGAAACTCGACGAGTCCCAGAGAAACATTACAACAGTCTTGGATCCCACAACGAAATTAATCAGAAGAGAATAGCGGAGGCGTAAGAAAAACTTTGTTTCCATTTCTTTTCAAATCAAGCAGGAGACAGAACCGAACTAGGCCAATAGTCACAAAGGGATGTTAACAACTGGGAAAAACCTAGTGTTGCCAAGCACCACGGACTATAATTAACATAATGAATGAGTCCTATAATGTGTGCTGTATCATTTGATTCCAATTATTGGTAAAGTTGCTTGAACGAACGGAAATTAGTTCTAGTTTCAACATGGTCCGCGTAATAAACAGCTCCGGATGTAACCTGTACACTAACATAATATTGCGTTTATTCTGTCAAAGAATACACTCCCATAAGATATGATGTGAAGATAATGGGGATTGTGTGCTTACATAATGGGTTCGTGTAAGTAAATAAGTCGGAGTTAATATAACCCTGACTGGTGTAACCGGACTTTAAGCAACCGAAGCACAGGGCATCTATCACGAAAGGTTAACAGATATCAAATAAATGTCGGATGCGAAAAACATTTCTCATTGGCGAAGATACCAAAGAGAACACAATGTTGTGTGATTTTGGATTTTAATGTTGTTTTATGTTTGATAGTCATAGAACATTAGGTAATTCTTTACAGTAACATTCTTTAAAAATCAATTTAAGTGAATTTAGGTGAGGTGAGCCTGAGGAGAGCTGTCAATCCCTAGCATTAGGCGAGATGACCTCTAGCTCACCTAAAGTCTTTAAAGAACTTCTATTTTTAAAACAAATAAATATTACCACCTAGGCCTAGTCAAGTTACACAAACGTTTCGTATCGTATCTCTTTCTACAATAATTAATGCCTCGTCGTAATCCATTTTTGATTTTCGATCACGTGACTTATTGTTGAGATGACGGCATTCCCATACATTTGATTAGTTTTCTATTAGCGTTATCGATTGTAGATTGTCAATTTGGCTAATTTGGCTAAGCCTGCTGTGTACTAAACAAAGAAGAAAAAGAACGAACAAACTCTAGTATAGAAGTATAGATAAAACGTGATATTTTGTTTCATTATAAGATATACCCACTCAACACAACACCACTCGATCAAGAGGACACACACAAAACAGCACTAATTTTTCAAAGCCTGCTGCATACTAAAAGAATAAAGCAAAAACATACACCCGAAAAACATAACCCTCCTTCTGGCGCAGTCGGGTAAAAACCAACAAACTCTAGTATAGAAGTATAGATAAAACGTGATATTTTGTTACATTACAAGATATACCCACTCAACACAACACCACTCGATCAAGAGGACACACACAAAATAGCACTAATTTGGCAAAGCCTGCTGCGTACTAAAGAATGAAGCAAAAACATACACCTGAAAAACATAACCCTCCTTCTGGCGTAGTCGGGTAAAAACCAACAAACTCTAGTATAGAAGTATAGATAAAACGTAATATTTTGTTACATTACAAGATATACCCACTCAACACGACACCACTCGATCAAGAGGACACACACAAAACAGCACTAATTTTTCAAAGCCTGCTGCATACTAAAAGAATAAAGCAAAAACATACACCCGAAAAACATAACCCTCCTTCTGGCGCAGTCGGGTAAAAACCAACAAACTCTAGTATAGAAGTATAGATAAAACGTGATATTTTGTTACATTACAAGATATACCCACTCAACACAACACCACTCGATCAAGAGGACACACACAAAATAGCACTAATTTGGCAAAGCCTGCTGCGTACTAAAGAATGAAGCAAAAACATACACCTGAAAAACATAACCCTCCTTCTGGCGTAGTCGGGTAAAAACCAACAAACTCTAGTATAGAAGTATAGATAAAACGTAATATTTTGTTACATTACAAGATATACCCACTCAACACGACACCACTCGATCAAGAGGACACACACAAAACAGCACTAATTTTTCAAAGCCTGCTGCATACTAAAAGAATAAAGCAAAAACATACACCCGAAAAACATAACCCTCCTTCTGGCGCAGTCGGGTAAAAACCAACAAACTCTAGAATAGAATAGAATACAATAGATTTATTTATTTGCACTGAATGTTGGTAAATACAATGAGTTCTTAAGTACCAAATAAGCGCCTGGTACATTCTGCCGTTAAGCATGCATTTGTCTTAAATAAATAAGATACATTTTATACTTATGATTCAAAAATATTACAATTTATCTGCTAAAAATCTGATATGGAATAATAACATTTGGAAGGATGTTAGTTGTTTCTTGAACAGTCTTAAAGGTTGTACCTTAATATCATCTGGAATCTTATTATACACTACTGGTGCCATGCACATTACACTTTTTTTTAATAACGAGGTTTTAAAACTACCGGTACATAATAAATTTTGGTATTGGGACCTCATTGTGGTCGTACGTTTTCTTGTGTCTCTTAAACTAGGAAATAACTTACTATTAGCTTTTACAAAAACGGCAAGTTCCATTATGTAAAGACATGGAAAGGTTAATAAATTGTGAGTTTTGAAAAAGGGTTTGCAGCTGTCTGTAACTTTTAAGTTAAACATTGCTCTAAGACAGCGTTTTTGGGCTTTAAAAATACTTTCTCTATCACAACAATTGCCCCAAAATTGCCATTTGCCTCTAGTATAGAAGTATAGATAAAACGTGATATTTTGTTACATTACAAGATATACCCACTCAACACAACACCACTCGATCAAGAGGACACACACAAAACAGCACTACTAAACAAAATGCATCCCATTAAGTGCTTTGTTGCAAACAAATGTTCATACATTTGGCTCGCCTTAAAATACAACCGTAGCTCGCTTTTCATACACATTTAAAATACTACAGTAGCAGTGAGTTTGTACATACGACGACAAATCTAGACACATATCCAGTTTAAACTGAGCTCGCATTGTGGAGACTTGTTGAACAATGAACGGTCAGGTTAGACTGGGAATATATAGCTGGTTCAGTTGCCGCGTGTACCACCACAACCGGTAGACTGTGAAATGTCCTAGTATTTGTCAGGGACTCAGCACGTTTTAGTATAGGAATGTGCATTAAGTAATCTTGGAGATGATAGCAGGAAGCTCTTACTGTCTGGTTTGAGCTTTTGGTTTTTTTTTGGTTAATATTTTCTGAGGTGGATTTTCTTTGTATTTGGAGATGTTTAGGAGCTACATTTCTGTACAGGAAAATTTAAAAAATACCCAAAACCTCTTAATCTGTACTTTGTATCATCACCCTGAATTACATTTGTTCTACGATTTTGACCTCAACTAAATACCGTAGCCAAAAACAATTTGATTTCATTTATTTGAAGTCTGTTAAAAAATCGTAGAACAAATGTTGTTCAGGGTGATGATACGAAGTGAGGATTAAGTGGTTTTAGGTATTTTTTCAATCATCCTGTAATAATAATTACTAAGTAATAATTCCATGGTAAAAGCCTTGTATTTATTCTTGTGATGGCAATTCTCTCAGCCTTCTGAGCTTTTTTTTTATATATTATTATGTGCTGTACATCATATCATATCATTATCCAATATATTATTATACTCCAAGATAAGCACCTACTAGAGCCAGCTCTTGGTTCTCAAGTGGCGACCACGAACCACTAGATGGACCGACGACATCGTCAAGGTCGCGGTTAATCGCGTTCTATGGGGGGGGGGCCTATGTTCAACAGTGGAGGTATTTCGGCTGATGATGATGATGTTAATGATGAAGTCATCAAACTTAATATTTACTAGACTACTCAAGTTTAACAATCGTCATAATTTATCATAGTGTTAAGTCTACTGCAAGTCAGTAACGTGCTTTTTATTTCTGATTATACTTATTTTAATGAGTGTTATAGTTTGTTCATCAACACCGTCGTCGTTATCATTGTCTACCTTACTAATCTTCTTAAGTTTGAATGTAGACCTCTCTTGATGTCGATTTTAAAATGTAACATAATTAAATAAAGAGAACCAAGTAATTGCATTCAATATAAGATAAGACACGATCATGAGAGACTATTCACGCGATCCCAATAATATAAACAATATAACAGAACAATAAAATCTTAGGCGTGAAGCAATAAGAAAAGACAATATTAATTACCGGAACCTCACCAAGTTACAATTGCACTTAACCAAACCTTATCACAAAGACGCAGAGTTTCCTTTGGCAGTTCTTGCAACAGATAAATTTGTAAGTGATACTATGGGGTAGAGGACGGAAGAACGCCTAATATATGGTGTTTTAGGTAATTAAATGTCACATAGATCAGAGATTAATGATGTGTTACGACATGTGGGGACCTCTTGTGTTTGTGTCTTTGGTGAAGTTGCGAGAAAATGCGAAGACAATGGTGCCGAAGGTTAGAATAGATGTGTTTCGTAACTTGTTGTCATTGGTTGGTGCGTGTGTCAAAGTGTGCTCGGTTGAACTGTTGACCAACCTGTTGAAAATGTTCTTTGAAAATGCGAAGTTTTCATTTGATAAGCTTTGCATAGGTATGTTGTCGATAACTCAATCGAAAACTCGAAAATTCTTTGAGTATCGAGAGTAAAATTTTGAAGAAATAATGTCGTAATTTAACCGCTATCCGCTTGCGCCAACTAAGGTTATCTTATAACTCCGAATTAGTTACTAAGTAAGAACCAATATGTCCGACATATTGTAATTTAAGCTTATGTTAGTAACTAACTCTTCAGTTAAACTTTATGCGTCCAGTGAGCCTAATTAACTCCCGGTAACTGGTGTCGTGTTTCTGCTTTACTTAAATATTCAACTTGCAATTGTGAACCCAATTAAAGTTATATATACGAGTACTGTAACAGTACTCGTATGAAAAAGATCAACAACTTCATATTTATTAACACAAGTAAAGACCACATGAATTGACCAATCCAAAATGAATCATACCCTAAGATCATTTTATTTTGGCTAGTTGTTACTGTTCAACTCCTGGGAAAAGGCCTCTCCCCATTCTTTTTATTTCTCCCGATGTTGTGCCTCATCTTGCTAATTTCTGAGGAAGCCATCCAAGGCGGCTCACCATCTTCTCCTCGGTGTTCTAACTTTGTCGGGGTTCAAGTCTTGCGATATCCATAGCTTAGCGGGCATCCGGCAGACATGGCCTAATCTCAATTAAGTCTTGCAGCTTTTTGAGCAACGTCGATATTTGTATTTCTTACGTGGTCTGTCAGTTTATCATAAAGTTCATCAGTAGGTGTTTCGTGAACTTCGTCGCTCGTTGACATAACTTGATTTTGGACTTCTAGATGTTGGTCAAAGACCAAGTCTGTGCACCATAAGTCTTTAAGGATAGAACAAACAAGACCGTAATAAAAGAAAACATAATAAGAATATTAGTACGAGGTAATAAAATAATAATCGTTCAAAGCCGTTGATGACGAGAATGATGTACCAGTACAGTTAGGACCAGTAATAAAACGCATCCAACCAAATGAAAATAATATAGCCACACTAATATACTTAAGCACCACGGAAATAGATAGCAAGGCAATCAAAATTCGCATTACACACTAGGACATAAACCTACAGTTATTGTCCTCATAAATTGTGATGTGCGCTACCAATCTAGGTAATTAAAACTGGAATAGTTAGCTTCATATTTCAGATGAAATGAAGATTTGATTTTAGGAGGAGCTCGTGGCTATGGACCGCCCTGTCAAGATGGTTAAGATACGATACGAAGATACACTTGCCGCGGTCAGTCCGTTGATGGATGCCTATCAGAGACCACTCCGTGCCTCGCAAAGTACATAAAACCGTTGGTCCCGAGTCTCATCCGTATATCTTTGACAGTCGTTAAAGATAGTCAGGACCTAGAAAATCTGACAACCAGTCTTATCAAGAGGTGTCGCGTTAGTCAGGCAGGCAGGCGCTTCATGTAAAACAATCATACTCAGCTGCATCTACTTAGACTGGAAGGCGACCCCAACATAGTTAGGAAAAGGCTAGATGATGATGATGAGGTTTGAAGATTCGCTCAGTGCCCAAGTGATGTGCTACCTGAATCCACAGTTTGTCCGGCAGACATGTCCTGACAAGATGCAAAACATTCAGTCATACAAAAAATTATCACAATAACTTCACAAATACACAGTACTTATAATCATAAACTAACTTTCCCCTGTCACTCCCCTGTGTACCGGAACTCTCCCCTGCCGGAAACGGCCGGAACTAGGTGCAATAATTATTAATTGCCATACTGTAAGACGGAAAATGGCGCCTTGAGACAACTCCACGGGTTGTCCAAGGGAAACTTATGGATGATAGATAATATTAATGAATTTTGTTTACAGATTCGAATTGAAAATTAATTGTTTGGACGTAATTGGATGTTACATTGTTTGCGTTGTATGTTTTTTGTTTGTTGAATCGTGTCAAAAACAACTTCTTTTTATTCTCCTATTTTTATGTCGCAAAGGTCTCTTACTCCTTCCAAACTTCCCTATTTGATATGGTCTCTGACCACGTTCCCCCAGCAAACGTGATTAGATCGTTACATCGTATTCGCCGCGGCCGACCTCAAGGAGTACAATACTATTTAGAATAACGTAATTTCCGAACTTGGAAAATGTTTTTTTTTATATATCCTAATAGGATTGCGCTTTTTCACAACTCACCTGATCCTAAGTAATGATGCGGCTTAACCAAAATAAATCAGTTCACTCGTACCTTGAAGATACCCAGATTATACTTATCGGGAAACAGAGAGGCGGGCAGTGAATTCCAGTGTCGCAGTTCGCACTATAAATGTGGAAGCAAATCGATTGGTTCGAGACCGTGGAACTTAAACCGTATAGCGGTGATGCTGACGTCCGATGATGGGATGGGTATAGGGGAATTAGGTTGTGCAATTCCAAAACACACTCTCCGAAATATAATATACCCGATAAACGACAAAACATAAACTTTTACGAAATCAGTTCCTTTACGGCTATTTATCAATTGCGCTTGGCTCAGTTTTGTCTTTCGATTCCCAAATCATATAACAAAAAATACTGACCAATCTTACCCCCTCACTAATAAATATAATCCAATTCAAAAACAAAAAAACATTTTTACACAGATTTTCAATTCAACCCCAAAACGCTACGAACAGCCCTCGAAGCCCTTAATTTATTCTTTCACTGCGTCTTATTATTTGCAAATGGTCTATTTGTCGCGACTTAACCCTTGCAACGCAGATGGGGTCCAATAGACCGCGGATTACGGCTGCGCGCCTCAAACCGTCAAACGACGTCGTTTGCTCTAAACGCTCACAATTTATTGATAAGGACATTGACAGATATTGCCTTAGGTCTCGTAAAATGCAAGCGGCAGATTAAGGGTTGACGAGTATTTGCAAATGGGACCGGTTTCCACAGGTTTGGTTTCATTACGAGAGGGTTTCTGTGTGTGAAATGGTTTTGAGCTTATAAGCTTTTGTTGTGCAAATTTTGTTCAAGTTTATTAGGTACTTCTATGCACGCCTCTGGGTTTGGATTAAAAGGGCCAGTTGAGGACATAGCATCATGAATGTGTATGTAAGTAGGTATGATTGCAATTTGTACGAGATTCTGTACATTTAAACTGCTATCTATAGCTTTAGTTTCGGTACTGAAAGTACTTCTCCGGGAAAGTACTACCACATACATATGTCGTATCCGGTCAATAGTACAGGCATGAAACGAATCGCAAGACCGCTATTATCGAAAACACGTGATCTACCACTACTTTTGGCGCGCTTCTACAGAGTCGTGATGTTTTCAGCCCACAGCGAGGAAGACATTCAGAATCTAGTGTCTGATCGCATCGGAGCTAAGACGTCCCGAAACTGTACTCGATTCGTTGTGTTTAAGTATTACCATGTCTATTTTAATTTGAGTTTGAGATTATTTTAAATCGTGTATGTGCTAAATTGTATATTGTGTTTTAATAAACGCAGTGTATTGTACCCTATGCCCAGTGTGTTTGCATTGCACGAAACCAATCTTCTGCCCACATGATGACCGAATCCAACGGACTAAATCCTAATGATACGACACACACATATTATCTGAGATATGGGGCTGTCTCACTACCAACTTTCAAACTCCGGGTTACAAGTAATACTTAATCCGCCCCACTCCCCCGCGTCCCTTTGTTTAATTTGGCCTAGTTCTGTTTTGTCTTTTGCTTAATATGGAGAGATATGGAGTGAAGTGATAAATATGTTTTTTCCCCTACTCCTCCGCTGTTCTTCTCTGATTAATTTCGTTGCGGGTTTAAGACAGTTCAATCGTTTCTCCGGGAATCGTCAAGCTCCATCATTGCCTCGTCGCTTTTCTGTTGGTCGCCACTGGTGATTTTGTTTTTCAGAAGTTCCAGTGGTTTGAGAATAGTGTGGTGGGTTTGTCCCAAAACAAATACATATTAGAAAATCCCAATTTGTTCGACCTAAGAATTGAACTTATAAAAACACTCTTGATTATCATCATCGGTCACCCTTTTTACCGAAATTACCTAAAATTAAGACCATTATTTGCAGCTCATAATACTATTTTTAACACAATTTTCATTCTATAAGTAATTTAATTTACACTTAGAAGATGCTTAAAGCTTTGTATTATCCTTTATGTACCATTCAAACTCGTTTTCTATATCACTACATATTATAAATTGAAGTTGAGTTTCTGTTCGTACGGGCTAATATCTGGAACTATTGAATCGATTCTGTAAATTGGTTCGCCAATAAGGATTACTAAGGTTATCCCTTAGTACTACAGGCTATATTTTATTCTCAATCTGAAAATACGATGTCCGAAAAACACGCGGACGAAGTCGCGGCCAAAGGCTAGTTTAGGTTTAGGAACACATTTATTGTGCGTACTGCTAATGATTGGAATTCCCTACCTGAGTCTGTGTTTCCTGATAGCTTCAACCTGGGAGGTCTTTAAATCAAGAGTGAATAGGTTACTTCTAGGCAAGCGTGCTCCATCGTAGACCGTGTCATCGCTTTCCATCAGGTAAGATAGTGGTCAAACGTATGCCTATCAACAGATTAAAAAAAGAACTAGAAAAATATTATTTTTTATCTCAGATTACGAAACAAAAGGCAGATAGATTGAGCTGAACACTGAGAGTGAAGCCACCAAAGCAAATACAAATTAAAAAACGAATGCCTACAATTAGATTCGAGCTGTACTGACACGAGTCAGTACAGCACGAAGCGAGGCATTGTTAAGAAAACAAATACCAATACAAATAAAAATTTAAAAGCGAATACAATCACGAGATTATAGGTATTCGTTTTTGAATTTGTATTTGCTTTTGTGGCTTCACTTGCAGTGTACCGCACGGTCTATCTGCCTTTTGTTTGATAATCTGAGTTTTCAACCAAACACTCCTTATACATGCAATGAAAAATGAATATTCTCAGAACAAGTGAAGATCTTTCTGTAAAATGGCGTGTTTTCAGTATAATGGCGTCTTAATGAGAAGCGAACTCGTGAAGAGACGACGTGAACATATTAATTACCTTCCGTTACTTTAATGCACGTCGCTTTCGTGATTAATGTGCTTTGAAGAGTGGGAAGGGTTAGGTACTTAGAAATATTTGTGATAAAAGTATGGCTGATTACTGAGACCTAGATTGCTACCTATAAGTTTATACATTTAATCGGTAAATTATGTATGTATGCCTATGATTGATGCCTTGGTTTTAGTCTCAAATATCCTTGGGTAAAGTGTCTGGTTATTTGTGGTTAGTTTGTCTTTCTATTATATTGATTTCAAATATAATGAACACAAGCACCGGTAAAGGTAACACATAATTAAATAATTGGTAGGTAGGTAAGTAGGCTTGGTAGGTAGGTAAGGTAGGCAGGTAAGTAGGGTAGGCATGTAGGTAGATAGGGACAGGACAACGTCTCTCGGATCAGCTAGTAAATTATAAATTTATGGTTGACATTTTCGCGTTTAAATAAATCATTTTATTATAAGAATTAAATACTACTCTTACTCTTAATGCACACGATTAAGAGTTGTATTAATTTAAATAAAAATGAAATGGAGTTTTTTATAAAACATTGTGTCAGTTGAACTAGTCTTTTTTATAGCCATGCAATAAATTACATAAAACGATATATTTATAACCCGATATTTTTCCAAAAAACCTGTAGCTAATGTACCCTAAACAACAATTTATTGATATTATTCCTATACACAATAAATAACAAAAACGGAAGGGTCAAACGCCTCACACTTGCCATAACAGTATTGTAATATTCAATGGACAAACGGAAAGGGTAACCCTGCACCGCTGAGGGTAAAAATGTTAAATTTACCGTCAGAAGCTGGCCATTTCAGTCCTCTGTGGCGGACGTCGCGATATTTTGCCGCTTTGTGTTTCCTTTGCATTGATTTCCTTACAAATAGCTGGGCGGGTTGGGGTGGAGTGCAAGTTATAAGATGATTAAAAGTACGATAGCTTGAATGCGTTAGGTGTAAAGTGCTTTTCATTGCAGGGACGAAAAATCAAAATCTCAACGTATAACATTTTTCTAAAGTTACTATAATATAATAATCCATTTATTTTCAGGCTGCATAGGCCCATAGATAAATACCTTAACTCTACTAACAATAGTCTTAAGTCTTTACTACTAACAAAAGTTACAAATTATAAAATATGTATGCTAAACATACATATTTTATAATTTGTAACTTTTGTTAGTAGTAAAGACTTAAGACTATTGTTAGTAGCACTTCACTTTGCACTAAATTGTCTTTGTGCTGTCCTGTGGCACTTGTCCGCGGAAGCGACGGAACACCACGTCCTGCGGCCAAAAGTCTTCTTTCATGACGAGGGGCAGGAAACAATTCGGTACTCGCACCACAAACGCCTTGAAGTTAACGTTGTGGCGCGACTCCAGTAACTGCACCCTCGGCGTGTACTTCGTCTTTCGGCGCACGTACTCCACGATGTCCTCCGCCTTAGTGGTGTAGTGCAGGCGGGAGATATACACCGGAGTGTTCGGCTTAGCTGCACGCAGACTTACATCGGGCTCCGTTGGTGCTTTGCCGCAGCGGTTCGCGTTCTTCCGTGATCGGCGTTTCCTCTTTTGCACCGTCACGAAACCATCCCCATTATCCGCCTTATTTGGTGCCTTTACGGGCACAGGCTTCATACTAGCAGCGCCAGGGGCGCTCGCAGAGACGCTAGCGAAACCCCTCTGAAGAGGTTCCATCGGGGCTGCCGACACTGGCAGCGGGACGGGGCCCGGGGCTCGGGCGGCGCTTCGTGGAGGAGCTGCGGAGACGGGCGCAGGGCTGCGGGGCGCGCAGGCAGGACGTTTTGCTAGCTCCGCAAACGACGGAAGCGCAGGCGACGAAACTGCTGACGCGGTTTTCGACGACGGAATATCGAGGCCGGCTCCGCAACGCGTGTTATCGAGTGACGCATCTACAGGTGACCTAGTTACCGCCACACTATTGCGCAACTCCGTGACTTCCTTGCGCAAATCGGCGACGGAATTCTGGGATGCGTCTAACTTCGCTTGCACATCCGCGAGTCTGGCCTTCAGAAACTCTATATCCTTCAGAAGGCACGTTACGTCGACGTGGTCGAAGGTAACGGGAGGCAGCTTGTGTAGCTCCCTCGCTACAAACGCCGGCACGTCGTCAGGGTCGGTCTCCTTGAACAGCGTGATGATATCTTGCAGGCTCCTCTTAGTCCCGTCACGGCGGCGGGACACCATCTGGTCGCGCTTATTCAGCACACTAAACAACTGTAGCTTGGCAGCAGCTATATCTTCCTCGCTGAAGTTTGTTGCGCAGATCTGGATAGCGGACACCTCATCCATCACATCCAGCTTCTGCTGCAGGAATGCCAGCAGCTCATTCACCACAAGTTCACTACTCATGGCGGGTAATTGCGAGCGTCAGCTTGCGCCGCGCTAATCGATATAGAAAATACGTAAACACGTCCGCATCGAAACGCGACACAAGCAAGACTGAAAAAATTTAAAATTTTCACAAACGAATCAAAAGCCGCGATCTGAAAACTTATTGTATTGCAAGTCAATCTAGATATTATGTTTAACACAATATCAGCATCTGCCTGGCCTTTTCCTAACTATGTTTGGGTCGGCTTCCAGTCTAACCGGTTGCAGCTGAATGCCAATGCAATTGAGCGAATGAAGCGACTACCGATTATGACCTACACAACCCTGTTGATAGGTAACGCGAAACCCCTTGGTAAGACTGGTTATCAGATTTTCTAGCTTCTAACTTACTACAGTTTGTGCTTTACGAGGCAAGCAGGAATCTTGGTCTGAAACGGATGGTCACCAATCCACAATATCAAATAACATTCTGTTCCAAATCCACTAATTTATAAGAATTAAAAGTATTTCTTCTTCATAAAGCCACTTTCCGTCTCTCATAACTCACACCGATCGTTGACAGTTCAAGATTTTTGCCCGAGTGGGTCTTTTTTACCCATTTTCCGTGCAATAAAGTCCCGTTGAATCCGACACGCATTTCAAGGGTTAGGTGGGTGGAAAAAATGTGAATTTAATTTGGTCGCTGAGTGTTTTTTATCCAGTCTACCTAATGATTTGAGATTTATAATCCGCTGAAAATGGAAGGACCTTTTTAATTTTGCATAATTTATTTTTTTAGAAATATGGGGCGTAATAATTTTGGCGTCCTCCTATTTTATGTTAATTGAGAGTTAGAAGAAATATTTTTTCTATTCTATACTAATAAAACCACCCTTCTTGGCTTAATTGTTGATCAACTGCAAAACAAATTTGTAAGTTGTAGTTTGTTGTTATGTAACTACAAAATTAGTGTTTTCGGATATTTTCCTTTTATTATGCTACATGACATTGCCTTTAGCTAAACTTCATTGTTTAGGTCAACGGGAAGTACACAAGTACCCATTAGGTTTTGATTGCCTCGCGAGTGTCAAAATATGCAGCATAAATGGAGCATAAACCGCCGTATCTTTTGATTGCGTTGACTTAGAAGTTTTTTCCGATCCGCGCTTTTGATTGCGTTGAAGATTTTTCCTTCTTTTTTTTTCTTTCCTTCCCTGCTCTACGGGATTGCAGATCAGAGTATTTAATAATATTAGTAATTATTAATTTCAACTTGATAGCTTCACGCGTTCCTGAGAAAAATTGTCCTAATAGACGGACAGACGGACAACGAAGTGTTCCTATAAGGGTTCAGTTTTTACTTTTGAGGTTCGGAACCCTAAATATGATCGCAATGAAGGGAAAAACACAAAATTTTGGCTGTCTTTTTAATTCCATTAGATAGTGTTATTAAAACATTACAAAAACTCATTTTGGTGATTAACAACTTGTTAAATAATGTCCAACCAGTCAACAAAAACCTTTAAAACGATTACATAATAATCCAAATGACCACTCACTCGATTACAATAGAACAACTAACATTCAATTATCTTAATCACGGACACCCATTTAATTATTCATTACATTTGTCACTTCGGACAATGGCCGAGCATTGCCTTTCACCCCGCTGTCCAACACAAAAACATTGTTAGTTATACATTACGTATGCAGATTGGATTCTGTTAAACAATTGTTTAAATAAACTTGGTAATGGATTTTGATGCAATGCATTACCTCTTCAAATAAGTCGATTAAAGTGGATTGGTCATTATTTATCTTGTGCATGTTCTATTATGGACTGTAATGGGAGTCTTATGGGGTTGAAGATAGATGTGGGGATTTACATGTGTTAATATTGTGCTAGTTTGGGTGGTATTCATTCAGTAATTGATACGTAATTTGATTGTATGTCAGGTTGAACCAATTTCCGTGCGTTCAAGCGTTTTTGCCAAACCTTGGAATCAAACCAATCAAAACCATTGGAATCAAAATATGTAACAGCTCACTTTTTAGGTTTTGTGATCCGTGGTGCTGTAACGTCCCTTTGCACCTATTGACCTAGTTCTGTTCCGTCTCCTGCTACGGGAAGTGGAAAATGTGTAATTTTTTTCTGGCTTCTGACTACTGGATGGTGCTTTCCAAGGTATAAAATGGATGGTCACTAATTCACGGACGCGCCTATTACTTAGCTACGAGTCCTTACCGCAGTTACAGAACAATATACATTTCCACATTAGATTGACATTAAAGATAGCAACAATACAATCCTATCACCTAATAAGGTAACAACACCACTTCCTATCTCAGATAAATTGACATCCGATTTGACATGTCAACAACCTAATTAAGGACAGGCACCTAATTCCGGTGTTTGTCAATTGAGTGTTATGTGAGATTGCGGGCCGAAGCTTAATTATACCTGGATTATTGTTACACTAATTAGTGTAGTATTTGATCTTATTGATTGGTGAATTATGGAGTGGATGATATAGTTTGTTTTGTGTAAAATCCACAGGAGCGTGAATAATATAGTGCATGTGATTTTGTTGCAAATTGGTCATCATAAAATTGAGACGGATAATTTTAACATAATGATAATTTAAGCGTTTGGTGTACTTTTGGGCAAATCATCATCATTGTAATATCAGCTTATTGCCGTCCACTAGTGAACGTAGGCCCCCAGATATCGCCAACTGTCTGTTCGTCTACAGACGTGGTCGGCCCACTTCCACTTTAGCGTGTTGATTTGGGTAAATAATAATGGGATATTAAATCTTTACATAGTAGATATATAACAAAATCGCTCCCGCCGTCTGTACGCATAAAAAATCTTTTAAACTATCCAACGGATTTTGTCAATAGTTAGAGTGATTCAAGAGGATGGTTTATGCCTATAGTTATACTATATTGCAACGTGATTGCAAACGTGCCTCGCCGTTCTTAATAAATACTTATAATTATAATTAATTGGTGAATAAAACACGTTAGAGGATTGTATGACGTCTGTGCGTTGAGTTCTAATAGGTTAATTAGTTAATTTTAATACTTTTCAGATATTCGTTATTTTATTTTTAAACTTTTTTTCTTACAAAAATAAATGAATATTAAAGACCATAAACGCTAAGTAATTAATATTTTTTCACTTATTTAAATGTTTAAAATTATGATTTAAAAAAGTCAACCTAGAAAGTCTCAATTTTAATAACAAATTGTTATTTTTACCACAATTCACTAAAATAAACTCTGACGATATCATTTTTGCGGCAACTAACTGGCAAACACAGTTATCCTCTTAACATTACCATACTTTTCAAGCTTTTTAATATTCCCAAATCACATTTATGACAAGCAAATAAATATAAATGATAGATAAATATGTACGCTCCACTGACTACATCGAACTATACACTCAAGGAAATGAGAAGAAGTTTAATCCTCACAATTTACATGGCATCATTACGTTTTGATTGATGATGTCACGTTGACAGTTCAATTTGGTGTAAACCGAATACCGGAGGCTGACTTCGATTGTCAGTAGGGTGTCTTTTATATGCAAAGTTTGAGGTAAACGAGACATAGAAAAAAAAAGAACTTACTTTATTGACGTCGCACATTGGGTGAAGGAAAACATCGTTACACTTAAAAACAGGTTTACTCTCCAGGCTCTGAAGTGGGAATAAATAAATAAATAAATAAATAAATATCTTGGGACAACTCACACACGGTCATCTGGTCCCAAGCTAAGCAGAGCTTGTGTTATGGTAACCAGACAACTGATATACATACTTATATAATTTATAAATACATACATATAATAGATAAACACCCAGACACAGAACAAACAATCATGCTCATCACACAAAGTTTGTCCTGGGTGGGAATCGAACCCACGACCTCCGGCTTAGCAGTCAGGGTCAGTGACCACTAGACCAACAGGCCCGTCAAATGGTCCATAAGTCCAGTTATGTTTTTATTAAAAGTGTCCTGCCAAGTCCGCATTAACTATGAGACTTTCTTCTTACGTCCACAGTATCAGATGGCTTAGAAGTTCCACGGGCGAACATACCACATACGGTCTGTGGACTCATATGGAAGTCTCTCTACAGCCGTATGTGGTCTGTGGACAGTGAACCTTATAAGTTTATAATCGCCGATGCGTCTTGAGCGTTCTGATGTTCGTGCCTTGTTTGTATGAGATCAGGGCTTTGCCCATTAGTGGGACAGTAATAGGCTGGTATTATTTTAACCTCATTCCAATAACCTACCTTTTAAAAGATTATGTTAAACTATTGATACATTAAAGCAGAGATTTTAATCTATAAAGAAAAGTTTAAAAGGTTTATGTAAGTACAGCATAGTAGTTCATAGTTCAAGTTCAACATAGTAGCTTCTTCTGAACCTTGTATAACTTTTTGTCATAAAATAATTTTAAAAAGAGTATAAATATCGAAATTAAGACGTATTCAAGCGCAAATAATAATATTTATTTGCCAAAAACAGTGCTTTACATTTCCTCATAGTCTACTTTTAGTAGTTAGGTTTGCATTTAAAAAATACCAAAGGAAATATTTTGCTTATGGACTCCGCACTAGGGTTAAGTCTGTCTCGTAGAGTCTATGAGTGGTATTACCAGATTATAATGAAATTGCGCATCACCTTACCACAGATGAAAATCTAAACGCCTATAATTTAACTAAAACCAATATTACCAAGCAATCGTAGTCACCCCAGTATCTCGCAAAAAAATCCTACAATATTTATCCATTATAAGTATTGCATTCCAGTCTCCCATAAATCAGTACGAGTAGTGACATCCGAGTTTTTGACAAATGGCCCACAGAAACAAGTGACTGCCAGGATAAATGGCGTGTAACTGGGACTCTCACCTCATGCGGATATGAGAACAATAACATTAAGAGATGCTGCCTTTGTTTTCATATGAATTAAAAAGAAATGGAGATTTTACACATCTAGAAAATGTATGAAGACTCCATAAATATTATGAGTGTGTCATCGTGGTAAATATAATGTCAAGATATCCTTAATATCTAATATATATAAATCTCCTGTCACGATGTTTGTCCGCGATGGACTCCTAAACTACTGAAGCGATTTTAATGATATTTGTACACCGTGTGCAGTTTGATCCAACTTGAAAGATAGGGTAGGTGTAGGGTAGGTGTAGGGTAGGTGTAGGGTAGGTGTAGGGTAGGTGTAGGGTAGGTGTAGGGTAGGTGTAGGGTAGGTGTAGGGTAGGTGTAGGGTAGGTGTAGGGTAGGTGTAGGGTAGGTGTAGGGTAGGTGTAGGGTAGGTGTAGGGTAGGTGTAGGGTAGGTGTAGGGTAGGTGTAGGGTAGGTGTAGGGTAGGTGTAGGGTAGGTGTAGGGTAGGTGTAGGGTAGGTGTAGGGTAGGTGTAGGGTAGGTGTAGGGTAGGTGTAGGGTAGGTGTAGGGTAGGTGTAGGGTAGGTGTAGGGTAGGTGTAGGGTAGGTGTAGGGTAGGTGTAGGGTAGGTGTAGGGTAGGTGTAGGGTAGGTGTAGGGTAGGTGTAGGGTAGGTGTAGGGTAGGTGTAGGGTAGGTGTAGGGTAGGTGTAGGGTAGGTGTAGGGTAGGTGTAGGGTAGGTGTAGGGTAGGTGTAGGGTAGGTGTAGGGTAGGTGTAGGGTAGGTGTAGGGTAGGTGTAGGGTAGGTGTAGGGTAGGTGTAGGGTAGGTGTAGGGTAGGTGTAGGGTAGGTGTAGGGTAGGTGTAGGGTAGGTGTAGGGTAGGTGTAGGGTAGGTGTAGGGTAGGTGTAGGGTAGGTGTAGGGTAGGTGTAGGGTAGGTGTAGGGTAGGTGTAGGGTAGGTGTAGGGTAGGTGTAGGGTAGGTGTAGGGTAGGTGTAGGGTAGGTGTAGGGTAGGTGTAGGGTAGGTGTAGGGTAGGTGTAGGGTAGGTGTAGGGTAGGTGTAGGGTAGGTGTAGGGTAGGTGTAGGGTAGGTGTAGGGTAGGTGTAGGGTAGGTGTAGGGTAGGTGTAGGGTAGGTGTAGGGTAGGTGTAGGGTAGGTGTAGGGTAGGTGTAGGGTAGGTGTAGGGTAGGTGTAGGGTAGGTGTAGGGTAGGTGTAGGGTAGGTGTAGGGTAGGTGTAGGGTAGGTGTAGGGTAGGTGTAGGGTAGGTGTAGGGTAGGTGTAGGGTAGGTGTAGGGTAGGTGTAGGGTAGGTGTAGGGTAGGTGTAGGGTAGGTGTAGGGTAGGTGTAGGGTAGGTGTAGGGTAGGTGTAGGGTAGGTGTAGGGTAGGGGTAGGGTAGGTGTAGGGTAGGTGTAGGGTAGGTGTAGGGTAGGGGTAGGGTAGGTGTAGGGTAGGTGTAGGGTAGGTGTAGGGTAGGTGTAGGGTAGGTGTAGGTAAATAGGCAGGTAAGTAAGTAGATAAGGACAGGACAACGTCTGTCGGGTCAGCTAGTGAATCTATAAAATCCTACTATCCTACTAAAATTGTGAACGCGAAATTTGGTGAGGGTGAGTGGATGAATTAATGGATGTTTTTTGTTACTCAGAGTAACAAAAAACATCCACTCACCCTCATCAAATTAAAAGGGTGAACGGAATTAGTTGAAATTTGGCATATGTATGGTTTATGGTTTAAGACATTTATTTCTCCAAACAGAATACAATTATCCACTTGAATGAGAAACACTGGTTACATATACATAAGTTTAGCGTTCCTTGGAACGAGTATCGGAACGGTACGTTTAAAGCTAGGAGTAAATACAATATTGTTAGTCGATAACTTATTATATTGTTAGTAAAATAAAATATTTACAATAAATCTAGATACAATTTTCTAAAGATACAATTTTATAATATTATTCGTGATGTAGGTAATCTGCAAAAAGTGTTGAGACTGAGTCCATATTACGTATCGAAACTCAGTCCCTATCACAGTTGCTATTGAAAGCATTTACTTTGTTGTGTGTTGTGTTGTTGTTGTTGTGTTTTTTGTGTTTTTAGTGTTGTTGTTCTTTTTATCGGCGTGAACTCATTGGGGTCTGAAACGACTATGGGCGTTCCGCAAGGTTCAATATTGGGTCCATTTCTATTCTTAGTTTATATAAATGATTTACCCCAATTGTTTCAAAATCAACCAAAAATGGTGTTATATGCCGATGACACATCATTGATTTTTAAAATAAACAGACGGTCACAAAATCTAGACGACGTAAATGACGCTATTCTTCAGGTTCAAAATTGGTTTACGGTAAACAATTTGGTATACTTAATGAAAAAAAAACTAAATGTATTCGATTCATTTTACCAAATGTTAGGAATAGTAAATGTGACATCATACTTAATGGAGAGAAACAGGAATTTACTACTAGTCAAACGGTTTTCCTAGGAATCACGCTAGACGACAAATTACAATGGGGACCTCATATAACATCTATTGCGGGGCGACTAAGCTCCGCGGCTTATGCTGTTAGAAAGATAAGACAGTTAACAGATGTAGAAACTGCGCGTTTGGTCTATTTTGGCTACTTTCACAGCATTATGTCGTATGGTATTTTACTGTGGGGTCGGGCTGCTGACATTGAATCCGTTTTTATTTTACAAAAAAGAGCTGTCAGAGCCATTTATAATCTACGTCGCCGCGAATCTCTTAGGGAACTATTTAAAAATATTAATATAATGACAGTGCCTTGCCAATTTATTTATGAAAATATTATGTATGTAAGAAAATACTTACATATGTTTAATAAAGTAAGTGATAGACATGACTTTAATACTAGAAACAAGGACAAAATAGCTCAACCATATTTTAGACTGTCTAAAGTCCATACATCTTTTATGGGGTACTGTGTTAAGTGCTACAACAAAATTCCTAGTGATATATTACAACTAAGTGAAACAAAATTTAAATCATATATTAAAAGTACACTCTGTAAAAAAGCTTATTATAATCTAGAGGACTATATTCAAGATAAGAATGCTTGGAAACATGCTGGTCTAGCTCCATAGGACGATCGACAGTCTAGACAAAATCGAACCGATTGCTAATTTAAAATACCTAATTTCATACTTAGTATAAATATGTACATATATATATTTGACTCTTTTTTTATACACTGCTCAGGCTCACATACTGATTCATTGTTTGTTAAAATATAAGGAGTGGTCGTCTACTGTTTCAACATTAATTGTAATATGTGAACACTGTGTATCTATGTACATATAACTTAGTCTGTCATTCCTTAATCTGTGATACTTTGTACACACTTTCAAATACCTAGTGTTTTTATGCAAGGTACATCGTATTCACGTATAATTATATAATTCCTGTAAATGCAAATATTGTTAACATCGTTTTTAAAAGAGTAAGTATGGAGTTTCTTGCCCATTCTTCACCATACAAAACTACCTTTTGGAATGGGCACCTAGAATCAATTTTTTTTTCTCATTTGACGTTCAAAAGTGCCTTATAATGGTCTAATTGAAATAAATGATTTGACTTTGACTTTGACTTTATTTATTTATTTCTAATTTTTTTTTTTATATTGCAGAAACAATGACCATGACAATGACAATCATGATTTCGATGTAATTGTTATGATAATTTATGACTTTTCATAATGTGAAATTTTAATTTCTTTTTAAAAAGGGGAAATGATTTTTATATACACATTGATATTGATCTAGTACACAGATTTTTTAGCTTTTATGTAATTTCAGACTAAGGTTTAATTCTGAAGTCAATGTGTCATCTACAACATCATTCCCTATTATAATATACATATCATCATCTGCCTAGCCTTTTCCCAACTATATTGGGGTCGGCTTTATGTCTAACCGGATTCAGCTAAATACCAGTGTTTCATATGGAGCGACTATCGGACCTCCACAACCCAGTTACTGGGTAAGACTGCTTATCAGACTTTCTGGCTTCTACAAATGACAGCCGGTACCAACGGCTTTACGTGCTTTCCGAGGCACGGAGGGAACTCGGTTTGAAAGTGATGATCACCCACCCACAGACCGATATACATCATTATATTTTCTAACTATTGGAACAAAGTTCCCTACCGCGGCTTACGGGTAGTGCGAATTAGTAGAAATCTTCACGTAACTGCGTATGCCTATGTGTATGTGTGCGTGTATCGAGCCACTGCGGCGCACTCACCTGTTCGTGGTATATTATTATTTTTATGTTTTTGACGTGCCAACGTCTTATAATTCGATAGAGCCGGCTGCACGCACGAAAAAACATGACGTCATGCGGCGTTACCTCGCTCTGCGGCGTTACCTCGCTCTGAGGCGTTCCAAGTGAAAAGTGAATGTGGTGTCAATGTTTATAGCAACGATAATTACAGCGATAAAGGTAATGATTCTTTCGCGTTGTCACGTTCAACTATCGTCAGTAAACCGACTTTACAGACAACCAATTTTTTTTTGTGCAGATACGTACGTCCCCCAACCGCACAGTTTTTTTTTATAATTTACATTTTTTTTTCGTTTTTATACTTTGTTTGTCCAGGCATCGTTTTTTTATTTGCTCGATTTGTTCTATCCACTATATTATTGTTCGCATTGTAATAAAAATATTACAATATTGTTTATAACTAATAATTTAGACTGAAAAAAGGAAGCAGTGATTTAGAACAGAAAATAGAGTACCCAAAATATAACAAAAATTCAACATTGAAATCAGTCGCTTCCATGTCTACGTCATCCATTACCAATCTTATATTTTAAAACGACTATTATTGCGCGATACCATATTAATTGTAAAATCAACACAATCTTTGTTTATGCTAAGTCGATCTGTGTATATGCAGCTTAATAAATCAACACAGTTCATATCTAAGCATTAGGGTGTCGTCAATCATAGCTTCTCAATATCTTCTAATTGACAGTTCAAGTGGCCACCGCTAGCGAGACACGCCGACTCATCTAAGATATACCCTGTATGTACAGGTTGTGGCTTTAATAGTTTTAAAATTGGCGAAAGACAATTGTAAGGAGTCCACCTAGAGTAAGCCCGGTGATTAATGCTCGTGCCTTTTTTGTTTGAGCATAAGCTTTTGCTCTGCAGTGCAATAATTTTTAGTTTTAAAATCGGTAAAGAAAAACATCATAAAGAAACCTGAACTATTAAGTCATGTAAGTTTGAAATCGCCAATCCGCCTTAAGCAAGCGTGGTGTGATCAAAGCTCTTGATTTTTCTGTATTAGAAAATGCATATGTGAAGGACAGTAATATAATTTGTGTGGGAAATAGGATGTTAATTTAGTTTAATAATTACAATGTCATTTGTTGTGTAATGTCCGTTTGCAAATACTGCATTACAAATCATTGTATTATCGCATTGCAATTATTCAAAACGATTCGCCACATTTAATAGACGTTCCTTTTTAATAAACAACTGACCCATTTACTACTGTGCCCAGTGTCCCTACACTTGTACTTCAAGGGAGATTAAAAACGCCCCTAATTTCCATTAAAGGAAATAACCTTGGACCTATTGGGTCCAAATACTCTAAAAAAAAAATTTGAAATATAAAAACCCGACTGCGTAAAATGCGAACTTTAAAATCTAGACCGGCTCAAATCTTCCCTATTGTGGGTCCCGACTGATGAAATCGCTACTGACGTGGTTTTTATTTCAATGCTATAGTTATTCAACGTACTAACATAATTCTAGACTACAGGACTTGTTTATTTCTTTTCCGTTTTTATTCAAAGTTCGCTTTTTACGCAGTCGGGTTTTTTATTTTTCTAATTTATTTTTTTATTTGAGACTTTTCTGTTATGAATACTGTGACATGGTCTAAATAAATGTTATATACCTATTCAAGTTATATAAGCTGTCTATCTTATTGCAATTCTGGTGTATCTTTACTATTACGTGTTTTTAGAGTTTCGAAGTCAACATGGAACCCTTTATAGTTTCGCCATGCCCGTTCGTCCGTCGTCGGTCCGCAGTGTAGTTTCAAACACATTGCGCGTAGCCTACCACGCACTTGGCCGGTTTTTTTGTATTATACCTTTTTGGAATCCGTAAAATGAGATCTTTATTTTAATACCCACATTGCAGATATCGAAGAAAAAATACTTTTATTACGTGATTTTTATTTTTATTTTTTAAGGATTACTGTGATGATATTATACATTTTTAGAATCCTTAAAATAAGCCCTTGAATTTGATGCCCATATTATAGATTTATACAAAAAAACTTTTTTTTTTACTTCAAACAATGGCATTTCCCAGCTGCCACGTTTATTTATTTTTTTCGTCACCTATCTAAAAACACTTGGGCTAATGAGACGAATTTAACGATACCTTAAATGACATAAATCCGTTCGGTAGTTTGGAAGATATCAGGTAATAAAGAATATTTTATTTTATTTTACCGGCGCGAAAACATAACCCTTTCCTTGCAGTCGGGGTAAAAAAAGGATTATTAAAAACTACCCATGATATGTAAGTTTTGTGTATTTACGGGTTTTGTTGTAAAGATTTTCGAGTTTGATAGACAAATCTTACGACTGTCATTATAATGTTACAAAACCTCTGATTTTTTGGGTCCCTTGTTCAAAAATAGCCTGACGAAATTCCTTTATCCAGCTTAAATACAGTATTAAAAAGGGTTTACTAATGTTTGCCATAATTTAAAATGCCATAATTTTATATGCCATACTTTTATTTGCCATAATTTCATTAGAAATAATGCTTCAGTTGCTATAATCGTTAAATGACATAAAATCATTTTCACTAATTTCATTGGTCATAATCGATCAAGTGTCATAACAATGTTAATCCATAAATTTATTTGCTATAATTTTTATTTTCTATAATTTCGTTTTCCATAATATTTATTCACTATTGCCCATACTAGTACAACAATGCTAGTTCAGTTCAATCGCCTGCAATGTTGATGTTATAATCATGATAAGAGATACAGATTTTTTAATCACAAGCAAACCTAGAAATAAATCTTCTCTATCCATTTGCATAAAATTTTAAGACCTAATATAACTTAGCATACATTTGTTTCTTCCTAATTATATTTCCCAATAATATTATTTACGTATAACAGCATACGTATAATTTTTCTAATCATAATAATGATTAGGCTTACCATTCTAAAGCATAAATTTATTTACGCATAATGATATTAAAACATATTTTTACTATGCATGCAGTAACCACGCAAACATGTAAACAAGCATACACCATGCATGCGGCAAGCAAGCATGCAGCATGCTTGCTTGCATGCAGCATGCAAGCAAGCATGCAGCATGCAAGCAAGCATGCAGCATGCAAGCAAGCATGCAGCATGCAAGCAAGCATACAGCATGCAAGCAAGCATGCAGCATGCAACATGCAGCAGGCATGGTTTCTGTCACGGCTCCAGCGCTGCGGGGCTCCGGCGGTCCCATGCGAGCTTATCGTCGCAGATGTGTTTTACGCTCGCCACCGTGGCTGAGGCTGGCCGGCGTAGCCGGCCAACAAGCCGAAACCACCTGCTCCTCAACTCGCGGGCCGCCTCACCCCTCCGCGCCTACGCGGGCTTAGATTACACTCTAGGTGTAGGGCAGACAAGACTACGTGGAGTCGGTTTTGCAGCGATTCGTTTCTGTCACTAACTTTTGTAGCACAACTTATTGTTTTTTTAAGACAATACTTTAGCGTGGCACAATAGATTTGCACATTATGCCTAGTAACATTATGTGAATTTAATTTATGCCAAAACAAATGTCTAAATATTATTTGCTACGCATTTGAGGACATCTGGCGCGTTGCGTGGTCACCACCTAACCTAATCTACCCGTTTCGATTTTGACTAACTTTTTATTGTCTAAAGATTGATTACTATAATAAATCATTTGGTTAGTGGGTGGTCTTAATGATTTTATTATTTTTTGTATAAAACAATAAACGTTTCTAAATTACATTAAATGTTGCTTATGTCAAATAACGATTATGTGATGTGTTACTTATAGAAACTAATGATTATAACATATGTTATTACGGCAACAAATTTTATGGCAAATGAAAGTTATGACTAATAAGTTGATATGACAAACGTTATTAGTGTAAATGATAATAGTGCAAGTAAATATTATGACTGGGGACGATTATGGAAAACAATAATAGTACAAATGATTTTATGGAAAACAAGACAATACCATTAAAAAGTACTCGTTTTGTTAATTAACCAATACCCATAGTACCCTTAACGGATACACCACATTGCCCTCATAAAAAAAACTTATAATAATAAATTCTCGTCTTACCAACATACTGTATAGCCGCATAGCTTCACCTACCTGTCATGGCCATGGCCTCGTTAATCATAGCCGTTCTGAACCGTCTAGCTAACCTACGTGAACCTAGCACTTAGTATCACGGTGAGAATGTTATTAATTTATATAAATAATCATCTTTCCGCTTGCCTTTCGCAAGAGAAAATAGGAAAATGGTTTTGATGTTAAATGAGAAAAATTGGAAATGTTGTGTCTGGTAAGTTTTGATTTAAAAAAAAAAAGCTTTTCAAAAAAAAGAAAACCGCCTTCAAAAACTAAAAAGTGATAAATAACTTTAGCACAGAACACACATTACTTTACTTTCGGAAGTCGGTGGCAATACAAAACAACAAACACAAAGCCACCGCCACCGAAGAAGTAGAAGTAAAGTAATGTGTGTTCTGTGCTAAAGTTATTTATCACTTTTTAGTTTTTGAAGGCGGTTTTCTTTTTTTTGAAAAAGCTTTTTATTTTTCGCTTTTTAGTGTTGCCTTAACATCCAAATCCATTAAAAACGGCAACACACTTAAAAGAGATTGTAAGTCCTCCAGTGATTGAAGAAACTAAAACGTCATCTAAGTATTTTTGGGAATTTGTTGATTTTCTCAAAAAGGGCTGTACCAATTTTGATAAAATTATATGAGACCTTTTCGGAACAAACCCCTTTCGAACAAAAAAAGAATTTTGCAAATCCATCTATATATGACAGAGTTATGCCCGAACATACATAAAAAAAAGTAAAAACATTCGAACTGATAACCTCCTCCTTTTTGAAGTCTGTTAAAAACACTTAAAAAAGGAAAAAATATACATAGATAACGATTTAGTTTCTTCTATCTTTGGAGTACCTACTTTCAATCTCTGTTTTAACTGTGTTGCCGTTTCTTAATGGATTTGGATAATAAGGAGGAAAGTACTAAAAAGCGGAAAATAAAAAGCTTTTCTTACAAAAAAGACAGTGTTCGACCGACTTCGGCAAACACGAAGTCACTGGCTTTGTTCTGTTTGTTGCTTTGTATTGCCACCGATTTCCGAAACATGTCATGTGTGTAAAAAAACCTTTTTAATATGAGTAATTTTTAGTTACGTACATATGTGTGGTGTTATTTTCAGATATTGTTTGTGTGTATCTCAGATTATGAAACAAAAGGCAGATAGACCGCTCGGTACACTGAGAGTGAAGTCATAAAAGCAAATACAAATTCAAAAACGAATACCTACAATCTCATTCTAATTCTCATTGTATTCGCTTTTGAACTTGTCAAAGTCAAAGTCAAATCATTTATTACAATTAGACCATTAAAGGCACTTTTAAACGTCATAAAAAAAAAGTTGATTCTAGGTGCCCATTCCAAAAGGTAGTTTCGTATGGAGAAGAATGGGCAAGAAACTCCATACTTACTCTTTAAAAAAAAATGTATTTGTTCTTGTATTTGTATTTTTGTTTTTTTTTTACGAACCGGCCGCGGCGTTTCGTGCTAGGTATAATGACTCGTGTCAGTACAGCACAAAGCGCTTTGTAGATATTCGTTTTTAAATTTTTATTTGCTTTTTTGGCTTCCCTTTCAGTGTTCCTCGTGGTCTATCTGCCTTTTGTTTTATTATCTGAGGTGTGTATGTCATCATTTGCCTAGCCTTTTCCAAATTATGCTGGGGTTGACTTCCAGTCTAACCGGATGCAGCTATTACCAGTGTTTTACGTGGAGCAATTGTCTATCTGACTTCCAAAACTCAGTTATTGCTTTCACGTCGCGGGCAAAGTGTTAGAAAATAATAAAAATTAACTTCAATATACAGTACAAAACTGTACCCATACCTTCCATTTTCCCTGAAGCCTGAAAAAAACAAAAGCGAATCGTGCGCTCGCCACAACGGCCAATAACTTTATCTTCATGGCAAGCCTTAAAAGTTTCTAGTCACGCGTTCTTCGCATTTACAAGCAGTTACCTCCGCTACAGCTCAGCAGGGACCGATGAACAGCTTATTAAATATGTAACTAAACGGTACTTTTTAGTGCAATTTAGTGGCACTATTGGCATTAACTCTTTGGGAGGTAGTGTCCTGCTGGTTTCTCTATTTTCGTAAATTAGAGGAAGGAGTAATAGAGGTTTGTTTTATGAGTATGTCTATCATAATTGGTTGGACGACATGGTTGGCGCAGTGGCTGAGCGATCGACTGCTGCGCAGCGTGTTGCGGGTTCGATTCCCGCCCAGGGTAAACATTTGTGTGATGAGCATTTGTGTTTGCCTTGTGTCTGGGTGTTGTTTATCTATATATGTATGTATTTACAAAAAAAAAATGTATTTGTGTATGTATATCAGCTGTCTGACACCCATAGTACAGGGTCTCCCTAGTTTGGGGTCAGATGGCCGTGTGTGAAAATGTCCCCACATATTATTATTATTATTGGTATCTTTTAAAACCCCGACAAATACAAAGGCGTATTGTAAGCTTAACGTGTGTAAGTGAGTACCTACCTGTGTGTCTGTTTGTAGTATCGTACCTCCCAAAAGCATGGACCAATTTGGACACGAATTTTTGAATAGAAAGCTAATTTTGTGGAATAGGATCTTGGCTATGTATAATGGAGATCCGATAAGTCAATCTGTAGCTAGAATATATCAGCAGTTTTATGTAATCATTCTAGGTAATTACTGGTGGTGGTGCGAGTTCCGACTCAGTATATCGAGACCTTCCTTAAGAATGAGTTTTGGCCGGAGGGTGTCGTATTTCGGCGATTCCGCGAAAGGCTACGCGACACCACGCAGCGCAACACGACGCCGTCGTTTCGTGTCAATAGTTTAATTATATTTTTTTTGTATTTTTTTTATAAGTATGTATGTATGATAGTCTGTAAGGTATTTATGTTATGTGTCTTTGATACCCGAAATAAATGGTTTATTAATTATTCTCATTTATTCATTTATTTACATATTTAATTATATTTTTAAATATTAGTAAAAAAATAATAATAAAAACATTTTAAAATAAAAAAAATAGTAGCCCACCGGTATCGGGAATAGGGTCCAAGCTACCGGTGGTCAGGGCTCCTGAGAGAGGGATCTCCTGACTATACGCGCCGTGTCCAGGAGTACCGCTTTCTGTATCAAGCCCTTATTATTATTATTACTTCACGTAAAAAGTTAATACCATTTGACATTATACTACTACTACTACTACTACTATAGTAGTGGTTATAATGTTATATTGTGCCAAGTTATAGTGTAATAATACTGTAATAATGTAATTGATTTTGTTTTTATTATTTTTTTTAATTGTTGTTATTTTAAGTGTATAGTTTAATTAGTATTTATAAGGTCTTAACTGTCGCATTAGGGTAAACCCTGTAATGATAGTTTAAGTTGGTACAAATAAATAAATAAATTATTTTCCTGGTGATGAAGGCAATCAGGGTGTAGAAATTCCAGTAAAAAATAAAATAGGACTAAGTCTGTACCTATTTTAAGCTGTTTACACAACGAACGCGAATTTTTAATACCGCGACATTTGTTTTTTTATAACTCTCTGTGGGTTTAAAAAGTAGTGACAAACAGCATTCTGAGCTTATGTTACCTACTCTTGATCATAACAAAATAACTCAGAATAAGCAATCAAAACCATAATCATAACAAATAAATAAAATAACATTTATTTCAAGTAACTAGAGACAATTTTGTAATTATTACCAAAACACCTTATCCTAAGTTAGAAGTTAATCCCACGCTTATCTCACATTTATATTGCATCACATTAATACCAATACCTAATATCGTCCAAAAATACACAGACAATACATCAATATATTCAGTCGGTACAATACCAAAAGCCGCAGTGAATGGCAATCCGCAGCCGCAATAAAGCAGTAAATAACAATTGTACGAGATACATCGCTCGAGCCGGCTGTAAACCAAACCTATGATTAACAGATCGACGGTTAATAGCGCGTTCAGGGGTGTGCGGACGGTTAGGAAAACATGGAGTAATTACGCGGAGTACACGTAACGTAGATTCGATCGAACTCGAATAAAACTAATTAAAAAAGTTTATTTCCTTTATAAACTAGAACTTCAAAACAGAAAAAAATATAATAAATTAACAATGTTCATTTGTGTTTGTTTTTTTTTATTTTAATTTAGGACATCAGGGACCAACAGGAAAATTAAAATTAATAAAACATAATTAATATACATAGATAACGAATGCTTAACGAAATTTACTTTCTAAATGTATTTTTTTATGTTTAAAACATAAAAATGCATTCATTAAGCTATCGATTTTGTATGCAATGGATTTGTGAAAAATTTAAACAATTTGTACTTACTTTTAAAAAGTAAGTTTAACACATAATATTTGTTTAGTTTGAGGGCTTTATTCGTGTCTCTATTTTAGTCTAAAATATACAAAAAAAAATATTTTACTAACCTTACGATTGGTAGTAAATGTGATATTATTACTTAATACTAGATTACTTATTACGTATCTCAAATTATGATCACTGTTCTCAAGCTTTACGTATGTGATTTTATTAGGGAAGCCTGTCGTGTTACTGCCTTTACTAGTACGGATGTTTAAGTAATTTAATCTCTAACATTCAAAGTCAAAGTCAAAGTCAAATCATTTATTTCAATTAGACCATTAAAAGGCACTTTTGAACGTCATATTGTAAAATTTGAATCTAGTTGCCCATTCCAAATGGTAGTTTCGTATGGAGAAGAATGGGCAAGAAACTCCATACATACTCTTTTAAAAAAGGGTGTTTACAATATTTTCATTTACAAGAATGATTATGTTATGTGAATACGATGTATCTTGTATTCATAATGTATCTGTTCACAAAGCAATAAGTTTTTTTTTCTAAAAAGTAATCGTTCTAATATTAAGGAAATCATTTTATTTTATTTTAATGGGTGATACTAAAATTGTGCTTGTCATTTTAATTACTGCTTTTATCTGAATTATTTAATTTTTCACAAAAATTGCGTTGTCATTTTTTACGGACAACCCTGAATCATAATCAAATTGCGTTGTATATCGGTATCGCTTTACGGCTGTAAAGGCGTTTAATCACGCGCCAGCACGACAGTGTAATGAAAAGTTCATTTGTTTGCAATGTGCATATTTATACACTTGTGTCACAAATACATGGCCAGCCATAATTAGGATGTATCGGTGATTTGAAAATCCAATTTGTGAATTGGGTCATTGTTTTTGATTTATGTACATTTTTTCTGCTGCTGTTTTTGATAAGATCTGTGGAAATTGGGAATATTTTTGAAAACTTTTTTTACGGTTTTGTTGAAGGATTTATTTAAATATTTTTATTAGTACTTTGACAAGTTAGTAAACACTGTATTTTACATAATTGTAAAGTATCCTATGAAAGTACATACACACATACTAATATTATAAACAAAACTAACGCGGTCTGCATGTTTGTTTGTTATCTTATTATTGCAAAATCAATGATCCGATCGCAATGAAATTTCTCACATAGGCCGCGTAGGATCTGGATTAAGACATAGACTCCACGACTTTGCCTGCGTTAGCCATAATCGACTTTAACGCGAATGAACCCACAAGCGAAAGCAAATTTTTTATAAACAGACTATTGTCTGTTTATAAAAACAGTTAACAGTTAGTCAGCTTGCTTATTAGCAAGCTGACTAAATACGAGACCAAGTTACCTACCTACCGAGTCCAAGTTCTCTGACTCAAGAATAAAATAAATAAGGAATAATTTATACCATCGACTTGTTAAGAAGAAGAAGTAAGTTCATCCTAGGCAAGCGTGCTCCAACTTAGGCCGCATCATCACTTAAGATCAGGTGATTTGCGGTCAAACGCAAACCTATTTATTAAAAAAGCTTTTTACAAAAAAGACAACCGCCTTCAAAAAGTGAAAAATAACTTTAGCGCAGAACACACATTGACTTTAGTTTCGAAATTCAGTGACTTTGTTCTGTTTGTTGTTTTGTATTGCCACCGACTTCCGAAACTAAAGTCAATGTGTGTTCTGTGCTAAAGTTATTTTTCACTTTTTGAAGGCGGTTGTCTTTTTTGTAAAAAGCTTTTTATTTTCCGATTTTTAGTACCCCCTTCTCATTCAAATCTATTATGAAGAGATTGAAAGTTAACTACTACAAAGATTGATGAAACTAAAACGTCATCTATGTAAAATTTTTGGTTATTTGTTGATTTTTCAAAAAGTGCTGAATCAATTTCGATAAAATTTATATGGGACCCCCCCTGAAGCATACCCTATCTATAAAAAAAAAGAATTTTTAAAATCGGTTTACGTTTGCCTGAGAAATCGCGTAACAAATCGCGCACATACTTTATGCAAATTTAAGACTTATACGGTTTTCTCATGGACGCCATGGTCAGAACTGGACCAAATTAAAATGGGACAACCCGGGAAGCACTAGCTTCCAAATAAAAAAAGAATCATCAAAATCAGTTCAACCAGTCCCGAGAAATCAGGTAACAAACATAAAAAAAAAAAAAAAATACAAATGAATTGATAACCTCCTCCTTTTTTGAAGTCGGTTGAAAATAAATAAATAAAGTTGGCAAAATAGTTTATTTTTAATTTTTCACACACACGTGTTGTTTGACATACAGTGTTACCACACTGTATTTCAAACAATACGTATAATAAAATAGTTTTTTCATTTTACACTGGTATCACCCCACGTTTAACAAAACTTATAACAAAGGTACCTACTTATGTAACTAAAATCCAATTTCGAAGTTCATTACGATATTAAACAATCAGATCAAAGGAACAGCGTTTTCAAAAGAAGAAAAAAATCTTTGAGATCTGCCATTAATTACTGTCGACGCCAAAGGGTTAAGCCCTTAACCCTTTCTTTACGCTCGGGGTAAAAAATACCCCAAAGCAATTTTTATGCACTCGTAAACTCTTTAAAGTTATTGTTTCTTTTTGAAGAAAGGACTTTGAAATATTTAAAATTATTAGCGTTTGATGTTTGGCGGGCGTCTGGTCCTTATTACGTTTTTTTTTATCACAGAAATTATTGATGTCATTTGGAGGGTTGTTATTAAAAGTGTTGGTGTTAAAAGCTTTTGCAGTTGATTTTGACACTGACGTATTTGATGGAAAAGGCAAATTGTGTTTTTTAAGTATTTTGACCGCTTGAGATTTCGAATTTACAAGGTCAACCTTTCGAAAAAAAATATCTAATATATAAAAATCTCGTGTCATAGTGTTTGTTTTCGAACTTCTCCGAAACGGCTTGACCGATTTTTAACCGACTTTAAAAAGGAGGAGGTTCTCAATACGATTGGTATTTTTTTTAATGTATACCGATCACGCTGAGATTTATGATCCGATTAACGTGATTTTGTTTTTTTCTGTTTTTTTTTTTGACGCAGTGGCTGAGCGATCGACTGCTGCGCAGCGTGTTGCGGGTTCGATTCCTGCCCAGGGTAAACATTTGTGTGATGAGCACTTGTGTTTGCCTCGTGTCTGGGTGTTGTTTATCTATATATGTATGTATTTACAAAAAAAATGTATTTGTGTATGTATATCAGCTGTCTGACACCCATAGTACAGGGTCTCCCTAGTTTGGGGTCAGATGGCCGTGTGTGAAAATGTCCCCACAAATTATTATTATTATTATTATTCTTTAGTTTGATGTGCAATAGTTGCCATTTGGTCCCATACAAATTGAATATAATTTGACCCAGTAGTTTTCATTTTATAAACATTTTTTTTTATGTTTGACCACGCATATCTTTTTGCAGTGTAATCTGATTTCGATAATTCTCTTTTAACTTGATAGTGTATTATTTTGTATAGTCGGTGGCAATAAACTTGATTTAAAAGAGTGTCCGTGGAGTTTCTTGCTCGTTCTTCTCCATATAGACCTACCTACGTTTTGGAACGAGCAACTAGCTTCAACTCTCTGACTAACTGACCGACTCCTTGACAATTCAAAAGTGCCTGTAAATGGTTTAATTAAAATAAATGCTTTGACTTTAACTACAAATCAATAAGCAAAACCAAAGCCGCCGACTTGCAAATTGAAAGTATTTTTTTTAGTTTTTGAAGGCGGTTGTTGTTGTCCTTTTTTGGTAATTTTTTTTTTTTGAATTTTTTGTGTATATTTGGTACCTCTTAGAATAGGTCGTAGTGAATTTTTTTTTGGCAAAGAAGTGTTTTCCTAGTCATCTAGTTGTTCTATAGTTTGTTGGAAAAAAAAATCTCACTCTTTTTTTCTCAATGTCCTAAAGAACTTATTTATCTCCAATTAAGTAATAAGGTTCTTATGCTACAAAATGGAGAGATTAGAAACGTTTTTTGTGCAACCTTTTTAAAAATGCTTTCAAGTTAAAGTTTAATCAAGTTGTAGGTACGTGTATGGTCGTGTAAAGACTACGTTTCGTTGTTGGATAACGTGATTGGATTGCTCTTTTCTTGTACAGCGACACTTTGTTTGTAACATTTTTTATAAAATTTTATAAAGACATTTTCTGTTCGTTCAAATATTAAAAAAACCAGAACTTTACCCGCAATTTCGTTCCCGTGATTTTTAAACGGGTCCCCAATTTTTTGATGATATAATATAGCCTATAGCACTCAGTGATAGCGTAGCTTTCAATTTTCATAATCGGACCAGCAGTTCCGTAGATTACCGCGTTGAAACATACAGACAAACTCTTCAGCTTTGCTGTGTCAGTGTGATATACAAAAAAAAATTGAAAATACCAATTTTGGTACATGTTATCGCTATTTTTTATATTAAGCATAATTACTAAAATTATAACAAAAACTCAGAAAAAAAACGTTCATGGCGGATATTAATAAAAAAAGTACAGTCGTGACAAAAACCTAGTGTTTTCATTTATACATTTTAAAATCGTTCCATGGCAGACGGGTCGGTCATTGGACACGGACCGAATCGCCGCATTCCATTTTCAAAAGGAAATGCCGTTGACAGAAAACACTCCTTTGTTCTGTTCTGTCCGTTCAATTTTCTAATAGAATTGTGCACGTGAGAAGTTTTAATTCTGTGCTCGAATGTACATGTGGAATAATTGATGTTAATTTATTTAAGAGTTTGAATTGGAAACAGCACTTAAGGGGGAAATATTCATGTTCTTTTTCAGTTGGAGAGTAAATGGAAGTGAAGGGAAAAAGGCTTGCATTGTTTTCAAAAGTATTGATTGAAGTCAGTGAGCAAATTTTTCAAACATATAACTCTTTTACGACGTTTATCTTTGTTGATACTAAACCTTATATGGGGCATTGTACAGAGGCCAGCATATCATGCTACTACAATCTGTCAAATTTCTTTGATAGATTTTCAACTTTATTACAAAAGCATAAGGTTCATATTTAATTGGGAAATTTTGACAATTAGGTATGGCTTGATGTGCTGGCGTCTGTACACTTGTACAGGGACTAGCACATCAAGTTACAACAATCTGACAAATTACTTTCATAGTTTTTCAACTTTATTATAAAAGAATAAGGTTTATATTCAATTGGGAAAATTTGACAGTTAGTTATGCTTATGCTTGTTATTACTTATCATTATGAACAACTTCTACTAACCCTCAAATCGTGAAAAAAATCTACTGATTCTTACGTTCATGTTCGCGTAACTCGACGTAGGTAATATATAGATGAGCATCGGTCCGTCGTACCGCAGGGCGTCCCACACATTTTTTTTTTTTTTCCAAAAAAAAAAAAAAATTGAAATAGAAATAGGCTTTCGTTTGACCGCAATGTCGCAAAATCTTAAGTGATAATGCGGCCTAAGTTGGAATACGCTTGCCTAGGATGAACCGGTTCACTCGTGCCTTGAAGATACCCAGATTATACTTATCAGGGAACAGAGAGGCGGGCAGTGAATTCCACAGTCTGGCAGTTCGCACAATAAATGTGGAGTCAAAGCGCTTGGTTCGAGACCGTGGAACTTCAACCATATAGCGGTGACGTTTCGACGTATCTCTGCTTGTCCGATGATGGAACGGGGATGGGGGAATTAAATTGTGCAATTCCAAAGCACACTCTCCGAAATGTACCCGATAAAAGACCGAAAGGCTAGCAACGGTGCAGCGATGTTCAAGGCTCTGGAGATTAACCCTAACCAGGGAGTCGTTCATGCTTGCCCATACACGGTCTCTACTCTAAATCGTGTCTGTTTTGTCTACCGTCTGTCCGTCTGCAGACATGGCTGACCAATTCCACTTCAGCGTGCTGATTCGTGACTTTAGTTCTCTGGCGAATGACTTCATAACAACCTACTAATACGTAGTTTATATCTCATAACTGGATTATGTTCATAACTTTTTTCGTTTTATAATATACAATTTACCTCTACGATGTGCTACGCTAGTGCTACGCTGCTACGGTTTTGCTACGAAGCTGTGCTACGTGACAGAAATGCATAGTGAAGATAATTATGTAAGTCTTGTGTATTGCACATGAGGATAGCATCTTTTGAGATTTTAAGGAAATCTTTTGGTGACTTTATCTTAACTTTTTTAGAGCTTTAGAGTAAAGTTTTGGATAAGGCTAGTAGAGTTTTTTGTCTAAAAAAACTCAAATGATTTATTACAATTAGACCATTAAAATTCACTTTGGAACGTCATTAGTGTTGTCCCTTCCAAAAAGTAGTAGTGTATGGAAAAGTATGGCCAAGAATCTCCGTCATTTTCTAAAATAAATGCTGAGCAGTAATATCTTAATTTATTTGTTCATTAATATAAATGACTGCCACTGCTACATCCAATATTTTTCTGAACAAATTCGTAAATCGTACTTTACAAAATCCAAGATACCAAATTCGTTTGTAAACAAAATCAGTTCTACCAGTAGTAGACATTTAATATTTATGTATTACATTTGATTTCCATTCAACCAAATCACATGTATGACGTATCACTTTAACAAAATTGATACACCGCATCGCCCTTTCCTTTTATTCCCCATTTTTATATTACCAACTAAAGGGACCCAAAAATCAAAGGGCTATTTTGACATGTTGACAAATATGAGCCTGAAATAATATTTTAATGCCTACTCTACAAATGATTTTCAACTTTATCACTTTAAAAATAGAGTGTAATGTAAGTTGAGCTCGTTATCTGTTAAAGGTTTTGATATTATCAAGGGATTTGAAGCGATTTGCTATCAAATCGAAAGTAGCCGATTTTTGTGCGTATTATAAAAAGAGGTTTTGCATAAGAAGCTTATTTGGGTTCTGATGGACTTTGTATACTTTAGTGACCTTTGTAGGGGTTAGATAAATTGTTTATTTATATGTGTTGTTGCATGTCAAGTTATGGTAGCCCAGTGTTTTGTGTGAGTGGACGTATGATAGTAGTGGTTTATCTTCTTATATATAAAAATCTTCTGTGCGTGTGTATGAAAGTGAACTCCTCCTAAACGGCTGGACCTATTTTGATAATTTTTTTTGTGTGTTCCAGTAGATTCGAGAATGGATTCGAGAGTGGCGCTGCAGTAGAGTTATAGGATTTTTATTATTTTAAGGGCAGAACAACATCTGCCAGGCCTGCTAGTTTTATATAAAACAAAAACTTAATAAGATGAAGAATGGATATTAGCACAGTTAATCTCTAATATTTAAAAGAAGACAGACGAAATATTTTTTTTACATAAAAGAAACTTGTTAAGTGGTAAAGGCACTGACCTCCTACGCATGCGTTTGTATATTCTAAATCACCCAAGTAACACAGTGACTTTTTAATCCAAATATGTACCTATGTACTTTCCAAGTTTATCTTGTAAGTCTTTTAAGACTTGAGAAAGCTTGGACCTATGTAAGTCCAGGTCGGCCTTGAGCAAGCCTGGTGATTAACACTCGTTCCTTCTCTGTATGAGAAGAGGTCTTTGTCCTGCAGTGAAACAGTAATCATCATTGTAATGGCACTGCTGGGCATAGTTCTTTTGTTTTAGTTCGCCAATTTATTTTCAATAGGAACATATTTTTAGTTTCGACTTTACGTGTTTTCTGGAACATTTTGAAAACTTTTTTTATTTTCGGCTTTACGTGTTTTCTGAGGCATGGAAGGGTTTCAGTATGTAATGGATGTTCACCCATTCACGGACCAACAGCGGCTAGCGTAGCTTAACCAGAACTGATCAATTTGTGCAACTTTTACTTAGCCACGAGCCCCTCTCCATACCAAAATAAATAAAGAAAGAAAGAAAAATGTGTTGATTGGCATTACTATAAAAATAAAATATACATTAAAACTATGAAAATACAAAATAGTAATAAAGAAAGAAACAAAACAAAGAAAAACCATGATTCATCATTATTCACGAGAAAGTGTCGCACTTTACAAAACATGTTGTATAACAAAATCTAATGCTAAAGCAAGTTGATATTATGTAGTAGAAAACAAAAAAAAAATATAATAATGACAAAGACGGTAATATGCGTCACTGCCGCGCAAAATCATAGATTTGTTTTTTTTTTTGTTTTTCTTTTTATGGGACAAGCCCGCCACACTATTCCCAAACCACTGCAAGTCCCGAAAGCCAGAACCAACAGTGGTGACCACTAGAAAAGCTTCGAGGCAATGAAGCTCGACTAGTCCCGGAGAAACATTACAACTGTCTTGGATCCCGCAACGAAATTAATCAGAAAAGAACAGCGGGGGAGTAAGAAAAACGAATTTTCCACTTCCCTCCAAATCAAGCAGGAGACAGAACAGAACTAGGCCAATAGGACCAAAGGGACGTTTATAACTGGTCCTGTTGCCAAGCACCACGGATTACAAATTAACATTATTTAACATAATAGGTATGGCAGCTGACTTCAGCTTCAAGCTTAACGCTTGGTTTTGGTTGGAGGTAAGTATTTCATCATTCATCATTTCAGCCGAAAGACGTCCACTGCTGGACATAGGCCTCCCCCAAAGGGGGGGTTTTGCCATAATCGCCACGCTTGGCAGGCGGGTTTGCGATCGCAGTATGGTAAGTATTTAATTGATGAATATTACTTACTGTAAAACTCAGGTATACTTGTATTGGTCTGACACTACCCAGATATTGAACCTGAAATCAATTTATCACGCCCGCAGTACAGCACCTTTCCCGTTATACCCTCGACACTAATGTTTAAAACATTTTCTCTGAGCTAGCGAGCTGTTAGGGTTATGTGGGAATATGAGAAATCGATTTTTATTACGTGAGATGATATTATATTTTACAGTAATATCATAGGATATGGAAGTTTTAATCCAAACTGATAGAACTCGGTTTTAAACAAATTATTCAATGAAATTGCTTTGATAAGTAGGTACTAAGAAACGGTGAAGGGTGGGTATTTTTGGGTTAATTTTTTATAGTTTGTGACTTGTGAATCCAGTCTAGTTGCTTAAAATTTACTATGTCAACTCTCATTCTTAGAAAATTAATTAAAAATAATGATTTTTATAAGAATAATGACCGATTTTTCGATCGTCAGAAAACTTCATTCAGAGAAATAAATGTTGCGATTTGACACACACAACGTTGCGGTTTGAACAAAATAATTATAATTATCAAATTGCAATACATTTATCTGAAAAAAGATATATGACTTTTGAAAAATCAACCCTTAAAAAAATAAAATCATTAAAAGCCAACAAAATATTATTTTAAACGGAACCCGACATGTGAAATATCTAAAAGGTAGATACACTATTATAATAATATCGAGAATATCAGTTCTTCCCCTCTGCCTTATAAACTACACGTGGTTGTTTTTTGACGGATGACTGAATACGTGTATCCTACCTACTGTTTCGAATATTTCTTTATATTTTCTTTTTCTTTTTTTTTTGTAATAGGTTGCCACATCACTCAATGTATTTACCCCTCATGTGGAATCGTGTTATTTTGTTGTTATTTGAATAAAATAGATGGAATATTGAGTATAAATAATCGAGTTAGAAATGGTTAAACTGTTATATAAAAACGTTGCTTTAAAAATTTAAAATACATGAGATTCTGTTTTTATCATTTTTTCTTTAAGTAGTAGAAATTATAACATTTTAATTATAGCGTTGACCATGAGACACTTTTGCTGAAACTGGAGCACTACGGGGTTAGTAAAACCTGAGGGATAGACGGGTAAAAGTACAGGTTAACGGCGTGAACTCATTGGGGTCTGAAACGACTATGGGCGTTCCTCAAGGTTCAATATTGGGTCCATTTCTATTCTTAATTTATATAAATTATTTACCCCAATTGTTTCAAAATCAACTAAAAATGGTGTTATTTGCCGATGACACATCATTGATTTTTAAAATAGACAGATGGTCACAAAATCTAGACGACGTAAATGACGCTATTCTTCAGGTTCAAAATTGGTTTACGGTAAACAATTTGGTACTTAATGAAAAAAAAAACCAAATGTATTCGATTCATTTTACCAAATGTTAGGAATAGCAAATGTGACTTCATACTTAATGGAGAGAAACTGGAATTTACTTGTCAAACGGTTTTCCTAGGAATCACGCTAGACGAGAAATTACAATGGGGACCTCGTATAACATCTATTGCGGGGCGACTAAGCTCCTCGGCTTATGCTGTTAGAAAGATAAGACAGTTGACAGATGTAGAAACTGCGCGTTTGGTCTATTTTGACTACTTTCACAGCATTATGTCGTATGGTATTTTACTGTGGGGTCGGGCTGCTGACATTGAATCCGTTTTTATTTTACGAAAAAGAGCTGTCAGAGCCATTTATAATCTACGTCGCCGCGAATCTCTTAGGGAACTATTTAAAAATATTAATATAATGACAGTGCCTTGCCAATTTATTTATGAAAATATTATGTATGTATGAAAATACTTACATATCGTCGACCGTAGGTTCAATTGAGGTAAGGGACAAAATACCCAAAATGAGTTAAGTAAACAGTTTTGTTCAGAATTTTTCGCTCTATCGAATGGTGTTTATGAAAAAATTCTTAAGAAAAATGTCCCTTACCCTAATGATTTTTGGATACAAATTTCGAATCAGCCCCATAATATCAATGTATCTGAAAAACTATTCAATATAGGAACTTGAAATGGTGTAATTATCGCCGTCAATCCACTTCAAATAAGGTAAGGGTCTTTCCCAATCAACGAATTACCATTACATGGTTTATTTTTGAAGAAACAATAATAAAACTGGCCTTACACTAATGTCTTTGTTATCTCAAAAAAATAATATCATCCATACTTTAAATGGATTGCACGAGTTTTGACATAGTTGTCCCTTACCTCAATTTGCATTGTCATACTTTAAGCAGTGTCAACGTTACACCAATTTGAATCGAATTATATTTAGGTTCGGTGTCCGTTACACTAATTTGCTGATGAGAAGTAATGAATTATTTATCCCTGTTACCTTTATTTACACACACTTCTAACTTCATAACACAAGATAGCACGTACTTGCACTATTATCATCCTTTTCTATCTCACAACGTCTTTCTGTGTGCGAAAGAGAGGATGATACCAATGCGAAAGCAGCGCACGGGCATCAGAAAAGTCGCTATCAGTTTGAGTTCACCCGTCGTTTGTTCGGGATTGTGCACGGTTTTTGACAAAAACAATGTGGTAAAAATGGAAAAACAAAACCATTTAAACCAATTGCTTCGACGCAGACAGAAATTACTACAATTAGTGAATAAGATAACACAGTAAGTACATACATTTTGTTATACCTACTACAATCATTGTTACATGTTCTAAGCTGTCTGTGGGTTTACCTATGCCTATTGCTAATTTTGTTCGTTTATTTTAATAGATATCGATTCTTGTATGATAGTACCTAATATAAAAATCATAATTTATAAAACTATTGAATGTTACCTAATTATTGTCTTAAAATGGACAATAAATATTTACTAGGTACTCAAAGGCGCTGCCAAATGTTTACATTGATAACACTGTTTACAACTTATATTGTAATATTTCAGATCAAAAGATGAGGATGAGGAGAAAGAAGATGATACCACACCTGCTAAGGTGATATCAACACCTCCGATGAATAAAAAGTAAGTTTCGCAAAGTATCTATTATGTCACTAAAAATTAACAAATAAAAATTTTTTTTGCAAAAAAAAAACCGACTTCAAAAAAAAAAGCACTAAAAAGTTAAAAATAATCCTCTAACCTACCTATATTAATAAACCTAACCTAACCTACGATTAACCTATACTAAAATTTAACAATTTTTTGGAGTCGGTGCCATACGGTTGGATATAATATCCTCGGTCTTGGCAAATTTTATTTCTTTAGAATGACGTATCGAAATGATAACTAAAACTTAATGTTTGGAAGCGCTCGCGCGCCCTACATCCTCGCTCTACGCCTTGTTCTTTTTCCAAAATGATTGCATGTAAATTATAATTGTTATTAAATTTTCGTTCTTGAATACGAACTAAGTCTGAATGGGGAAGGATATGGGGTAGCTATCAAAAATGATTTTAATTTTTACTTGTGTGCTTTGTAGGTAGGTCCGAGTCAACAGTAAGCTCTGAATTTTCTGAGAGTATAAATGACACAATTGAGGACAGTGATATTGACAACTCTAGAAATGACGAAACTTCCTTATCAGTCAGAGAACGAAAGTAAGTAAAATTTAATAAAAAGTAAACATTCAACCTTTGCTCTTGTATTTCTCTGTTTGCAACTTGCCTGTTTTTCCTTATATTCTGTACAATAAAGTTTTTACTTACTTAATTGTACTTACATTTTCAGCTAATGATATTGATAGTCACTAATACTAGATCTAATTTGTTGCTGTATCATTTTCAGATTATATTTGTTTGGAAAAACCGAATCCAATGCCTTCAACTCATCAAACCAATCTCCTGTCCAAGAAAAAGGCAAAAAAACCATGGTGGTGTATAGCAGTAGTGACACTAGTGATATAATTAACACATCCACAGTTTCTTTGGAATTATCTCATTCATTTTTCAATGGTTCATCGGATACGAGCACAAACTTTCAAGTACCTGGACTCGATCAAATAGACAGTTACATTTGTCACGAACAAACACAAGAGCCATTGAAAAAGCGACCTAAAATAACTATTCTTTCTGTTGAGAAAGTAGATATCCTTAACAATAATCTGTGCCGTGCCGCCGTGTGTGGGCCGTGTGTGAAAATGTCCCCACATATTATTATTATTATTATTATTATTTATCTGAACAGTCCATACAACCCACCATAACTGTAGATTACTACGAACCAGAAAAAGAGGCTATCTATTTCAATTTATGTAATGTCAAAGATGTCAAAACTACAAGCAATCTTCTCTGCAATCCCTCTCATGATTTGAATCTCACTCATGCTAAAACTGAGACTTCGTACTTACAAAACACGTCAGATGTTTCTCAACCAAATATAGCTGCTTTGGAAGTATCCGGCGCTACCAACTACGCGGCTGGCACCATCACTATTGATACTTCGTCTTTGAACTTGCAAAAAGATGCAAATTCAGACGTATCTGGCACAAAAATTGAATTCAACATCGCTCCCGGTATAACTTCAGACATTTGCATAGACGCTAATATTTGTAACTTGCTTGAGCCTTGAAGTCTCATAGCTCACAGTTTTTTGCTGAAAATACTTTCAGCGGAAATGTAAAGTCAGATGATAGTTCTCACAACAAAACCGAATCTTGGAATCGACCTGGCACTTCTTATGACGTAACTGAAGACTGGAATCAACCAGGCACTTCTCGTGTCTATACAGTGGCTGCTGATTTACTAGGATCTTCGAATCCTGTTAGCAGTCCTGATAAGAACAAATCAAACTCTAAAGTAAAAAAGCGCCGCAAGAGAAAATGTAAGAAAGAATTTAAGAGAGCGCATATTGATTTTAAGTCGGATGATGAGTTCTATTCAATTTTTCCGGAAAATGAAGATTTTTCAGCTGGTAGTTCTGATGTGTGGTCATTGAAAGAAAGCGAGGTATCTGATACATCAGGTAAATCACATACAAAGAAAAATAAACGTAAGAAAAATATAACTAAACAGAAAACAAAACCGATTGAATCGAACGAGCAGGAGAAAACTGTTAAATATAAAAAGGAAAAACTGATTAACAAGCGAAAAATGATGAAAACGAAAAGAGTAAAGGGCGATGCTTACGAAACGTCATCTGGAAAACTTAAAGACGCTAAAAAACTACAGCCTAATCCCTGTCAACCAGGAAAATGTCCTAGGCAATGTTATGAGCTTTTAGATGAGAGGCGACAAAGAATTTTTGACCACTTTTGGGATTTAGATATTCAGCAAAAAAGAGATTGGTTAGTGCACTGTGCACTAAGAGTACCAATTAAACGGAAAAAGACTGATTCGACTGAAAGTAAAAGACAATGTACATACGAGTACTATATAAATGAAGGAGAAGGACGGAGACAAATTTGTCAAAAATTTTTGCTAAAGACTATAGATATTACACAGCAGTTTTTGTTATATACATTGTGTAATGCACAAGAAGAGGGATCCCAAAAAGATAAACGAAGTAAACCAATTAATAATATGAAATATGAAGAAGCTACTGTAAATGCGGCAAAGGAGTACATTGAGTCTCTTCCGGTACTACCTTCACATTACTGTAGGCAATCAAGCAATAGGCTGTATTTACCACAAGAATACAAAATGTTGACAAACTTATACCGCCTATACCGAAAATCATGCGAACAGAAAAAGATAAATTACCTGAGCGAACGTGTTTTCATTAATCTGTTCCATAAGGAATACAGCAACGTAACTATTCACGTTCCGAAGAAGGATAAGTGCAACATTTGTGCTAAACATGAAAACAATCCAAAGGAGGCAGAAAAGGACAAGGAAAAGATTAAAGATCACATGGAAGAAAAATATGCTACTTATGAAAGATTTACTAGTCATCAAAACTATTCTGTAAACAAGGACACTCTTCAAGCTTTGATTTACAAAAGATTTTAAATACGCCTCATGGTGATAATATTTTGTTATTCTATAGCAGAAAATACACTGTGTATTTTTACGATTTATGAAAGCTCTACTCAAAACGGGTTTTGCTATGTTTGGGGTGAATGCGACGGGAAACGAGGGTCAAAAGAGATAGGGTCTTGCCTTTTCATGTATCTGAAAGATGTTGATGATAGAGGAATAAGAAAAGTTATCCTGTATTGCGATGCTTGCACTGGACAAAATCGTAATAGGACAATGCTGGCAATATTGCATTATTTTTTGTCAATATCCAAGAATGTCGAAACGATTCAGATTAACTATTTACTGACCGGTCATAGTTACATGCCAGTTGACAGCATGCACTCTGTTATTGAACGAGAAGTGCGAAAATTGACTGTTTGGAGTTACACGCAATGGCCTAGTTACATGGAATGTGCTAGAAAGAATCCTCGTCCCTACGTCGTGACCGTTATGGAGCACAAGGATTTCATTGACTGGGACCCCGTTACAGAAAAACTGTTTCCACAAAAGACGAAGGACTTGCAAGTTACGAAAATTAGAATAGCTACGTTAAAGAAAAAAGACCTTAAAACCATTTGGACTAAACACTCTATGAAGGAGGAAGCGGTTGTTTATGTCATCAAAATAAATGGGGAATTGGCATCCAAAAAGATAGGGAGTAATCCAGAACGTAAAACGAAAAGTGGGAAGGGAAAAGGAAAAGGAAAAGGGACGGGAAAGGGAAAGGTTAAGAGTAAAACATCTGTTAGTGAGCCGTCACAACTAGCAGACTCGCCTGATATAACAGTGGACAATAATTGCATACAACTAAGACCTTTGTATAACACCAGGCTGCCAATTTCGTTCGCAAAATACAAAGATTTAAAAAAATTGTGTGTGAATGCTATGCCCAGTAGATTTCATCAAGATTATTTGAAGTTACCATATTGCGCTAAAGTGATTGACAATTTGAATCAAACGGACGAAGAAGATAATGTTGAAGAATATTAGTTTTTTTGTTAATGATTATAATGATTAAACATTGATCTCATGTTGAAGGCTGATTAAGCGGTAGAAGTAAAATTGTTTATTTTTATTTGATTAACAATGCCTTAGAGGCTCTATTAGGATTATTTGCAGCTACTTTTTTATTTGAATAAGAATTCAAAGTACCTAAGTATAGGTAAAATTGTAACCATTTCTTTTAATAATTTGATTACAATAAACATATTAAATGAAATATAAATTGTTTTATTAAATCTATACAAATTAGCTATTACAATGTACAAACATTTCATTTCATTGTATGTAAGCAACACACAAAAAACAGACACACGGTTCTAATACATTTTCATGTCTCTTAAATGATTTCTTGTAACGATTTCCAAATTTATGATATCCGTACGTCAAAAGTGTGTACTTCATTTTCTGTCAAAAATCTCTTTACACTGTATTTTTTCCATAATTTTTTTCAACAAGTCCTTTACACTATTTTTTCATTAATAGATTGAATCCAACGCAGAGGTCAATTTAATGTAAGGGACGGGACTACAAGATACTTGGTCAGTAAGGGACATTACTAACAAAATACGTTGTTGTAAGGGACATCTATTTTCTTAAATAGCTAATTTATTTAAATAAATGTTACACATGTAGATAGAGCACTAAAATACAAGATTATGTGTGAAATCAGACCCGACGGTTAATAAGAAAAAAAGTTATAGTCGATTTAGTCCGAAAAAAAACTTTGTCGGCCTCTCCTGAAAAATCGTATTTTGTCCCTTACCTCAATTGAACCTACGGTCGACGAATTATGTTTAATAAAGTAAGTGATAGACATGACTTTAATACTAGAAACAAGGACAAAATAGCTCAACCATATTTTAGATTGTCTAAAGTCCATACATCTTTTATGGGGTACTGTGTTAAGAGCTACAACAAAATTCCTAGTGATATATTACAACTAAGTAAAACAAAATTTAAATCATATATTAAAAGTACACTCTGTAAAAAAGCTTATTATAATTTAGAGGACTATATTCAAGATAAGAATACTTGGAAATATGCTGGTCTAGCTCCATAGGACGATCGACAGTCTAGCCAAATCGAACCGATTGCTAATTTAAAATACCTAATTTCATACCTACTTAGTATAAATATGTACATATACAAGATGATTTTTTATGCACGCTCCAAATTTCTCAGGGTGATAGTACCCATGAAATTGAATAACTTTCTCCAAAAAACATGGGTCGAAATATTAAAAAAAAAATCGGACTTCCCATACAAAATCAATAGTCAGCTGATCGATTTTGTATGGGAAGTCCGATTTTTTTTTAAATATTTCGACCCATGTTTTTTGGAGAAAGTTATTCAATTTCATGGGTACTATCACCCTGAGAAATTTGGAGCGTGCATAAAAAATCATCTTGTATAGGACTCTTTTTTATACACTGCTCAGGCTCACATACTGATTCATTGTTTGTTAAAATATAAGGAGTGGTCGTCTACTGTTTCAACATTTGTAATAATATGTGAACACTGTGTATCTATGTACATATAACTTGGTCTGTCATTCCTTAATCTGTGATACTTACACACTCTCAATTACCTAGTGTTTTTATGCAAGGTACATCGTATTCACGTATAATTATATAATTCCTGTAAATGTAATTTATATTGTTAACATCGTTTTTAAAAGACTAAGTTTGGAGATTCTTGCCCATTCTTCTCCATACAAAAATACCTTTTGGAATGGGCACCTAGAATCCATTTTTTTTTCTCATTTGGCGTTCAAAAGTGCCTTATAATGTACTAAATGAAATAAATGATTTGACTTTGACTTTGACTTTAATGTTCAGAGGGTTATCGTGTTACCCAGTAAAATGGGTTGTGGAGGTCAGATAGGTAGATGATGATGACTGAAATACTGATAGTTTGTGTTTCTCTAAAAAAAACTTAGTATCTATCATCATAGATTATATTTTAATAATAATAATAATAATATGTGGGGGCATTTTCACACACGGCCATCTGACCCCAAACTAGGGAGACCCTGTACTATGGGTGTCAGACAGCTGATATACATACACAAATACATGCAACAATACATCATACATAGTTAACTTTAATTTACTGGTTCGCTGCCAGTTCCGCATATTTGCGGAGTAAATGTACGGAAATACTGGTTTGATCCAGTTTTTGGCAGCGAATGAGTTAACTTATTATAAAAATGAGTAGAGCGCTTTTTTTTAGATTTTCATACAAAAGAGTTTACTTTAAAACGGCCTACCGATTTGGTTTTTTGTTTGGTTTAAATCGGTAATTAAGGTACATACATTTTCGACCTTAAAAGAAAATACACTCTTTAATTTGCCCTAAAAAATAGGTAGCCCCATGATCAAGTAATTATAATCAGAAGTTGGTGATCTTTCATATATTTTTTTGTAAAATGACAATATGTTATATCGAATAAGTAACACTTTCTAAACCTCCCATTTCAATTTATCGCATAATTGAAGTTTCATTCCGTGTATATGACGATAAAAGGTTCTATACCTAAGGACACAACCTCACTAATACCTAGTAATTTCCACCACCTAATGAGGCAAATCAGTGGAACGGAATCTATTAGCGCAAGTCATTACCGTGTTTGCATAATATATAGATGATTACATTATTGTCTATGTATAATGTACGCCTGATTAGCTTGTCAGTGTAACTTGGTATCGATACGTGTTGTATAGCTGGGTTAATTAGACTAACTGATTAAGTGCGAAGGTGGTCATAGTTGCTGACTGGATAAATGTAGAAAGGTTTATAAATAACGTCTCTAAAATGTGAAGTTTTTGAAGTCTTAATTAAAATCGTTTTATCAAGCGATAATTAATAATTAATCAAACTCAAACGTAAACTCAAAATTATTTATTTCAAATAAACCATTCACAGGTACTTTCAAATTGTCAGAGTCAGTGAGTCAGAAAGTTGGAGCTAGTTGCTCGTTCCAAACAGTAGGTTTCTATGGAGAAGAACGAGCAAGAAACTCCATGAACAACACTTAATAATATGTTACAAATTTCGGTTATTTCATGCATATTAAATCTAGGGTACAATGTAAGAACAATGTAACAAGTTAAAACAGATCTAGATAAAAATATAATCATAATAAACAATTCAAAATAAATTTAGAATAACCGAGGCAGCTAAGAGATGACCAGTCCCAACTAACGGCGCCCGTTCACGAACATGACGCACGGATCGGCATCATTTGGCTCAACCATTTTGTAGGGAACCGAATGATCCAACACGCGCGCCACCGTCAGCGAGACATTCCAGTGAGCATGACATACTCCCAACCGCCAGGGCACATTTAAGTCAATGAAAGACATACCTCGTAAATGGTTGCTTTAAATAACATAGTGCTCACATGTAATAATAATAATAACACCTTATTAGTAATGCCACCCTTGGGGCCTATGCCCAGCAGTGGGCGTCTAAAAGTTGACATGATGATGATGATGATGAATAATAATAATATGTGGGGACATTTCACACACGGCCATCCGACTCCAAACTATTCAGTCTCTTTACTATGGGTGTGAGACAGCTGATATACAAACACAAATACATAAATAGATACGTATATAGATAAATAACAACCAGACATAAGGCAAAGACAAGTGCTTATTACACAAATGAGAAATTTTAAGGCTTGTATGCATGCCAATAACCTTGAGCATTTGGTCCGTACTGAATTTGTGGACGAGTGCGGGGGTGATGTAGACGCAGTCTTTAATTGGACGCATTTTTAATTTATTGCAATAAAAATAATACATACATATTTGTAAAAAGTAACAAAACCAAATCATTTTCCTTTGTATTGCAAAGCAGTAGATATTTTTTTTATACTCTTTTCATAAGAAATTAAGGAGTAAAATGGTTTCATCTCAATAATTTGGAGGTGATTTGACATTTTTTATTCTTATTATGGAATGCTGATAGAAAAATTGTGACTCAACCAAATTACGTATCATATCATGTAGATTAGTAACAATTTTTTTCAGATGTAATTTCTCTGTAAATTCCGACGAAAAGTTGCTTCATCTGCATGCTTCTTTCAAGCTTTTTTCGAGAGAGCAGCCTTAAGCTCTCATTTGTTTTATTCAGTGCTATGTGTATGGCACACTAGTTCAATATGCAAAGTCCATGGTCAAAAATGTTTACCATTTATAACCATTAAAACCAGCCGTCACACTTGAACGTAAGTTTATTTAAATTTTTGTATCTGACATACCTTCAAATTGACTGGGTATTTAAGCTAACACACAACACCCTCCTTACATAATATAAAACAAAGTCGCCGAAATGTCTGTACGCGCATAACTTCCGAAATACTGCACCAACATAAATAATTATTTTATTTCGTGTTCGATATTGCCCGGACAAGATAAGGTTGTATGAAAGAAATTTTCAGAAATTCATAAATAAATTGCACCCTTGCGAAGCGGGCCGCTGGTACTAACTATATGTGTATCTATTCTCAAAATTTCAATCATGCTTAAACGACGGACGTAGGTTTGACTTGGATCTCAGTCCAAACTTTTTTAAATGCTATGCAATGTTTGGAAGGAACATTCTCAATTACAAACGTTCTAAATCTAATAGCAATTTTATCTCAGCGGCAATCAAAGTGAAAAACTTTTCAATAATGTAGGTGAATCATGGACATTTAAGACTAAGATTAGAATGCGATCGTTAGATACGAGAATATTAAATATCATTCTCCATACCAATTATATCTGTCTGCGCCCGCGTCTCGTCTCGGTACCAACCACAGAGTACATTGTCTGTATTCTCTGTTCGTCAGTGTTGCCACTTAAAATTATAATAAAAGTCATGACACAGATTGACGAACAGTTTGGTTACGTGGGGTGTAGATGTAATTTATTTTTATTATTAACTTATTAATTTTTCTTTTCGAATTTATTATACTTATTTATATTTGTTTTATCGTTTACACATTATTTTTATTTATTTTGTATTATACGTATCTGACCGTGGCATCACTTTGGGCCCTATCAGAATATCAGCGCTGTGACGTTTTTTTTTAATGTTACAGCACCATGCTGAGATAGGAGCCTTTTGGCCTCATACAGGACCAATTTTCGTTTTCTTGTTTTTTTTTATTTTTTTATGTTATTTTTGTGTGTTTTTGTCCTGGACTTCAAAGATCGAATTGTATGACAATGCAATTTTATGACTTCTTGTTGATTTTTTCAAAAACTGTCGTATTAATTTCGATAAAATTTATTTATTACCCCTGAGGCATGCATACCTACCCATAAAAAAATTCGAAATCGAATTTTCAAATTCGATTGGGTAGGAGGAACGCGGCGGTAGCCGTGGCGAGCGGACGTGCGCGCGGAGCTTTCTCGCGCTCCGTGTATATTGCCTCGAGTGACGCAATATTTTTATAAGATTACCCACATCAGTTTGTGTTTATGAGTGTGGACACTTCGGGAGGCCCGATAGGCCCTCCCGAAAGCAGTGAAACTAGTGAAATGGACACAGACAGTGCAATTGTGAACAATAAAAATAATAGTGACTATAAATTAACTAGTGTAAGTGAACTTTCCCCGGACATTGAAGGACAATACGCAGTTGCTTGCAGGTACTGTGCAAAAATTAACGTAATTAAAAAATTCCATGAGTGGCAGGGACTCCAAACTAAGATTAAACAATTAATTTGTAGATGGTGTAACAAGAGAAGTGCCGTGAAATGTTTTATAAAAACTTCAGCTAACATTTCAAACGGACACCTAGTGAGCAGTGTAAACGAAATTAATATATATTCGTGTAATATTGATTTCTGCAAAATAAATAAGATAGACTGCCGCAAGTGCAACGGACAGTTACATGTTAAGTACATGCCAATTATAGGACTCGAAAGTGAAGAAAACATAACCTGTGAATGTGGTACAGTGAACAAAATAGTATCGAAACATAGAGAGGTACTTAGGACTCAAAGTACAAGGGCTGACCCATCGCCGTGTTGGTTGCGCCGCCCCACTCGCTGGGCGCCCCATCACGCCTTTGATGACGCGATTGCTGTGACGGCGCCCGGCAGCGTGACCGCTAGCGCTGCGCGTACGAAACCGAATGCAGCCACCGCTGTTGCGCGTGCTCACAATGTCGCCATAACCGCGCGCGCGCGCGAGGGCACGACCGCTTCAACGCTTCTGCGCGCCGACTCCGCGACTCAGTTCGGTTACGCGACGCGCGCCGCCAGTCCGACCGTCGCCTCGCAGCGACAGCCGACAGGCATAACAACGAGCAACCGCTTCTCTTCGCTCTCCACCGAAGAGGAGCACAAAGACGAATCGGAGAGGGAAAAAGACTACGCCCACGCGACTTTTACCTCACCCAAACCCAAGAAGAGAAAGAGAGGTGCCGTCACTCCTAACTCGACAGCAACTCAGCGACAACAGAGAGTGATCACGTCATCCACTCACATCCCCGACATAATCATAACTGACGTCAAGAAAATCAACGATCCAGAATACCTTAACAAAATTAGAAAAATAACTACAGAACATGGAGCAAGACACGTCATGGCTAGTAACAAAAGAACCATCACGATCCGTGTATACACCGCGGACATGAGGAAAATAATTATAGAAGAGTTGAGAAAACTTGACGATGGGCTTCGCTTCGTGGCACGCGTCCCTAAAGCCCAGCAGACCCATCAGACGAAGGTTGTGCTCATCACGAACATCTACGATGAGACGAATGAGGCATGCCTTGAGGAAATGGAGAGGTGCATCGGTGTCAAACCGATAAAAATGAGAACAATTAAAGGGAACCTACAATTATTTATCTTTGATGGTGCCCACTCATACGATGAAATCGCCACGCTTATGAAGACAACAAAGCATGCGTACTTCGGGGCCTTCAGCATGAAGCCTCAGGAATACAAAGATGACCCAAGGAGAGTAGTACAATGTAAGAAATGTTTCCTCTTCACGCATGCGACATCGGCGTGTCACGGTGAGAAGAAACATCCCACCTCCACAATTCAAAACGAAGAAGGCATAGATATCGAAATATGCACAGCATGCAAAAAACCGGGTCATGGGGCCAACCAAGTCAAATGTGAGAAGTTCCAGAAGGCTGTGGACCGTCAATTAGCACAACACGAAGAAAAAGAAAGGAAAAAAAGAGAAGCAGCTGAACGCAGATACGCAGCACTGACATACCGGCGGGATAACGTCTCGTACGTGAACATAACCTCCACTTCACAATTTCCACCGTTGCCCAAACAGGCGCCCCAATCACAATCACAGCACCAGCCACCAATGCAACTAAATGAACACACGACAAAAAAAGAAAACAGCATTGAGCCCCTAGGGCAAGACCTACAAATAACTTTGAAACAAATATTACACCAGCTACAGCTACAACACGAAATTCTCATAAAAATTCTTAACAAATAACTCGAGAAATCAATATCATAAACTGCGCGTACTGCACCTCAATGCACAAGGTTTGAAAGGTAAATTTTCTGAGCTAAAATCCTTAGCCGACCGGTATAAACTACATATAATCGTAGTCAACGAGTGCCGGGTGGACTTTTCCAAAAACCGCATGAATCTCCCGAACTACGACAAAATCACGCACTCAATCGGGTCGCATTTAACTACAGCCATGTATGTGATGAGAGGAATACGCTGGAGTCAGACCGACGTAACCCCAGGTACCGAAGAAAGAGACCGTATCATCGAAGGCGTCGCTATCAATCTCACTTATGATCATTTGACCGGAGATTCCCTAAGAATTAAGGGGATATACATACCACACAGATCAGGGCACTTCGACACCGCAGCGCTTAATGATGAGCTAGAAGACATCATAACTGAAGCTCCAAACATCACTATCGGGGACCGCAACCTTAAAATGACTGCACTCAACCAGACGAGAGACGAAGGGGCGGGAATACTCGTCCGCGACCTCTGTAACTCCAACGTTTGCACTATACACCACACGGGCCTACCCTCGCGACCTAACAGTGCGGGTTATGGTATCCTCGATGCAGCCATCTTCTCGCACGATGCGCAAGCTTTCGACACCATAAAATGCCGACAAACAACATCGGTTGGCTCCGACCATATACCCTGGCTTATGGACCTAAGCATAGTGGTGGACAGAGAGAAAACATTGGTAAGGAATACCCGCGCAATTTCAAACAACGAAGAAATCAGACAACAATTCCAACAAACCCTCTGGAATAAAACTGCACACTTACCGAAGGAATCACAACTGACGCAGAATGCGAGGAATATACACTATCATTGGAAAAAGCCATCACAGAAACCTTGGATGAGTATGCGCCACTACATGAAAACAACCAAAAAAATCAACTTCCAGAAGATATTAATCAATTGATCGACAAAAGAAACCAAGCAAAAAGTAAAGCGTGGCGACTACGTTTTAACCAGGACAGAATAACGGAACTAAGAACTACCTACAATTATCTGAAACGGCGGGTCCAACAAGCACTCGTGGAATATAGCAGCGAAAAATGGACCCGAATAATAAATGATCCTCAGAACAACAGAGCCCAGATGTGGCGAATCCAACACAACCTGAAGGCTCCAGTACAGAGACTCCCACACATTGATGGTTGCAACAGTGAGAAAGAAACCATCGATGCCCTGGTGAATGCAGCGATCGTCACAAAAGCTGAGATAAACAACGAAGATAAGAGCACAGAGAAGACCACACCGTTCCAGCCTCTCGACCCCACCTCCATGGAGGAAATCAGAATCGCGCTAAGACGCTTTAAAAATAAGAAGGCAGCTGGCCCGGACAAAATCAAAGCAGACGCCCTTAAACTCGGAGGCGACCCTTTTCTCATCAGGTACAAAGTGATAGCTGACTACCTATTACTGACAGGTTATTATCCCAACAGATGGAAAATTGGGGAGTGCATCTTCCTACATAAAGCGGGCCAGAATCACCGAGATGCCAAATCGTACCGACCCATCACTCTCCTCAACATCATGGGTAAACTACACGAACGCCTGCTCTTGTCACGCCTGCGACAGACGGCCGACAGACTCCAACCGCCGTTTCAACACGGCTTTACCTAGAACAGAGGAACAGGCACTCAGATCCTTCGCACTGGCAAGTTCATCACGGATGCGCTGGAAGCGAGGGAAAGTGTGGCCATGGTTCTGACGGATCTCTCGAAAGCCTTCGACTCAATAAATCACGAAGGTCTGACGAAGAAACTTCAAACAGCTGACGTCCCGAACAACATTATCAAACTAATAGAGAATTACCTGAGCGATCGCAAAACCTACGGACGCTTCAGAACCACTAATGGTGACGAAAAACCGGTGCCACACGGGGTCCCTCAGGGCTCTATCCTGGGTCCGATCATTTTTAATCTGTACGTACACGACGTTTGGGACCAACGGGACCATATCCGCGGACTCAAGCTCTCCCAATACGCCGATGACCTGTGCATCCTTAACAGGTCTCCCGACCCGAATAGCGCCACACGCCGCGCGGGCTGGGCCGCCGACACCATCATTGACTACTACCGTCGCTGGGGGCTAAAGTGCAACGTAGACAAAACGGAGTGTGCTATGTTCACTCGCAAGAGGAACTACCGCAGAACCATTCGCATCAAAGACGAGGTAATCGAATTTAAAAACAGCATAAAATATCTGGGCGTACATTTAGACAAGACCATGACCATGGGCAAACAGACGGATTACGTCATGCAGAAGGCGCGACGAGCACGCGGCGCGCTTGCCCCCATCATAGGCTGGCACTCCAAGACGGATATGCCTGTGAAACTTGCTGTAATTCAGGCCTGCCTACTTCCTATACTGGATTATGGCGTGGTACAACTACTCTCACGTTACAGTAAGAGTAACTTACTTAAAATTGAACGCCAATATCGAATGGCTCTCAAGACCAGCGGACAATTCCCAAGACGCCTAGAAACTTCACTACTCTGGGATATGCTCGATTGGGATCCATGGCACCTCCGTGCACAAGACTTAAACGAGGACATGCTGCGCAGACTCCGCGAAATTCACATCGAGGATCTAGAGACCCCTGGTGACGCCTACCTCGGATACGGACAGCACAACCCCCTCTTAACTAATACTAGACTAGGTGAAATCGATTATGTACAAAAAAAAGACAGGAGTCGGCTGCTCAGCAAGCGAACGACCGCTCCACGTCCCCATAAATTATAATTAGCTGTAAATAAGATAGGGCAATATAGAACAACATTTTAAATTTATATAAGTTTATTCTGTACATACTAACAAGCACACAGCACACACTACACGACACTTATATAGATCTCTCTCAGACAAACATAGGTAGACTGTAAGTAGCTGACACACCCACAGGCCGAATACACCACCGATCTGTGGACATAATGTACCATATGAACCAGGGAAATAAACATCTTTCTATTCTATTCTATTTTGTCCTGGGCGGCGAATAAATAATTTTTCTTTCTTTCCATACCCACCAACTGAACCACCAATTGAACCTTCGTTCCTTTTCCAATTTTTCCGAGTCTACAATTAAGTCAACAGACGGTCATGTTCGACTAATGAAATTCAAAATCAAGGCGATACGAAACAATTGCGCGTTGCAAACGATTTTATCCCAATCGCATGGAGTAAGGGAAGTCACAGAAAAAACGGCGCTGAATACAGATGAATCTGTTATACATACTGGCGTTTATTCTGTGGAGCTTGTTGAATTAATTTTATAAAGTTACTTTGAATTGAAACGAGACTTTGTCCGCGTGAATTAACGTTAATCTTACGAAACCGTAACGTAACTTAATATATGTTTACGATTTTTTTAAATCGGTTAAGTGTTTTCTGAGTTTATCCATAACAAACAAACATAAAAAAAAACAAATCTTTTCTCTTTATGATATTAGTTTAAGCAATGTTTTTTTATTGTTTATCAGTGAATAAAAGAACTCCGCCTCAAAGTCGCAACAAATATACGACAATTGATAGGGCGACAGTACGTTAGGCTGCGTTTCCACCAAAGATGTGCGAGGATGTGTACAAGCTTTGACAATGAAACGGTATCATTGGTCACACACATCCCTCGCTAAGGTTTCTGCACATCTCTGGTGGTAACGCAGCCTTATGTTCGACGTAAACGAATAATTAGATATTTAACAAAAAATCTCAAGTATCCAAACGGTAACTTTACACTTCCCGCGAATATTTAGGCCTAACACTGAGCAAAAATTATTGCTAAGAAATTACTTTTATTTTTGATGCGAAAAATCACTGTTGATTGTAGCACGCGATGAATATTGGAACCACCATGAAATATCCCATAGTGGGTTCCCAGGAATGGTCTAGAACGAAAATAGTATCCACCACCATCACCATTTCAGCCGAAAGACGTCCACTGCTGGACATACTCCTCCCCCAGGAAATGGGGGGTTTTGCCATAATCGCCACGCTTGGCAGGCGGGTTGGCAATCGCAGTTTGGTTGTTACAAAGGCACAGAGAACGCTACTGCCCATTCTCTGGTGAGCCCCTTAGTTGCCACTTACGACACCCACGGGAAGATATGGGATGGTGCAATTCTTTACGTCCGACACCATACGGAAAATAGTATCGCAATGTTGGAAAGAACATGTATTTTTCGACTTTGTTAGTTTTTTTTTATACCCCGTGTATACTAAATTCTAAAAATATGTTCGCCCAACTTTCCACACGTATGTACGTAAACCAATCCTCTGCCAAAAGCAAACAGACTGACTGGTTCTGTACTCGAGTCGTTTACATACTGTTTACAGAAACAGGAACAAAATGTACTACTCAATACTCTATTGTACTCGTTCGTTCTATTCTATTAACTTGTAACCGGTGGGGGTAATTCTGTTGGGAATATTTTTTGTTTTGCTATTGATTGTAAGATTTAAATGAGTTACTTACTATATGAGGTTAAAAAAATACTTGTATTAAAGGTTTTTATTCAGATAGGTACGTATTTTTTTATTCAGTACTTTTGATATTACTAGCGAAACGCCCTAGATTTGCACGGGTATTATCGTCATTTTTCAACCAATTTATCACTCTTTCTATTGATGAAATCCGCATGAAAATCCCTTTAGTAGTTCTTAAGTTTATCGCGAACAGACCGACAGACAGTCAGACGCAGCGAGAGATTTTGTTTCATAATATTATGTAGATAGTGATATATTATGTCATAATGATGATCATAATTATAAAAGTGTGGGTTACAAGAAGTACTGTTTGAGTTCCATTTATTAATAGACGTATAGATGGAGGGAAATCTCCTACCAAAAGGACCAACGAACAATTTTTTAGGACAAACGTGTGTGGAAAATGGAAACGTAGGCCTTTGGCCTATACTGACCAAATACATAGAAATAGATTAAGGTGACTGATCTATTTAATTACGATCAAAATATGAATACGATTGTGGTGGTCAATCATCGGTCAACATATACAGAAATGCTTATTGATATTAAATTTGGTTTTCTTCATCTTCTTCATCAACCTGAAGACGTTCACTGCTGATCAAAGGCCTCCTCCATAAAGAGGGGGGGGTTGCCATAATCCCCCCGCTGGGCAGGCGTGTTGGGGATCGCAGTGAAATTGTTAAGTACACGGAAGCCGCTGCTGCCCGACTTCCGTATTTTCCCTTAGTCGACTTCGACGACACCCTCGGGATGAAATGGGGGGTGCTATACTAGCCCGGACACCCCACTGGTCAAATTTTGTTAATAATCTTTTTCAAAACTTTTCAACGACATCTGTCAATAAAAAAGAAATCTTTTGAGCTATCTTGATTTTTACCGTATGATAATAATATTTTTTTTTACGGATCCACACGCTAGAATATTGTTTTTTATCATTTAGATGACTTTATTTAAACAAAATGAAGAAGAAGAAAGAAGATTCGGAAAGAACATGAACAAACGTAACGACACGGTTGGCGCAGTGGCTGAGCAATCGACTGTTGCTCAGCGTGTTGCGGGTTCGATTACCACCCAAGGTAAACATTTGTGTGATGAGCACTTGTGTTTGCCTTGTGTCTGGGTGTTGTTTATCTATATATGTATGTATTTAAAAAAAATGTATTTGTGTATGTATATCAGCTAGCTCTGTACGCGAAATACGCGCTGAGACGTGGAGTTGCGGGCACCACCCGAGATACTACTACATATATGTCAGCTGTCTGACACCCATAGTACAGGGTCTCCATAATTTGAGGTCAGATGGCCGTGTGTGAAAATGTCCCCACATATTATTATTATTACTATTACCTATTATAAATTATGTAGTGATCAAGTTTGACGAAATCTTAACGATTGTGACTCAAAAACATTTATAACACCAATCATTACTGTCTACCCCTGACTATATACAGCTTGAAAATACAAATCCGTATCAGGGATCATTAGCAGCAACATTAATACTCGCTCTAACGCCCCTCCAGTTTCCGAGATGTGACACATAGACGGACATACAAAAGGTGACTAATGAATGTTTAAGAAAGCACTGAGGCTTAAGATGGGATGATTTTGTTTGTTGAATTTGTAACTTTTACCTTATAAGATAGAAGATTTTTTTTGTTATTTTAGAAGCAGTCTTACTGTCCATTATGCTACGGTGGGTGGTAAAGGTGCATACATATTATATAACATGACATGTTATAAAACGTTGTTATATAACACGTTTGAGTAATGTGGAGGTTGAATGTTATATAACATGTTATTCATATTTACAACAATCTTATATAAGTTATCGTCGTTGAGCCACGTAAAATTTAAAAATTTAAATACCGCGATAGTACACTTTCGCTAATTTAACATAAGGTCGAAATTTGCGGTATTTAAAAATGTTAGTTTCGCGGAATTGCACGCTCAACGACGTTATGCAATAGTGAACAGCACTGCAGAACGACAAACGACAAAGTCATATGACATTTTATTTCTAATGTGTACAGTATTGTTATATGTTGCAATGTTGAAAAACCAAAGGTGGACGTGTTATGAAACACAAGTTATACATGTTACTTAATCTGTACGCACCTTTATACAAAAAAAAAACTCAAACCTATGACAGTTTTAAACGGGGTACCTACTTGCTAACTAGGAGTGTTCATGCCATGAATGCCTACAAACTGAGGCCTACATACTGGCTGTATTCGTAGAGTAGGGCAACGTCTTTTTTTAAACCGTTAAAATAAATGAAAAACTATTTTTACAAAAAGACCACCGCCTTCAAACACTAAAAAGGTAAATATCTTTAGCCACACGTGACTTTAGTATCGGAAGTCAGTTGATAAAGCAAAAAAAAAATGTTAGACGATTGTTTTAAATATATTCCGGTATGGTACTGGTTCGGTACAAAAAAAATCTTTCACTTATCAAAGGCCATTGCTGAGTGTTGATAACTTGGTTGCTTTGGTATGTTTGATTTCCACGCAGACGAATTCGCGGGTTACAGCTAGTAAATAATAAACCTATTTCATAACTTACGTAGCAGAGAGACAAACTCACTTACGCCGTATTAAAACATCATTTTCATACGGCAAATGTTTCCCATCATACCATTGAAATCAATTTCCCTGTGGAAAACCTACATATATTTCAATTCCTAGACTCCTATTCTATTCATAATTAATCACTAAACTTAAACTTAAGTACACAATACAGTTCGACAGTTCTGTTCAAGCTGTGCCCTTCACAAATGGAACTAATCACTTAATGCAGGTAAATCCGGACGAAGTTTGTCAGTCGTCTGTAAAATATTGAGAAGTTTGAAAGAGGTTGATGAGGGACTACTATGTGTTGTGTTCGAGTACTCACTTGTTTTTTCAAAGCGAGTGCACGAGTAAAGGATTCTATTTGAGTCGATCTTATATTCATCATCATCATGTAACCCTTTAGAAGCCCACTGATGGGCATAGGCCTCCCCCAAGGGGGTTCAGCCGTAATTGCGATGCTTGGCCGATGCATTTTGGCGATCGCATTAGGTGTTATGGTACTCAGAACGACGCTGCTGCCCATCCTCTGGCCAATATCCCACTGTCGCCTTATACGACACCCACGGGTAGAAACGGGGTGCGATCTTCTATTGAGTAAAATTAATATTAATAATCATAAAGATGTAAAATGAAACCGCAAGTTCTACAGCCATTTGGACTAATGTTTAGTCATCAGCAATAAACAATAAGATGCTGCATATTGCATGCTTGTACATGATTTTTATTAAGTGGCGCAATGTTTTACAGAGCTTTTGGCATGTTCCTTTGTTTGTATATAAGGGGTAATCTCAGAAACTACTCAGCCGATTTCATAAATTCTTTCACCAATTGGAAGCTACATTATCCTTGAGTGTTACAGGTTACATTGCATTATCAAGAAGTTAGGGGTGTTTAAGAAAATTGACGAGGATAAAGTGCTAGTAAAACATAAATATAAAACCAGTCTATTAATGTCTCATTGCATGATATAAGGCTCTTCTCATACAGAGAAGGCATGAGCATTGATCACCACGTGCGCTCAAGGCGGATGGGCGATTTCAGACTTATAATAATCTAGTTCTAAAGTTCTAAAGTCTAGTTCTAGGTCGTCCGTGTGGTGTCGGACGTAAAGAATACCACCATCCCATATCGTCCCGTGGGTGTCGTAAGTGGCGACTAAGGGAGTTACCAGAGAATGGGCAGCAGCGTTCTCTGTGCCTTTGTAACAACCATACTGCGATCGCCAATCCGCTTGCCAAACGTGGCGATTATGGCAAAACCCCCCCTTGGGGAGGCCTATGTCCAGCAATGGACGTCTTTCGGCTGAAATTATGAAATCTAGGTTTCCTCATGACGTTTTCCTTATTTTCGATCTAATTATATTACTAGCTGATGTCAAAGTCAAATCATTTATTTCAATTAGACCATTAAAAGGCACTTTTGAACGTCATAATAAAAAATATAAAGTTGATTTCCCGCTATTTCGTCCTCCTTGAGTCGGTTACCATTGGGGTTTAATTTTTTTTCGCGGAATGTTTTAGCTCTTTATAACATCAGCAATCTGCCAGTGAAAATCCTGTCAAAGTCGGTCCAGAAAAAAATGTTATTTGACACAGACCATGTGCACACAAAAACAATAATAAAAAGGGTTTTTCAATATATACCAAAAAGCTGTTATTGCATCATATAACTGGCATTCCAAACAGGCACTACACATTTTTTTATTATTTGTATGTTAAGATTAATATTAAATTAGTTTTGTACTTTAGGTTATTATTACATTTTTGTTAATTCAAAACCAAAGTGAATCGAACTGAATGAAATTTCCACAAATTAATTAAATTTTGACCTTACAGGAAAATGATGTATACAATGATATTAATATAATATATAATATATATATATATAATATATATATATAATATAATATATAATATCATTGGATGTATAGTTTTGTATGATTATATTCTGTCCATTGGGTTATTGGTTTTTTGACAGCTGCCTTAGAACGTAACTATTCCCGATTACCTAAAAGTTAACTTTAAAATACGTTATCAAATAAATATATAAACTGCCTGGCATTAATGGATTATCTTATTTATGACTTCTTACAGACATTATAATACAGTATACGTATCAGTTTTTACAATAAACGTAAAGATTGCTATGCGCATGAAATATGGTTATAGTCTATAGTACCTAGTGATGGGATCGAATGTGTTCGCTTCAAATCAATAAATCGAAAATAATAATTTTATATTTATGTAATCCTAAAAACCTACATATTTTGAAAATAATCTAATGGATTTATATTGCGGGTTTAAAACATCGAAAATTAAACATCCAAATTAATATTTTAAAGTTAATTTTACATTGTTATTCTAAATGAATCAATAAATTATTCGTAGTCTTCCGACATGGAACTTACGTCTGATGACGAGTCTTCGCCCAAATTTATCACGATTGTTTCTTGCTTGCTTCAAATAATTGATAATCGATATACAAATCAAAGTGTAAATAATCGAAACGTTACGTAGCTGCAATCACTAGTTGTCAAAACCACCACCTGTCAAAAAACTAATAACCCAATGGACAGAGAGTAGTGACTACATCGTGATACATCAGTGAAGACCAGTAGTAAGTACTTTCGTCAAAATATAGAATTTGTTCAATAAAATCTCAATATTCCTCCGTGCAACTGTTTGACTTGAGTTCCACTGTAAAATGTAAAGTACCTGAGCAAGCGCCAATATCATTGAAAGCTTCTATATTTTTATAGAAAGCATATTTTCGAGAGTATATTTAGTTTAGAAAAGTTGGAGAGATTGACGTAACATTGTAGGAAATACAGAACAGTGTAATGTATTATCGTAACGTAATAATTTTTCTTATAAAGAAACCAGCTTTTCCTCGTGACTTTACCTGCATGAATTTTCATACAAAAATCTTATTTTTATCGTAACATAGAGCCTAAATCACGAAAGAATTGTTAAAATTGGATCATTCGTTTCGTTGGCGCTTTCAAACAACTATTAGTATAGATTAGTAAAGTCCAGTAGACATTCTATTCGACATCACACATCATCGAATAAAAATAAAAAAAATACACACACAAGTTCGATTCCCGCACGGAACAAATATTTTGTAAGGCCAACAGATAGTTGTTCTGGGTCTGGCTGTTTGTGGAAGTGAGTTTAAGTGTTTGTAAACGTACCCACGACACGAGAAATTCCTAGTGTGGGGGAAAAACTATCTGTTTTTGAACAACATCAAACTAAGGTAATAGTCCAATAATCCGATATTAACATCATTCAAACTATATCTAAGGTTCGACTTTAATTTCTATTCAGTAACTTGACGGTTTAAAGATTAATAATGATACCATACTAAAACTATTAGTGTTGGGATTTAGCGCAAAGAACAAAATGATAAAAATGGTTTATTTAAATAAAACTTTAAATGTTCGTATGTAAGATGTGGAATATAAGAACAATAATCATTCTTAATAAAAGTAATTTTCTTTTTTTTTCTTCTAATAAAAACAAAATAAAAAATATATTATTGTACTTTTTTTTTACATTTCTCATAAATAATGTGATGGGGGTGAAGTGTGTGTATAGATTTTTAATAGTGTATATCGTGTTTTTAAGAAAAATTATTACATTCAAATAAAATTTTTGCATAATTATAAGTTCATTCAATTTCGTTCATTCTTACATCACCTCACTACCATTTTTTTGTCAATTTCTGGTATCCCTTCAACTGTCAAGTTACGGAATGTAATTAAAAGTCGAAAAATAGATACAAGTATACAGATGCGCTCCACATACATAGATCGCGAAATCAGTTGATCGAACAAACATTTGTATACTTAAATATCCTTTCTACATTTGTCTTGGACATCACTGACTTTGGTGAAGGAAAACATTGTGTGGAAACCTGGACTCATAATATACCTACTCATCATCTGCCTAGCCTTTTCTCAACTACATTGGGGTCAGCTACCAGTCTACCCGGATGGCTGCATCCGATAATATCATAAGCTCATAAGTTGAATATCAGTGTTTACCTATAACGACAGCCAAAGATCTACGAATGACAGCTGGGACTAACGGCTTTACGTGCTTTCCGAGGCACGGAGGGAACTCGGTATGAAAGGGATGGTCACCCATCCACAGAACGACCGCGGTCAGCGTAGCTTAACCTTGCACCGATCGATCTGTACGGCTTTAACGTAGCCACGAGCTCCTCTGGACTTGTAAATACTAACTAATTTATTTAACAGCTACATTGTAAGCTAACAGCAAGAAACCAAAACGCTTAAATGCTAGAATTGTAATATCTAGCGAATCCGCCTTGAGCAAGTGTGGTGATCAATGCGCATGCCTTCTCTGTTTAAGAAGAGGCCGTTACACTGCAGTTGGACCATTAATAGGCTGGTATTATTATTTGTCGGATCGTCAGGATTTAGTCCGTTAGATTCAGTCATCATGTGGGCAGAATTTGGGTTTCGTGCAATGCAAACACACTGGGTATAGGGTACATTACACGGCGTTTATTAAAACCACAATTAAGCACAAACTTAATTTAAAATAAACGATTTCAAAGGTATCGGCACTGGTCTACACACTGTTTCGGGACGTATTAGCTCCGAGGCGATCAGACGCTGGATTCTGAATGTCTTCCTCGCTGTGGGCTGAAAACATCGCGACTCTGTAGAAGCGCGCTAAAATGGTGGTGGTTGATCACGTGTTGTCAATAATGGCGGCTTGCGATTCGTTTCACGTTCATACTATTGACCGGATACGACATATTTATATCTAAATGTAAGTTACCTGAAAAAAAAACAACATAATCTGAAACCACTATTCATGTAAACAAACCCAATACTCCGTACGTGCGCGTCCACCATTAAAACACAATAAAGGGACGCCCCGAGTATGTATGACAATTCAATTTGTGCCCCAATAATATCGGCTTACAGTATAATGGACAAAGAAATCCGATGGTCGCGCGGCAACGCGAGATGTGTGTTCAGAATAGGGACACCTTTTTTACCCGACTACGGGAAAGCTTACATCACTCGGGTTTTGATTTTGGCTGTCTGAGTAGTATGGTAAACAATAAAAAATTGCTCCGTTGGTTTCAATTACTGAGCGTGGGGTCCAAGGTACAATGTGCAGGTCGGGTAGTGTTATTAGATTTTTACAATAGAATTTTCTACGTAGACGCCCCGAAGATAGTGGTGTGATACCCCCGTGCCTCGGAAAGCATCTAAAGCCCAGCCTCAATCTGACATGGCCGGGAGTCATGTTTTTTTTTTGTTACTCTTGATAGGCATACGTTTGACCGCTATCTCACCTGATGTGAAGCGATGATGCGGTCTAAGATGGAGCACGTTTGCCTAGAAGTAAAGAAAGTTAAAGATTCCCAGGTTGTTGTTATTAGGAAACACAGACTTGGGCAGGGAATTCCACTCCTTAGCAGTACGCACAATGAATGTGTTCCCAACGGTGGGATGTCCACCATGTACCGGTGGCGCATCGCCTTACGTCTCGTGGTCCGATGATAGAACGGTCTCGGCGGAATTAAATTATGCAATTCCTTCGCACACTCGCCAAAATCCAACCGACGGTAAACCGACAGGCCAGCAACCCGGCGTCGATGCTCATGACTTTGGAACTTCGAACTCGATGAGCCTATCATTGCCGATGATCCTCTTGCCTCGTTTCTCTATTGACTCCGGGGCGTCAAGCTGGTATCTGGCAGATCCATCACAAAAATGAGAGCAGTACTCCATACACGATTGAACCTGCGCCTGCGATGTCAGATTGCCGTGCGTCTATGTGAATGAGACAAGATTATAGTAGGTACACAAATGTGTGCGCAAAATAAGGTGCACTCCCTCATCTTTATTTGCGCACACATTTGTGTAATATAATGTCTTCTGCATATTTGATTAGTCTCTATTGATATTGGCCGCCGTACCGTGACCAAAATTCTGTCGGGAGAATATTACAATATAATAATAAACATTATAAATCCTAACCTTACCTAACATTTGCACCTGTACTATAAGGTAGGTACTTTTTAATGATCTTGTATTGAAAAAGTACCTTATATTACAGGTGTTACCTACTAGGTACTAAAGCTACTCCAAGCATTTTACTCCCATAACCATAAGTGTGATATAACTGGATTTCGTGATAGTTCAAGAATATCTGAAATGCAGTTTTCTTTAAGAAGTGCTCAAACGCTTCGCGTAAGCTGAAACCAAGAACATTCAGGCAAAGATTTCGTGCAACTCATCGTTAACTGTGCTATATTTAAATATGTTGTGTCTATTTAAATATAGCACGGTTGGCGCAATGGAATAAACAATTGACTGCTGCGCGATATGTCTCGGAGTTTATTCCCGCACGGACAATATTATTTGCATGGCATGTACATACAGACGCCAGCACATCAAGCCATGCCAAACTGTCAAATTTTCCCAATTTGAAAGTCAAAGCCAAAGCATTTATTTCATTTAAACCATTTACTGGCACTTTTGAATTGTCAAGGAGTCGGTCAGTTAGTCAGAAAGTTGAAGCTAGTTGCACGTTTCAAAAGGTACGTAGGTCTCTATGGAGAAGAACGAGCAAGAAACTCCACGGACACTCTTTTAAATCAAGTTTTTACAAAACACTAGCGGGCCCGGCAGACGTTGTCCTGCCCTTAAAAAAAAAGTCCTACAACTCGACTGCAGCGCCACCTATCGGGTCCAATTGTAAATCTAAACCATTCTCAAACCCACTGGAACACACACAAAAAATCATCAAAATCGTTTCAGCCGTTTAGGAGGAGTTTGCTTCCATACACACGCACGGAAGATTTTTATATATAAGATTATCCTTGTTGCTTCAATTGAATATGAACCTTATTCATATGTTTTGTAGATCTATCTAAGAAATTTGACCTCTATACATGTAGTTGTTACGGATTTGATTATTGTGTACACACCAAACACACCTACATTACAGGAGAAATTCCTAGTGTAGAGCAACGTCTTTTTAATCAAAAATAAAAATAGGTACCTTTGAAATAAGCGCTCTCTCAGTCTGAACACGATCCAGGGGTCGCGCAAAATAACTACCGCTACAAGACGCACCAAAGCATAAAGCAGGGGCGGCAAATTGTGGCGACCGCTGGCAATAATAAAAAATATCTCTCCTACGAGTGACCGACACGCGATACAATCACGTTTTGCGTGATTTTTACGAATAAATAGAAGTTCTTGTAATTATGAAAATATACAGTTAGGAAAGCTTTTTTAGATAAACAGGTGGCATTTGACACACGATATCACTACTTCGTGATCTCGCTGATGGTGGCGCGTAGGTCAGATCATTCGGTTCCTATCAAAATGGCAAATGGTTGAGCTAAGTGGTTATGTTCGTGAACGGACGCCGTCAGTACTGTAGAGATTGGTCATCTCTAAATACCACTACCATTTTAATAATAATAATTTATTTAATTCAGATTACAAAATCCATATATGGTTAGTAAAAGTCTTATCCTTATGTTAGTAAAACGACACTTTATACAAAATGGAAACTACTGAGATCTACGTGTGCAGCCGTATCCAGTGCGCCAGCATGGGGCTGTCCCACCTATCACACAATGTACTCAGGATGCTGTTGGAGCTAGCACGCAATCTACCGAGAATAGAAGCGCACCGTTTCCGTATGATGGCATGAAAACCATCCACCCTGGCTTCGGTGAACATCCCGGAAGCGCTACAAAAGCGTGGTAGACCTAATAGCATCCTAAATACGTTGTTGTACTGGGCACGCAGGGCGTTGTATGCCTTCAGCGTATACCAGCGTTTTGCTTCACCTCCATGGATATAAGAATAAAGAATTTTGTAAAAACTTTTTTTTGATCTATTGATAGGCATGCGTTTGACCACTATCTCACCATTAGGTGAGATAGTGGTCAAACGCATGCCGCAACCATCTTAGACCGCATCATCGCTTCCCTAATGGGACGTCATTTCCATACATTTGATTAGTTTTCTAATTGAGTTGTCGATTACAGATTGTGAATTTGGCTAAGCCTGCTGGTCCGGTAACAAAATCTCTTTCACTAAAAAAAACTATTGCTGAGTGTCACAGAATTTGTTCTACGCACGAAGTCGCGGGCAAAAGCTAGCATTATTTTTAATCTATTGATAGGCATACGTTTGACCACTATCTCACCTGATGGGAAGCGATGATGCGGTCTAAGATGGAGCACGCTTGCCTAGAAGTATCCTATTCACTCTTGACTTAAAGACTCCCAGGTTGTAACTTATTTAAAAGAGTGTCCGTGGAGTTTCTTGCTCGTTCTTCTCTATAGCTTCTAGTCTAACCAGATACTGTTGAATACCACACACACACTACCATTATCTTACCAAAAATAATTACTCACAAGTACACAGTCTGAATCTCCCAAAACGCATAACTAACATATTGCCCATTAAAGGTCGGTGAAACCATTCTCAATTAAGCAGATTGAACGGAGTTAACGGTGCGCACGTTAAACTCCAGTTAAGTAGTGAATCGGACAGTTTATTGCTTGAGGTGCTCCGTTTTGAGGGTATAATGTGATAGGGTTTTATTAACGGCTGTTAAGGCTTGTTTTAAAAGCTATGTGCTTGATGTTTATTGCACGTGCTGTTGTGTTGAGTTACGTTTCTAGACTAACTATTGTTATGCTTTAATAAGAGTTCAGTCGAGAGTGAATAGGGTACTTCTAGGCAAGCGTGCTCCATCTTAGACCGCATCATCGCTTCCCATCAGGTGAGATAGTGGTCAAACGTATGCCTATCAATAGATTAAAAATAATGCTAGCTTTTGCCCGCGACTTCGTGCGTAGAACAAATTCTGTGACACTCAGCAATAGTTTTTTTTAGTGAAAGAGATTTTGTTACCGGACCAGCAGGCTTAGCCAAATTCACAATCTGTAATCGACAACTCAATTAGAAAACTAATCAAATGTATGGAAATGACGTCATGTCAACAGTCACGTGATCGGAAATCAAAATGTATTACGACGAGGCGTTAATTATTATAGAAAGAGGTACGATACGAAAGGTTTGTAACTTGGCTAGGCCTACAGTACTTCTACAGAGTGTCTCTTATAAACAAAAAAAAAAGAACAAAATTTATCAATTAATGATAGTAGTGTAAATTATGGATTAAGAGTTAATTAATAAATTAATAAAAACTCGATACTGTAAGACACATTTTAAACATAGAAATATAACGTTTTATTGGTTAGGCAGTAAGTTAATTAAATGTTGTATTTATCTTTGTTTATTTTGTGTTTCTGTAGCATATTATTATTTTCTTTCTTTTTCAAACAAAGTATTTTCTTTACCGTTTAGATAGAGACGCCCGTTGACTGTTATAATATCAACGATTAATTTAAATTATTTTAACACGTTTCATGATTATTTTGTATAACTTTCCTAGTCACGATACTACACAGATTTTAACAAACTTACACGTAATATTCTTCTTTCCCTTAAACAAACAACTTCACACGATACCCCACGAACGCCATCTCAACCTATCCTAACAAAACAAGTACTTTATAAAGAAAAATCTCATGTATTTCTTACGAAAAATCTTCCACGGAAACGCGATGCATGTAGCACACGGGATCAGTGGCAGTTCACACTAGCTCACGTCACCCGTTTATGACAAATAGCGTGTCAAGAATATTGCATCGCTGCAACACGCCCCGGTCGTGTGAACAGTCATTTATCATTTTTAATATGAGTAATTTTTACTTAGGTGTGTGTGGTGTTTTATTTTGTGATATTGTTTGTGTGTGTCATCATCAATAGGGTACTTCTAGGCAAGCGTGCTCCATCTTAGACCGCATCATCGCTTCCCATCAGGTGAGATAGTGGTCAAACGTATGCCTATCAATAGATTAAAAATAATGCTAGCTTTTGCCCGCGACTTCGTGCGTAGAACAAATTCTGTGACACTCAGCAATAGTTTTTTTTAGTGAAAGAGATTTTGTTACCGGACCAGCAGGCTTAGCCAAATTCACAATCTGTAATCGACAACTCAATTAGAAAACTAATCAAATGTATGGAAATGACGTCATCTCAACAGTCACGTGATCGGAAATCAAAATGTATTACGACGAGGCGTTAATTATTATAGAAAGAGGTACGATACGAAAGGTTTGTAACTTGGCTAGGCCTACAGTACTTCTACAGAGTGTCTCTTATAAACAAAAAAAAAAGAACAAAATTTATCAATTAATGATAGTAGTGTAAATTATGGATTAAGAGTTAATTAATAAATTAATAAAAACTCGATACTGTAAGACACATTTTAAACATAGAAATATAACGTTTTATTGGTTAGGCAGTAAGTTAATTAAATGTTGTATTTATCTTTGTTTATTTTGTGTTTCTGTAGCATATTATTATTTTCTTTCTTTTTCAAACAAAGTATTTTCTTTACCGTTTAGATAGAGACGCCCGTTGACTGTTATAATATCAACGATTAATTTAAATTATTTTAACACGTTTCATGATTATTTTGTATAACTTTCCTAGTCACGATACTACACAGATTTTAACAAACTTACACGTAATATTCTTCTTTCCCTTAAACAAACAACTTCACACGATACCCCACGAACGCCATCTCAACCTATCCTAACAAAACAAGTACTTTATAAAGAAAAATCTCATGTATTTCTTACGAAAAATCTTCCACGGAAACGCGATGCATGTAGCACACGGGATCAGTGGCAGTTCACACTAGCTCACGTCACCCGTTTATGACAAATAGCGTGTCAAGAATATTGCATCGCTGCAACCCGCCCCGGTCGTGTGAACAGTGATTTATCATTTTTAATATGAGTAATTTTTACTTAGGTGTGTGTGGTGTTTTATTTTGTGATATTGTTTGTGTGTGTCATCATCTGCCGAGCCATTTACCAACTAAGGGCGGGTTGCTTCAGCTATACTTTACTGACCGGTAATAGTCAAAAATGGCGCCAACTATACAAGTATTGGAATAATTGGCAATCGTCATGTTAAAAGATAATAATATGGGGACATTTCACACACGGCTATCTGACCACAAACAAGGGAGACCCTGTACTATGAGTGTCAGACAGCTGATATACATACACAAATACATTTTAAATACATACGTAATATAGATAAATAACAACCAGACAAAAGGCAAACACAAGTGCTCATCACACAAATGTTTACCCTGGGCGGGATTTAAACTCGCAATACGCTACGCAGCAGTCAATCGCTCAACCGCCGTGTTACCATGCCAACCTTGTTTGATTAGACGTTACATAAGTAGTTAAAAATTTCATATATGGACTCCAATAAGATACAGCATAATATTTGTACAAATATTTTTACAATTCCGTGCACTCAGCCCTGAATTTCACATTTTCTGTAAGTCAATAACAACCCTACTCCTACCTTCTACACATAGATTAAGAATACGACCGAGTTATGTCAAACCATTACTAATTATATCACCTATTAACAAAATACTACGAAATAAACCAGATATTATTATTAAACTTCGCGGAATATGATCGCATAAAGTTCCACAAGACTAATATTTCTTGTAAACAACACTCTTTGACTAATTACAGAATACTACTCTTAATAAACGTTAAAACTTGCCTGTTTTCATGACAAGATAAAACGCCTATGTCTGTAATGCAAGGGGATTATAGTTAGGTTACGTCACGCCACGTATTAAAAGCTAGCGAGAAGTAACCAATAATTTTCAATACAGGCTGATTTTTAACTAACTTTTGAATCTTTAAGATGATACAGATGGAAGTACCTACTTATGAAAACAAACAACTTTAATTTGAAAAAAAAAATAAGAATCATTTATTTCAGACTTAAATCTATTTAGGTTAGTAGGTACTAACTTTGAAACTAGTGTTAGTATTCAAATATCTACCAAGGAATCAAATCATTCATTCATGATTATGATATGATATGATGAAAATGTAAATATGAACAGTAGTTTGTTTTTTCACAATGAAGTCAATCTTTATTATGAATTTGTTGTCGTATCTCTCAGTCTGCTAATACTCACCAATGATGATGACAGATGTACCGTCTGTCTGTATGTAACAGATATATATCTTTTTAATCGTAATGGATGGTTGATATTATTGGAATTTCTACATAATACGTGAGCTTATGCTTTATGTAGTAGTGTTGATTATACCTTTACGTGGTAAAAATAAAAAGTATAATAGTTGTTAAACTTCATAATCCTTACTCCACGCATGTTAGTTAGGCGGTTATTCTTCCCCATAGTAAGAATTAGCTTGAAAATAAAACGAGGTAGCGTAACCTAAATATGTTGTAGCATTAACTTACAACTTTACAACTCATCAGCTAGCGATGACTGTTTAAATCTTCAAATGTTGTGTTAATGAGGACAGCAAAAGGGGGAGGCAGGAGGAGGTAGGGGGGTGGGGAGGAGACGATTAAAATTTCATCCCAACTTTACGTTTTGGCTGTAATTACGAGATTAACGGTGAGGAGTAATGAGTGCTATCAACGAAGAGATTGTTTATTTATTCTGGTTTTTGGTAGGTACTTACCGAAAACTGAAGAAGAAGGCGCTAAAGTGGATGTGAGCTTGCCAGGTATGCGGACGTACGATAGATGGAAGAGATACGATAGCTTACCGTGGGACTCGCTGCGACACGATGGACCGACGATTTAAAGAAGGTGGCTGGTAGCAGATGCATGCGAGCTCCTCAAGACCGGGTTGGTTGGCGATCTCTAGGCGAGGCCTACGTTCAGCAGTGGACGGCAATAGGCAGATATGATGATGATGATGATTAATTTACATTCCAATCCAACACACACATTACACACACACACACACACACACACACGAACACACACACAACATAACATACACACACGTACACAACACACACACACGTTACATTTACATTCCAATTTTCGTTTTATTTTTTTAATGTTATTTTTGTATGTGTTTTTGTCCTGGGGGGCGAATAAATACTTTTTTTTTTCTTTTTTTCTTTCACATGTCTAGGTTTTCTCACGATGTTTCCTTTTACCAATGTCAGTGATGTCCAAAATAAACTTAGAAAGGACAAAATATGAATGGAAAAAATGTGTAATATTTTATGTACGTTTTAATACAAGTTGTGCCCTCAACTTAAACGATGAAAGCAAAGAATCATGGCGAGATCCATACAATGATTTGTATAAAAAAAAACATTCATTTAGAGGGTTCAAAATATTTTCCAATGTGGAGAATACATTACCAGGAGTAGATTGATACACTTACCATATGTTTAAACCACCGCATAATTAAAATATTTTGAATAATAAATAGTTTTTCGTTTCAAAACGTTGCCCATTTTGTGTTTATAAAAAAAAGTGACAAATGACAAACAAGTGGCAAACAAGTGATGTGAATCGTTGTTTACAATGGTGGAGTTGAAAAAGTACATTTATTAATCATTATTTCTGACATTATTTCCCATAAAACGACTGTCAGTGTCACTGTAACTACCAGCTGCCGTTTCTTTTCGTTAAACTTTTGACTTTTAACATTCATTTTTATTGCGGACTTTAAAAAAAATTGTAAATGCCTGAAGATACTCTTAAGGTACCTAACAGTATAAGAATTAAAATTTCAACTTCTCTAAACATCTGTATTTTTTTATACAAATCCTGCCATGATTCTTTCCGAACTAAATCTTCAGAGAAAACATGAAAATCACAACATATAAGACATTAAACTACAGTCATTCGTCTTATCAAACACAGCACACCATTTATACTTACTATTATGACTCACCACGCGCACTGATAACGTTAACGCGTTAATAAACGTTCGTTTGCAGCACATTTTATACGCGTCGCGGATTAGCGGGTAACGTTTACGCGCGCGTTAACTTTTACCGCTCGTGACTTGTAAGTGCTAATGAGTTTCATGTTTGATTACCTATAGTACGTTATGTTTGTTTTATTATAAAGAAATGTGAAGAGAGTTGCATGTATTGTTGTTGTTGCATGGTTGCATGGGTTGCATGTATTATAATATAATAATAATAACATGTGGGGACATTTCACACACGGCCATCTGACCCCAAACTAGGAAGACCCTGTACTATGGGTGTCAGACAGCTGATATACATACACAAATACATTTTAAATACATACATATATAGATAAACAACACCCAGACACAAGGCAAACACAAGTGCTCATTACACAAATATTTACCATGGGCGGGAATCGAACCCGCAACACGCTGCGCAGCAGTCGATGTGATGAATACCTAGAAATATAATTATTATTACCATATTCATAGCAGTTATGTGACTGACTGACTGATAGATAAAACACAATTAAAACATTTAATTTTATGTCTTTAAATGTATGATTGAATGCTAAGCATCTTAAAAAACGATTCTTAAGACGAATACTGTACCAACACAGAATATAAACTAATTTGATTTAGAACCAATAATAAACCGCTGAAAGTGGAGTTGACTGCGTTTGATATATGTTCTTCAGTGCACTATAAACAGTATTTTAAAAAATAATGTGGCCGAACTGGCGTTAAAAGACTAATTCAGTATTCAATGAAAACTTGACATCATGAATTACATCCTAAAATTGAAAAAATCCGACATACTAATATTTACATAATCTTATTTAAAAATCGTGTGTCAGTGTTTGTTATCCAACTCCTCCGAAAGTGTTTCATCGATTTTTAGGGTTCCGTAGCCAATATGTCTGTCTGTCCGTCCGTCCGTATGTCACAGCCACTTTTTTCCGTAACTATAAGAACTATACTGTTGAAACTTGGTAAGTAGATGTATTCTGTGAACCGCATTAAGATTTTCACACAAAAATAGAAAAAAAAAACAATAAATTTTGGGGGTGCCCATACTTAGAACTGAAACTCAAAAAATTTTTTTTCGTCTAACCCCTATAGGTCTTCAAAAATGATATTGAGGTTTTTTTTTAAACTGAATAGTTTGCGCGATAGACACTTCCAAAGTGGTAAAATGTGTCCCCCCCCCCCCCCCTGTAACTTCTAAATTAAGAGAATGATAAAATAAAATAAAATATCTGATGTACATTACCATATAAACTTCCACCGAAAATTAGTTTGAACGAGATCTAGTAAGTAGTTTTTTTTAATACGTCATAAATCGTTAACCGCAATTTACCTTTCATTCAATCAACTCAAATAAAAAAAAAATAAAAGTTACAACGAACTACAAGAACTTTTCTATTATGTTACTTGCTGCTACGGAACCCATCATGGGCGAGTCCGACTCGCACTTGGCCGCTTTTTTATATATTTTTTGTGTACATACATTTGGTAGGTCTGAGAATAGGTCGTAAGTTATTTTTTTTAAATTATATGGCAAAACAACGTTTGCCAGATCGGCTAGTATATTAATAAAAGTTAAAGTAGTTTACCTGAATCGAAATTCCTCAATAACCCAATCAACATCTCTTTTCCTATAAGGTCGTACAACATTTCCAGGTCATAAAAAAAAAACAAAAGAAAACCAATTCTATTTTTAAAATAATCGCCCATTTAACGTTCCTCATAATGAAAGCAATTAACGCATCATAAAGCTCAGGACACACCGGTTGAAATGAAAAATAAAATGACACGATAAATGATCACAAAGGAATTTTCTCTTTGACGATATCACGCGTTGTCGCTTCGACGAACGTACTTTGATATGCGTCTATTAAAATTTAATAATTTCGCCTATTCTCTTTGTCAAATGAATGTAATTTGTACGTTTTTGTTGGACTTTTGATGTTTAAGATTAATTTAATTTAGGATTTAGGGAAATGGAACTTACCTACATATTTTTGTTAGAAATAATTTTGTTTTTAATTTAATTAAAATGATTCAGAGCTGATTACGTAAATGCTTAAAATTAATTAAAAACTTACCAAGCTTTTTATCGTTCTACTAAGTTTTATTGATCCTAAGTCAAGGCTAGCTAATTTTTCTCTGCTTACCATATTAACAAAATTAAAAAACATAATTATTAAAAAGAAAACAGAATTCAATTTCGGAACTCCGCATTTGATTACACAAAAATTGAAACCGTGTACGTCCAAAAACGAAGCTAATCCACGAACAGAAAAGGAAAAAAATAATAATAGAGGGATAACATTACATCAAAGCATTTTATATTTGTCCAATATGCTTTGGATTTCACTCAATAGAGTCCAAAAGAAAATTAAATTGCCTCCCCTTCGTCCATTTTAAAGGTCTTCACATGTCCACAATTTTTTTTCTCTTTTCAAATATCACGTTACGTGTGTACGGGGTTTTATATTTGCCTTGTTATTTTTTTTATTGCGTTTATTTGCCTTATTAAAGGAAACCTTAGATTTTTAAAGGAGGTTCCATTTTCAAAAATGTTTGGGTTTTGAGGGAGGATGATGTAGGTTATTTCAAATGTCCGTGCTTGTTAGTTTGTGATGTGGTAGCTTTGGGGTTGTTTAGTTTTATTAAAGAAGTGTTTTGATTTCGTTCATGATGAATTGTGTAGAAGTCTCATGTCACTGACGTTCCTATGTGATAAATAGGCAAGAGATTTATTATAAATATTTGGACTTAATCAAAACGAATCAATCATTAATATTTGTATTCAATTAAATTTAATAAACATTATTTACACGTACAATAAAAAATAAAAGAGAGAGAGAGCTGGATTTTACCTCGAGCAGCAGAGATTAAGCATTGCCATCCAACGTGGCAATGCAGCCAGTCTCTTGGGCACATTCCCAGATGACGGCAATGTGGAGGAATTTTTGGATGCCTTATAATATTAGTTTTTTTTGTTTCATAATTATTGAATGTTTTTTTTTATAATCCTACTATAGCCGTGTGGTGCCGACCATAACCCCACCCCATTTCTTTCCGTGGGTGTCGTAGAAGGCGACAGAGAGATATTGACCAGAGGATGGGCACCAGCGTCCTTCTGAGTACCATAACACCTACTGCTATCGCCAACATGCACCGGCCAAGCATGGCGATTACGGCTGAACCCCCCCTTGGTGGAGACCTATGCCCAGCAGTGGGCGTCTAAAGGTTAATGATGATGATGATGAACTTTTGTTCATCGTGAAAATGTCGTAATGGCCCAGTGGTTAAGAAGCCTGATTCTCATGTTGAGGTTGTGGGTTCGCAACCGGGAACGACTTTTTCAATATCGTAATATGTACCTACTTTCTAAGTTTATTTGGACATATTCATCTGAAGGAAAACGTAGTGAAGAAACCTGGACTTATAATTAGCAAGCGTGGTGATCAATGCTATTGCCTTCTCTGTATGAGAAGAGAATATTTTGATAATATAAATAACACTCTGGGATAATATAGCTTTCTATCGGTGAAAGAATTTTTGAAATCGGATGAGCAGTTCTTAAGATAACCCCCTACATACAAACAAAGAAATTTTACCTATTTGTATTATTAGTGTGGATATATTATTGTAAAGATTTGATATTAGCAAAGCTTGAACTAGTCTGCATTTGCTGTTTTCTTCATAAATTTATTTATTTTATTTATGACAATAAGTACAACATCTTACAGCTAATTCCAAGACGATGTCATACACATATATTAATCACTAACTAAATTCACATATTTATATTCCTCATACAAACCCCTTAAACGATAATCAACATTAACAATAACAATAGTCAGTCAGTCATTATTTGTTTCCCATCTTCAATGCACTTTTAAGCTCCTGATATAAATTTCGGCAGGCTATAATTAGCTTACCACCACTGACATCACTGAAAGATGTCAAAATCTATCCCAAACACACATCTTAAAACCAATTATGTATCAAATTTCCATTTAAACGGACCACAGACACATCTAAATACCGCCACATCCTAAAACAACATCTACATCAGCTCTAAACAAAAGTTAGAGAGGCAATACCGTCTAAAGCCCTTCACATTTCAAACCAATTCACTCACGCACATACAAATGAACAATACTCGTATTTCGTGGCCCAACACTACCTTTTACTACCACGATAAAATAACACTCCATCTCAACGTTACCAACTCCTATAGCGAAGAGCGTAGAGCTGATGTTTGGTTGTTTTTGTATTTGGTAGTTTATGGTGTAAAGTGGTAAAGCGACAATTAACTCGAATTCTACTTCTATTTGCAAATGGATTGGATTGCCTTGAAGCGGAATGGATGGCAATTGTTCTTGTGCGTCTGATTGTAAATGTTTACAGTCATTTGACAATAGATGGAGACACTGTTTCTGAAAGGCTTTGATTTGTGATCAAAGAGTTATCTTAGTCACAAGCAAAGTAGGTTTTATATGCACGTGAGACTCCCAAGAGTTATCATCATAATCATAATCATTTATTTTTATGTATACATGACGTGTATACATTCATAATGTGGTCATAAAACTAAAAGGTCTCACCATATTCTACCATAAGAAGATGGTGATGGTGTAAGTAACGGGACTTATTGGTCAAGTTAATAGGAAAATATGGAGAAATTGTGAACCAGTATATAATTTCAAGAGCACTTTATTTAGAAAACCAGATTAATTTTCAGTTTACTCATCATCTGCCTAGCCTTTTCTCAACTATGTTGGAGACGGCTTCCAGCCTGGAATGACGTTATGGGAAATCAGAGGCCAGAAAGTCTGACAACTAGACTTACCAAAGAGTGTGTTACTTAGTAACTGGGATCTGGATATCAGACAGGCAGTCGCTCCATGTAAAACACTGGTATTCAGTTGCATCCTGTTAGACTAGAAGCCGACCCCATCATACTTGGGAAGAGGCTAGGCAGATGATATACAACCCTCAAAGATCCGGCTCGAAGAACCAATACTTTTATATAATAATATGTGGGGACATTTCACACACGGCCATCTGACCCCAAACTAGGGAGACCCTGTACTATGGGTGTCAGACAGCTGATATACATACACAAATATATTTTAAATACATACATATATAGATAAACAGCACCCAGACACAAGGCAAACACAAGTGCTCATCACACAAATATTTACCCTGGGCGGGAATCGAACCCGCAACACGCTGCGCAGCAGTCGATCGCTCAGCCACTGCGCCAACCGTGTCGTCAAAGCTCAAACTTTTGTAGCAGCTTCTGCGGTTGGACAATAAAACACATTTTTTTGTGAATTTGAAACGCGGAGACAACGCTCTACGAGATTAGCCATGAACCGAGCGGAATACGGAAGTTAAGAACGAACATTGACAAAAATTGGATTGAACTTTGCACAGATTATAAAAGACATAAATCACGCCCGCATTTCCGCATATTTTTATTATTAGAAAAAATAACACAAAAAATTACAAAAGACTTACAATTCTGCCATCTACAGTTATAATAAAAATTCCGAACTGAATGTGCTTATTCATTTATGTATATATTCTAACCTTAAGTAGGTACCTGCAAAAAACAAACCAAAAACAAAAGTATGAAGGAAAAAGAAACTAAAATTCTTTCAACAAAAACAATAGAGCGACCATTGAGAGAAGTAAAGTGATAAGCAACTTATATGTAATGAAACTATGGCGCTTTGGAGCCGGATATTGCGTCACTACAGTACTTATTAAAGGAGATAAAAGAAGGAAGTAGTATTGTCTCTTCGGGAGAGCGAGAAAGACATAGATGTTTGGTTTATCTTGAGATTTGTGGATGCGGCATTAGAAATAGTTAGTTAGAAGATAATGCTTGTTTTGTCGGCTATGTTTAAAAAAGTTGTATCTATTGTATCTAATTATTAACATAAAGAATGTATTAAAAAGTAAACCTATTAGTGCAATATTAAAGTATGGACAGCATCATCATCTAGACATCATCAGTCATTTAGACTTTGAATGCTGGAAGGTGTATACGGGTTGAACAATCCAACACTAAAGGATTATATTTTTTTAATGAATAAAATATTCCATTTATTCAATTGTATGTTAAACTTGTGAATAATAATAAAATAATAATACAATTCAACAATTCACCAAAATCAACAAATGCACATCAGTATAATTTTTCAGCACACTAGGCAACTCCACTAATTAACTGAATACATACCAGAAAAATGGATGCGGTGCAAAAAAAAACAATTGATTAACTAAACATGTCCTACAATAAAATCTAAAAAATCACACAAAACTAGATCACCTTTTTTCGAATTCACACCAAAAATGTGGTTCGTACATCAGATATATGATTTATAAAACAAAAATACGAATTGTTTATCAAAAATAATAATTTGCACTCTAAATTGTACAATAAAAAATTATAAAAAACCAGGAAAATGCTGCAAAACCGACTTTACGCAGTCTTGTCTGCCTTACACCTAAAGGGGAACCGATCACTTTTCCGAATTAGTGACAGAAACGAATTGCTGCAAAACCGACTTCACGCAGTCTTGTCTGCCCTACACCTAGAGGGGAACCGATCACTTTTCCGAATTAGTGACAGAAACGAATTGCTGCAAAACCGACTTCACGCAGTCTTGTCTGCCCTACACCTAGAGTGGAATTTAAGAACGCGTAGGCGCGGAGGGGTAAGGCGGCCCGCGAGCTGAGGAGCAGGCGGTTTGTAGGCTCGCCGCCGCGGCTGAGGCTGTCTAAGCTGCGGTGGTGAGCGTTAAAACCATCTGCGACGATAAACTCGCGTGGGGCCGCCCAGACCCCGCAGCGCCGGAGCCGTGACAGAAACAATGCTTGTGCATGTTGCATGCCTGCTTGCATGTTTCATGCTTGTTTGCACGCTGCATGCTTGCTTGCATGCTGTATGCTTGTTTACTATTTTGATAATAGTAAAACAGTTCTGCAAATACCATTAAACAGTATATTTAATTTGATTTATTTAATGTGCATAATTCGTGTGCAAGTCAGTATTTTTGGTTTAACTTTGAAATATATTATTCGTAAAAAGGGAATACACAGATATCGATTTAAATACATGCCTATTAATATTACGTATATTAGTGCGAAAAAGGCTGGCAGCTCTGCCAATTTTGTAAACATATCCCATATCTTCCCGTGGGTGTCGTAAGAGGCGACTAAGGGACTCACCAGAGAATGGGCAGCAGCATTCTCTGTGCCTTTGTAACAACCATAATGCGCCAACCCGCCTGCCAAGCGTGGTGATTATGGCAAAACCCCTCTTTGGGGAGGCCTATGTCCAGCAGTGGACGTCTTTTGGCTGAAATGATGATGATGATGATAAATTAAATTTCTTAATCACTATCATTACTTCACTATTTATTATAAATTAAACTCTAAAATTTGTGTTCGTTCGGGCTAATTTCAGAAACCACTATTCGGATTTTTATAATTATAGTTTTCACCAATATAAAGAAGAATTATCTAGATATAATAAAAATATTAATTAATTAACAAAAAATTAAGAAAATTCACGCGGACGAAGTCGCGGACAAACGCTAATATATTTTAATGAAAATAAAAACGTTTATAAATTTGACTTTTCTAGAAATGCCTCCTCCAGCACATCTTACATCTGCCATTTATTCTTACTACATTAAACACTAGATAATAAGTGTTGATTTTATCCAATTTTCCTCGTTATTTCGCAGGGACAGCGGGGGGACGGTGTAATAACACCGTCACACGTTTATATTTAAATTAAAGACAAACACGAGAACATTGCTATTTACTATGTTTTTCTATATAATATTTGCTACGCAGATCTACTACGGTGCTACGTCGTAGCTGAAAGCGTAGCTGCGGCTACGAAACTATGGATTGGAACAAGTATCTTAGTTTTAATTCAACTTGATTTTTAGATTGTCTAGAAGTTTAAGTATTTTTTGTGACCTACCCAAACACTATTGGAAATATACAAAGTCAAATCAAAGTAAAATTATTTATTTTAGAGCAAAGGTCCTTTTTAACGTCATTTACATAAAAAAAATAATCTATTTGCCCCTACCAAAAGGTAGTTCCGTATGGAAAAGAATGGGAAAGAAATTTCACATTGTGTCTTTTCAAATAATTTGTTTGCAATACTTTGTTTCATCTCAGAGTTAGTAGTCTGCAAGGAAATACTTACTTAGAACTCAAATCGTTTCAAAATTACCCACTAAAAACAACATACTGCTTGTTCTCACAAACCCATCCGTGAACTATAGATAATAATCTAAATGAAACCACGCTGTATCTACGGATAATTTGCAAGGAAATTCTGCAGTAATTATGCTAAGTGCAGTACAGGAGATGGTAACAAAAAGCTGTGATTAATAGCATCAGGAACTATCAGTCTAGACGGTAAATAATGTATTGTACTATAATATAATGTTGTTTAGTGAGTCAGCGGGATTTTAGATTGAACTGTTTCTTAATGAATCGGGTTAGAATGAAATGTTGATTTTGTTTTGATTGAAGGTGTTTGTCATTTGTAGATCTTTGGCAGTCGTTATGGGTAGTCAGAAGCCAGAAAGTCTGACAATCAGTCTTACCAAAGGGTATCGTGTTACCCAGTATCTGGGTTGTGGAGGTCCGATAGGCAGTCGCTCCATGTAAAACACTGGTATTCAGCTGCATCCAGTTAGACTGGAAGCCTACCCCAATATATTTGGGAAAAGGCTAGGCAGATGTCATTATCTGCCTAGCCAAAACACCTTCATCATTGAAGGTGTTTGAAAATCATACATTTTTAACCATAGACGAAAACGTTACAAATATTTGCGTATCTGTATCTATCTGTGGCTCGTAGCTCCTAAATATATTTGGACGCGGTTGATTTTAGGGAGAAGGTTCGCATGATGCTATGTATGATGAAGATGTGCCTGTAAATGGTTTAAATGAAATACAACATTTTATTAACTAACTTTATTTAATATCTGCCTACAAAATTATAAGTTGTTCAAAACAATTGATCGAATCCAATGAAGTGGAAATTTTCTAAAGGATCGTTTGTATCGTTAAATCGATGTGCATTCGTCCCATCAAACTTTGACCTCAAAGGAAATAATGTTTTTACAAATTTTTATGCTTTAATATATCTTTTAAATTACATCAAACGGTTCTTTGTCGTTTTTAAGGTTATAAAAAAAGTAGGTAGAATGGGTAAATGGTAAATGTTGCTTATTTATTTATTTATTTCAGCCTGGATTTTCTCTCCACTTTCCATCCAAGGGCTTTTTGGGGCTAGTCCTTTTCGAAGGAGTCAGAGGAGCCAGATCATACCGCCATTTCCGCCTGGGCCCGCCGCGATGTTGGTTAGCTTAACTTAACTTAACTAAACTAAAATTCTAGGATATCTCATCAACCATACAAATGTGTATAATTAATAATCACAATAACATATGAAATACAAATGTTAACAAGTTCCAAAGGCAAAGCTATGTTGATTGGTATTATTCGCCATATTCTGTACTTAAAGGTCCTTATTTCTGTGTACCGGAGAAACAGTTTTACGTCTTTTTTGACAGCCGGGTCTGTAAAATAAAGCATTTTGTTAACGTTAAAGAGAAACGTGGCCTGTAATGCACACTCTAATATTATAAATGTGTAAATAATTATGTCTGTATGTTGCCTCAATACGGCAAAACTACTGAGTTGATCGCATTTTTTTTTTAGCCCGTTTTGTCCCACTACTGGGCAAAGGCCTCCCCGGAGTCTTTCCAGGTAATCTTTTCTTGCGCTGCCTCGACCCAGCCCTTGCATTACGCGTCTAGGTCATCTAGCCACCTCTCTCTTTGTGTTTTGTATTGTTAGATTACCTTCATTGTTTTCACATATAGAAGCAACAAGAATATGTAACCAGATTTTGTAAAAAACTTGATTTAAAAGAGTGTCCGTGGAGTTTCTTGCTCGTTCTTCTCCATAGAGACCTTACCTTCGTTTTGGAACGAGCAACTAGCTTCAACTCTCTGACTAACTGACCGACTCCATGACAATTCAAAAGTGCCTGTACATGGTTTAATTGAAATAAATGCTTTGACTTTGACTTGACTTTGACTTTCTCCTTTTTTGTTCCGGGGTGGAAAATCCTCATGGATGTCTACCCCGGTGTTCCATCTCACACGCGTCGCGGGAACTGGAGATACTTCCGCAACGCCCGACTGTTGTCGGCCCGCTAGTGCGGGCCATTCTCGGGTCAGGGGGGGAGTGAGGTGTTACACTCCCCCCCGGATGTCTAAGAGGGGCGCGCGTGAAAGACTACGTGTCGCCACCTCGGGTCCTGAGCCACCTCTCCCCGGGCCGGCCTCGGCGACGCCGACCATCTTAAGGCATCCATTGCGTGGAGACCTTTTGCCCAGCGGTCACAGTATCTTATTAAAGTTTAATAAAGCAATAGCTTAGGATATCTCTCTATGAGGTAAGTAAATAGTGGGTAAGTTTACAAACATGATTATAAATACATACCCTAATAGAAATAATCGATATCCGTGAGATATAATAATAACCATAATACATAACTAGACCCGTAAAACCTGTAGGCTATACAAATATTTCTTTCGTACTGGAATCGAACCAGAAACACGCAGTGCAGCAGCCGATCGCTTAGTCACTGAGAAAACCGTGTCGTCCAAAGATGTAAGGGTTGCTGTACACTTAGGACGGATTCGACCAAATGCTATGTTACACAGGGTAACTAACTCTTCAATTGTTTTATTAATTTATTATTTATTTATTTACACTTCATGCACAAAGATACAAAGGCGGTCTTAATGCCTTAGGCTTTCTCTACCAGTCAACTCAGTCAGTCGGCCTAATAATAAAGTTATTATTATTATTATTAGTCTTACTCTCTTCGTTTGTGTTTTTCCATCACAAACGAAGAGTAGAGTAGTAATACCGGGTATTTTTACCCTCGAGTTAATGAATGAATTATGAATCACATGTGTAAGGTAAGCCAACTAAAATAGAAGAACAATAAATTATTTAGAAAGCGAAACGCAAGATTTAATGTCTACATAATTTTTCCCGTTTATAATGGTGTCAACTGTCAATGATATTCGCACGAGTTGTCATTGTCAGCTGATTATGTAGCTGCTGCCATTATATTAATTTTGGATAACTTGTTTACTCGATGCATTTTGACTCTCGAATAGACAGTTATTCCGGGATTAAAATTTGGTTTAACGAAAAGGTCTCTAAGGGTGTTACCAGACCAATCGATCGATCGATGATACAATGGATTAGTCGACGTCGATCGGTAGTTTCTACTAGACCAATCAATCGATCGTCGATCGATGGCATCGATCGATGGTAGAATTTATTAGTCGACGTCGATCGAGCTGCTTGATTATTATTACTGATGGATTATAGCTAGGGTTAATCGATCGACGTCGACTGATGCCATCGACCGGCAATCGATCGATTAGTTAGTGGAACGGTATCCGTCGATCAGCCAAAGCCACCACACCAATCGATGAACGTCGATCGATGCCGATTGATGGCATCGATCGGTTGGTGTAGTAACACCCTAACTGTAGAGTAATAAGTGATTTTATTCCCAGGATATGACTTTACAAGTTTGGTCGAATCTGCCCTCAGGCGGGTACGCCTATTTGGTTTGGCCATATATATCCGAGGCTCGGGATTCTCCATTCAACCTTTGTTAAAGTTGTTTTTAAAATGGCGAACCGAATGAGTCGACCGGCTTATGTGTATGGTGATCCTAACTATCAATCTTTGTAAAGCTAGACATACCGTTGCTATCAATCAGTCTATGCATCAAAAATAGCCTAATCCTGTCCACTTCCACGGAATAAAACTCCACAGCCACGAACGGTGAGAAGAGTAGTAATGCTATCTGTATTAAATGTAATAATACGTAGCCTAGAGATCCGACTGGCTCCTAAAATAAATGAAAATTACTGTAATTTATAACTGACTACAAAAAAGGAGGAGCTTATCAATTCGTCTGTTTGTTACGCCCTTGAAATTGTAGACCATTTTTGATTTTTAGTTTCTTTAATTTCATTGATATTGTCTTTAGGGGTGGTCCCACATAAGTTTCATGAAAATATTCCACCCTTATGGGTAGAAAGAAAATAAGGGCATGACTAAATGTTTAACCTTACTTCAGCAGAAAGACGTCCACTGCTGCACATAGGCCTCCCCCAAAGGGGGGGGGGTTGCCATAATCGCCATGCTTGGCAGGCGGGTTGGAGATCGAACCTAAGAACTCTATAATTATTTTGTACCAACCCATGTCTTAACAAATAATAAATGATTTGATTTGAGAATTATAATGCAGTATAAGAAGCTTCAGCTAGCTGAAGTGAACTTGGGGTGATGTAAATGGTGCTCACTGAACTCACCTCATATTCACTTTAGCTAAATTCATAGAAGAAAGTTTTTAAAGAATAGATTGGTAGGTGTATATGAAGTCAAATACATAGAATTGCCTATAAGGTGGGCACATTGAGCGTGGATATTGACACTTAATAAGGTGATTTTGTTACTTACATGACCCTCAATGGCTGTTAATATGTTGTACACATTAGTAATTACTTTTGGTAAGCTGCCAACCACACTCAGGAACAACTAAAATAAAATTATAATTAAGACAAACAATGTAGGCAACACATTAATAATTAATACGTTTTCATAGTTAGGTTTTCATTTTCTGGGACAAACTGTTTCCTTCTTAATATACAAAGTATTTTTTCTGGTTTTTGAAAAATATTAGTACATATGTCGGTTTTATGGTGTCGTAATGACCCAGTGGTTAAGGCATACCATCCGTTCCATTACAAAAATAACTGACGTCACTCGGAAAGCTGTCATGCTGAAATGGAATCGCGCTGGACACATCAGCCGCATGTCAGACGATCATTGGGAAGATCAAGACAGACCTCAGAGGTCTAATTGTGTGCCTTGTTTTAATATATGGAAACACTTTGCACTTGATATTAAATAAATAAATAATATTAAAAAGTCAGGTATTAACGTAAAGTCCACATGTTTAGCTATACAGGAATGTATCGATTGCATGCAAAATAATGATTATTAATTTATTGTCGTTCAATGTCACAAATATGGACAGTACAATAATAATATTATAATAACATCTCAGCATTATCCGTAATGACAAAAGTTCAGCAATTTATAGGTTACATAAAACAAATGTTCTTTCAGCCATATCATTAGTCTGTTTTTAAATGAATTAATATTATATGTATAACAATTTTATTTCTTTTGAAATTTTGTTGTAAATACGTATACACATGACTAGGAAACTTTTTGCATACCTACTTGGCTGATTTAGGTGTATCCTGCAATACAAGTCTGCATGGATCTCTATTTCGAGAGTTATTTAAATATAAACATAATATAAACATAATTACAGATTTCGTAAATGTAGAGTGACGGAAGTGGTAATGTACTTAGCTTTTGAAAGAACACTTTACAAAACTCATCAGGACGGAAGAAAAAATGTCAAAGAATTAAATTCATAAAATGCTTACCGATGCATGCAATTCAGGCGATATCAAGTCAACCAAATCCGCAATACTCCTATACATGTACAGACAAAATTTAATCTTATTCTCTTTTATACTTTTATTATTTTTGACGTATAAATAATAATTACACTCAGGAGTCTCCTCCAATCTCACACGAAGGACTTTCAACCGATATCGAATAGCATCGAATAGTATGCATCGCCAGACTCGATTGAAATCGAGAGCGATTAAAGAAAATTGTCTTACAGCAAACAAAATCAAACTATCATAGCATTTGTATGTAAAACAGTACATCAAACTGTAAGAAAGTCGAACAGTCCAAGTTATAATCGAGAAAATGACCAATTTATACAAGCTATGGTGGTGATGTCGTATGTTGATTCTCAAATAAGAATCAATATCCATCAAAATTTTAAAGAAAACATCTGTTCTACTTTCGAATAACAAAATTAGTAACACTGAAGTCGAATATTCGAATAAAGACCAAAATTGCGACAAATCTACCGGACAACAGACCACAGAGGAGTAAATAACCAGAGTAACAAGGCCACAGCAATATAATTTGACAATCGAATTAAAGAATGTTCTTTTTACAATATTAAAATCGTAACCACAGATTAATAGAATGATCAACAAAACTCGGTATAATTTGAAAAGGCTATTCGTATTTTGATTTTTGTAATAAACCACTTTGTTGGACATATTGAATTGTGGTTTGATTAATTTTTGGTACGATGTTTGTCACAAAGCCACGTCTGATCGGATGTTTGACTGTGGTCCGTTTGTCAACTCGATTTTGGTAGAAACGGACAAATGTAAACTACTGGGTAGGTCGGGAAATGATTTTGAATTTGATACTAAATTTTCGTTGGTTTCATTTTAATGGATGTAATAATTGTTGTAGTCTTTCATCAGTAATAGTCTCTAAGTTCGAATAGGTACTGATTAATTAATTGAATAAGTAGGTACACAGACAGCAAAACAATAAAAGAGTTCTTTTTTATTCTAATAGTCTTGCGTTGCACCGCAATTCACCTGATCTTAAGTGATGATGCGGCCTAAGGTGGAACACGCCTGCCTAGGTTAAACCGGTCAACACAACAGAGTTTTTCATTAAATCATTTACAAACAGATTGACAGTTGCGATTTACGAACACAAAAACTATTTAAACAAATATTTCAAAATTGAATGGCATAAAAAAAACTGCTTTTGCTGTTACCTCTCCATGTAAAAAACCTATCCAAATAAGAGCAATTTCAAGTTTTCTTTAAAAGTTAATACGGCCGGAGAGAGATCGCCCGATCTCTCTCCGTGTCGGATTGCCGTCCCACCGGACTATGGCTTAGCACGCACTGTGATTAAACGCCCGCGTTTAATCACAGGTCTGAAACCGCAAAAAATGTAACACATGGCTTTCTATACAAGTGCACGCATTAGTGACTTTTTTCAGTGACTGATTTTAAAAACGCAACTTGTTACGTTTTTACCGCGGTTTGAAAACGCGCGGTTTTTTTGTGTCCCATAGTAACAGTACTGTGGCGCACGCACGGCGAATAATCGCATTCGGTTTTTAATCAGTCTCGACCAGAGGGTGTCACCTTTGTATCCATGAGCGAATGTAGAAGAGGTACCCGGGGCAGAAATATTTACATTGACAACATTTAAAAAAAGTATGAAAGACCCACAAAATTAGGTCTTTAATAATACTTATTTTGAAACCGTTTTATGTTTTGGTAGATTAATACATTCTTAGTAAAATCTAATCTACCATGTATCTTCATTTTTAATTTCAATATCAAAGCTACAACACATGCTGCTCGCCAGAAATCCATGGTGAAATGAAATAAATTTAAGGAAAACGCTAGCCGCAGTGCGTGTTGAAGCGCGTTTTTGCGTTTTCAGCTATTCCTAAACTGCGGGCGTTTAATCGCAGTGCGTGCTAAGCCTATGAGAGTGAGGAAAGAGGGAGTGTACCTGTGTTTACGCACATGCTTATGCACTATAATAGGTCCTGTGTACTTAGTGAGCTTACATTAATTGAAATTCGTTTTGAATTGAATTTGAAATTGTATTTGCCGGCCGCGAATAGCACCACCCCATTTCTACCCGAGGATGTCGTAGAAGGCGACAGAGGGATATTGACCAGAGGATGGGCAGCAGCGTCCTTCTGAGTACCATAACACCTACTGCGATCGCCAACATGCATCGGCCAAGCATGGTGATTATGGCTGAAACCTCCCCTTGGAGAGGCGTATGCCCAGGTGTTGGCGTCTAAAGGTTGACATGATGGTGATGAATTAGGATGTCCTTTCTGAAAATAAAAAGGACATCTTTAGGACTAGAATCGTTTCTTGAATTCTTTGTCCGATTTTCGTTTGTCCACAGCAGTAGGCGTCTAAAGGTTGACATGATGATGATGTATTATTAATAATTTCCTAAAACTTTTTAGACCGAATCCTAAATCACCAACAGGACTAAACTAATACCGTCAAAGCTTATCGCGTTTTAGTTAAAATGACGGGTTCATAGCTAACAAAGACTTGTTAGATAACTATAGTTTGCTATAACAAAGCGTTATTTACTGTGAGTGACAAAGGTTTAGCGTTTGCCTCTGTGTATGGCAGGGTTTACTTTATAAATAGTGTGAAGTTTAGTTCACAATGACGGGACTTTGTTAATAGAAAATGTTGAAAGACGGATTTTATCTTTGGTTTTGTTTTGTAGTCTTTTTACCCGACTGCGTGATAAAGACAGTTATATTTTTAAAACACATTTCCTCGTAAAGTCTTTTATTACACCAATTTCAATATCGTAATGTATGTCATTACAAACTTGTGCGTTATTGTAATGTAAAACGCACGAGTTTCGTAAAACGTACAGTTTATCAAGATGCTCCGTCTAAAACGAACGGTACTTTTTTAAATTTTAGCAAAGAGTTTTTATGTCAGAAAAGTGGTCAACATTTTATGAATAAAATTAACTTTGGGAGATAAAATATAAAAAAATAAACATTTAATTCTATAATTTAATTAATTTTGACAATAAATTACAACCATTCTCTGTAACCATCACTAACAAACACAAAAAAAAAATAACTTTATTAGTAATACTGGCTGTTTTTGTGCCTTTGCCTTAAAAAAAAGCGCTGATGCGCGCGCATCGCTAATTTGTGAACATTATTACGCGCGGTTTTTCTTTTCGCTGTATTGTTTTTATTTGAATTATTTCCTCGCAAATATGTTATAAAACGTCGTATGATATACGTGCGCTTTGATAATTACAGCCTCTGCCTTCTTGTAGCCCTCGCCTGCGGCTTGGGCTAGCAATATCGCCTCGGCTGTAATTTTCAACCTACCGCACTTATATCATAATGTACTATTTTGTGTCCGTTTCTTCGACTGAAATAGGATTTAGCTTCTTGTTTTAAGAGTATTATTTACTTTGAGCTGCGAGTTTGTCTCATAAGATTTAAAAGTACTAGATTTCTGTACGTGTCATTTTGGTAAGTATTCCGCTTGTGAGTCGAATTTCATCTAAAATAATTAAGATATTTCGATTAAATTGAGATACAAACCTCTGAACTATCAAATATTTAAAATCGTTTGAATGTTGACACAATAATGCCAATTCTGTTGTGCATGCTGCTGTTTCAATAATAAAACGAGAAAGAGACATTTATTCATAAGAGCTGTCAATTTAAAATGTTCAATGTCATTTAATCTACACTACACACATGTTCATACGAATCATCATCATCATAATCAGCGTATTGCCGTCCACTGCACTCGATGTTTAAAGCACAGTAAAGTATCTCTTCTAAAATCAGGACCAAATCCATATCACTCGTTGGTCGAAAAAAGGGAACCTTGCTCTACGCAACAACAATAATTTACAATCTAGACAAAATCAAACTGATTGCTAATTAAAACTGCTTAATTTATACTTAATAAATACATTATATTTAATTCTTGCTCTGGATCACACACTAGTTCATAGTTTGTTAAAATGTAAGGAGTGGTTTTCTACTTTTTCAATAATTGTAAATAATAATATGTGAACACTTTGTATCTATGTACATACAACTTAGCTCTCATTCTTTATCTTGTAATACTTTGCACATACTTCAATATAGTGTTTTTTATGCAAGGTCCATCAGATTCACGTATAGTTATATAACTATAAACTGTAAATGCAAAATATTGTACACATTATTTTTTAAAAGAGTAAGTATGGAGTTTCCTGCCCATTCTTCTTCATACGAAACTACCTTTTGGAAGGGGCAACTAGAATTAACTTTTTTTATGACCTTAAAATGTGCCTTTTAATGGTCTAATTGAAATACATGATTTGACTTTGACTTTGGCAAACCTGCAAAAAACCGATCAGAGAGATTACATACACGCTAAAATAATATAAAATATACAATAGACTCGACAATTCCTTTCAACAAAAACCAAGTTCTACCCTTCAAACGAATCAATACAAATCACAAGGCAAACTAAAAACAACAATAGAAAACGAGCAATAGAAAGAAAATGTCGCGTCAATAAAAAGCAAGCTAAATTGTTTAAGACCGGCCATTAGTTGTCGGCCGGCAATCAACATGCTCTTACACTATTAAGTTGTTATAGCTTCGTGGATCTGTGACGAGGATGTGTGGATGTTGGTGGATGTGTCAGTTTGGTCTATGAACGTATTGCTACTTACGAGATACACTAAAGGTAAAATATAAGGCGTAAGAGTGTTACTACACCAATCGATCGATCATCTATCGATGCCATCGGTCGACATCGATCGACGTTGATCGATTGGTGTGGCAGCTTTGGCTGACCGACGGATACCGTTCGACTGGTTAGTCGATCGGTACGGTAACGTCAGCCGATGCCATCGATCGGCAATCGATCGATTATTTAATCAAACGATTGCTGGTCGATGGCATCGGTCGACGTTGATCGATTAACTCCAGCTATAATCCATCACTAATAATAATCAAGCTGCTCGATCGACGTCGAATACTCCATTCTACCATCGATCGATGCCGTAGATCGACGATCAATCGATTGGAGAAACTATCGATCGACGTCGACTAATCCATTCTACCATCGATCGATATCGTCAATCGACGATCGATGTCGTCGATCGACGTTCGATCGATTGGTCTAGTAACACCCAGTTACATATTCTTAATATTGATTTCCTTTATCTAGTATTTGGATTTTGGAGGTCAGACAAGCAGTCGATCTATGTCAAAACACTGGTATTCAGATGCATTTGGTTAGACTGGAAGCTGACCCCAATATAGTTGGGAAAAGGCTACGAAGTATATATTCATGCCCAAGACTTAGTCTGAAAACTAAGATATCACACGTTTGATGACATGACACCGTTTTGATGTTAATACACTACATTTAAATTTATTTTACTCTTTCGTGCTATCCTTCCTACTATAATATAATATATATATATTAATATAATAATATTATAAATGTGAAAGTTTGTGAAGATTTTTGTCACTCAATCACGCGTAAACCGTTGAATAGATTTGCATGAAAATTGGCACAAAGGTAGACCATTTCCTGGATTAACACATAGGATACTTTTTATCCCGGTAATGTGTTCCCTTGGGATAATCGTTCTTTTTACGCGGGCGAAGCCGCTGGCAGAAGCTAGTAGTCTAATAAAAATGTGAAGTATCACTAAAAATAATTCCTAAAGAAGTTTTTAGCAAAATACACAGTATTGCATAAACGCGCAATATTGTGCATTTAATCTCTCATCATTTTTATCAGACATCATTTGTTTGGTTACTCAGAGTAAAAATTGATTTTTATTCAGTGGACTATTCAGCTGCATAGGTCTCGTAAGTGGAGGAAATTTGGACCGAGACCGAGTATTATTGCCCATTTTTTTTTTGTAAACGTTGGACCACTAGGGATTTCTCTTGTATCGTGGGTACGTTTAAAATCACATAAACTCACATACATAAACAACCAGACCCGGAAAAACTATCTGTAGGTCATACAAATATTTGATCTGTGCAGGAATCGAACCCGCAACACCCAGTGCAGCAGTTAATCACTCAGCCACCGCCAACCGCGTCGTCACCATTCTCTTTTAATTATCAGTTTTTTTCCCATTCTCCACAATTCGAAGATACCGCATCCATTTAGCATAAGACGATATCTCACCGCCACGTATGCGGCCCCTCTCCCGATTGTCGTTAACTTGAATGATTGAGAACTTACGCTTTCGACTTCATTGCTTTCAATTTGTCTAATGTACAGGCTGATGTTACAATGTTATTTGAGGTAAACTTTGCTTTAATACTTATGTAAGATTTTATTTTCTTTTTAACTGACTTCAAAAAAAAGGCGGTTCTCAGTTTGACCCGTATGTTTGTATGTAGGTATGTATGTATGTATGTTTGTCCGTGATTATCTCCCGTTTGGCTGAACCGATTTTGATGCGGTTTTCAGAACAGTGTTTGTTTGTTTTATTAATCACTGAGGTACTTTTTTGCGTTCCGTATTCAAAGGGCTCAAACGCTATTGCTTTCGCTCATCCAATCGCCCGTCCGTCCGTCTAACTGTCTCTCTGTCATTAGACTGGATCTTAAGAACCAAAATAGGTACACATTTTACATATCACAAAGTGTGTATTACTGAGACCAAAAGAATATAAGGTTATTCAATTGTTTTTCGAGGTTTTTTTTGCTTGATCTTGACCGTACAATTTATATGTACGGGACGTTCCATGTGCAAATGCGACTCGCAATTGTCTGTTTTTTTTTAGTTCATGTTAAGGCAGTCTTTAGGGATAATATATAAAGGTATTAACTTTCTCATTTGCAACCACTTTTAACCGAGACCTTGGCCTTCTTTGTTAGTGAAGATTAGTTTTACTAAGTAATGCAGCATGTTGGCTTGTTTAATTAAGTTCATTCCTTTATAAAAGTATGAAGGTAAGTTTATTAAAATACTGCCAAGTGTTAAAATATTAGTCTAAAATTATAAACCTTTATACAGCAGTAATCTAATGTTAAGATTAGATTCCAGGGGTGTGATTCTCTAAGACCTCATTCTAAACGTCGAATCTGAATCCACTGTGAGTCTCTTGATTGGCATTCTAAAAACTCGGTTGATAATTCGAATTTACACTAGCGCCACCCTTGCGAGAGTGTCAGCGAGTTGAACTAAATTGACAGGGAGATTTTGACAGATAAAGTATGAGTTAACGTAAGAAGTGGCATTCTGTGAGGTAATTTCCCCGTCACTTCGACGCTCACTTCGCACTCGAACCCGATTCAAAGTGTCAAATATATCAAGGTCATTTTGAACCTTATGCGAAGTGAGAGTAAATAGCGATATGAGATGAAAGTTGTTGTTTTAATTTTACAGAATCGACCAATAGAGAGATAACATATATTTAGCCATAGTACTTATAAAATTATGAAAAAGAAATAGGTATTTTTTCCAAATTAGGTTTTACCACAATTAGGTTAACCTATTCTGTCCCACTTCTGGGCTAAGACCTCCCTCCATGCTTTCCATCTTTCCCGATCCTGTGCTTCATTCCTCCGGTTTTGAAGAAATCCATCTGGCTACCGTTGTTGCCGGTCGCGCCCTCGTCTTACTTATTTAATAACTGTCGATAGATTTCAGCCCTGAATTAGAATGATGTACCAAAGCCATAGTATAAGTTTGTGTCGTGATGTCATAAAGTCATTTATTTCTTAACAATAGTACATTGTGTCGAAAATTATGTAAGAACAAACCCATAAAAAAATTATCCAAAACCATTAATAATAAGAATAATAAATTAACACATACATTCGATATTTAATGAATGTCATAAAAATAATAATAATAAAATATGTAATCACTCAGACACAGACTTTTGTCATTTTCAAATTCATTAATACTATAGTAGCCCTTCTTCAACAAATATGTCCTTAATTTGTTCTTAAAAACATTTTTACCATGTATGAATTTTAACTCTATAGGCAACTTGTTGTACAAACGAATTGATTGTACCCTGATGTTTATAAGTGATGATTTCCCTGTAGTGATAAATAAAAAGTCCTACTTGTAAAACTACAACCTGTATATGAACTAAAGCAAGTCGTCAGGTTGTCGCATCGGGTATCGCGGCGCTTGTAAATAATAATGTCGAGTGTTTTCACCCTACAAGTTGTTAGTTGGTACCTAAGTAGTTAGTGATGTCAATTGTTTATTAACTGATGACTAAGTTGTTAGTGATGGCGATTAGTTGATCGAGTCCTGTTGAAAAGTATTAAAATATTAATGAATATAAAATAAGGCCTTACCTATCAGAGGAGCTGCGGATTCAACTGGTTGAGTCGCTCGTGCTATACAATTTAAGCTATGCGGACGCAGTTATTGGCCCTCGACTACTGGCAAGAACTGAGCTATCTATTTATCTTATCTGCTCGACGTCCGTATGTCACTACAGGGATTCAGCAGAATATCAGCGTCAGGTACATTTGCCTGACACATGCTGAGCTGAACTCCCATTTGATGCAACCTTGAGACGCACACCGCACTTTGTTTAACCCATATTTGATTTGTATTTTTTTATGTTGTGATATGTCTTTTGGATGCACTAAATAAATGATTTATCTATCTATCTATCTAAAAGACTTATCTAGGAATTACTTTCTAGGAATGTAGGTGGTAGTTTTCTTTTTTAACCGATTTCAAAAAGGAGAAGGTTCTCAATTCAATTGGTATTTTTTAAATGTATGTACACCGATTACGCTGATATTTATGATCCGAAAAAGCAAAAAAAAAAAGATTTTAACAAAAAAGACAATCGCCTTCAAAAAGTTAAAAATAACTTTCAATTCGCAAGTCGGTGGCAATACAAAACAAAAAGCAAAACCAAAGCCGCCGACTAGCTAGTTGAAAAATATTTTTTACTTTTTGAAGGCGGTTCCTTGTCTTGTTTGTTAAAAACTTTTGATATTGTATGGTTTTAGCTTTGTTTTATAAGAAAATGAAAATAAAGGAAATAATAATAAACATACTTCACAAAACTACAAGGTTGTGCCATTCTGAAATAAATTATTTTTTTCCAATTTTTTTATACTAATGACGTTTCGTTTCTTTTGCGTAAATAGTTAAAAATATTTATTAAGTTATATTATCAATAACTTATACACAAACAATAAAAAGGAAAAAGAACTGAAGTGACTCAAATATTTTTTTTTTTGGATGAAGCTCAAGTCACACTATTTCCAAACCACTGGAACTCCTGAAAGCCAGAACATCAATGGCGTCCTCCAGAAAAACGCTGAGTCAATGAAGCTGGACGGTTTCCAGTGAAACGTTACAACTGTCTTGGATCCCGCAACGAATTTAAACAGAAAATTCAAATTCAATTTCAAATATTTTATTTCAGATTTTAAAAAATCCATATAATGTTAGTAGTATAACTTAGGCTATTGTTAGTATTAAAATTAAATTAACAATATTATACAACCCGATCAGTGTGTCTGGACTCTTACCCACCTTCGTAAGAGGGAAGAGTCCCACCGGTCCGAAAACACATTCAGGATGCCATTGGAGGAAGAGCGCAAACGCGCCATCATAAGAGCGCATCGCTTCTGCATAATCGCGGCGAACCCGTCGACGCGCGCTTCCGCAAACATCCCTGACGCGCTACATCGCCAGGGCAACCCCAAAAGCACCCTGAATGTGTTATTATACTGTACACGCAGGTCGCTGTATGCCCGCTGGGTATACTTGGCCCACAGGCTGCACGTGTAAAACGACTGGCAGAAGGCCTTAAAAAGCGTTATCTTCACAGCCACAGTACAACGCGCAAACCTGAAGGCCAGCATGTTGCAACGGACAGCCAGCGACCTGCGCTCCCTATCTACGTCTGCATTGTCTTTTAAGTCTTCAAAAAAATAGTTCAGAAAAATAGTTCTAAGTCTAAAAAGTCGATTTGAAGATTTGTTTCAAACCATAAAATCAGCATCATATTTATGTAAACTTACAAGCCATGACTGTGGTGCTGGCCGCGAAGCTGTGTGGTGCCGGCCACGAATAGCACCACACCATTTCTATCCGTGGATATCGTAGAAGGCGACAGAGGGATATTGACCAGAGGATGGGCAGCAGCAGCCTTCTGAGTACCATAACACCTACTGCGATCGCCAACATGCATCGACCAAACATGGCGATTACGGCATGATGATGATGATGATGACATGATATATTATTATTTTTTATTTTTATTACCTACTTATTTGTAGTAACTATTCTAAAATGTAAGTTAAATCTAAAATGAAATACAATGTAACTTATTTAATACAATATACAGTAAGTTAAATAACAGAGAGCGTTCCGTTAATCTACATTATTAATAGATTTAAAAAATATATCAGCGAAAACATATTTATAATCCAAAAATGTACAGCGTATCTTTTACGTATCCGATTTGTATGACAATTAAAAAATAAAAGTTTTTTTTTTATGGGAATTTGTTTTAGTATCTATGGACGATGTATTATTACCGGTTAAGGGAAAAGGGAAGGGTGTGTTAATTTACACACTGTATACATATTTTTATCGACAAAAGTCAAAGTAGACTCGAATTATTCTTTATTTTCCGCTTATTTACCGGCTAACAGCGAGTTGCACAAACCAACATTAGTTTAACGGACACTTTAAATTGATGCTGCCAGTTTCTTTTTGATACAAAATGGATGGCATGAATTTAAAATCTCCGTTAAACAAATGTCGGTTTCGTGCAACTCAACGTAGATAACATTAATGTTACAACACACTTGCTCCACCGCATACATTAGTACAACAAAAAATAAAACAAAAAAAAAGTTATCCCACTCCACCTCTTAAAATTTCGGTAAAACATTCGCTTCCACGATAATCCAGACTAAACTATAAAGTCAAACCCTGGTCTGTCAAAGGCACAGAGGCAGATTACTGTTCTTTTCGTTTTTTGTTTATAATTGAACGCTTTGTGGTGAAGTTCTGTGCTTTCTGTTTTACTGTCAATGGCCGGTGGTGCCTCGTGGATCACGAAGTTGCAGATATAATGGATAAGGCTTTTATTAATAAGATATTGAAGCCACGAAAGTGATATTCTGTAAAAGCCATTGCGAGTTTGAGGTGAGTTTTCAAACCATTGCGGACCAACCATACCACTGGCCAAACTTCACTTCACTTACAAAACTTCAGTCCGCGCATAAAATATTGTCACAACACCTATCAACGCCAATATAACTATCTCATCTGCTCGACGTCCGTATGTCACTGCAGGGATTCAGCAGAATATCAGCGTCAGGTATACTTGCCTGACACATGCTGAGTTGGACTCCCATTTGGTGCAACCCTGAGACACACACCTCACTTTGTTGTAATCCTCATTTGATTTGTATTTTTTGTGTTGTAATGTGTCTTTTGTGTGCATTAAATAAATATTTTATCTATCTATCTATCAAACCCCTGGTGGTATGGTGGGTCTTAAGCTATATCACTCACCTAACCTGACCCAAATGATTCACCAACAATAGAGAGGATCTCTTGGTGGTCGCTACCGCGGCACCGCTCGCTTCACTCGCTCGCCTTCGCGCTTTAATGGTCACAGTTCTAACCTAACCCAAACGATTTTCTCTGTGGTATAGTTTTACACCCACTATACCACCAGTGGTATGGCTAGTGGTATAGTGGGTACGCACCCCTTTCAAACGTGTCATCATCAACACTGACAGCTATTGAACGCTGTGCTAATAAATGTAGCCTCAGTATTCGGATTGTGTGTGTCATCACAAATATTTATCTGTACTGATATTACTAGCTTTTGCCTGTGATTTCGTTTGCGTAGACTCCAGAAGTCCTTAATTATCCCAGGGCAGCACAAAAATGGGATAAAATCTTATGTGTTAAGTCAGATCAATATCTATATCTGTGTCAAATTTCGACTAATTCTGTTCAGTCGTTTATGAGTGAATGAGTAACAAACATTTATCCATCCAAACTTTCGCATTTATAGGTAAAAATATTAATAGACATTAACACAATCGAAGACACGAGCTGAAGCCACTCCAAAATACTCCCAAACCATGCTGTGTAAAATATGAACATTATCAACCCATTCTTACATTCACGTAATCCCCACTTCTTGCTGAAGTAGAAAATTGTTCCGAACAACTTTCTTTGTTCACTGACCGCTTGAATTTTTTACTATTAAACCCACTGAGAGCTAACGTAAAGGGCTGGCAAGTTACCGACCGGTATTACCACTAGTAATACCGCGGTAATTTTGCTGTAGATCCGTAGGTAAAATGTGAGTGGTTTTATTCTTTTTGGAAATAAGTGCCTGGGGATTGTCTGAAGTGGTTGGAAATAGTTGGTGGAATTTTATTTGAAAGGTTTTGTGTTTTAAATAATAGGTGATGTTTATTATATGCTAATGTAGGACTAATCATTTTTATATTTTATCATGTACACACACACTGCTGCAATGCTGCAATGTTGCTTTCTGGCATATATTTTTTTAAAACAGTTTAGTAATATTATTATTTTTGAGTTTATCCATTTCAAACCAACTTAAACAAATCAAATCTTTTCTCTATAAAATATTAGTTTAGAAAACAAAATAAATAAACAAAACGAATAAATGGAAACTGCTCTGCAAATAGTTGCCTTACTTTGACTTGTGCAAGTAATACAATAACGTGTGTGGCCACCATTAGCAATATCTGCGCCAATTATTTCTACCTTACCGTTACCATGGCAACTGAATCAGACGGCCGGACAAAAGACTGATGTCCATATAATGATTGCTATTATCCTGCCCACTTGTGTAGCCATTATTTCGTAACACACAAAGGTTACTGTAGTGATGTGAGCACTTGTGGGTACTTGTGTTACCCTTGATATGTGTTGGGGCTATGGAATGTATGAGGATTATTGACTTGTATTGTTATGTGATATCTACTGTTTAGAGATATACAATATAGCTGCAAAACAATTATTTTGATCACAAAGAAAGAAAGAAAGAAAAACCATTTATTCACACGGAAGTGACGCAATTAATGCATAACAAGCTTAAAACTAGACAATTAAATTAAAAAAAAAAATTTAGTAAAAATACAAATATGTCCCTAGTCGGAACCATGCGTCACCACCGCGCGAACCGGCCAATGCTCAGCATAAATGTCTTGGCCCGCGCAGCAAGGCACGAACCAGGGCGCTGGTTTTCAGCGTCGGCCGGCATGACACTGTCTCGGAACTATATCACTTCGTAGTAATAAATATAGGGTGACTGGTAATTAGTGTACGATACTTAAACACGTGATTGTGTTCATGATAACAAACAACTTTCCTGAAGAAAAAATGTTTTTTGTACTGGTTTACTTTTATCACAATAATACAACAGCCGTATGAAATTCACGCGCGCGCACGCCTGTGACCTAAAGTGAACCAGTACACAAATAAAAATAATCTATGTTTGTTCCAATATATTTGTAATTTCCGTTAAAAATTGTGTTGTTTTTTCAAGTAATTGTAATTATTTTGAATATTTTACGCTGATTAATCTATACTAATATTATAAAGCTAATGTTTGTTTGCTCGTCTGTCTTGTTTATTAATCCGTGTAGTTACATGTGTGTGGAAATTTTAGTCCTCATGTTATTTTTTTGTAATAATAATAATATGTGGGGACATTTCACATACGGCCATCTGACCCCAAACTAGGGAGACCCTGTACTATGAGTGTCAGACAGCTGATATACATACACAAATACATTTTTAAATACATACATAATATATATGTAGGATCGTCAGTGAGCGATCGAGGAGGAGTGCCGAGCGGTATAGTACATCGTCAGGACTATAGGCGTTCCCATTATCCCATTATCGATAAACAAGACCTGTAAAAACAATTACACACTATTAGTAAAGAAAACACAATACAAATGGTAATCAGTAACAGGAATAAAGTAAGTTCAAGGTACAGCAACAATACAGTTAATCGAACAGACCATTAAGGTCCCACAGTTCGTACAGTGGCGAAGCCACCCAATGATAAACGAACAAACCCTTAAGGTTTACAGTTCGTACAGCAGCCTAAGCCACCCAATGATAAACGAACAAACCCTTAAGGTCTATAGTTCGTACAGTAGCATAAGCCACCCAAATACAAAGTGTATCGCTCGCTAGCAGCAAGCCTATACAGCTATGTGAATATACAGCAGCGCTGTACCAGGTAAACCGACAGTATTGTCGGGAGCAGGAACTCTTTACTGAGTCGAATCCGAGGATCGACTGCCATACTTACGGAGTGCACGCTCTTTTATAAGGCGATGCCCCCCACCTTGCAACCTCTCCATACAAGTCTGCCCATGCGCACGGAAGTGCGTCACGCGTTTACTTGATACAAAACACTAAAATGTGCTGAATCTAATAAGATCTGTAATCAAATAACACAATAATAATTGTCATGAATAAACAATAGTGATTTCATAAAGTAATTCGTTTTACATTCAAAGTAATGTGTCAACAATTGTTTTGAATAAAACCATCGATAACAATTATCGAAATAAAGTAACCACAAATCAGTGTGCACACACAATTAATCATGTTTCGAATTAATAGACAATAATTGATAGTAAAATCACATAAATTAACAATAAGAAACACAAATCATAACAAATTTAGTTAACACCCACAATGTGATTAATAAACTGTCTCCGACATATATATAAACAACACCCAGACACAAGGCAAACACAAGTGCTCATTACACAAATATTTACCCAGAGCGGGAAGCAAACCTGCAACACGCTGCGCAGCAGTCAATCGTTCAGCCAACCGTGTCGTCAATATTTTCGCCGCCGCCGTGCCGCGCCGTGTCGCAAATATTTGTTCCGTTCGGAAGTCAAACCCAGGACACCCAGCTTAGCAGTCCATCGCTCAACCAGTGTGCCCATCGTGTCGTCAATTCATACGAAGACTCATCCTGTACAGACAATGTATCAATGCCTTTTACTCCATAAGGTCCACACAAAGACCGAAGGTATACCATCATTACGACACCATAATTTAAAAAGGGTGTCGACAAACATCCGACTAAGATGGATGCTGCGCCGGAAGAGGAAATGGTCCCGAATCGCTTGTGTATCTACCCTCATAGGATTCATTTTTCACATCGTGAATAGTGTTAGTTGTTAAGTGTGAGGCGTTAGTTCTAATGGAGGATTAAGTGATGTTTGTACTGTCGTAGATCAATGTCGGTGTTGGTTACTGGACTTCCGAAAATAAGATGGACTTTTGAAAGAATATTTTCAATACCTGCGACTTTACCCACGTCAATGTCTTTTACTGTGGATTTGTACGTGATGCGTGAAGACGCGAATTTAAAAAATATAATTATATACAAGGTAATTGAAAAAATACCCAAAACCTCATAATCTGGACTTCGAATCATCACCCTGAATAACATTTGTTCTACGACTTTGACCTCAACTAAATAACGTAGCCAAAAACAATTTGTTTTCGTTTATTTGAAGTCTGTAAAATTTACGTATACTACGCGCGCGCACACCTATATTATGATAACGAATACGACGTAGGTACTAGGTAGGCTAATGTACAGGCACAGCTGATTGCAACACTTTCGTCGAACGTGTCAAAAAAAAATATTATGCAAAATTTAAAGTGTGTTTATATTTTTTGTATGAAAAAAAAATGTTTTGAATTATGAAAAGTCGTAGAACAAATGTTGTTCAGGTTGATGATACGAAGTGCGGATTAAGTGGTTTTGGGTATTTTTTCAATTACCCTGTATAAACATCCGAATTGATAACGTCCTCCTTTTTGAAGTCGGTTAAAAATAAGATTTACTTTCTTGTAATTCAAAGTTACTCTGTATTAAATTTTACCAAAATAGTTCAGCAGTGCAATTCTGTAAGAATTCAAATTTTATCTCATTTCCGATTTTACTTACCTGAGGGCCTAGTGCGAGTTTTTATTCTAACTCAAGTTCAAGTTCAAGTTATTTATTTCATAACAAAAATACATTTGTGTCGAAATATTTTTACAGCAATTTCACATAAAGAAGCAATGTAAAAACAATTATAATATAAGTAAGAATGTCCATCCAAACTAAAAATACTACTTTACAAAACTTAAAATTCTTATTGATACAGAACAAAGTCCCTAGAAAATATACTACAAAAATACATTAAATGTCGAAATTTTAAGTATAGAAAAGAAACATTTATATCAAGTTAACGAACAACGGGTACACTTCTTTAATTTAAGTACTGTTTTTAAGATTTTTATCATTACAAAATTCCTCAATGCTATAATGGGTTTTATTGATTAACAAAGCCCTGAGTATATTTTTAAATATGTTCACATTCAGAATATTCTGTAATTCTGAACATTTGTTAAATATAAACTCGATCGCGTTAGCGTGAACTATCGCTTAGGTCAATTTGTATGGAATAATTGTGGTTCCTATTGTTGCCACTAAACTGCCCTCTTACAGTTTGAATACAAATTGGAGTTTACGTTAAAATAAAAATAAAATAAAAAAGTTACGTAAAAATAGTTCGCTTCACCTAGTTCTCACTTGCAGCGCTAGCGTAGTTTTCATCAAGTTACAGAGTACATAATGGTGAGTACAGAATATATAACATAACTTGTTATATAACGTTGAAAAATAACATGTTTCAGTACTGTGGAGACTGACATGTAGGTACTAACATACATTCTTTTGGAAATGTATGTAATAAAATAACATATTTATAGAAAAAATCAGTAAATATGTTATTGAGACAGTTTAGGCATAAAGCAGTCGGAAAATGTAAGTTTTAGCTCATAAAATAACAAAACAATTTTTTAAATTCAATTTAAAGTTTTCAGTATTTTAAATCCGTTATAAAACACCGTGAAATAGTAGCGGCCATGTATTACGCCGTACGGCTGTGTAAACAAAAAAATTACAACTGTCAGTCAACCGATTGGCGTAATATAGGCTTTGTACCTTTATTATTTTCGTAACCAACGTAATTGTTTAATTATTACACCTATTACAAAATATGCTTTTAATTATTTTTAAATGATATTATAATTATCATATTTAATATGAGCTCATTTGATACAAAACGAACTGACGTCATTTACGCTGAGCAATATGGCCTCCAGTAAGAGGCACCACCACAAACTACGCGCAAAATTTGAAAATTTTAAATTTTTATGTTTTTTTATGGCATTTATCGATTGAATAAAAATGTTGTGTTGTTTTAACCGACTTCAAAAAGGAGGAGGTTATCAATTCGAATGTTTATATCTTTTTTTCTTTTTTTTTATGTATGTTCGGGCATAACTCTGTCATATATGGACGGATTTGCAAAATTCTTTTTTTGTTTGAAACATTCGAATTGATAACCTCCTCCTTTTTGAAGTCGGTTAAAAATGGGTGTAATACCCTATTACAAGTTACATAACAAGTTACTTAATCTGTACGTACCATAATACAGTTTTCATCGCGGGATCAGAAGTAAACACTAAAGTGAGTTCTTACAGTATAATATTGCAATAATTTTGCCGTGAAAACGTACCACTTTCGCAATTATAATATTAGTATTGTATGAATTGTTGTATCGCATTTCTACATAGTTCTCATTTATGTGTATAAATGGTACACACTGTATAGTGTGCACCTCGATAAAAAAAAAATGAAAATGGTTGAAATTAGATCACTTTATTTTAATCATCAAAAAAAAAACTAGTTGTTAAAGAAACCTTTAAAAATCTTAAACCCCATCTTGTTCATTATTCAAGGAGAAGCGTGGCTAAGGAAAAGCCATGATCAATCCTTTGAAACGATTCATCCTTCCATCCATCCATCGGGCTCTTGGTCTCCACTATCTTTCTATCTTCTTCTTTTTTTTTTCTTTTCTTTCTATCTTTGACAGTCGTTATTAGGGTTGCCAACTCTTTGTCGGTCAAATATAGTAGTTCAAAAATGTTTACTTATAAAAATATAGTAGATAACGAAAATAGTAGGTTCCAAAAATTAAGTAGGTACTTTATTTTTTTGAAGAATATTTTGTGAATTATTGAATGCATCTGTCAACTTGACATTCCAGAATAGTTAAAAATAGGTATTGACGTTTTGTTTTACGCTTACACATTTTGAACCGAATATTATTGCTAAGAGTTTGATGCCTTTCAAATATAGTAGTTTCGCCTACTATATCTTTTTTTCAAAAATATAGTAGTTGGGCCTCTAATATAGTAGGGTTGGCAACCCTAGTCGTAATGCGTAGTAAGAAGCCAGAAAGTCAAAACCAGTCAGTCAGGGGCAGACAGTCATGTTACCCAGTAACTTTGTTCGTGTAGGTTAGACAGGTAGTCTCTAAGTATAAAACACTGGTATTCAGCTATGTCCGGTTAGACTGGAGGACGACCCTAACATTGTTGGGAAAAGGCTAGGCAGATGGATGGTTAATTATTGAACAGTTGTTTTTAAATAATAATACCAGCCTATATTATTTACCTACTGCAAAACAAAGGCCTCTTCTCATACAGAGAAGACAAGAGCACCGGCATTGGCTATTACAGATTTACGTTTAGGTTTCCTCATGATGTATTCGTACCAACACCTGACAGAGTCCAGGGCCTCAAGTCTGCTATTACAATAGTGTCAGAATGGTCTATCATTGATTTCATAATTGTTGATTTTAACAAGTTTGGTAATCTACTAATATAATGGCGTCATTATGACTTTCCAATGGTCAACCACTGACACGCCATTGAAAGAAATGAAATAGAATATCGTATAAAATGGCAACTGAATGACTGACTTAGGCGGTAATCTGCTAAAATTTTGACAGTTCCTTTGATCAATCTACCATTAGAACGTCATTGTGCAGTCATTGCTTTGACCAATGATCAACCATTATGAATTTAGCAGATTACGAACTTTTAGCAAAATGGCAATGTGATCGTGTTGGAATGACGAAATTATAAAAATAGCAGACTTGGCCCCCAGGTTGCTACTAAGAAATTTCTAATGGAGAAACCCAAAATACATTAGCAAAACTAAAATCAAACCTAGACCTCCTCGTTCAGTAGGCACGCTTGCGACCACGAGGTTAACGAGGCAGTCAAAATACGCACAAAATATAAGAAGACTAAACGATGTTGAAAAAAATCTTGAGCATAATATTTTCATGCTCACTGCGCTAATGACCCAAGCGAACATAATACAATTTAAAAACAATATTCGGAATTCTGTCTGCACCGTAATAGCGCCCTGTCTGTCACAATAAAGACAAGAGGGGTGAAGATATCGAGTTGGGGCCGAGAGGGTAATGATCCGATGGCAAATGACCTGAACTTATAGTACTCTGCTGATACCCGCTCGATACTGATGCATAGTTTGTGTCTTGTAAGTGGAAATGGAAAAAATTAAAAATGTATTTCTTAGATGTGACTGTGTGGAGTTTTTTGCGTGAACGTACCTACACTCCCGGACGTATAAATCGAGTCATGCTGTATTTTCTTTTGTATAAAGTAACCTTTTTTAATTGCTTTAAATTTACGGCATGAAGATAAGTTTAAATTGCCAATTATAAACTTGACGTTTTTCAAGAGGATAAAACGAAATGTATGCATGCTGCATGGCTATTATTTTGTATAACTATTTGCCAAATACTTTCCACCATTGCCATTAAACTTATAATGCAAAATGAATATTACGCTGGTAATTTGAGTATAACTAAGTCAATCTTACCTACATAGTTGAAAATGTAAACCTAATCCATATCCATACTTATTTTACTAATTACTAATATACTAATTATACTAATTTATACTAATACTAATTACAAATACTAACCATACTAATTTACTAATCCATACTAATATTATAAATGTGAAAGTAACGCTTTGGCGGTGAAACAGCTGAACCGATTTTGATGAAATTTGGTATAAAATAGCTTCAACCCTGGGGAAGGACATAGGCTACTTTTTGATCCGCGACTTCGTCTGTATCCACGATAACCGACATTCTCGCGGACGAAGTCACGGGCAAAAGCTAGTTTTTAAGATTGACATGAAGATGACAAAAATTTGCGTCTTATTGATATTTGCACGCCTTGTATATCAGGATATACTAAACCTATCTACTTAATTACCTTCCTACCGTTTCGATACTCCTACCGTTCCGATACTCGTTCCAAGGAACGTTTACTTAAATAGGGTGACTGGTAATTAGTGTACGATACTTAAACACGTGATTGTGTTCATGATAACAAACAACTTTCCCGAAGAAAAAATGATTTTTGTACTGGTTCACTGTAGGTCACAGGCGTCCGCGCACGTGAATTTCATACGGCTGTTGTGTTATTGTGATAAAAGTGAACCAGTACAAAAAATATTTTTTCTTCGGGAAAGTTGTTTGTTATCATGAACACAATCACGTGTTTAAGTATCGTACACTAATTACCAGTCACCTTATATATGTAACCAGTGTTACTCATTCAATTGAATAATAGTATTCTGTTTTAAGAAATAAATGTCTTAAACTTTACCATATTAATTAAGTACTTCACAAAATTTGAGTTGACATCGGCTGGTTTGGTAAACCTATTTTTACCTTTTTTAAGGGATAGTAGGTACCTATGACAAAATCGCTTGAACGCATGGAAATTGGTTCTAATTCTACGAGGTTCGCTAATTTAATGTATAATAATATTTTGTCTAAACATGTTGGGTTTATAAGATCTTCAAATATTCCACACTAACTAACGATGACTGTTAATCTCATCACACGAAAACACAAAGCCAAAGCCAGGATAAGGACATCTGTAATTAGCACAACGTCTGACAAATGACATGCTCAATTCTTGAAGGGCGTTCTCTAAATAATTATATTTAAATCCGCGCCGTAAATCAGATGGCACTTAGCACACAATTAGCATACAACAGGAGGGCATTAATCATTATAATTTGCTGTTGATCTTGGGAGTGTCAGTTGATATCGATTGAGGGGATAAAAAAGTAGGTACCTACCTTTTTGTTATGTTCACTTGTTTGCAAATTGAAGTTAAAATTAATAATTAAAATAATACATACAAACAAACATAATTTGCTGTTCTGTCAGTTATATATTATAATTATGTCCCAGGGAAATGATAAAATTAGAGATCTGATCAAATTCCTATGCGATTCCTGACTGATTTATTTCATAATTTCACTAAAACAGTTTAGGGATTCGATCAAATCCCCATTGCACCAATAACATTTTTAAATATGAATATAATTAATAATTTTAAAATATAGTACTCCACTGGTATCGGGAAAAGGTCCAAAAAGAGTCACTACCTGACAATGCGGGCCAGAAGTACCTCTACCTTCTGAATGAAGTCCTTAATCCAGCCGCCTATCGAGAGCCTCTTTAGATGTTGGTCGAGACTATTTGCTATGAAACCATTGGCTGTAACAAATATCGACACAATAATCGTTGAGTCCTCATACCTTATTTTATTCATCAACATTATTATTTTTTTAAATAAGTACTACTTTAAAGTAACGACGGCATCTAATGACGACAGTAAGTGGATGACACTGTTGGCGCAGTAACTAAGCGTTTGACTGCGGCACTCCGCGTCGCGGGCTCGATTCCCGCACGGAACAAATATTTGTATGGTAGCTGTTCCGGGTAGTTGTTTGAGTATGTGAGTAAGCATGTTTGTAAACGCACCCACAATTGCATGACAAATTCATTTTCGGGAGAGAGGGAGAGAGATATTTTTATTTTTTCTTTATTCCGTTTTTAGTGCTGTATTAAAACAAACTAAGCAAGTATGCTTCAACTTAGGCGCGTAATCACTTAAGACCAGGTGAATTGTGGCCAAACGCGGCATGCTTATCAGTAGTATCAAAATATAAAAAACTTTTTTGAAAAGCGAGAACCGCCTTCAAACAAAAACTAAAAAGTGATAAATAACTTTAGCACAGAACACACATGACTTAGTTTCGGAAGTCGGTGGCTTTGTTCTGTTTGTTGTTTTATATTTATATAAATAAAAACTTTTAGAAAAAAGAGAAAGGCGGTTCTCTTTTTTCAAAAAAGTTTTTATTTTCCACTTTTTAGTGCCTCCTTATCACCCAAATCCATTAAGGAACGGCAACACAGTTAAAACAGAGATTGAAAGTCCTATAAAGAAAGAAACAGAAACGTCTTCTTGGTTTTTGTTGTTTTTTTTCAGAAAGCGCTGAATAAATTTCTGTTTGTTGTATACTAAAACCTTCTCCAGAATGTAACAAAGACTTTTCTGAAAACCGCATCAAAACCGGTTAAAATCGGTCGTATACATACAAACATACGGGTCGAAAAAAAAAGAAGGTTATCAACCTTCTTTTGTTTTTGAAGTCGGTTAAAAAAATCGGTGGGATTATTGCGTAACACACTTGCTATGTTAATCCTGAGGATACTGACAGGTATTTATAATCCAATGCTTCATATTTTTAAAAAGGTTGTCTTCATGACAACTTAGAAGTCCAATCAATATTTTTTTTATTTTCATAATAAAAGGCATTATTTTGTGGGACGTAATAAGGCTGCTGGTGTGCCAATAATTATTCTCAAAACTGTGGCCATAAATCAGATGTGCTTAGCACTTGATTACCATACAACAAGAGACAAGAGGGTGTAAATCATTCCAACACGCCCTTTCAGTGTGGGGATTGTATCAGAATGGTATACCAATACCTACAAACATAACATGATTCATGGTGTTAAAAATTTGAAACTCACAATTAAATTATTCTACAAGAAAAACATGTTAAGCATCCGACCACCGAATGCAGATATTTTTTCAATTCAAACGAGTCCAATTATTTTCAGTGATTTTTTTTTTCTGATTGGCATCTCGCAGGTCTACCTAGGAGGTTGTCGGCTGCTTAACCGGACTTTCCTGTGGTGCCTTAAAAATATTATATTTAGGGCCTCCAGCCAGGGCAAAATAACTTACAAACTAAGCGACTACACGCTAGGGGCACCCCCTGTGGGGTACGGGCCTCGGCTTAGGGCGTCGCTGGGAGAGGACAGCAAAAACGACAGGCTGGATCGGATTTCCATTATTTGGGGACGAATTTAAAACTACAGGCTCAGCGGCGCGCGGTGCGCGCGGCGGCGGCGCGGTACGGGGTCGTCGCGGCGGGCCTCGGCGGCGAGGACGGAATGACGGCGGTCTGTGTCTGTGTTTCTTAACTGTACTGGTGACCTTATTGCTCTCCTGGAGGAGAGTAATAGCATCGTCAGGGTCGGTCAGAGTATGTCTCGGTCGTCGAGTCTTACTAATACAGGAGGGAGTGTACCGGGCGGCCGATACGATTAACGGGTTAGAGTGCTTCTCCGCAGTGTCGAAGAAGCGCTTGGCGGAGCGTTTCATGAACTGCTGGATGGTAGGTATTTTTAGATCGAGATGGAGGTTCTCGTTGCGAAGGTAAAAAGGGGCTCCTGTGATTCTTCGCAAGAAACGGTTTTGGAGGGTCTGCATCCTATGGAGACGGTATGGTTTCGCGTGTGCGAATACAGCACAGGCGTACGTCATGATGGGACGAATGCACGCCGTGTAATTGCGCAATTTGCACTTGAGTGACAATTTGCTGCGTGCATTCAACATGAAGTAGAGCCTACCGAGAGAGAAAGCGGCGCGCGAACGCACCGTCTTTATGTGCTCTCCGAAAGTAAGATGGTGGTCCAGAATCACACCTAGGTATTTGGCTTGCTTCTCCCAAGGGATAGGCTTACCGAACATGGTTATCGGACTGGGCAGAGAGGGGGACGAACGCGGTTTAGAAAAGAGTACTGCCTGACTCTTGATGAGGTTTACCTCGATTCTCCATTTCCGGAAATAAGCGCCTAAGGCTTTTGCCGCGGATTGGAGGGTACGAGCTATGCAGTCTGGGTTGCGACCCGAGTAATAGATGGCCGTATCGTCAGCGAATAGAGCCAACTGGGCCTTTTTATCTTTGGGGATATCGCTGGTGAACAGCGTGAAAATGAGGGGGGATACTACGGAGCCCTGAGGGACGCCAGCGCGTATCGGGTGAGGTGAAGAGAGCGCACCCTCGATGCGATAGCGAAAGGTGCGATTCGACAAAAAGTCACGCAAGATGAGCACGAGACGATCTGGCACTCCGAGTTGGTAAAGCTTGTATAGTAAGCCGTTGTGCCAGACTTTGTCGAATGCCTTCGCTATGTCAAAGAAGAGCGCACCCGTCATCAAGCCACAGTTAGTGACAGAAACAAATCGCTGCAAAACCTACTCCACGTGGTCTTGTCTGCCCTACACCTAGAGTGTAATTTAAGCCCGCGTAGGCGCGGAGGGGTGAGGCGGCCCGCGAGCTGAGGAGAGGGTGGCTTTAACGCCCACCGCCGCAGCTGAGGCTGGCCGGCGGAGCCGGCTAACAAGCCGAGGTTGCGATGGTGAGCGTGAAACCCATAGACGACGATAAGCTCGCGTGGGACCGCCGGAGCCCCGCAGCGCCGGAGCCGTGACGGAAACCATGCCTGCTGCATGTTGTATGCTCGCTTGTATGATGCATGCTGGCTTGCACGCTGCATGCCTAAATGCATGAATTTAAATGAAGTTTGTGAAATAAAAAGTATACGAAACGTTATAATTTCAAATCTACCGACATTTACGAATATTGATAAATTAATAATATAATTTCCAATCTACCTACATTTTTTCACACTATACCACCGGCCGGCCACCTCATTTAACCTAACCCAAATGATTCACCAACAATAGAGGGGATCTGGCGCTCGGCGGCCGCTACCGCGGCACCGCTCGATACGCTCGCTCGCCTTCACGCTTTAATGGTCACAGTTCTAACCTAACCTAACCCAAACGATTTTCTCAATGGTGTAGTTTTAGACCCACCATACCACAGGGGTATGGCCAGTGGTATGGTGGACACACCATTTTTTCCTTTATTAAAATTTGTTCGATATTTTATCTAGTAGGTATTTTAAACGTAAATATAAACCAATAGTAGATTGTTATACAAGGAGCTAAAATGACCAAAGAGCTTTAGCGAGGGAGTAAATAGAAACCGAGTTTTAATGGGTTTTAGCGCCGAGTGTTACACTATACTTTTCACTACGATTGCGAGAAAATAAAACAATCCAATACAATATGAAATATTTTTTTTTGTTTCTTCTGTAGCCGCAACAGATTGCATGCATTCTACCAGAGATCGCCGATTTTAGTTCCATTTTCAAAATTAAAATGAGGTTCTTTTTTACGAAACAGTAATAAGTCGAGTCTTGATTATTCTACTTATGACTAAAGACTTTTTCGTTTTTATAGGCTCATTGTCATATTTGACACACAAAAATTAAAAAAAAAAACTTTTTCCCCTAGAGGATGAAATGCTATTTTATCCCCGCTCTGGTATGCTACAATGACGGTCTTTTTGAGCAAGAGAAGTGAAAAGTGTATTAAATGTTGACATTTTAAGCTTTACTAGTTACGATACAATCGATATTTAAATTTGCAATGTTTTGAACGTTGACATTTTACCCGTAGGTATTTTAATGTTCGACATTCAAACAATCAGTATTTAGATCATTAGTTATTCTGTACTTCGACATTTAAACCTTTCGATATTACGTTTGTCGATATTTAGATTTTAGACATAATATTGGATGTAGGTTTTCTAACCAATCGACAATATAAACTTTCGTTATTTTAATTTTCGGTATAATGATTGTTCGACATTTTAATTTTCGGTATTTTGAACATTGACTTTTTAACTGTAGACATTTTAAATTTCGATATTCTAATATGTACCCAACAAAATGCAGAAATACAGTGTACTACCTAGTTATTAAATTTTTCTGTTCCTATCTTTTCATAGGCTATTATTTTATTGTACCTAATTGTAATGTAGCGTGTAGGTTGACATACTTGTCTATGAGTATGCGCCTGTCATCCTTGTCAAAACCGTGTTGCGAGCTACACGTTGATTCTCTTCTAAATATCTCATTGGCGACGAGAATTAAAAATATAAGCGTATTTTAAACAAAATGTCGATCGGGAAGTTAAACGAGTTTAATGTAAGATCGGGAAATTGGACAATGTATGTGGAACGCATGGAAATGTTTTTCAAAGTGAACAGTGTCAAGGACGAACTTCGGTTACCTACAATGATTGCGGCTATGGGTGACGAAGCATACGAATTGTTAAGTAATTTAACAAGTCCGGACAAACCTTGTGCGAAAACTTATGCTGAGATAGTGGAAATCTTAAATCACCACTTGCAACCAAAGCCGTCGTTCATGGCAGAGAGGTATCGTTTTCGTCAGAGAAGACAAATTCAGGGGGAATCGATATTGCAATACATTTCTGAATTGAAGAAAATGTCCGAATTTTGTGAATTTAAGGCCGTTTTAGAGGAGAACTTGCGTGATCAATTAGTTTGCGGGTTACGAAGCGAGTTTATCAGGCAACGACTGTTTACCGAAGAAAATCTGCAATATGCAAATGCCGTGAAAATTTCATGTGCTATGGAAGCGGCGGAGAGAGATGCAGCAGCGGTGGAACAGACAGTCACGAACAATAGCGAGTCGAGAGGAAGCGGCGAGGCAGCGGCCGGAGCGCTGCACGCGGTGGTAGCGGCGCAGGCGGGCAGCCGCGCCGGCCGGGCCCGTGGCGGCCTGCGCGGGCTGGCGGTAGGGCGTACGCGAGGCAGCACCATCAACGATTCAAAAAGCAATTGTTCTGCTTGTGGGGCATCGGATCATCAGAGTGAAGGATGTAGATATATCCGATTTATCTGTGGTAGATGTAAGCAGAAAGGTCATCTACGTCGGGTTTGCCCGATCCGCGTCGGAGGGTGGCAGCCGCGAGATAGATGCAACACCAATAACCTGGCGGCGCATGGACATGCAGCCAGCGGAGCAGCGGACCAGTCAGGGGAGGACGAGCCGTCTTTGTCAGATAATGAGGACTGGGAGGCGGTAGAAGATATGTATCAACTAAGTTTGAATAGCTACAAACCGGTGAGCTTAACCTTATGGGTGGATGAAACCCAACTATCAATGGAGATTGATACAGGGTCATTAGTGTCGTGCATTAGTAAAATAATGTATGATAAACTTTTTAGATATAGACCTTTAGAAAATTCTAATTTAATATTTAGATTTTTTGACGGTACTTTAATAAAACCAATAGGGATAATTAGGCCATTAATCAAGTATGGAAATAAGTCTAAACAGTTGGAATTGTTTATAATAGATGGGGGTACTACCTCACTATTAGGACGACAATGGCTTACAGAGTTAGGCATCAAAATTCCTTTATACCAAAATGTTGTTACTATGAAGGTAGACGAATCGAATTATAATAACTCTAGTGATAATCCAATAACGCAATTACTTCACAGGTATAAGGACTTGTTCACGGAAGGACTGGGTCGGTTCACGGGAGGCAAGGCTCGGTTACGATTACGCGAGGGAGCAACACCCGTGTTCTGCCACGCACGGCCTGTACCGTACGCACTCCGCGAGCGCGTGGAGGCAGAGCTCGAGGGCATGCTGCGCGACGGTGTCATCGAGCCCGTGGACAGCGCGGACTGGGCTACTCCGCTCGTACCGGTGCGCAAGGCTGATGGTGGACTTCGTATCTGTGCTGATTACAAAGTAACGTTAAATCCAGTTCTATTGGTCGACAAATATCCTTTACCACGTATAAACGACTTGCTAGTTAAACTAAACGGGGCTAAAATATTTTCGAAAATTGATTTGACACAAGCCTATAACCAGATTGAATTGGAAGATCCCGATAATTGTACGATTATTAATACTCACAAGGGTCTCTTTAAATACAAACGGTTAGTTTTCGGCCTGTCTTCGAGCCCGGGTATTTTCCAACGAATTATGGCAAATCTTTTTAATGATATCCCGAATGTAGAAGTATTTCTCGACGATATTATAATAGGTTCGCCCAATATTAATGAACATTTAATTACCTTAGAGAGAGTTTTGGAGCGGTTACACAGTAATGGAATGAAACTAAAGGAAAAGAAGTGTAAATTCATGACTAATTCAGTTGAATATTTAGGATATATTATTTCCGCTGATGGAGTCAAAGCAGACCCCAAAAAGGTGGAAGGCATACTAAATATACCCCGCCCAGATAACATTACTGATTTAAGAGCCTTTTTAGGAACAATTAATTACTATGCTAAATTTGTGAACAACTTGAGCACTGTATTGGCGCCTTTATATCGGTTATTGAAGAAAGGGGTGATGTGGAAGTGGGACGGTGAGTGTGAGTCAGCGTTCAAGAAAATTAAAACAATTTTAATTAGCGCAGACGTCCTTGCTCATTATGATCCAAGTAAACCTTTGTTTTTAACTTGCGACGCGAGTGCGAAAGGGATAGGCGGAGTGTTAAGTCAGATGTGCGAACAGGATAGCCGCGGTGCAGGCGCACGTGGAGCGCCGCCACTGGAGCGCCCGGTAGTGTTTGTGTCGCGCGCGCTTAACTCAGCGGAGAAACATTACTCACAAATCGAGCGGGAAGCTTTAGCTATTGTTTTCTGTTTAGAAAAACTGCACCAATACTTATACGGGCGACGTTTTACGTTACGCACGGACCACAAGCCGTTGGTGACTATTTTTGGGCCTAAGCAGGGAATACCATCGATGGTAGCCAGTCGGTTGCAAAGATGGGCTATTAAGTTAGCGGCCTACACATACGATATCGAGTATGTTACATCGAAGCAGAACGGGGCAGATGGGTTGTCTCGTTGGCCCGCACTGTCTACACATAAACAACCTAGTACAATTCTGGAACAATCACATTTACACTTTGCACAAAATGCAATGTTATTAGATTATAATGAAATTAAAAGACAGACGAGCCGAGACCAGTTATTAGGCCGAGTTTTAATGTATATTCGCGATGAATGGCCATCGGATAATGAAATAATGCCGCTCCAGCCCTATTTTAATCGTAAGAAGGAACTATATGAAGAGTTAGGCTGTGTTATGTGGGGGTATAGAGTGGTTGTACCGGGAGCCTGTAGGAATAAAGTTTTATCTAATTTACATGAATCCCACATGGGGATAGTGAAAACTAAAGCTTTTGCTAGGAGTTATGTTTGGTGGCCGGGTATGGACGAAGACATTGAAAATACGTGCCGCGGTTGTCGTGTCTGTGCTGTGGAAAGTGAGGCGCCGCCGCGACACATGCCCTGTCCTTGGCCGTGGCCAGATAAACCGTGGGCTCGTGTACACGTTGATTTCCTAGGTCCGATCAAGGGCAAGATATTTTTAGTAATGGTTGACGCCAGAACTAAATGGCTAGAAGTTAGTCAGGTGCCTAGTACTGCGGCTAGTCACTCAATCAACGTTCTAAGTGATGTGTTTGCACGTTTTGGGTTACCTAGACAAATAGTCTCTGACAACGGGCCGCCGTTTACAAGTCATGAGTTTTCACAATTTCTTATTACAAATGGCATTGAACATTTGTATTCAGCACCTTACCACCCCGCCTCAAATGGTGCAGCTGAGAAGGCTGTGCACATAGTAAAACGTGCGATTAAGAAGGCACTTACTGATAATTTAGACTTACATTTATTTTTAAATATTTTTTTGCTATACTATAGAAACACAGAACATTGCACGACAGGTGAAACACCAGCGTCTCTTATGTTTGGCCGTAGGTTACGTACTAAATTCGATGCCCTAAGACCTAATAGGGACAGTAAAGTTAGGGATGCTCAGGGGCGACAGCAGACATATGCCGCAACGGGATCACGTCAACTACGCCCGGGGGATGAAATCTGGCTACGTCAATATAGGGGACAGGATAAATGGGTATCGGGAAAAGTAACAGAAAAAATGGGAACCACTGATTATAGGGTTGTAGATGCTTTCGGTAAAGAAAGCCACAGACATGTTGATCAGCTAAAGCCACGGATACGGAGTTCATTAATCTGTCCTTCTAGTCCTTTTGGTGAGAAGTCGGAGTCGGTTGCAGTCTCACGTGAACAGGAGGCGCCCGGTCCGAGCGTCACTGGAAGCGACGTCTCGACCGCAGCGGACACGCGGTATAAAGATGTATCAGACACGTTTGAGGACTGTGTAGAACAGCCGAGTCATAGCCCGGCACAGCCTTCGCTTACTCCTGAGCCGCCCCAGTCTCGTCCCATCCGTCAATGCCGTTTAAATAAGCCAGTTAGATATAAGTTAGACTGAGAAGGTCTATGGAATATTTTATTATAATTGTTTTTGTGTCTTGCAGTAGATTTAGTCTTTATTTAATTTGTATAATTAAGGGGTTCTTGATTAAGAGTGGAGGTGTAATGTAGCGTGTAGGTTGACATACTTGTCTATGAGTATGCGCCTGTCATCCTTGTCAAAACCGTGTTGCGAGCTACACGTTGATTCTCTTCTAAATATCTCACTAATGTCCATAGAAATAGTACTGTGCTATATTTTACAAGTGAAGACTTCTTATTGATTATCTGTCTAACTAATCTTCTGTTTGTTTAAGCCGTAAGTCATCCATGTTCTTAAAATAAATAAATAAAATAAAGCCCCGAATCTGTGAAAACTGAGCTAGAAAGATAGAAACAAGTTTTTTTTTTAATGAGCGTGGTTAACATTGATCGGTTACCATACCCCTTAAACCAGAACACAACTTTTGTTATTTTCTATTACTCTATTTTCTAATCTATTAGTAGCTGTTATTCAACCAAGATACATTTGTGTCTAATCCTTAATAGACAACTAGCGTGATAATTCAAGTATTAAAATGGACTTAGTGCCTAGTAACGTCAAGTACTTAATGTCATTCTCGCTTCAACATCATTAGAATAGGTTTAATTGCTACGCTTTACCCGCTACGCGCTTGCTACGATTAATCAACGTAGCGCTACGCTAAGTGCTACGGCGCTACGCTATCGATGCAATTGGGGTCGAGATTTTTTCAATATGGTGTGTTGTATTAAAGTGCTGTAAATAATTACTAAGCGTAATTAGTTATTGCCATGCTTTAAACGTAAATCTGTCATATTATCTACTCTCTGTAAAATATCAATCCAATAATACTCTAGAGTCAGAACAAATCGACCAGAACATTCTGAGTAATTAAAAAGAAATATTATTATTTTCAATCCTTCATCGCAATGGTCATTTTAACGCCGACTATTTCTAATTATTACAGTCTGTTCCCACAGCATCACTGTCGCCGGCAGTGTTGTGAGCAATCACACATTTTACTGCCCTTTGTCTTCTTAAATCGTAGTGAGACAACTGGGTTGTATTCGCTGTAATGACGATTGAGTTTGATACTTTGAAAAAAATATTCTAAAATATTGCGTAGTTGGCGTTTTGGCGAGAGTGCGACTTACACTTGGCTGGATTTTTCGATGAGCATTCGCCGATTATTTATTCTATTCACTCTTTATTTCAGCGACTTATTTCATTTTCTAAATGTGGATTATTTTGATAACTTTATAAAAGGGAAATAATAAGTGCAGCAATAAAACTTTTCTCTGGCACCTGTAACCCAACTTCTTTTTTAGTATGTAGGCAACGAGTTAATAGGACAGCTTCTATTTAATTCATTCATCATCTTTGCTATTCCAACAGAATACCAAAAAACAGCATTAATTTACGAACGTAAATTAATATGACACATAAATGGCCGATAAATAGATTTACTTCTGAATTTATAAGTAAGTATTTAATGTTTATTTATTATTTATTTATTTATACTTCATGCACAAACGTACAAAGGCGGACTTAATGCCATAGGCATTCTCTACCAGTCAACCAAGGGTGGTGTAGAGATAACAAGGCAGGTTGGCGCAGTGGCTGAGCGATCGACTGCTGCGCAGCGTGTTGCGGGTTCGATTCCCGCCCAGGGTAAACATTTGTGTGATGAGCACTTGTGTTTGCCTTGTGTCTGTGTGTTGTTTATCTATATATGTATGTATTTACAAAAAAAATGTATTTGTGTATGTGTATCAGCTGTCTGACACCCATAGTACAGGGTCTACCTAGTTTGGGGTCAGATGGCCGTGTGTGAAAAATGTCCCCACATATTATTATTATTACAAAAAGTAAGTGGGTGGGTGGGTGAGTAATGTTGTAAGTGGGCTTCTTTTCTACTGTTACTTAGGATGCAAAAGCTCGCTGCTTTTCGGTAGTTTGAAATGCTCATATTTATATTTTTCGATTTTTAAATTACATATTTTATCTGTTTTATTTTAAATTATCATTTATTATTATTTTACTGCCCTGTAATGTCCTACTGCTGGGCGAAGGCTTCCACGAGTCTTTCCAGGTATTCTTGTCTTGCGCCACTTAAGACCAGTCCTCGAAGTGCGCGTCTAGGTCGTCTAGATCATCTTGCTACTTCTTCCTATTTATCTTTATGTACTTTTTTTTAAATTCTACGAGTACTACGACAAACTTTTAAACCCGTGGTGTGTCCGGACCAGAATAGCACCGCGATTTCATCGCGAGGGTGTCGTAGAAAGCGACTATGGGAAAATCTGGAAGTTGGGCAGCAGCGGCTTCCGTGTACCTATAAACCTCACTGCGATCCTCAAGACGCCTATCAAGCGTAGGCATTATGGCAACCCCACATTGTCCAACAGTGGACGGCTGATGATGACGATGATGAAACGTTTAAACGCATCTAATACCACTACCTTCACGCCAGTACCAAAGGTGTCGCTATCAGATTTCCGCCTCGCTCGTAAATGTGTGTCGACAAACAGTCGTCTGGGAGTAACGTACCGAAACAACGACATGTTTTATACTGAGATTTGTGACCGTAGCTCTGATTAACGTGTGACGTAGACTTACAGCTCATTAAGTAGCTTCTTAATAGTTCTAGTTTTGTTTAGGAGAAATTAACACCACATTGACATGTTGGTAATCGTTAAGTGTAGTTGTAGCAAAGCAAAGCAGCGGTTTAAAGGGTACGTAATTACACAATTACAGGCACATGATACATTTCAACTTTGATTCTAAGATGACAACGCATTTGCAAGGCTTTGGTATTGCAGATATCTAACGCATCGGTGATCACTTAACATCAAAGTAGGCCATGGTTTTGTTTACACATAAAAAACACTTTAAAAAAAAGAGACCCGCATTCAAAAAAAAAAAACTAAAAAGTGATAAAATAACTTTAGCACAGAATACACATGACTTTAATTTCGGAATTTGGTGGCTTTGTTCTGTTTGTTGGTTTGTATTGCCACCGACTTCTGAAACTAAAGTCATGTGTGTTTTGTGCTAAAGTTATTTTATCACTTTTTAGTTTTTTTTTTGAAGCCGGTTCTCTTTTTTTTAAGTTTTTATTTTCCACTTTTTAGTGCCTCATTATCACCCAAATTCATTAAGGAACAGCAACACTGTTAAAACAGAGATTGAAAGTCCTCCAAAGATGGAAAGATGGAAATAACGAAAATGTCATCTCGGTTTTTGTTGTTTTTTTCAAAAAGCGCTAAATAAATTACTGTTTGTTGTATACTAAAACCTTCTCCAGAATGTAACAAACACTTTTCTGAAAACCGCGTCTAAATGGGTTCAGCCAAACGGGAGATAATCGCGGCCAAACATGCATACATACATACACACAAACAAACATACGGGTCGAACTGATAACCTCCTTTTTTTTTAAGTCGGTTATAAAGTGTGATATCATTCAGTCGCTGACATTTCCTAGCTACGGTTGGCGGGCTTTAGTTCCACCTATGTACTCTATAACAATCGTTTTTTTACATTGTAGTGAGACCTAGTGAGTTGATTTGTGTCTTGTCTAACCGAAAGAACACAAATAATTTTCATGAAGGAATTCTGAACAAATGAAAAAAAAAATATCAATGAATAAAGAACTATTACACACACATACATTTTTATAGATATTTTTTTAGCATATTTTTAGTGATTTCTCTTTTAAAAATACCTATATATGTAAATGAATATGTTAAAAAAATACTTAAGAAAAAAATTAAAAATATGATAGAAATATTTCTTTTCCATCTACGCATAGACAGATTTTCTGATATTCTTCCCTAGGTATATACTGAATGAGAGTAGAACCCTACTCTCATTTAGTAGCCTAAAACACAAAGTAACCTAAAATATCTACGTGCAAATATGTACACTATCGAACGAGTTGGCCACGCTATCAGTGAGACAATTATTTTCAACTGGACCGTAAGAGGGGCATCAGTCGCCTCGCATCATTGTTACCAAACAACGGGTGTATGCAAGAATGATCAAATTTTATTGCGGCATATAATCAATCTTTTTCTGAAATACTACCCCCTTACTTTGAAATCTTAAATAAAAATTAAATAAAAAGTTCTACAAAACAAAGTTGAGGTAGCCCCGATAAGTTATAAAGATTCTTGTGATTGGGATACGTCGCAGTTTCCCCTGGTTTAATAGCTACAATGTTGAGACATAATTAACAACAAAAGATTTAGGTACTAGGATCTTACAAAGATTGTTTTAGCATGTTCAAGTTTACATATAGTGTTTGTGTGTGGGTGTATATATGTGTGTGGATGAATGTGCGGTGAGTGGGTATGAGTGTGTGTATGAATGTTGATGATTAAATAACTGTTGTGTGTTATGATTAGGTATATGTTCTCCATCATATAAATCTTGGTTAAAGGCATACGGTGTAATATCACTAAATGTATGGATAACCAGAAGTTGTTATGAGTTCATCTGTAGGCAATACAAACCTAGAAAGATTCGATATTTCATGGGAAAATTTTATGAAGCCATCGGAGACACTTTGACCAGGGTACGCATGTCCGACCTGGAAAACTTTAAACAGATTCCATTCCCAAATCGGTCGCAGTAAAGAAAATCTCCACAGGTGAGGGTTCGGAGACGATACCGATCTTCAGTGCCTATGCGACGTCTATTCGCACACCATAGCCCACAGGAAACGATTCCATTATATTCAGGAGCCATGGACGTTATACCGAAGACGGATTGTCACAAAGGATCCGTCTAGGATTCCTGCGACCAAGCATTGGTCGCTGGTGTTTTGTTGTGGTCGCTACTTGGAATTTTTTGCCGGTACATTAGACTAGACAGTAGTATCCGTGTGCAGCTTTTCCAACCAATATATTTCCAAGTTACTACGAATGAAAGCAGAATTGTAAATCCACAATTAAGCTGAATCATTCTCACATAAGCTCAATCCGCAAAGCCAGCTAAATGCAAATCACTGATAATCCATTAGTGTTCCCGTATTGTGCGCCGCCACTACAACAATGCACGTACGTGTACACGTTGTGTGCTTTACACTGTAGTGCAGGGGCAACGACGACCTCTGAGGGGTTGGTAATTGGAAGATAATTTATTTGTTATATTTATTTTCTGTGTCAGGAACAATAGTCCTTTGTTAATTGAGTTCAGTTTTAGTAAAACTGAAGACTGAAGTAATCGTTAGTGGTAGTGCTTTTTATAACGAGATTTTCCACAAACAAATACGGGGCATATTATCCGTAAACTAAAAGCTCGGATAAATAAAAATAAGGCCAGCAAAATTCACCCACTTTGTTAACACAATTTAATTAATTAAAATAAAACTGAATAACAAAATGAAACCTGCTTCGTTATCTGAAACGGGTTGATCGCATCATGACAGTGGAACTATTCAGTTTTTAATTAAACCCATTTGCTGCAGACGTGTGTTAAGCGTGTACTAATTAGATTAAAGCGGTTACAGTCGGCTGGTTGAAAAATTCTTGTATTATTTTCGGTTTTGTTTATAGTTTTTTAAGCGCTGCAGCGCTAGATGGTATTCTTTTTTTTTACAGATTACAATATAATTAACTTATATTAGAAGTAAAAGTATATTAGTTTGAAAATATTTTCTATACAAAAGCTCACAACGCAGCAGCGCAGCTTATCTGTCATTATAATATTTTCTCGGATAAAAGTAAAATAATATAATAAATTAATTACCAGAAATATTTTTTGCGCGTGAATGTCAAAAAAGGAAATAATGATATATTAACGACGACAAGAGAACTTCTCAAAGCTTACCCAGACAGTTTTTTTTTTTAACCCGCACTGTCCTACTGCAAGGCAAAAGCTCCCTATATTCCTTCTACCAGTCTCGACTTTGCGCTACTTCTGACCAATTCTTAAAGAAACCGTTCAATTCATCCCGCCATCTCTTTCGTTGTTTACCACGGTCCCGTTTCTCCATTTCGGGGCACCAATTCTGGGTTTTTCTGCATGCGGCACACATGTCTAGTTCAGTCCAATTTAAGCTGGACAGCTTTTTATATTCCTTTCGCTTTAAATCGCTGCAGCCGTCACAAACTCAGATACACAAGTAACCCAATAGTTTCATACTATCAATTAAAATAGGGGCCTGAACATCGCTTGGTAATGAAACTGTAATCTCGTTAGCTAGTCATCAGGGAATGATTGTGCGCTGATGACTTGGTGAAACGCTGTCAATAATCTTTTTAGAGACGGCTTTCTATTAGGGTGTAATGGGTATGTGCTTGCAGATTTTGATTGGGTATTTATAGGCGCTATTTTTTTTGTAAATGGCTTCGGGTTTATATGCATCTTAATTAATAGACTGGCCATACCAGAGCATGTTCGGTTGAGGTCATGTAGTGCATTTGTTCATTTCCACTTTATGCATTCAACATTATGAACTTAAGGCATTATGTCGCCTTTGTACAGACGCCAGCACATCATGCCATAAGAAACTATAAAATTGTCCCAATTGAATATAAACCTTATTCTTTGGTAATAAAGTAGAAAATCTATCAAAGAAAATTGATAGATTGTTGTAGCTTGATATGCTGGCCCTTGTACCTTTTGAGTGAAGAATCCAGTAGAATATGTCTGAACGCAAACACAGAAACACTCCCTCTTCCCTCACACTTATAGTTCCATGGGACGGCAATTCGATACGACCGGACATCAGACCAACGGCTTAATAAAGACACGGAGGTGTTACACCACCAACTTCCAAACTCCAGGCTGCTACTGAGAAGCAATTAAACCCAGGACTCTAAACCACTCGTTTACACCAAAAAACAAGTCCAATACTTGTCTTGACACAACTTGTCTTAAACTTGTCCAATACTTGTCTTGACACGACTTGTCTTAAACTTGTCCAATACTTGTCTTGACACGACTTGTCTTAAACTTGTCCAATACTTGTCTTGACACGACTTGTCTTAAACTTGTCCAATACATGTATTATACATGTTTTGTTTTATCTTTTGTTCAGATCGAATTAAAATTAAGTATTTGCACAACAAGTATAAGTAGTACAAGTTTTGTCTAAAACGAGTTTTATACTTGTATTTGAGTGTGAACGATAATACAGACATTGCATAAAACTTGTAGATAAACGTATTATACCTTGGTGTAAACGAGGGGTAAGCACAGCAGTCGTGCCTGCGGCCGCTAGACCAACGGGGTAGCGAGTTAGCAGGAGAAAGAAGACACTGTACAAACAGCGCTAACCATTTAAATATAATCTACATACGAGTACGTTACGAGATAACTCGAAATGAAAATCTCGAGTTTATAAGGTACCGTATATTATAGCAACGTGGAAAGTAGCTGCCACAAAATACTGTCTCAGTATCCGACTGCGCCGATGAGAACGATCCTTTAATAGAAATCGTTTCAAAAGTCATTCTGATGATTTTCAACCGACTTCAAAAAGGAGGTTCTAAATTCGACTTTGTTTTTTGTTTTTTTTGTATATTTGTTATGCGATTTCTCCGGCAAATGTAAATCAGTTTTGAAAATTATTTTTTAATGAATGCCTCAGGGGTGGTCCCATATAAATTTTATTGAAATTGATACAGCACTTTTGGAAAAAATCAACAAAAACCTAAAAAAATTACATAAACGACGTTCTGGTTTCTTCAATCTTTGGAGTACTTTCAGTCTCTGTTTTAACTGTGATGTCGTTTCTTAATGGATATAGATGACAAGGAGGTACTAAAAAGCGGAAAATAAAAAGCTCTTTTTAAAAAAAGAGACAACTACCTTCAAAAACAACAAACAGACCAAAGCCACCGACTTCCGAAAACAAAGTCGTGTGTGTTCTGTGCTGAAGTTATTTTTCACCTTTTACTTTTTGAAGGCAGTTGTCTTTTTTTGTAAAAAAGCTTTTTCATAATACTGTTTCAGCATCTGACCGCTTCATTGTAAACTAAATAGTCCAGGTTTGTTTAAAAATCAACTTTCAAGAAAATAAATACCTAGCTCTATCATAGTCAATCAAAAACTTTCCATTAATACCAAACAATACTATCAAAAGTAATTTGAAAAAAATATCTATACTTGCTTACAAATAATACTAACGACATAATGATTTTAAAACTACCGTAGAGGAAGTAATAACTTCTCACCCTTAATTTAAAACACAGTTTTGATACTTTCATTTATGGCTGCCAATCAAAAATTACCCTTATGTTAATTTGGTTACGGTTCGTTATACTTACAGAAATATGATAATGACTTTATTTCGTGTTAACTTACAATGTACGTAATGATTGGATATCGAATTGGTGTTATTATTGGCACTTTATATTAAGTTCCTCAAAAACGGTAAAAGAAGGTTTGTTTGTTAATTTGTTATGAGTAAGTATCAAGACTGATTCACGTTTTCAGTGATTAAAGTTATAATATGTTTTCATAAAATGAGCGCGTTTACGGGTAATTATATCTTGGAGAGTAATGTAAATGATTTTAATTGTGTGAATACACATTTGTTGCTGTGAAATCTAAATTCTTAAAAAAAAACAGGACAAGTGCGAGTTGGACTCGCCCACCGTGGGTTCCGTACATATTTGTAGGTACATATCCATACTTCTATACTAATCCATACCCACTATCCATACTTTAATCTATGTACTATGTCTGTCAAAGATCTCGAATGAAAGCCGAGACCAACGGCTTTACGTGTTTTTCGGGGCACGAAGAGATCTTAGTATAAAATGGATGTAGACCTATCTACTGATCGACCGCGGCAAGCGTAGCTTAACTATAACCGATCCGTAAGGGTTTTACTTAACCAAGAGCCCCTTTTACATGACATGGGTACGTTGTTTAGACCTTTTGAAAATCAGAGGGTTTTTTACTCAGATTATGAAACAATAGGCAGACAGACCGCGCGGATCACTGAGAGTGAAGCCACCAAAGCAAATACAAATTCAAAAGCGCGAAAAATAAAAATACTTACCTACAACATGCTTCGTGCTGTAGGTGCTGACACGAGTCAAAATGGCACGATGCGGCGTTCGTGAAAGAAAAAAACAAATACAAATTCAAAAGCGAATACAATTACGAGATTGTAGGTATTCGCAGTGTTCCGCGCGGTCTATCTGCCTTTAGTTTCATAATCTGAGCTTTTTTGTATCAAAGTACATATTTCTCTTCATCTTCTTCTCAATGACAAAATCGTGACAGATGTCTACAACATTACGAACATCTTCAAGTCCCATCATCATGAGCTTTCTCATAAGGAAGGTGCCCCTAATAATAAATTGTGTAAGACCTATAAGTGGGTGAAACAAGCGGTCGCATTATTGAAGCAAATTGTGAACAGGCGTCACGAAGATGCATGTAGAATGGAAGGCTATTGAAGTGTTTGTTTTACTCTTCTTGGTTTCGAAAAACTGTTGGTTAATTATTTTTTTGTTATATATTCTGATAATAAAATAATTACGATAGCTTTAGTAACCTACCTACTTGAGATTTTAATTTTAAATAACGGGGTATATTAAATGATGAAATTGTTTAAAAAAGTAAGAAATATCTCTTTGGGAATGACCACTATTATAAAGTCATTAATTTTTCAAACAATTCCAAAAATAAGTCTCTTCATTTTTCAATCAATTTTCTTAGGTTACATGACTTATTGTAATCAATTATTATTACAATAGTAATAACTTATCGTTTATTGTCGTCAGGGGTGTCAAAGGTTTGTCTGAATATATTTTAATGTAACCGATAGTGAAGAAAGGTTCTCGAGTGGTCAGTCGCAGTGTTGGTAGGCCTACCACGAGATGGACCGACGACATCGTCAAAGTCGCGGGTAAACAGTGGATGCAAGCGGCAGGTTGCCGCTCGTTGTAGCGTTCTATGGGGAGGCCTTTGTTCCACAGTGGACGTCTTCCGGCTAATGATTGATAATGATAGGTAAGTATCATTTAACACGCATTTGATTTTTGAAACTAATATTTTAAAAAGTCTAGTTATTTTCTTTATGTGCGCCATATCCAGATTCTCTCTATATCTTCTAGTGACACCCAGTAAACGTCTCCCAAGAAGGCTACGCAGTAATCTTGGGAATGCGACCCCTGGACTGTAATACAGTCGCCACCCCTGGCTTGGTCTTCAAGGGTAAGGCGGTAACATAATGTTTAAAGATTAGGAAATAATTTTTTGGAGAATCATAGTTTTATTAATACAAATAAATATAATTAATCTGTCTGTTTGTATTGTCAAAATAACAGCTTATTACTACTTGCGTATGTATGAATCTTTACATGATAATTATTCTGATCTATATCTATGTAGGAATATTTTTATTTTGTTAGTTTAGTTTGTTTCCAAACGAAGGACAGTTAGTTTGTTTCTGAACGAAGGATAGAGTGAAGGAGATGGATGAGTGTGAGGGAGAAAGAAGATATAAAAATGTGAGATGTCAGAGAGAACGGAGAACAAAAGAAGATGGTTGTATGCTGCTGTTTTTTCATGAAGATGGTGGAAAAATAAAAAGAAGTTCTGTGGACATACGAGCATTTTTATTTCGGTTTCCAATCCTACATTCTCGTCCGGGATAGACCGAAATAAGCGTAAGAAGACGTATTAAAGAAGAAAAGAAGTTCAGACGGACGTACGTTGGCGTCACCGACGTGCAATCTACGAAGACGAAGAAGATTTTACGAAGTTACGATTGACCGGCACGTGGCGTCATTACGGCGTGCAACGAAGAGACAAATTTCAATATTTTACGAAAATTACGATCTTGGGTTGATTCTACGATGGACAAAGACGACCCAAGAATGCAATCATCTTTCAACATGGCGGCCGCGGAGTCCATAATAAAATTCAATGGCGAAGACATGACTTACTCATCTTCGAAGTGGGCACAAGATATCGAAGACAATGCGGATATCTTCGGATGGACCCCGCAACAGAAATTGATCATGGCGCGGAGGTCGCTGTCAGGCACGGCCGAACTATGGTTGAAAACGGAAAAAACCTTCCGTACTTATGAGGATCTGAAAGTAGCCATACAAAAAGAATTCCCGGAGCTCATCAATAGCAAACAAATGCACGAAGTGATGGCTGCTCGGAAGAAGCGCAATAGCGAAAGCTATTATCAGTATATGTTGACAATGAAGGAGCTTGGTAAAAGGGCTAAATTTCCAGACTATATAGCTATCCAGTACATAGTCGATGGGATCACGGATTACGAACAAAATAAAATGTGTCTGTACGGGATAACTACATACCCTGCCCTGAAAGAAAAGCTAGGTCAGTACGAAGTTATGAAACAGAAAATGAAACAACGTGGAAGTCAGAACAGTAAGCCCCGTGAGTCTGTGAAAACATCAAGTGATAAAGTGAATCAGGCAAGTGATAAGTCAATTCATCGCTGTTTCAAATGTGGCGAAAGGGGTCATATAGCGACTGCATGCGATAAAGGCGTCAAGTGTTTCAAGTGCAATAATTTCGGGCATATGGCTACTCAATGCAGCGCCACAATCACAAACGAACCATCCGGAACTCGCAGAACTCGCAATGTTGGTGGTACGGTCGGCGATGACAACATCCGATCGCGACGCACGTCAATGTTCGTGAACTACCAGACACCAGATGGCGCAGGCGTGACGAATGAAGTAAACGAAGAAGTTCCAAAACAAAAAGAAGAAATGGCTAACGTCACATCGAGTCTCGTTCAACGTAACTGTCAGTGTCAAAATTTGAATCTTGACGTTTTAAATGTAAACAATAAAAGTGCAGTGATAAATAAATCAATAAAAATTGCGAAAGTCGGTGCGTTTTCGGTGAAATGCTTAATAGATACCGGTAGTGATATAAACATAATGTCGAACGATTTATTTTTAAGGTTAGATGCGAAGTGTGAACCGGTAAGGTTATGTTTAACTGGGTTAGGAGCAAGTCAGGTGTTTTCGATTGGTAAGTTTACCTGTAACATTATTATTGATGAGCACTCCTATAATGTATCTTTCTATGTGGTGCCAAAAGGTGTAATTCCCCATCCTATTATTTTGGGTCAAACTTTTTTGATTAATACCATAATAGTGATCAACAAGGGTATCATTAAAATAAAGCCTCATTACTATGATAGTTCATACTTACAGTGTTTAGTTAGTGTTGTTAATGAGTTATCACCTCAAGTTCAGAGGATTATTGATAGTTACAAACCATTAAAAATTAAAGATGCTCCTATTAAATTGAAAATAGTTTTAAAAGACGATATTCCTGTAGTTCAACATCCACGTAGGTTTGCTTTGAAAGAAGAAGATGAAGTTAATCAGAAGATAGAAGAGTGGCTAGCTCAAGGTGTCATACGTCCCAGCTACTCGGAATATGCTAGTCCACTAGTTTTGGTAAGGAAGAAGGATGGAAGTCTTAGAGTTTGTGTTGATTACAGAAAGCTTAACCAAAAAATGATCAAAGATGAATACCCCCTACCTGTGATAGAAGATCACATTGATAAATTGTGTAATTCTCGTGTATTCAGTACTTTAGATTTAAAAAACGGATTTTTCCATTTGCCGATAGAAGAGGAGTCCATAAAATATACAGCTTTTGTTACCAGTAACCCTGAAGGCCAATATGAGTTCCTTAGGGCACCGTTTGGACTCTCAATATGTCCAAAATATTTTACCAGATATATCAACATTATATTTACAGATTTCATAAGAAGAGGGATCTTGTTAATATTTATTGACGATTTGATTATTTTAGCGGAAGATGAATGTCAAGCATTGGGAAGATTGGAAGAGGTGCTGAAAGTAGCTTCTGAATATGGGTTGAATATTAATTGGAAAAAATCACAGCTGCTCCAAAGATCGGTGGAGTACCTAGGCCATGTGGTCTCGAATGGTACGGTCAAGCCTTCAAAGGACAAGACTGAAGCAGTCTTCAAGTTTCCAGTGCCAAGAAACCTTAAGGAAGTACACAGTTTTATTGGATTAACTTCCTATTTCAGAAAATATATCCGTGACTATGCAGAAATAGCTCGACCTTTGAGTGATTTGTTAAAGACTAAAGAATTTCATTTTGGAGATGATCAGAAGAGTGCGTTTGAGAAACTTAAACAAATGTTATGTTGTGATCCAGTTTTAAAAATATTTGATCCGCAGTCAGAAACCGAGCTTCATACAGACGCCTCTAAATTTGGTTATGCAGCAATTTTGATGCAAAAAGACTCAATGGATGGTAGTATGCACCCAGTGCATTATATGAGTAGAAAAACAACAGATGCCCAACAGAAACGCAGCAGCTATGAGTTAGAAGCGCTCGCTGTGGTAGAAGGTGTGAAAAAATTTCGGAAATATCTTATAGGAATACCATTCAAAATAATTACTGATTGTGAAGCTTTTCAGAAGACTTTAACTAAGAAAGAAGTATCAGCAAAAGTTGCTCGATGGATTATGTACTTACAAGATTTTAACTACAGCATTGTGCATCGTAAAGGTGAACGGATGCAACATGTGGATTCACTAAGCCGGAATGTATGTGTCATCTATACTGAACTACATTATCGTATAAAGAAAGCTCAAGAAGAAGATGAAACACTAAATGCAATAAAAGAAATTCTAAAGGAGAAAGAGTATGAAGACTACATTTTAGAAAATGATGTAATATACAAAGGTGTTGAGAAAAAGTTGGTAATACCAGACATTATGGATGTTGAGATAATAAAAAAAGCCCATGGAATAGGTCACTTTGGGAAGAAGAAAGTCAAAGAAATTGTAGAAAGAGATTATCACATTAAGAAGTTGGACAGTAAGATTGAGAAGGTGATCTCTACATGCATTCCATGCATCTTAGCCACTCGGAAATCAGGGAAGAAAGAAGGACTGCTGAATCCTATTGACAAAGGAGAGCTTCCCTTGGACACTTTGCATTGTGATCATTTAGGACCATTAGATGCCACTAAAAAGATGTACAACCATATTTTAGCTGTAATTGATGCCTACACTAAGTTTGTATGGATCTACCCAGTGAAAACCTTAACTTCTAAAGAAACTGTGGATAAACTTAAACTGCATCAGAAAGATTATGGTAACCCCCGTCGTATCATAACAGATAGGGGAACAGCTTTTACTGGAAAGGAATTTCAAGAATATTGTGCTGAAGAGGACATCAATCATATAACGGTGGCTACTGGCATTCCACGAGGAAATGGACAAGTGGAACGTATGAATCAAATCATTATCGCGGTCTTGACCAAGATGTGTATCGAAGAACCTACTCAGTGGTACAAACATGTCAGTGAGCTACAGAGGGTCATCAATAGTTCCTACCAACGTTCAATTAATACCTCACCATTCGAGTTGTTGATTGGAGTTGAGCTGAAGCAGAAAAAAGATTAAAAAATAGTAGAATTATTAGAAGAAGAAAATAGAAAAGGATTTATTGAAAAGAGGGATGAATTAAGAAAAGAAGCAAAGGCTCAGATCCTGAAAATACAAGAAGAAAACAGGAAAACATTTAATAAAGGAAGAAAGGAGGGACAGATCTATAAAGTAGGAGATTTAGTTGCTATACAGCGAACACAGTTTGGTTGTAATTTAAAATTGAAGGAAAAGTTTTTCGGTCCGTATAGAATTTGTAAAAGTTTAGGGAAAGATAGGTATGAGGTAGAAAAAATCGATAATAACAAAGAAGGTCCTAAGAAAACTACTACTGGAGTAGACTACATGAAAAGATGGCTTTAGTTAAATGATACACTTACCTTATCCTATTAAAATTATTTTGAGTTTTTGTTACAAGAAAAGTATTTACTTACTTTACCCCTGAAGACAGCTGACTTACCATTCTATTCTCTGAATAAATTGTGTTAAGTTAAAAGTTGAAGTGGAACTAGGTATTAAGCTTTTGTCATCTGTTTTGCTTGATGTAAGATGAATAGACTCAATACATTTTGTTGTTATCAAGTAGATTGCTTTGTTTGCTAACAGTGTAACAAGTTGTGTTAATTATTATATTTTTTGTAACAGCAGAAGTATGAAAGTATGTACCCTTTCAAAAGTGGTAGTAATAAGTTTCTTTTATAAGTAAAACCTTGTAATATTGGTGTGAAAGGTTGTATGTCTGATGAGTAGTTTATTTTACAATAAATGTAATGCAATGCAACGGCAATGCGGTGCAATGTACTATGTGTGTTATGTACCTATTAGTCAGTCTGAGGGCAGACTGATAGCAGAATGGCCGAGTTGTAGGAATATTTTTATTTTGTTAGTTTAGTTTGTTTCCAAACGAAGGACAGTTAGTTTGTTTCTGAACGAAGGATAGAGTGAAGGAGATGGATGAGTGTGAGGGAGAAAGAAGATATAAAAATGTGAGATGTCAGAGAGAACGGAGAACAAAAGAAGATGGTTGTATGCTGCTGTTTTTTCATGAAGATGGTGGAAAAATAAAAAGAAGTTCTGTGGACATACGAGCATTTTTATTTCGGTTTCCAATCCTACATCTATATATTATGATACTTATTCTGTACCAAATTTCACCAAAAGCGGGTCTGCACAGTCTTTACAAACTCACTTTCGCATTGATAATATTAGAATGAGTAAGTAATAATAATAATTATTATTTATTTATTTCAGGCTACACAGGCCCTACAATTTAATCTAAACATACATATTTTATAATTTAAAACCTGTGTTAGTAGATAAGATTTACGATTAGGTGAGTAATACTTTGCAGTAAATTGTTTTTGTATAAAACATACCACTGAAATTCATGTACTCATTCAGCGTTCATTACAATAGGTATGGACAGAATTCCACGAAAGAAAAACAATCAAAGCAACTAATTAAAACATCACACAAAAAAAATACAAAGACACCCGGAAAAGTCACGTACACATCTTTCTCTTTTCGTCCCCCTTAAGAAAGCTAAGAGTAGCGAATTCATTAGGTCGTTTCGACCCACTCGAAGCCACTTGCACTTTTGATTGGGGAAATAAAATGCCCGGAGACATCGGCTAATTCAAGAGGTTGGTGGGACCAAATTGTCGCGATTGTTCCCAGTCAATGTGACAGTAATGTTTTGGTAGCTTATTTATGGTTTTAATATTGGTAAATGGGTTGCATTTTTTTTGACGCTGTTGTTTTTATATTTTTTGTTCGTCTCATAGCTAAGTAGGCAAAAGCTACGCTTGCCGCGGTCGCTCTGTGGATGGGTGACCATCCATTTTATACTGCACAACAAGCTTTTGGTCCCGGCTGTCATTCGTAAATCTTTGGCAGTCGTTATGGGTAGTCAGAAGACTAAAGGTTTGACAACCAGTTTTACCAAGGTGTATCTAGTTTTTAGAGTTACCCAGTAAGTGGGTTGTGGAGGACAAACAGGCAGTACCTCCATGTAAAACACTGGTATACAGCTGTATGGGTTAGACTGGAAGCCGACCCCAACACAGTTGGGAAAAGGCTAGGCAGATGATGATTCAAAATACAAATCCAAAATTACAAAAGTTCGTTAGATGTCACCTAAAGTCAGTGAAATCGGGCACAAAAAGCACACTGTTCATAAGAAGTGTTCATAATCAAATTTGTATTCAATCTTTGTTCATAACAGATAAGAACGATTTAATGACGTCACTAAAACCTCGAGCCATTCCAATTGATTTAAGCCCCCTTGCCATTAATAGTTTTCAATTTGCAAATTATATTCACGCTATTATTCCCCAGGCTATCAACATGAGAGCGATCATAAATGGAGCTTTGGAAGGAATCACCTGCTTTGAATAAACGATCGATTTTGCGTACATGCGTCGTAAAATACAAATCTTTACTCGATGTAGGAACACGGGAATGTTGAGAGAAGAGTTGAGCAACAGATGCTGTGAGCGCAAAATATGATAACCAAACGTAAGGATAGAAGATAGATCTTATAAAGAACCTCTTTTTTAAGGCACATAATAATTAGTACAAAGCTTTTTAAAAAAAGACAACCGCCTTCAAAAACTAAAAAGTTAAAAAATTACTTTAATTTCGCAAGTCGGCGGCTTTGTCTCTGTTTATTGTTTTGAAGACGGTTGCTTTTTTGGAAAAAAGTACTTTTTTCACTTTTTAGTGCCTACTTCTTATCAGCCAAATTATTTAAGAAACAGTAACACCAAATAAATTAAATCATCTTTTAATTTTGCACACTTAGAGGTAGTAGCATATTTCTCATGTGGGACCTATTATGGAAAGTGACTTTGAGGTATACACTATCTATTGTAAAAAGAATCATCGGACAACACTGTAAAAAAATACGCGTGGTAAATTGAGAACCTTCTCTTTTTGTGTCAATGTGTACTTGCCACAGACGTAAGACATATTTTTTTTTTTTGGGATGTGTTAGTGGCCACGAAAGTGACAGTGGTTAAGTCGGCGAATGAGCCAATTTCTACCAAAACAAGCCAATTCGAAAAAAATCTCGATAGTACTCTTTATTTTATTAGAGTTAGAGTACTGTTCACTTTTTTAATGTTAGTATGTATAGATGACGGACATTCCATGTTAGTGTTGCACTGACAAAGTACAAGATTTTGTATGTTTCTAGTTCCGAACCCGTAGGTCTTGTGACCAAGCATCAGTCACTTTCATGTCTAGTCCATGATGACAAGTACATTATGAGACCTGACGATTATTTGTAGATAAGTTTTATTCAAACAGTGTTAATTTAACCGAGCGCGCTCGAAACGCCATACTGCGCTCAAAACAGAGATTGTTGACGTGGCTCAAAAGGCTGCCCTTAAATGCGACAGGGCTGAACATGTCTGACGCAGACCAAACGTCCTATGGGCCCGTCCCAAAGCTGGTGAACGGAAATGGTGATAGTCGCGGTAGTCCACGATAGAAATGGTCACGATTTGAACGGTTTCCTTAAGAATTAAAGCCAGGCAAAGCAGATAGCCCAAAGAAAAAACATAAAAAATATTTTCACGAATTCCAAATTATTTTCGCGAATTCCAAGCAACTACTTCCAAACCTAACACAAAGACACAGTGTCACCAGCTGGAAAACCCCGTAAACTTTTCATACGGGATCAAGGAAAGCATAAAGGAGAGATGTGAAGCAATAGCCATAAAGATTTTACTGTGGCACAGGAAGCATGTGACGTATTACGATGAATGTAAAATATTCACGATTCAGATGGATTATGAGACAATGGGTAATGATTTCGGATATGTTCTCGATAGGAGTATCCAAGATGGCGTCTTTTTGAGATGTGATTGGGTAGTTAAGCATAGTGTTTGTGTTGCTGGTGTTGATTGTGTGTTTTGTATTACCAGCATTGATGAGATTTGATGAGAGACCAGCATTGAGATGATGACAATTAGACACATACAAGACACACTAACAAGATGGATTATTATTGCTGACTGAAATTGATAAAAAATTAGCAATAGTGAGATTCCGGAGTTTCTTGACCTGCGCCATTCGCCATTATGGATGATTTTTGAGTGTAGATTGATTGGGTGTAGTTAAGATTGTTGGGTTTAATGCTAGACCCATTTCCAGGTATAGTAAATTCTTTACTGACTGACGATTAGAAATGGAAAAAAATATAAAAATCAGCACTTGATCACTTGGATCTGATCTATTCTTTGAAGTTCTGATCTATTTTTTACAGGATCTGATATTGTTTACAGGATAATGTTGAAAACCATTATGCACAATAAAATTATTTAGGCATACATAATACGTATTTATTTTCAACATTGGCAGAAAAACTTCCCCAGCAAATTGAGATAAATAAAAAATTATACTAATAAAATAGAAAAACTAGTTGTAATTTGATTAAGTTGTAAAACAAAGAAAGAAGAAAGAAAAAGCATTTATTGACCCGCACAGGACGAAACACACAAATAACGACAAGGTTTAAGAATTATTACAAAATAAAAAATATAAAAAATAATAAAAAAATAAGAAACGAAATCGGTCCTGTATGATGCCAAAGATGCTGCAAGACGACGACAACGACGACGACGACGACGCTGCTGTAAGTATACATTATTTAAAAAAAAAATACAAAACCGACAACCTCCTTCAAAACTTAAAAAGAAATAAACAACTTTAGCACAGAACACATTAGTACACACACACACTAGTTTCGGTAGTCGGTTGCAAAACGAAACAAACAGATTAACGGAATGAAAGCTTAAATAATTAAAGAAGAATTTGAAATAGAATGCCGAATAAAATACTTTCGACATTCTATCTCAAACAGGTACAGTACGCAAAAGAGATAAGTATCCATATCGTCGGGAATAGTTGAAGATTTCTTGGAAACCAATGGGGGCTTTCAAATGAAATTTTATTAAATCATTGAACTGTTTATTCTCTATAAATTGTATTTTATTTTATTCACAAAAACTTATCGGTTTCTAAGTAAACTTCAACTGTTTCCGGCGACATGGATACTTATCTCCTTTGGTGACCGTACATACATTTACTCCACATCTCACCTCTCAAAATCACAACCACATTCATCACCATTCATCCCTACACACAAACTCCCGACACATCAAAGACAGAAGTAACAAAAACTTCTAAATTGGTCATAAAAACAACCACCCTTAACACCATCACAATAAGGTTCTAAAACCGTCAACCAGAAAACTTTGACCCCTCTGTTCGGTAAATTTGTTCGGACGCTCATAAATATTGACCACTGTAAAGGGTTCGCCGCATTGTGGCCACAAGGTTCATTTAAGAAGTCGCTTGGCTGGTCATCGTGTTTAGATGTTAAGGGTTAGGTTTGCATAATTCAAGACCAGATGTTCTTGGTTTTCTTTGAAGATGTTTATTTTTGTTTGTTGTTAGAGTACCGTTTTGAATTGAATAAGGGACTTGCTTTTGTATGTAAAGGGAAGTGACCAATGTAACACCTGCTAAGGTTCTTTTTTCTTTAAAATAGTTTTAAAGTAGGTTTCAAAGTGTCCGAATACTCCGGATAATCTAAGAGATCTAATCTAATATAAGAGATCTAGAATTTCGAACTGAGTCCGAAGTTTTTATCTAGATCTAGATATAGAATAAAATTATCTAACAGGTGAGATTACTGAAAATTATCAGGTGGCCTAGTATTTTGTGTCAATAATCATTGTGGTCAATGTTTTACAAGCTTGAAACTTCAACTAACACCTAAGGAGGCTCTTGTTAAGCAGTTAGATCAAGTATTTGATTCAGAAAGCAATATTTTGGACACGGCTCGCATTGTTAGGAGGTTACTCTCTCCGGGAGATACCAGTGGGCAATTTTTTTTTTAAATGTTATTTATTATTTTTTATACAAATATAATATAATAATATACATGTCTTGTAGATATTCTTTTTTGAAAAAGAAATTAAATCCACCCACCACCCACTGCTAGGTAAATGCCTCCCTCGAGCCTTTCCAAGAATGACGTATCTGTTCTTGTGTCGCCTGGAACCAGCCCTCGCAGTTCGCGTCTAGGTTCTCATTTCTCTTGAGAAATGAATAATGAATATATTCTTAAAACATTACCTAAAGAAATCCAATCAACGGTAAAAAATAACAAGCGATCTACAAAAAAATTGCTCCATTACCCTCAATACCACTCTCCCTAATCAGATCTAATAGGGTAGTAGAAAAAAACATTGGAGCCATTAATACGTTTAGGCACATTTGTCTGTCAGTCGGTCCAATAAATAAGAGAAGAGGTATTACTGGCCAATCTTGTCTGTGACCTATCTCGACGCATCAGAGTAGATCGATGGAGACGGCTGAAAGAATGGGTTTGTACAGAGATGTTGAAACGCCTTTTTGGAAATAGAAATAAAATTCGTTCAATTCAAACAATTTTTGTCCATATTTTGTTAGTCAACACACTTAAAATGTTAAAAATACCCGCCTGTTATTTTCCCACTGCTGAGTAAAGGCACAGTATAAATTTTAGTACTACCGTACAGTAGCGACACGCTCCGCCCCTCTGAACCGTTCCTCACCTCTCCCCGCGTCGAACGCCTGCTCTGGGAACTGCGTTTCTGTTCGAGCGGTGCGTAGACACGCACACACACGCACGTATCTGTACAGTCTGTTATTATAAAGTAGTGTAGGCCATTATATCGTTTCGTTTCTATGAAGTGTCTCGGGTGTGGTAACGGCATATCTTCATACATAGTAGGCACGAGCATTGCCCACCATGCTTGCTCGATCTGGATTGATTATTTCAGACCTACAATTTTACATACGGGTATCCTCCCGATGTTAGTGATGTTGATTTAATCGAATTGAGATACATTAAATTTAATAAATTCACATTCAATCAAAATAAATACAATCAATTGAATAGAATTAAATTTTCTATAAACAGTACGTATGTTAAGTTAATAGAGTGTCAGTTAACAATAACTTTGACTGTAGGCTCCGCTCCACTAGATCTTATTATATTGGTAATAAGAGGCAATTTTGATAGTTTAAGACTGAGATTTGGGAAGATATAAGAGAGAGATTTTACTATAATACCCCCCTAAACTCTGACAGCAAAATCTTAATAATTTTAAACATAAAAATGTTGATGAAGGCTTAAAACATACTATAAAATAATTATAAAAAAATAAAAAAAACCCGGCTGCGTAAAAAGTGAACATAAATAAAAATAGAAATGAAATAAACAAGCCCTGTAGTCTAGAATTATTATTATGTTTATAAATATTGTATAGCTATACCATTATGCTTATGAAAGTGATTTTCAGATGGATGACGAAGAACGAATGGGCAGTTTTGTAAGTAGTATTATTTTATTTTTAATTTCTTTCAAATTTAGTGTCCGCATTAACATACAAAATATTTGTGACTGTTGGTTCTGTTCCCATAGACAAAAACGGTTTTGTGGAGCACAGTTTTAACTTAAGATTTTTGTAAATTTTGTTTATAATAAATTCATAAATAATAATAAATTGAAATAAAAACCATGCCAAAAGCAATGAACAGTTGAATTAGAACCCATTAAAATCTAAACCGGCACAAATCTTCAAAATAATGGAAAACCCGCCAAAACACTTTTTTTGCAATTGGGTGAAAACATTTCATCAGCTCCATACATTTCCTGCTGATGTAAAACATTCATCGGAACTGTTCAGGATCATTACTCCTTGCCCTCGTTGTCTTTATTTCACTTTATTTCACCGACAGCACGAGTTTTTCAGGAGATGTCTGTAGTTGGAATCTTTCTTTGTTTTTATCTGAAGCTTTATGTTTCGTAGTTTCAGTGAATTGTTTAAAGTAAAATGATTCATTGTTAGTTCGGTAAATTCGAATATATCACATTATTGTTTAGATTTACACACGTATTAATTTATTAATTACCTAATTTTGTTGGGGTATTGCGTTTCTTTTCAGAATAATATAATTAAACCGGAACAATGGAATTGAACATAAACATTTGCTACTTTATAATGCCTTAAACATTCTCTACCAGGTTTGGTCGAAAATTAAAGAGAAAAAAATTGTTCTTTACTTTGCGACCGTATTTGTGTATAGGGTGTTGAACTCTTGCACAATTATAAGAGTAGATATTTTTAGATAATAGATGAAAAATTTTTACCTAGGATCTAGACTCATGAACTCAGTCCATTATTAAAGTGTGGGTCTTGGTCATTGCACCGTGCATTTCAATATAACAATGCGTTCAGGATGCTGTTACGAATGCCACGCTTCTGCAGTGCGTCAGCGATGTTTGCCTATGCGCGTACCGAGCTTTGACGCAGAATGGCGTACAAAAATCTGCCTTGTTACTTCGCAGGTTGCGAAACATCATCATCATCATGTCAACCTTTAGACGCCCACTGCTGGGCTCTCAAGGGGGGGGGGGGGGTGCGTAATCGCGAGAATCGCGGTTGCGAGACACAGTCCTAACATTATTCTGCACTCGATAGTCGCCCGAGCAGTTAGCCTGTTTGTGCATTAGCCGATCTAACAAGATCTGATTTAGTAATTGAGTACTAACATATGCTAAGTAATATTCCTTCCGTGCCTCGGAAAGCAGGTAAAGCCGTTGGTCCCGGCTGTCATTTGTAGATCTTTGGCAGTCGTTATGGTTAAGCCAGAAAGTCTGACGACCAATCTTACCAAGGGGTATCGTGTTACCCAGTAACTGCGTTGTGGAGGTCCGATAGGCAGTCGCTCTATGTAAAACACTGGTATTCAGCTGCATCCCGTTAGACTGGAAGCCGACCGCAATATAGTTGGGAAAAGGCTAGGCAGATGATGATGATAGGCTAAGTAATATTTTTACTAACACAGTGGACCTATTTTATAGTCTGAAAAAATAAAAAATATTATTATTATAAATCTAACTCATGGAGGAAAAGTTGAACAAGTGTCTACCTTTAAGCATTATATAACAGTTTCAAAACCCGCCAAAATGGCGCCAGCGTAGGTAAAGGGTATGGTATAAATGTAGCAGTTGTTGACGGGTCGAAGTATTCCGAGTTAAGTTTCACCCGGTCGCGATTGTAGTGCCACCCTTATTTAACACATTTGACACTTTGATACACAGGGATAGTTCTCCTTTCCTACTCTACACTCCATATTATTACTATAACCATAGCTGTCACACAATTAAAAAAATAATTATATTTCTATTTACTTACAAAGTCTGATACCTTTAATTAGCCCATGAACTGTTCGCCCCAAGGATTAAACATAATAACTTTTCTGTCAGCTCAGTCCCAGGAGAATAAACACTCATTTTGCATGGCGTCTTTATTTAGCTTGGAAACTTACGCTATGATTATTAGAAGGGGAATTTAATGGTTTAATTCTTTTTTAAACATGGTGTTTTTTAATAAGTTGTTTTATTGAGTACCAATATTATAGTTTTAAAATTTTTATTTGTGAATATTTGTGGTGTAATTGTGCTAAATAATAATAATAATATGTTGGGACATTTCACACACGGCCATCTGTCCCCAACCTAGGCAGACTGTACTATGATGTCAAACAGCTGATATACATACACAAATACATTTAAATATATACGTATATAGATAAACAACAACCAGACACAAGGACAAACACGAGTGCTTATCACACAAATGTTTACCCTGGGTGAGATTCGAACCCACAACACGCTACGCAACAGTCAATCGCTCAATCGCTGCGCCAACCGTGTCAATTGTGCTAAATCTATATTAATTTGGCATATCAATTACAAGGTACCTATTCGTTTTAAAACATAACCATACCGTCGGGGACTTTCTTTTAACATTCATCCATTCATTCCCATCCTCTTCTTCTCCAACATATATTCACATATTTTTGTAGGTAAAATATAACATTTCCAAAATCACTTACTGTAACTACCACTATTAAACCGAGTACAATCTCGCTTATGTTCGTCAATAAACATTATATATATAACAGTGGATATGTGACTGCTGTCAGTCTGTCAGTGCTAACGAGTATATGTAGAGTATCTTCAAACGTTGCAATCAGAACACCGATGTCGTTTATTGAAATCTCAGCCCTTGTAGCACAGAGAAGAGAATGGAGTTTGAGACTAAATATTTTCCGGTAATTTTTTTGTTTCGACGTGACGGCAGAAAAAGGTTTTATGTATGATTTAAAATAGAAATGGTTTAGGTATCAATAATAAATTGACTTGAGTATGTGTGAGGTTTATTTCTTTTTATAATTTACCGATCAACCACCATTATTTTTTCAATACTAATGATAAATAATATTTATAAGATAATACTTAGTCTTAAATCAGATTTTATACAAATACAAACTAGATGATGAGTAAATGTTTTATGTTGCTCATGTTCGTGAATGGGCGCTGTCAGCCGTGGACATTTGTTACCTCTTTGGCTTTTATCTTAATGTTTTAGATGTTTTGTTTTGCTCTCTGCCTACCTACAGTGCTTTCACATATTATATATGTTAAAATAATGTAGGCTGTAGGCAATGTAGCTACAAGAATAATGTAACCACTATTTTGTAATAACTTGGTTTAAAAGTGTCCGTGGAGTTTCTTGCTCGTTTTTTCCGTAGAGACCTACCTACGTTTTGGAACAAGCAACTTGCTTCTATTTTCTGACTAACTAACAGACTCCATAACAATTTAAAAATGCCCGTAAATGGTTTAATTGAAATAATTGCTTTGACTTTGACAAAGCTATAAAGACTTTTATACTAAATAGCGAGCTTTAAAAAAATATTATTCTCTCAATAGATTAAATACAGAAAATAAATCTAGAATGTCTCTATGCCATACTCTGTGCCCGAAGATGATTGTCACCGATAGAGGGCGCCAGTTCGTAAAGTTTTACGATCACTTCCGACACGACACAGCCTCTTTAGTAATCTGCACAACTAGGGGAACACCCAATAGGGGTAGTAGGTTCCCCCTAATAAGAAACTACTAGTACTGTGGTGATGTTTCACTTTATATGAATCTGTTCCATCTTGAATCAATGTATTGAATCTTGATTGAATTCCAAAGTTATGATCCATAATGTGAGTGTATGAATGAGATCCTAATCTTCCGAATTTGAATAATATCCGTTCGGATGTTATGGAAACGTTATCTGTAAACTGTATCTTCGAAGTTATTGCAGGATTATACTAAACTAGCAACTCGACCCGGCTTCACATGCCTATAGCCTTCCTCGATAAATGGACTATCCAACACAAAAAGAATTTTTCTATTCGAACCAGTAGATCCTGAGATTAGCGCGTTCAACCAAACAAACAAACAAACTCTTCAGCTTTATAATATTATATAGTATAGATACATAGATTGAAGGTTCTCAATCGCGCACGGACAAGTGCTAATGTGACTTTTTGTACTTATTTAATACTAGTACTTTCCCCGCGACTTTGTCCGCGTGAATTTGCAATATAAACTATGTTACTCAGCGATAATGTAGCTTTCGATTGATGAAAGAATTTTTGAAATCGGACCAGTAGTTTTTGAGTTTATTCGATACATACAAAAATACAAATCTTTCCTCTTTATAATATTAGTATAGATTAGATATAGATTTACTTTCTAAAATTATCATAACTGGGATTAGTGGTAAAGAAGCCTGGACTTATAATTAATACATTTTGATGCCTTATTGCATTATTTTAATAGAACTTATAAACTTTTATTTTTTATTATTCGTATTATTCTACTTTGTTCTCCTCATCACCTCATTTCAGCCGAAAGACGTCCACTGCTGGACACAGGCCTCTCCAAGGGGGGGTTTTGCCATAATCGCCACGCTTTGCAGACGGATTGGCGATCGCCGTATGCGCTGACTAATGCGCATCGTAGTGCGCTGTACATTGTTCTCAATTAAAAATATTTTAATTAAGTATAGTATAGTCTGAATTCGCCATTAAAATTAAATTAAAAATGTTTATCATGTCTGAGTCATAGAAAATGTACAAGTGAAAGAGCATGCTTAGTCGCCTTTATTTAGTTTAATGGCGTTAGTTACACAGGGATTACTAACGGCTGTCAAAGGTGAATAGCTATAAAAGAATCATGGCGAGATACTTACATTCATTTGTATGAAAAAAAATGTCATTTAGAGCTTAAAAATATTTTCCATTGTGGAGAAAACATTACCAGGAGTAGATTGATATACTTACCATGAAAATTACAGTTGTTCGTTTTATCTAGTTGCCCTTTTTGTATTTATTAAAAAAATAAAGTGACAAGTGACATTAACGGATCTATCAAATTGACAGACAAGTGACATGAATTGTTGTTTACAATAGCGGAGTTGAAAAAGTACATTGATTAATCATTATTTGTGACATTATTTTCCATTAAATGATGCAATTTCAGTGCAAGACCTGCGAAACGACGTTTCGTTCTGAAATAATGAGCTTTTCGTTAAACTATCCACTTTTAACATCCATTTTTATTGCGGGGGTTTAAAAATATTATAAATGCCTGAAGACATTCTTTAGGTACCCAAGAGTTTAAAAATTAGAATTTCAACTGCTCTAAACATCTTTATTTTTTTTGTACAAATCCTGCACATGATTCTTTCATGCAAATAAAAAGCCAAACGTGCTTTATCACTCATCTCTTCAGACGAAAGACATCCACTGCTGGCCATAGGCCTCCCCCAAAAGGGGGGGGGGGGTTTGCCATAATCGCCACGCTTGGCAGGCGGGTTGGCGATCGCAGTATGGTTGTTACAAAGGAACAGACAACGCTGCTGCCCATTCTCTGGTGAGTCCCTTAGTCGCCTCTTACGACACCCACGGGAAGATATGAGATGGTGCCATTCTTTACGTCCGACACCATACGGACGAAATAAAAAGCCACACGTGCTTACAATACGTTTAATAATAGTAGTTCTAAACCACAACAAGTAGTTCTAAACCACAACAAAACCTGGGTGTGTCTACACCGCTCCCACTAAACTGTATAAATCGTGTTTAAATTCCTCCAGAGTGACGTCACTCGTTATGATGCAGGCATTAGTTCTGCTGTATTCGCCCGTCCGTCATCGGGTATAGTAACCATGACGTAGTCATTTTAGGGACTTTGGAAAAAATCTTCTTGTTTGTAAAAAGGTAGGAGTATTATTTCATTCTGTGAATTTAAGTAAAACGAGATACATTTTAATAAAATAGCCCTTTTTGATTACCCCGTTTATTCATGTATTTTTATATACTTATCGAAATTTTCCCACTGTAGGGCAAATGCCTTTTTACTACCTTCCAATTCTCTCTGTAATTAGCGTTTATCTAAATAATTATTATCTGATTGCTACAGTAGCCTAATATTATTATGCAATAGGGATTGTAGGTGTGTTGCAATTACAGATGTAAAGCTGAAATGTCATGTGCTCACAAAGATCCTTCAAATAAGAATCTAGAAAATACATGTAATGACAATTTACTGCATGTAGATGCTACGTTGCGCCTGTCTTCTATACAACCTTCAGGATAAAAACCTCTTTAACGTGTTTGAACAGCGTATTTTTTGATATTTTAAATATCTCAAATTTTCTCTAAAGTTTGGCCAACCTACATTTCCAGGTGACGAATGCAATCGCTGCAACGTGCAAAGCTTTTATTCGCATAATAATATTTTGAAGCGACAAAAGCGCTGAAAATAATTTTATGGTAACTTTATATTTTTATTCTAACTATTTCATTAGCAAAGTGGTGAGGCTTATGTAGGTGGGTATTTATTAAAACAGAAAGAACTTTAACAGACATATTGTAAAACATTTATTTTAAAAGTATAAACTTTATGGAGCTTTTTGCCCATTTTTCTCCATACGAAACTACCTTCTGGAAATGGCAACTAATTTTCCTGTTATTTCTTGTAAATTACGTTTAAACGTCCTTTTTTGATAATAATTTGAATTTGACTTTGGTGGAACGAATTAATATTCAGATTTTAAATATTCAGGTCCTAAAATAATATATAAAGGTTTTTTGTGATAATGTTCAAAATAAACTTTAGAACGATGACAAAAACATTGCCCTCAACCGCTGCAGCGGCTTTTCTTTGCCTAGACTCGCCGCGCCCAGCAAAAACATTGTACAAATGGTGCATTACAAGTGACGTCATTTGATAGGTACATCACTTTGACTTTAGTCATGTCTTCAGTACCCAGACAGTTTATTAAGCCGACACGGTAATGCAGGGTTACAGACCTTTGTGTATTTGTTATAAAATGGGTAGATAATGGTATAAGAATGTATGGTAAAATTGATATTGCATTATAATAATAATAAAATAATAATAATAATCATCACTGACAGGACTATTGTTGCAAATAAGCCTGACATAGTGGTGATAGATCGATTAGAGCGTCGCGCAATGATTGTTGATATAGCGGTTCCGCATGACGAGAACCTCGTGAAAACTGAGAAAGACAAACTAATTAAGTATCTTGACTTGGCTCGCGAGGTTGTCGACATGTGGGATGTGAATACAGCAGTCATTGTTTGTTCGATAGTCGTTACGGCCAATGGAATAATTTTCAAGAGCCTCGACCTACATCTGAGGAGGCTCTCGTTGGGCAGCTGGATCAAGGGTTTGATACATAAAGCGGTACTCCTGGACACGGCGCGTATTGTTAGGAGATTCCTCTCTCAGGAGCCCTGACCACCGGTAGCTTGGACCCTGTTCCTGATACCGGTGGGCTACTATTTTTTGTATTTTTAAATGCTTTTATTTTTTTATCAATATTTAAAAATATAATTATATATGTATGGTACAATGAATAAATGAAAATAATAATAATTTTTAGTTGGTACTTAATGTGAGAACAAATTTATCTTCTGGCTCCCAAACTAGGCTTATAAAAAAAAAAAAAAAAAGTAGTAATTGTGTTAAAAAAGTAATGAAATTTGGCGAAATATTACTATTATATTGCCAAACAATCAGATCTGCTAAGTTTCTGGTTGTAAGTCAGTAAAAATCTTAGACGTTACGAGGGCGGCACTAAAAATTTCGGGAATCAAGGAAGTGACACAACATTACTATTTAAAAATGTATTTATTGCTTTTCGAAGTATTCTCCGCGAAATTTGACACATTTTTCCATACGATGGAACCAATCATTGAAGCAACCATTCCATTCGGAAGTTGGGGTTTCCAAAATGGCCGTTTTGTAGGCGTCCACAGCTTCTTCAGGTGATGAAAATCTCTGACCACGCAATTTATTCTTTATTTTAGGGAAAGTATAGAAATCATTGGGGCTTAGGTCGGGGCTGTACGGTGGATGGTCTAATAATTCTATGTTTTCTTGCTCTAAAAACTCTTTTGTTCTGTGCGCGGTGTGAGAACTCGCATTGTCGTGATGGAGGATGATGCGGCGGTTGCAGTTCTCTTTACGGAGTTCAGAAACGACGTGTGGCAAACAAATGCTAGCATACCATTCTGCATTAACCGTTCTTTGTCCCTCAAGAGGAATAGTCGCAACATGGCCGGTTTTGGAGACAAACGTGGCCACCATTTTTTTTGCAACACTCCATGAACGAACAACTTTTGTTGGCTTTAACTCATTTTCGAACACCCAAACTCGTGACTGGTTTTTTTGTTTCGGGTTCGTACGCGTATATCCAGAATTCGTCACCTGATACGATGTTGTATACAGCATTTGAGGATCCTGCGTGGAATCTTTCGAGAGTTCTGACGCACCAAGTAACGCGAGCCGCTTTTTGCTTTTCACAGAGCGAATGCGGTATCCATCGGGAAAACCACTTTTTTACACCTAATTGTTCATGCAAGATTATTTGTATTTAACTCATGCCAATGTCTAAAGTTGCCTGAATTTCGCGGTCTGTCACAAGTCGATCTTCCTCAATCAGCTTACGCACAGCATCAACGTTTTCTTGGGTGACTGCAGTTTTTGGACGACCTTGACGGGGATCATCACTGAGCTTGACACGTCCTCGTTGTAATTCAGCAAACCAGCGATAAATTTTGGTTTTGGATGGGGCTTCATCACCAAATGCAGAAATCATCCGGTCAACTCACTGTTTTTGTGATAAACCACTTCGAAAGTCATAATAAATCATCGCTCTTGAATTTTCTCGAGTCAATTCCATTTTCTCAACGACTAAACAAGTTTGACAAAACCTTGTGACAAGACCGAGAATCTTTTTTTAAATAAATAAATGGTTTTCGATTTTTAAAACCAAGGAGTTTTCAATAAAAAAGATTTTAATATGACAGGAACAGTGGAAATATGCCATTCCCGATACTTTTAGTGCAGCCTGGTACAGTAACGGATATGTAAAAAAAATATACAATAATTAAAATCACCAAAATAACTCTCCAAGTTAGATAATTTATTTACGTCTATAAATAGGCACATTTACGGATTATTTTAATTTGAAAAACAAGAATATTTGATTTTCGGCGGCCACTTTTGCGCTATCACCTACGGCTTGTGTTTAGGCAGATTTCCGTCAATAAACTTAATTTTCAAATCATAATACTAACGTAGAATTTCGTAGGAGGAAACTGAATAACCGCTCGCCTGACTATTAGTGCCCTCATCCTATGAATTCAATTGGATCAAGTTTAATTTTTTATTGACCAATTTATTATGACAAATTTGTTATCAACATTTTTCTAGGTTGTGTTTGCAGCGACCTCCCAGAATCCCAGAATCATAGGTTTTTCTTTTTACTGGACAAAAAACAAAAAACAAAAAACAAAACAAAAATAATTTATTTGCATAAATAAGGTACAGAAGGTTGGTAAAATGTACAGAAATGTTCTCTTATTCTGCCTTTAATTTCGGCGTGCAAATATAAAACAGAGTTACATAAGACACTTCAATTAATTAATTATTGATCATAATCATTTACATTATCTAGATAATCCCATTAATGTTATTATTAACTTCAACTAATGTCAATTTACTCATGAAAAATAAATAAATGTGAATAATAATAATCATAAATGTCAATAGAAATTATGTCAACAATGGTAGAGTACAGTAATAATAACAATTATAATTTAAAATGACCGTGCAATAATAATAAAAAAAAAATAAAAAAATAAATAAAGCTTACAATTTATAATCTAAAAATTCATGCACACTATAAAAGCATTTGTCAAGTAAAATCTTTGACAAATTATTTTTACACAACAACTTGGGCCCAGTAGATAGCCAAATGTGGCTATCTACTGGGCCCAAGTTGTCCAGTAAAAATCGCTGCATTAGTGGCGTTATTAATATCCTCTAAGGTACAGGTGAAGGGGCACTTTGGGCACTATATTAAGTGGGACATTGTCTGGTCAGGATCACCGCACTTACACTGGGTGTCGGTGGGATCTATAATCCCCCATTTGTCTAGGTTGTGTTTGCAGCGACCTCCCAGGTAGGCCGCCGGTGATCCTGACCAGACAATTGCTCACTTAATAAAGTGCCCAAAGTGCCCCTACACCTGCACCTTAGAGGATATTCATTACGCCACTAATGCAGCGATAAATGTGGCTACACATTACTTTACTTTCGGAAGTCGGTGGCGGTGGCTTTATGTTTGTTATTTTGTATTGCGACCGACTTCCGAAAGTAAAGTAATGTGTGTTCTGTGCTAAAGTTATTTATCACTTTTTAGTTTTTGAAGGCGGTTTTTAGTGTTGCCTTAACATCCAAATCCATTAAGAAACGGCATCACACTTAAAAAAGATTGTAAGTCCTCCAGTGATTGAAGAAACTAAAACGTCGTCTAAGTAAGTTTTTTTTGGAATTTGTTGATTTCCCCAAAAAGGGCTGTACCAATTTTGATAAAATTTATATGGGACCTTTTCGGAATAACGCCCTTTCGAAAAAATTTGAAAATTTGTTCGAAAAATTTTTTTTTTCGAATTTTGCAAATCCGTCTACATATGACAGAGTTATGCCCGAACATACATAAAAAAAAATATATATGTATAAACATTCGAATTGATAACCGCCTCCTTTATGAAGTCGGTTAAAAAGAAAAACCATCGATTCAAAAAGAAGAAGAAGACTAGACTATTCATGCATAAAACGTGCTGTCGTTATAGTTTCCTTATGTTACAGGACTATACGTGATTTATAATTGTCTACGACTGGTTTGTAGCTTGAATCTAAAGCCTGGGTTTAATATTTTTTAGAATAGAATAGAATATCATTTATTTCTGAGTATATGGTAGGTACATTGAGATCTTAAAATTAATATATTTAGCTTCACATATACTACCGTTGCCGGTGCAGAAATATAAAATTGAATTTAACAAAAAAATAAAAAAAATTACATACAATTTTACATGAAATGTCAATAAGATTGTAATTATTAAAAAAATATGTGTTAATACCACGAATACAGTCAATATGCATACACAATTTTCATTTGTTTAATATTACTAAGTGCATTCAAATAAAATGACAATTTTTTTTTGTTATGTAATAAAAATGTCAAAATTTTTGCTATGTAATCAAATGTCAAAATTTATGGTTAAAAAATTCAGTAACTGAATAGAAACAATTGTATAACAAGCAAGCAAATATTGTTTTCCTAAATTTATTAATGGGCAATACTCTTATTTGTGGCGGTAATTTATTAAATATTTTGCTTGCCATACAATGAGAATTTCTGCTATATAAATGTAGTCTCTGTCTAGGTATAAGTGATTGCTCTGGATTTTGGCTTTTGATCTTTGATTACCCATTTTCAAATCAACACATAATTTTAAAATGATTCCATATATTTCAATTAATTTTTGAAAGGTGTACCGAGATTGGGTAAGATCTTTTCAAACAAACGGGTTTTCTTTTAACCCTCTAGCCACTCAAATCAATTCACGACGTGCAAATGACACCACCTCAAGTTTACCCCCAAAAAAAGTCTAACCAACCGCAAAACGTTCAAAGTATACATTAATCTATACTTACCCGCTAAAGGAGGTTGAATTAACTATAATAATTACTAATTAGTGCTGGCAGATGCACTCTCTCTACTAATTTCACACCTGAGTAACCACTTTTAGGTAAAGGGTGGATTCAAGTGGTGCATTTTAAATTTAACTTTAATGTAAGTGACGGTAAGATTTGTAATTAATTTTGCACCTTTTAGTAAACATTGCTTGGTAAATGAAAACGTGGCATTTAGTGGATTTTCGAGAGCCAAAATAGGCTATTAGGGAATAAATATAATGACCACCAAATCTTAGGACCCTTAAGTAACCCCTGGGGCAGATCCGACATGGTTAGGTTAGAACTGTGACCCCCTAAGCACGAGGCGAGCCGCAGCGGAGCGAGCGTGCCGCGGCAGCGGCCGCCGAGTGGCAGGACCAAATCTCTTTTTACAGTCATACTCATACATTTCTACAATACTTTGGTTAAATGTTGGTGGCCATTTACTATTATTGGAGGTCATTTACTAAGTATATCTGGAGGTTCGTTAAACATAAGCCATTCTATTAGTTACGAATAGGTCATATAACTTTGGTTTGGTTGCTCATGGCTAAGAAAAAGCCGTACAAATCGATCGTTAATGGTTAATCTATGCTTGCCGCGGTCTATCCGTAGATGGGTGACCATCCGTTTCTTACAAATTTTATAACGATTGGTTTAGTATGTAATTTTCGTCGTGATGAAGTATAGAACAGTCAGACATACAGACAGATAGACAAACAGAGTTAATTTCGCACATATAATTTAGTGTATATGTGGATAGTTTCAAAACATAGGCGTTCGTATTATGTGAAACATTTCGTTAAAATCAATATTCTAGAATTTATTGGCATGTTCATCTATTGGTTGCATTTTGGGGAGTGTGCGACGGAATTGCATAATTTAATTCCGCCAAACCCGTTCCATCATCGGACCACAAGACGTACGGTGATGCGCCACCGGTACATGGTGGACATCCCAGCCACACGCACAAAACGTTTTGGGAACACATTCATTGTGCGTACTGCTAAGGAGTGGAATTCCCTGCCTGAGTCTGTTACTTCTAAGCAAGCGTGCTCCATCTTAGACCGCATCATCGCTTACCATCAGGTTAGAGTGGTCAAACGTATGCCTATCAGTAATAATAATAAAAAATTAGCAAAATAAGAAAGCTTCAAGCTCACTTAATTTTAACAAAATGGAAAATAATGAGTCTTTTTTAAGCACTCATAAAATTACAAAGTCAAAAATAAATAATAAAGCACCAAACTTATTTACAAAACGCTGTAATCCATCTTCAAAGATAAAGATGTTGCATTGTTACCCAGATAGAACGATTCCGAAACTGAATTTCAAATTTAAATTCGTTCCAGGATGTTTCCAATTAAGTGCGCGTCGTGGATGACGGATGACATCCTCCCGGGGGACGCGCGACGGTGGATGTCTTGTTTGAAAATACGAATGTTTGCGAACTATTATAAATCTATTTTGAATTGGAGGCTGTGACCCGAATAGAATATAATTAAATATTTATTTGCCAGAAATATGATATGTTTACAAAGGTGTTCATAATTTTATTATACCATAATGCTATATGTGTCACCATTTTAGCGGTTTGCAAAATCAGTTTACAATTACATCAAAGGACACATTTTTTTTTGGATGAGTATTGTTTAAAGAGCCGTACACGTTTCGAAGTAAATATCTGCTTTCTAGCTCGCTCTTAAACCTCATTCGGGTCTAATTCTTTATTCATTTTGCATTTGTTAATTTATTCGTTCAATATTATTGCTGTCACAAGTATTACGAGGAAAGAAAGATGCGTGCAGCTTCATCCGTTTAATGCTGCACTATATCAAAATGACCTTGATATCCATACGCCTATGACAACACAGAACAACTTCTATAGAAGTTCGTGGCGCTCGACCCACCACAAATAGTAGCGTAGTATCTAATGAAATGAAAGTTGGTTTATTCCTTATAGTCTCAGATAAAGGGTTTAGGTGTTACCTAGTACAATGTGTGTAAAGAGTTTCTTGCTAGTTCTTCTCTATTTCTAGTGATGTTAGGTTAGATTAGAATAAGCTGGAAAGTTCAAAATCCTCCATTGAAAATCTCCAACCACAAGGGTGTTGTGTTACGTGTAAACTTAAGGGCGCGTATTCGATTTAACGCAACTCAAAATCAAAACGATTGCTAGAACGGCGTAGCAGCATTGACACACACTAGTACAACACAAAGGCCTGTTTGTATGCATCAGAAAAAAAAAATACGCACGAAATAAGCACCAATCATTGAAATTGGCCGGCGAACGACAGCGCGCCATGTTTTACAGTGCTTTTTAAAATAATTGTCTAAAATAAATGACTTCGTATAACAGACTGAAAAACATTCTGTAGATTAAGCATAATCATTATTTTCATAAAATAAATATATCAGTTATGTTTTAACTCAAATACTGGTGAAAAAAAATTGACAAAGTGAACCGATTTTGTACTTTTTCAACATTGTTTTTTAATACATAATAGTAATATTTTCGTAATTTTGGCTCTGTCTCTGACTTTAGGACTGTATATTCTGTTGGAAAAACGCATAAAACATAACATTTTAGCATACTGTAATGGTTGTATTCATCCTGAAAGTTAACTCTGACGTCTATTTTCGTAAAACGCTATGAAAGGATTGTCTTCGCTTTAAAAAACCATAATTAAAATTAATACTTTTACTCTGTAGCTGTCTAAATCATGCTCTTTAAATAATCTGCTCACATAATTACGATATTGCTCTGGGCAAAACGCAAAAACATGAAGTTTTCGTCACTAATCGAATACGCGCTCTTGTTACATTTGTCATCATAATGAACAAAGTCCCGACAACAACCTTCGGGCAGTAGCCCACTAGACGCACCACCCGACTGGTTGTAGATTTCTCCCTTTTCAATAGAGGATGAGGAACTCAAAAGCAATTGTGAGAAGTTACACATAGGTACGCTAATAAAAGAATACACATTTACTCATCCACACGCACATTCCCGTACATTCACAATCACAACACTCTCACTCATCAGAAAACCTTTGCATTTTAATACGTGGTGCACAATTAAAAAATGTAATAATTAAAAATATAATTTTGCTACTATTGTATATGTCGGATCAGTCAGGATTTAGTCCGTTAGATTCAGTCATCATGTGGGCAGAATATGGGTTTCGTACAATGATAACACACTGGGTATAGGGTACAATACACGGCATTTATTAAAACCACAGTTTTACATATTCTCAATTTAAATAAACTCACATTAAAAATTCACATAGTTCACTTCACTTCAACAACGAATCGAAAGTACAGTTTCGGGACGTATTAGCTCCGATGCGATCAGACACTGGATTCTGAATGTCTTCCTCGCTGTCGGCTGAAAACATCACGACTCTGTAGAAGCGCGCCAAAATGGTGGTGGTTGATCACGTGTTCTTGATAATGGCGCGCTTGCGATCCTTTGCACCATAGACTATTTATTGTCTTTGCGTTTCACGTTCATACTATTGACCGGATACGACATATCCGGCAATTTTACCTTTCACTGTTTACTGTTCTTACTCAAATACCTTACTGTATTTTTGTTTTTTGTATCAGTAATTACTCTTAGCTTTGTTACACAATATAAATTAATTGTAACTTTACAGTATCAACCCCAGAAAAACCAACTGTTAAAACCACTCAAGGACTCCACGAGACAGGTTTGACCTAGTGTGGAGTCCACAAGTTAAAATATGAGAAATTGTGTTTCCTATATAGACAATTTCACGGCCCATTCATGCGTCATATAATGTTACTGTTATATTAAATTTCTATTTTAAGGACCGTATGTAACCGATATTATTCTGGTAAATAAACTATTACTATTTACTATTACTATTGTGGGTCGTATGTAGTATGATAGATGACGTCACATAATTAGTTGTTATAATCCTATTACTGTTATAAACGCGAAAGTTTGTGAGTATGAATGGATTTTTGTTATTCATTCACACTTTAACGGCTGAAGGAATTCGCTGGCGTTTAACACACATAATTATATTGATTTAATTTAACGCATGAGTTATTTCATCCCGCTCCCGTCTTTTTTCATCCCGTTTTTGTGTTCCCGTGGGAAAGTTAAGGATTTTATATAATGAAAAATAATAAATAAAATTCATTTATTTCAGGTCCTCATAGCCCATATTAAAAATATATATTTCAATAGTAAATACAAAATCAGACACAAATAAATACAACATCGACACACAAATTAATATATCAAATCAAAATAAATATAGTACAATGGAGGGCTCACAGGTCATCAAAAAACTCCTCCGCATTGCTCTCAATGGGAAAAGTGCCCAAAAGGCTAGCAGCATTACCACGTTGAATGGCAATGCTAATTCTTTGGCCCTAGAAAAGGCCAGCCCTCTGGTCACCTAAAGAGTCGACCAGTCGCTTAGCAATGTTCCCAAAAACAAGGTGAGCACTAAGCTTTGTATATATTTAATTCGGTTAAGTGGTTTGAAAATAAATATTTTATCTTTTATATAAAAAAAACACAAATTCGTACTGTTAGTACGGGCTTTAGAAAAGCCTTTTTAAAAAAAACGATTATTTAAATGGGAGTCAATTATATTTAGTGAAATGCACAATTACAGTAATTAATGGGAAACTTGGTCAATATTCTGACTTGCGACCTATCCGGTAGGAGTCTTAACCCGAACTGACGCTATGGCCTGACTAATCTACTAAGTCTAGAAAGGAAGTGATGATGGGGTGCTGACTAGGCACTTAAGGGTGTATTCTAGGGATGTAACAACCCCCCCTTTAAGAGGAACTTTACGGTTTTCGTGGAAAGTTACGAGTTTATTCTTAACCTTGGAAGAGGAATTATTTCAGGTTCTGAATCATTATCTATGGTGTTATTGTTTTGTAATGGTTTTGCTTTGCAGCCAGAATATTTTCCAAACTTCTTACAAAGTTTGTAACTAATGAAAATTAAAATTATAACGATAATAAGGTAAGTTAAAAGTGGATAGTGAGAACTATATTCAATTAGGTTGGGACTAGAATTATTTATAATTTTGTCGACATCTGATAACATTTGGTTGTTGATAACACTAGGTAGTTTTTCTAAGTCTATATTTGACAATTTAGAGAATAACAAATTGGGCTTTGATATATTAAACATTTCCAGATTACAACAGGTTTCATTAATTAGATTAAAATCGGAAACTATAGTTTTAACGTTTATGTTAAAATTGTTCTTTCCAAACAGTTGTTTACTTTTACAAAAGGCTATACAATTAGGTCGAATGTTAAGTACACCAGTACCTAATATTTTGAATTCTACTAAATCAGATTTACACTGGATAGAAAGTCTAGTCGGTTCGGATTGAACAAATATCCATTTGTTTCCTTGCAATTCTTGCCAAATATCTATCTGACCATACATTAATTTAGTTTGACAATACTTAGGTATTTCTGTTACAATTTTTGTTAGTATATCAGTTTCACAGGTAGGTGTTTCTTGAATTGAGCGTGTATCAATATCATCACAAATATAAACTCTGTTTACGGGCTCAGTACAAGATTTTAGATTACTTATACAGGTGTATGTTAGTTTATCTTTACTAATGCCAACATAATTACAAGATGGAACAATCATAGCATAGGAGGTTGGTTTTTCCATGTTATGCGGTATAGGTACTGAAATAGATTTAAATAGGTCTAACTCAAAAGAGTGTACAAGGGGAATTTTGATTACAAAGACTAACTTATTGTTTACAAAATAACATGACAACTTTGACATATCAATCAAAGCATTAATAGTATCTAAATCTAAATCTAAAGGTAATTCTTCGTAACTAGGTAATTTTCTAACATTACTTACTAGTTCATTATACAGCTGATTTGGTGTCATGACCGATGGGTGAAGAGTATTAGTTCTAGTAAATAACATCGAATTTACAAGGTCATCTAATTTAAATGACAGATTAAGTAGACAAGATAATAGTTCATTATAGACATCATTTAACTTTGATTTAATATACAACTTATCGGATATAATTGACAGATTACTAAAAGTACTAGATAGATTAATAATAGCGTCATTCAAACGGACTTCGTTTATAGTTATAGTTTCAAGAGTTTTGTTGTAACGGGATAAAGCAGTGCTTGTTACAAGAATATTATCTTTTAAAATAGACGCAAGTTTAATATTATTATTATTTTGGGTTTGAATAGCGTTATTATATCGTATGGCATCGTCTTCATCCATTGTGCCAATGACTTGTTTGAAAAGAGAGCCAACTCCTGCTAACCAAGCGGATCTCTTTTCTCGCCCAGATGTTAAGTGAGATAAGGCATTATAGTCTTTCAGAATATCGCTAAGTCGTAAGACCAGAGGCTGTAGTATATTTGTACATTCGGATTCTTTAAGTATTGTATTTTGTTGACACAAAAGCATAGAAGTTTTGAGTGCATTGTTTATGTTATCTATGTGGGGTTTTAAATATGTTATATCTACAGGTACAAGTAAATTAATATGATCTCTAGTCTGTTTCATGATTCCTATTGGGTCGAAGTATATACCAGGGCTTTTAGTGACTTGTTCGATGGTATCGGATGTTGCAAAGGACAGGAATGTAGATATTCTGAAATATATTATACAAAATATTTAACTAACATTATTTTTTTATATGTTAAAACTAGGTTTGTTAGATTAAGATATAATACTAAGATAATAACTAAATATTAGTTGTTTCCGCCAGTTTTAATTCATCATAGTGATATTTGACATGACGGCGATTAACGAGAAGGGTTAACGTATTGTTGCCATTAATCTTTATGACTTTATGTGGACCTTTCCAGATAGGCGACAGAGCTTTGTTCTGCCGCGGGTGGTGTTTGATATACACCATATCACCAGTTTTGTATTTTATGGGTCTGGTTCTTTTATCATAATAGTCTTTTGATGAGATCTTAGATTTAAGAATGTTTTCCACGGCTTTCTCTCTGGAAAGTCTCATTCTTTGTTGAAGTATACGGACATAACTAGGATATGTAGGTTCTAATGCCGTATCATAAATAGAAGTGGGTATAAATGGTTTGCAACCAAATAATAATTCGTATGGTGTATAATTTGTGGTGCAATGGACTGTGGTATTGTAGGTTAACATTGCCGTGTAAACGTATCTCGGCCAGTCATTTTGGTTGTCATCGACGAAAGACTTTAAATATTCTTTTAGAGTCGCATGACTTCTCTCTAACGCGCCTTGAGTTTGTGGATGATAAGGACTAGACCATAACTGTTTGATCTTCAAAAAGGTACAGGTTTGTTTAAATAGTTCCGCCGTGAAGTTGGTTCCCTGATCTGTGAGGATGGTTTTGGGGATACCAAACTGGGATATGAAATGGATTAAACATTCAGCGGTTTCTTCTGCCGTGGCATTTCGGATAGGATAGCCTGCTGAATATTTCGTAAGGTCATCCTGAATTGTTAAAATGAATCTAAGTTTGGCCGCCCCTGATTCGGGCAAAGGTCCAACAATGTCAAGTGACACGCGTTCAAAGGGTTGTGTAGATGTAGATGTGATCTGCATAGGAGCTCGATTGGTTCTACGCAGGGCTTTATTGGTTTGACATTGTTCACATTTTCGGACATAGTCTTCGACATCTCTGCGCATATTACGCCAATAATATTTTTCTTGGATTCTACTAAGCATTCTATTTGAGCCTAAGTGACCTGATATAGGAATATCGTGGTTTTCTTTTAAGATTTTAACAATTTCAGTTGGAGAAGGATAAATTATGATGTTTTTGAAAATATGGACAGTGATTGAAGTAGTATGAAACAAGTATGAAATTATATTATGAATCTTCATAAAACTATGTGAATCAAATGGATTACGAAAGTCTGTTATAGCGAATTCAGTTATGTTTTTATTAATTAATTCAAATTTCAGATTTTTAAGGCTTTTAAAAATATCCTCATAATTGCACTGATCGAAGTGATGGACTTTTACAAAAAGTAAGTAAGATTTTAAATTGTTATTTTCGAAGGAGAGAAAGGAATGTAATGTCCTTTCTTTTTCAAGGATATCATTTGGTTCCGGAAGTTTATCGATAATTTCCGAAATATAAGGATTTGACTCGTCAAGGTCAATGGAAGTTGGTATGATAATGGTTTTAAATTTTGTTTTTAATAGGGTTTCACTATGTTCGTGAATTATAGTATCAAATTGATTTAATTTACTATTTATCTTTTTCAGGCATTTAGAGTAAGTATCGTCGTCGTTCAGGACTTCAGGAGGAGTTGGGATATCAAGATCTTCAGGAAGTTCAAAGTCATCAGGTAATTCAATATTTTCAGGTAAGTCGATAAAGTCAGGTAAGTCGGGAATTTCAGGTATTCCAGGACTTTCAGGATTAAAAGGAGGGATTTCAGGCTGTTGAGCCGGAGGTGGAACACTTACGGGTGGTACTTTGTCGGTAAGTACGTGAGCGGTATCTGGGAATCGAATGGATTTCACAGGGTAACGAGAAAGAGCGTCAGCGTTACTATTTATTTTACCCTTTTTATATTCGATCTCATAGTCATATTCCTCGAGTTTTAATCTCCATCTAACTAGCTTGGAGCCTGGTTCTTTGCAATTAAATAGCCATTTAAGTGGTTTGTGATCAGTTACGATTTTAAATTTGTAACCATAAAGATATGGGCGGAATATTTTCGTCCCAAAAATAATAGCCAGACATTCCTTTTCGGTTACGCTGTAATTAGTTTCAGCTTTATTTAGTGTGCGCGAGGCAAAAGCAATTGGGCGGTCTTTTCCCACCTCGCCTTGAGAGAGTATCGCGGAAATTGCGTAATTTGACGCATCACACGTCAGGACGAAAGGTTTAGTAAAATCAGGATATATTAAGACGGGTGCTGAGATTAACTTATTTTTTAGTGTTTCGAAAGCAAGTTGTTGACTATTAGTCCAATCAAATGGTATATCCTTTTTCAACAAGGATGTAAGAGGTTTTGCTAGTTTGGAAAAATCCTGCAAGAAGCGACGATAATAAGATACCAAACCTAGGAATGATTTTACGTCCTTTGGACATTTAGGGATAGGAAATTCACTGACAGCTTTTATTTTCTCGGGGTTAGGTTTTAAGCCTGCTTCACTAATGGTGTGACCAAGATAAGTAACTTCTTTACGAAGAAACTCACATTTGTCTGGTTGCAACTTGAGGTTGAATTTTCTCAATCTCTCAAATGTGTGGGATAATTTCTGGACATGGGATGTAAGATCATATGAATATATTACGATGTCATCTAAATATACATAGCAATGTATACCTTGAAGGCCTGACAGGACTGTGTTCATGAGCCTCTGAAAGGTTGCAGGGGCATTTTTGAGACCAAACGGCATTCTTATGAATTCGTAGTGACCTTCTGGTACACTAAAGGCAGTTTTAGGGACATCTTCAGCTGCAATTCTTAATTGATGAAAGCCTGATGCGAAATCAAGAGTTGTGAAGTATTTACTTTTACCTAGCTGGTCTAGGATTTCGTTAATTTGTGGAATTGGATAGCTCTCACCAATAGTAATGTCGTTGAGCTTGCGATAATCAATCACTATACGCCATTTCTTTTTTCCTGAGGCGTCCACTTTTTTGGGCACTATCCAAATGGGTGATGACCATGGGGAGGTAGATGGTTTAATAATATTTTGTTCCAGCATCTTACTAATCTGGGTTCTGACCTCGTCTTTATGAACTTCTGGAAATCTATAAGATTTTACATTTATAGGTTGAGAGGAGCTTGTTTTAATTTCATGCTCGATGGCACTGGTTGAAGTGAGTTCATCGTCAGGAAGGTAGAATATGTCTGCATATTGACTACAGATGTCATAAATAACTTCGGACTCTTCAGAGTTTAAATGGGAAGTTCGTAGCTGTTTAAGGACCCCGTTTGTTCTCTCATAACAATTGACGTTAGGTTGAGTTAAGCATATTTCATTTTTAGTTATCGGGATTAAGGTTAAAGAGAGGTTAGGATTTATTGAAATAGGTTTTTCAGATACGTTCAGGATCGATACATTTATTCGATTGTTACTTTTTATTTTCACTATCGAATTAGCTACTAACAATTCATCAGAAATATGTTGATCCAAAATTATACCTTCCTTGACTTCTGGGTTTTTAACTGAACATTCTATGATGGTTTCGGTTCGCGGTTGTATTATGTAAGACGGATGGTTGAAGGACAACTTTATATGATGATGTGCGATTTCCAGCGTACCTGAATCATAATTAATTCGGCAGCCGCTTTTAATGAATAGGTCATTACCTATAATACCATCATAGGGAAAACTTAAGTTATCAAAGATATGAAATTTATGTAATACTATGTATCCAGGGGATAGACTTAAGTCCAGAGTAAGGTTACCGTGACTCGTAATCGGGTCCTTTGAGTCAATACCTTTTATTTTGACATTGTCAACCTCTAATTCAAGAGGTTTGGATAAACATGATTTTTTTTAAAATACACAAGGATGCTCCAGTGTCTATCAAAAGGGTAAGTGGTTTTTGGCTGACAGACGACTGGGCGACGATATAAGGTAAGTATGTTTTTAGATTAGTGTTTACTTCGTATATTTTATAATCATCGTTGTTTTCTTTTTCAGGGATACACATGGATTGAAGAGGATTGGAAATGTCTTCAGTTTGGGGCTGGTTACCCTGTCGCGTGACATTATGAGAGCTGCCAGTTTGGGTCTGGTTACCCTGTCGTATAGCTCTAAGGAGAATGTCTTCAGTTTGGGGCTGGTTACCCTGTCGCGTGACATTGTGAGAGCTGCCAGTTTGGGGCTGGTTACCCTGTCGTATAGCTCTAGGGAGAATGTCTTCAGTTTGGGGCTGGTTACCCTGTCGCGTGACATTATGAGAACTGCCAGTTTGGGGCTGGTTACCCTGTCGTATAGCTCTAGGGAGAATGTCTTCAGTTTGGGGCTGGTTACCCTGTCGCGTGACATTATGAGAGCTGCCAGTTTGGGGCTGGTTACCCTGTCGTATAGCTCTAGAGGATAAATGGTGATTGAATATAGGTTTAATGGCGTCGTCTTTTAAAGTTCGTCTCGTGCGACACCTTGTCGAGACGTTTGGTAATTTAAATTATCCTGATCAGATTCTAAATCATTTGTAAAGGAATTTTCTTCGTCGTTTACGAAGTTTACATGAGGGTTTTTGGGCTTCAAAGAATGTTGTTGCGCGGAAGAAGTGAATTTATTGTTATATTTTTTATTATTATATTCGCGCAATTTACATTCGGCTAAAGTATGACCTTCTTTCTTGCAGTACCTGCATACCGACGAATCTCTAGAGGAAGAAGGTTGATTATTATAATTAGGTTGATGTGGCTTAGGTGGAGGTCTAGTGTTGTCTTTTTTAAAGTTAACATGTTGTTTGAATGAGTATTGCTGAATCTTTTCTTCGGAAATTGCATAGTTGACAGCCTCGTTCAAGTTTTTTGGATCTCTACATCTTACAATATTAGCTATACGAGGATGTAACCCTATATTAAATGTATGAAGCGCTAAATCCTCCATCGCAGCCACTCTACCAACAAGTTCACTTTTCTTCATGTTGGAAATTGTTACTTCTGTAAGTAATTTGGATAAGCAAGTTTCGACTCGCAGGTGAAATTGGCTGACCGTCTCCTGGTTAGTTTGATGACACTCTTGAAGTTCGGTAAGTAAATGGGCGTAATGCTTTCGCTCACCGAATTGATTTTTCAGGAATTCCTTAAGAGATGACCAGTTGTCAAAGTCCTTGATGGAACACGCGCTTTGCGCTTTACCATCTAGTTGGCTGATAATATATCTAAAGACAATGTCCTCTTGAGATGATGAAGATAAGGATATCGCATTATCGCAATTTACTAGGAAAGCATTTAATTTTTCTCTACAACCATCAAACGGCTTAATAAACTTTAAAATAACATTAAGGGGTATTTCCTCATCTTTTACCTCTCTAAGGTCTTTTTTTGAATCTGATTTAGTCATTGTATATAACTAAAATAACTAGCTGTGAAATAAAATACAATAACTATGGTTAGCCAACTGGTTCGGACGGCTTATCAGTATTCTGAGTACTAAGTAACAGAATACGTGGGCGAAGGATGTTTAGACTACGGTCTGGACGCAGTGTTAAACAGATAGACAAATACAAAGTAACTTATGCTTTCTTAATACGGCAATCTATAAATAGAATTAAAATTAATAGCACTGAACTGACTCACAGGACACAAAAACACTTCATTTTGTGGGGACACGGAGGACGTCTGATCCTGGTCGGTGCTGGATACGGGCAGTTCCGTAGAATGCGCCTGCAGCGCGCTGCTCAGTACCGCTGCACAGTAGACAGGTGACGACTTGGATGAACCTCAAAAGGGCTCTGGATTTGGCCTCTTTTGAGCTGGGGTTAGCCTCTCTTAGGCCACTGGAGTTGGCTTATTTCAGCCAGGGTTGGCCTCTCTTAGGCCGCTGGAATTGGCCTATTTCAGCCAGGGTTGGCCTCTCTTAGGCCGCTGGAATTGGCCTATTTCAGCCAGGGTTGGCCTCTCTTAGGCCGCAGATGGATATGTTGAGTTCGGGTCGTAGGTAGGTCGTAGGTTTATGAAGCACACAAGATACACTTGGCACAGGTACACTTTCACTGGATAACACTTCGCGAGACGTTCCACGGGAATATAATCCCTTGCCGCTGCCACCAATGTTAGTACGGGCTTTAGAAAAGCCTTTTTAAAAAAAACGATTATTTAAATGGGAGTCAATTATATTTAGTGAAATGCACAATTACAGTAATTAATGGGAAACTTGGTCAATATTCTGACTTGCGACCTATCCGGTAGGAGTCTTAACCCGAACTGACGCTATGGCCTGACTAATCTACTAAGTCTAGAAAGGAAGTGATGATGGGGTGCTGACTAGGCACTTAAGGGTGTATTCTAGGGATGTAACAGTACTCAATAATAATCAATTCATATTCATTACAGGAGTCTCTTACGTAGAACACTTATATGCAACTTGACCGTCACTGCAGTGTCCCAAAGACGGCAGTTCAACCTATTTGCTATCATACTCAGAATAGTAGGTATTAGAGTAATGAATAAATAAATAACTTACATTTAATGTTACCTGCTCAACACTACTGAAACATCACGAACACAAACCCTGCTAAAGCTAAAATTATCTTTTTTCCCATTCCAGCTACGAATGCAGTCAGTGTGCATTCTACACTTTACTGCTTCAGCTAAATATAAAACACGCTCAGAGAATTGTTAATTTCGAGAAACTGAGTGTTTCTGATTATATCTTTTGGGTTAGTCTTGGGACACAATGAGAACTGGACACTGGTACTGTAAGGCTGCGTTTCCACCAGAGATGTGCGAGAATGCGTAGCGAGGGTATAGTATTTAATATACTACTTACATATCATCCATGATAATATTATTTTCCTTATATTTTTCTTACAAATATACTTAATAGACTTCTCGTTTTTCATAGAATTCGCTGAAATTCAATATTTATTAATACCTTATTGTTTTCCTTGTAGCTTCTTAAAGACTTGTTTTATTGCATTTAAATTAAAATTAGCTGAAGTTCAATATTTATTATTATTTTTGTTATGACGTCTATGTCAGTTGTCAACATTGTCAACTGTTAGTTATCTATCTTAGTTTCGGGTTCTTGGCTTTTAGCTTATATAACGTAAATTATTTTCATTAATATTTGATTTTATTTTATACGTGATTGCAATTGTTATTAAATATATTTGTGAAGTTCTTTACGCACTCGTGATATTGTGAGGGTCTGTTATAACTGGCAGGCTACACTTAATCCTGGCTGGTTTTACTTGTCAGTCGGATGGAATGATTATATGACGACAAGAAGAAAAATCATATTTAGAAATATGAAAATTCGGAAGGAGCGGACTATATAAGGCGCGCTGACAGATCATCAGTCGAGATTCGGATTTTAACTAATATCATCAATAACATCAAAGTCTACTGAAGTCCACCAGTCTTTAACGGAATCGGGAACAGTCTTCGTGAGAGCCGTCGAGCTGATGCGTGCCTGCAGCGCCCAGGGCGGATTCTACTAAAAGGTCCGCCTGGGACCTCCGTTCCTGAGCTTGGAGCTGACTGCGCGCCAGTCTTTCTTCGGTCTGATCCTGATTGCGTTCCGGGCTGGAGCCGCCTACGCTATCTACCTTACTACAGTGCGTTTAGGTTAGTCTTTTATATTACTCTGTATTTTTACTCAACTCATTTTTTCTTTATCTTATTAAATTTTACATGTGCAAGTCTACTTACCCTTTCATTCAATAGGATTAAGTAATAATAATAATAATAATATGTGGGGACATTTTTCACACACGGCCATCTGACCCCAAACTAGGGAGACCCTGTACTATGGGTGTCAGACAGCTGATATACATACACAAATACATTTTTTTTTTGTAAATACATTCATATATAGATAAACAACACCCAGACACAAGGCAAACACAAGTGCTCATCACACAAATGTTTACCCTGGGCGGGAATCGAACCCGCAACACGCTGCGCAACAGTCGATCGCTCAGCCACTGCGCCAACCGTGTCGTCAAGTAGATTTGTTACAAGGGATATGTGTGACAATGACCAATGACATCGCTTCCTTGTAGTAACTTACTACTAAGTTAGCGCTGTATTTGACTAGTTTCACTGACATCCCTCGCTACACCTCGCACATTGCTGGTGGAAAAACAGCCTAAGACCCGGACTTCACCAAAGCGGAGAGGAGAGGAGATGACTCGACCAATGGAACATTGTATTGCGTTGAAGCTAAGCAGTGAGATGTGAAAATAACGCAAGCCGATTGGTTGTTCGAAACATTGTCATCGCCTCTCCTATCCGTAAAGCATTCGACTAAATGTTTCTTCTAAACACTGAAGTTATTCTAGAAGTAGTTTGAAATTAAAAGCGTTTTGCTTATTTTTATATCAAAGCGATTGTTTGCTTGGTATTCGTGGAGTGTTGAGAGAGAGAGAGAGAGAGAGAGTGAGATGTGAAAATAACTCAAGCCGATTGGTTGTTCGAGATATTGTCATCGCCTCTCCTATCCGCAAAGCATTAGACTAATGTTTGTTCTGAACACTGAAGTTATTCTAGAAGTAGTTTGAAATTAAAAGCGTTTTGCTTATTTTTATATCAAAGCGATTGTTTGCTTGGTATTCGTGGAGTGTTGAGAGAGAGAGAGAGTGAGATGTGAAAATAACGCAAGCCGATTGGTTGTTCGAGACATTGTCATCGCCTCTCCTATCCGCAAAGCATTCGACTAAATGTTTCTTCTAAACACTGAAGTTATTCTAGAAGTAGTTTGAAATTAAAAGCCTTTTGCTTATTTTGATATCAAAGCGATTGTTTGCTTGGTACTCGTGGAGTGTTGCCATTCTATAAAGAAATCGGTTTCCTCCCAGCAAGGAGCTACACAATTCAAATAAAAAATTAAAGATAAAATAGTAATTAAGTGCAACTAATTTCCCATTGTACCACTAACCTACCAGCATTCCTAAAAGCATGCAAACCGTAAAAACCTCGAGATAAAGCAAGTATAAAATATTTTAATTATATTTTATCACCACTAAAACTGTGTAAATGAAAAACCGGTTTCGTTGCTTTATGAAATCGTAAAAAACTTGTCTTTGCTCCCAATGGGAGAGATTTGCAGTTTTCATGGTGTTACCATTGTTGAAATTTCATTATAGAGTTTTATTTCACTGTGGCATCACGATCCATATTGTTTCTTTTATATTTTAATGGCTATGGTAATTAAGGAGTTATCTGAGGATCTGTTTCGTTTTTTAATTAGTTGTTGTTGTGTTTTGGTGCCAAGTTTTGATCAGAGAAAATAATGTTTTTCACATAATTTCTAATCATGTAACATCACATAATTTGCTGAAGATATTCTAACAGTTTCAGTTTTTTCCCCATGTAGTCCTCATAATCATAGTAGTGTGGAGATCTGATGTGTTTCTGAGATAATAGCCATTAGATATTATTTTCTATGACGGAACACTCAGCAAACTTCTAGAATAGGTTTGAATAGTAGACTTGCATTGTTTTACGTTTGACATTAGGACTTCCTAGCCTGATGTTGTCACGGGCACACTACAAGTATCTGAGAATATAATTCAGTACCGAGTTTCAGTGCTTTTATTTATAGAATAATCATATTACGATCACGCATATACCGGTACCAGTAAGAGTCCTAAGTAAGGATCTCTTACATAGTGGTGGAGGCAACCGGTTCACGCCCCCATATTCTGTAGAAGCGGAATAAAGCACTAAGAGGAAGTGGTGCGAATAAGGTGCAAAGGCGCCGTGCTGAGAAGTTAATTTGAAAGTTAAGTGGTTGTAATATTTAAAATGGGCGACGTAACGAAATTTTCCGGGATTAGCCCGATGTCTTTTGACGAGTTCTTGTCAGAATTTCGAGCCACAGCAACGATGAATAGATGGCCAGAGAGTGGTTTTAAATTCATTTTAGGAGCCTTTCTTGAAGGTCCTGCTCTGGCTTATTTTAAATGCATTTACAACGAGAGCCTAGACTTTAATACAATATGTGACCTCTTAAGGTCCGAATTTAACCGTAATGTTGATTACATGGAAAAATTTTATAATATACGACAAAATTCCATGGAAGATTTACGTACTTATTTTTTTGATTTTACGAAGGTTGCTGAAAAAGCGGGCATCACCGACGACAAAATATTTGTTAGAGTTTTTCTTAAGAGTTTGATGCCAGATTGGAAGCTGAAGCTGGGGTCAAGATTGTATGCGTCCCGGAAGGAGCTGCAAGAAACCATCAGCCAGATTCTGGACATTTTCGGGGAGTCTACGCGTATTGTATCAGCTAATTTGCCAATTGAACCTCCTCATGGTTCATTTCATAGGGTCAGTTTCCAGCGGCCGCCGTCAGATCAAGAGCAGCGTGTTGTCGCCTCACCGAGACCTAGAAGTCCTGCGCCATCACCATCGTCTTCGGCGGGTGCCCCACAGCATGCCGTTGGGGATCACTATTATACTCCCCGATATAACCTTAGGCCCAGAACTTTATATGCATCCAACAGAGATTATCGCTCGCATAATAATGTCCCCAGATCGAGGGACACACAAGCAGCCAATCACCCAAACGCCCAAGGACACAGACGTTGAATGATGAAGCGGGAGTGTCCGCTGTGTCCGAAGCAAACCGACTCCCAACAGGAGATAAACACTGTCAGTTTATTCCTTTTATTAATATTTCATTAGTTAATCAATCATGTATGGCTCTATTAGACACTGGAGCATCAATCTCATGTATTTCGGAGAAGTTCATGTCGGAGTTGAAGTTGGAGCATACCAGTGGAATTACGAAGCGTTTTGTAAAGTCTATTTCAAACGTACATTTGAAAGTCGTGGGTGAAGCTAATATTTGTTTCATAATAGACTCATGTGTGTTTGTTTTGAATTTTGTCATAATTAAGGACATTAATCAAAATTTAATACTCGGGCAAGATTCTTTCTACAAATATAATGCAATATTGGATTTTAATAATAATTGTATAACATTGAAAGGCAGATTTTATGCAAAGTTTTGTAAATTAGATAAACAAGACGGTACGTCAATGTCACAATCTTTGGTATGCTATGATCCCAACAACAATGTAGAACTAGAAAATAATAATGTCATAGTTAACCGCGCCATGGAAGAAGGAAGTTTAAAGTCAATCTCCAAATTTGATTGTCTATATTTTTCCAAACTCGTTGAACAAAATGATGACAGTTTGTTTGATGTCACGTCAAAAGACGACAATATAAATAAAATAAATATAAATCCGGAGTTGAATCAATCGGATAAAATTTCTTTGAAAAAACTTCTTTCTTCAAATATAAATACTTTCGCATTTACCAATTCCGAGTTGGGAAACTGTAATTTGGTGGAAATAGAAATCAATACGACGGATGAAATACCAGTTCATCGGCCACCATATAGAGTCTCACCGAAGCAACTTGAGATCATTAATTCGCAAGTTGATGAAATGCTGGCGAATGGGGTCATACGCGAATCAAATAGTGCGTACGCATCGCCAGTCGTATTAGTACAAAAACCCGATCAAACGTGGAGGTTTTGTATAGACTACCGTAAGTTGAACAAAAAAGTTATCACGGATAGTTATCCTTTACCTATCATTGAAGACATAATGGTATATTTATCGGGGGCCAAATATTTTGCAGATTTAGATTTAAATTCTGGCTATTGGCAGCATCGTTTATGTGAACGAGATAAACATAAAACTGCATTTGTTACCCCTTCAGGTTTTTATGAGTTTAATGTTTTGCCATTTGGTCTTAAAACAAGCCAAGCTGTTTTCCAAAGAACAATGGACAAAGTTTTGGCGGGAATCAAATATAAAAATGCCATTTGTTATGTAGATAATATTTTGATTTGGGGAAAGGATTTTGATGAATTTATTAATGCAGTAGAGGAAGTATTCAGACGGCTAAAGAAAGCAAACCTAACTTTGAAACCAAGTAAATGTAGTTTTGGTTATAATAAGGTTTCGGTCTTGGGTCATGAGATTTCTGGCGATGGTGTAAAACCAGATAATAAAAAATTATTGGATCTTAAATCTTTAAAACCACCATCAAATCAGAAACAAGTTAAATCTGTTCTGGGTTTGTTTTCTTATTACCGTAAATTTATTGATAACTTTGCTGTAATTGTCTTACCATTAACAAAATTATTAAAAAAAGGAGCCAAGTTCGTTTGGTCACAGAGACATCAGGAAGCGTTCGACACAATATTAAATTATATGAGCAATCCGCCTATTTTGCATTTTTATTCAAATAATAAACATGTTTTAACACGCTTGTATGTAGATGCTAGTGGTGAAGCGGTAGGTTGCTGTTTGATGCAGGGTATGGATGTGATGCATCCAGTAGCGTATGCATCTAGGAAACTCAGTGATAGCGAAAAAAAAATACTCGACAACTGAGAAAGAATGTCTAGCAGTTGTCTGGGCCTTGAATTATTTTAAGCATTTTTTATGGGGTTTAAAGTTTCAAGTTGTTACAGACCACAAAGCATTGTGTTGGTTGAGGGATAGGAAAGACATGAGTGGTAGGTTAGCTAGATGGTCGCTATGTATTCAGGCGTATGAATTTGATATTGTTCACTGTGCAGGCAGAGAAAACGTTATAGCCGATTTTTTGAGTAGAAATCCGCTAAGTTTAGATGGAGAAGTACACGAGCCGAAAGTAAGTCAAGAAGATGGGATGCAGGTGTATAAGATAGAGATTGTGAAGATGAAGGACGAGCAACTCGTGGATGATTTTTGCAAATATAGGTTAGATAGGTTAGCAAACGAAGGTGTAGTTAATTATAAAGGTTTCAGCGTTGTAGGAGGTATTTTGTGTAAGAAAGTTAAGAGACTGAATCGCGATCGAGATTTGGTAGTTGTCCCCAAGCATATGCTACAGGAGGTCTTGGCGGAATTGCATGATGATCCATGGTCCGGAGGTCATTTCGGGTTAGCGAAGACCCTCGCCAAATTTAGAGATAGTTATTTTGTGAAAGATGCGGAGAAGGAGGTAGATAATTATGTGAAAAGTTGTGTTTTATGTCAGGAGCGAAAGAAGACTAATCAGGTAGCACAGCTACAGCCGGTGCAAGTGAACCAGCTGATGGAGAAAATAGGTATTGATGTTTTGGGACCGTTTAGGAAGTCTTTAAATGGTAATAGGTATGTTATTGTTTGTGTGGAGTATGCTACGAGGTATGCGGTCTGCAGAGCGGTTCCTAGAGCGACAGCGCAGAAAATAAGTGAGTTTCTGATTGAAGAGGTGTTCTGTCGTTTCGGTGGAGTGAAAGAAGTGATATCGGATAGGGGGTCTGTTTTCACTTCACGCTTGGTGAAAGATACGGTTAGCTATTTTGGAGCTAAATCACGTTTCACCACAGCATTTCATCCAGCGTGTAATGGTTTAGTAGAAAGATTTAATAGAACTTTAACACAGATGTTGTCCATGTATGTTTCTGCTGATCAACGAAATTGGTGTAGTTACATCCCGTTGGTTTGCTATGCGTATAATACTAGTAAACAGGCTAGTACTAGGTTTTCACCACATATGTTGATGTATGCTAGGGAACCCAGTTTTAGGACTGATATGATGGTCAATGTTGATAGTCGTAATCATGTGATAGATTATGTAGGCAGACGCAACATTCAGACAGATTTGACGAGGCGTGCGATTATTAATATAGGTAAGGCACAAGTAAAGCAAAAGGCTGTATATGATAAGAAAGCAAAAGTAAGGAATTTTGAACCAAATCAGTTAGTGATGGTGTATACGCCGAGACGTGTAACTAATAAAAGTTTAAAGTTATGTAGGTTATATAAAGGTCCATTTCAGATAGTGAGACGTATTACAGATGTAAATTATGTAATTAGGAAGTTAAATAACAGAAGATTTAGAGATATTGTGCACGTAAATAGATTAAAACTATATCACGCTCGATTACCGATATAGTTTGCTTATAGCGGCAGGTCAATTTGAATTTGATGTGTGTCGTTTTTAAGTTAGATAATTTTAAATAATTTTTAATTTTGAAAAGGTCAATTGCAAAGAGTTTGGTAGGATAATGTAAATAATATTTCTAGGTTGGGTATTATTTGTCATTTTATTGATTATTTGTTGTCATACGGCATATTATGTCGCCATGGTTATTTGGGCATGTCGTGATAGATAGTTGATGATTATTTTTGTGTATGTGATTAGAAATATTTCGACATGATAATAATATGTTTTTTTTTTGTATTTTCATATTCACTACGAGCTGATGTCTGATGGGTGAATGGTGCCCGCAGGATGTCAAAATTTTGTAAAAAAAAAATGTGTATTTTATTCTTTTTTTTACTTAGTAGATTATTTGATGTAGTTAGCCTAGCTCCAACAGGCCTCGTTCACTGACGTTAACAACTACGCTAACGGAGTATAATCTTCGCGTAGAGTGTCGAATCGACACGCATGGTTTATTAAGTGAACAAAGTTTGTTTCGAGTTTAATCTTTTTAAATTTAATTGTAAACCTCGTATAGGAAGAAGTATAGGTCACCAAGAATGGAGGGTATGAATTTTGTCATATCGATTGTTTAGGGGGACGCGTTTTGGATTTTGAGGCGGTTTTTATAAAGCGGGGTTTGGACATGATAGCATGAGCGTTCTTAGTATTCATATATTCGGTTTTCTTTTAATAATATTGGATTTAATTGTTTATCCCTTGCGTCATGGATTGAACCATCTCGTCTGAGACGTCCCCATCGACATTTCCGCCTTTAGAGTAGGGACTTACTATAGGTTTAGGTAGTTGTTAGGTTAGTTAGTCAATTATTTTTGTTCAGTAGTATAAGTTTGCAGAGTGTCCAGAGCATGAATAAAAGTTACTAGTTCCTTTTATTCATGAAGGGGGCGTAGCTCATGTGGAGATCTGATGTGTTTCTGAGATAATAGCCATTAGATATTATATTCTATGACGGAACACTCAGCAAACTTCTAGAATAGGTTTGAATAGTAGACTTGCATTGTTTTACGTTTGACATTAGGACTTCCTAGCCTGATCTTGTCACGGGCACACTACAAGTATCTGAGAATATAATTCAGTACCGAGTTTCAGTGCTTTTATTTATAGAATAATCATATTACGATCACGCATATACCGGTACCAGTAAGAGTCCTAAGTAAGGATCTCTTACAGTAGTTAATTTCTAGTAACTTTTATAGGTTCTCATTTTCATCTTAGTCTCAAATTGTCAAAAGTGCCTCTATTTACCTACATTTTCACAAGATTTTGGTACTGATTAGATAGCGACTAAATTCGTCTATTTTATTTCGGAGGTAAAATGGTCCTCTGTTTAATACGGGCCTACCATTAACTGCTTCCCATCCCTAATCCACAGCTTGGTTTTTCCCAGTTGCAAACGTCCCTTTGTCCCTTATTGGCAGGCTTACAGGACAGAGCTAGCTCTGTCTTGTCTGCTGCTTGATATGGAGGAAAATGGAACCTATGTTTTTCTTACTTCTTCGCTTTGGGATCCAAACAGTTGAATCATTTTTCCGTGACTGGCTTCATTGCCTCTGCGCTTTTTGGGTGGTACTAACACTAAAAAACTAAAATCAATAGAATCCTATTGATTCTAGTTTCAGGAGTTGTAGTGATTGGGAACATTGTGGTGGGCTTGATTTGGCTTGACAAACTGGCGACATATATCTGTAGGCGATAGACCTCTGGCTACCTCTTCGTTGATTAGCGTTATGTTATGTTCAACGATACTTGTTTAGATAATTTTCACCATCATCTGCTTAATCTTTTTCCAACTATGTTAGGGTCGGCTTCCAGTCTAACCAGATCCAGCTGAATACCAGTGTTTTACATGGAGCGACTGCCTATTGGTACTCCACAATCCAGTTATTGGGTAACACGATACTCCTTGGTAAGACTGATTGTCAGACTTTCTGGCTTCTGCCTGACCTTAACGACTGCCAAAGATCTACATATGATAGCCGGGACCAACGGCTTTACGTGCTTTCTGAGGCACGGAAGGAACTCGGTTTAAAATAGATGGTCACCCATCCACAGACTAACCGCGGCAAGGGCAGCTTAACCTTTGACCGATAATTTTCACCATAACCAATAAAAAGCTTTCATCATTCCTTTTTGGCATTAACTCGAAAATGTTGACGAATAACTCGAAAGGTGCTTTATGAAATATTCGAAGTTAATGAGACGCAAACTTTTAATCCTTTACCGACGAAACTAACAACTCGTGAAAGGGTAAGATTAATTACTGACATTTTTGTTTTTGATGATAAAAATATAAGGTCGTTTGAATTTAGCAAAATTTGCATGATGAAATTGTAAAATGGAGTAATAAAAATGATGTGTCATTTAAGAAAAATGTTTAACTGATTTAAAACTTTAAAAAATAGTAGTAGTTTTCAAGATCAAAAGTACTTCAGATTTACACTAGTAAATCAAACCGCATTAGTATGTAAATAATCTTTAAAATATCTCATAAATACATTGATTCAACAAAAGAATACATAATTTTCACATTTATTGGTATCCGTCCAATGCTAATAAAGTCCCAATTCGAGATTTATATTAAAATTCAAAGGGAAAGAGCTTTTGAATGAAGATTTTCATAGGATACATTAAAATCTGTTTCCACCGATTCGGTTTTTTGAATACGGTGCAAGACATAAGCGAGTCGTGTACTCATTTAAAGTCTTTAGTTATTTTCTTATTGTTACCTTTCAATAATTATTTTTAAGTTTGTTTTCAAACGGATAAACCAAGTTATCACTATTAATTTATTATCGTTCTGCCTGCGACTTCGTCCGCGTGGAATTCAAGTATACCAACATAGCGATAAAAGACTTGTAAAGAACAAAAAAACAACATACTTTATATGTACATACTTTATAACTATAGATTCAAACATCAATTGGAAATCACACGTACAAAAAATAAAATCCAAACTTTCCAAATTTGTGTACGCTCTTCGTGAAATAAAAAAGACCACAAACTTGAAAACTGCTTTGGTTACCTACTACGCCTATGCTCATGCATGGCTTAACTACGGCGTAATAATGTGGGCGAATAGCAAAGACGCACCGGCTCTGTTCACTATTCAAAAAAAGTTACTTCGTATTTTAGTTAATTTAAATTTATAAATATAATTATAAATAAAAATTAAATATTCTAACTCTTCCTTCTATATACATACTAGAAATCTGTAAATTCGCACACACACATCAAGATTTTTACACTACACGAGAAGACATACAGACAAGATACACACTCCGACACAAAACACGATTAAACATACCGACATCCCGATTAAAAATGCACTCATCTAGTCCACTGGTCATGTCAATAAAAATATTCAATAAACTACCCGAGATACTCAGAAATGAGGAAAAGATTGCAATTTTTACAAATATATTAAAAAAAAAAATACTAATAAATAAATGTTATTATAGCATAAATGAATATTTAATTGACAAATCCACAGAACTGACAGAATAATTTTAATGAATAATATTTTTTTTTATTAAATTAATAATAAATTAAATTATCGATGTAATTAATAATTAATAAAATGTTACCTTAAATTATAATTAGATTAAGTATTAGTTTGCGTGTATAAATTAGTAGTCCTTCAAATCTATGTTTTGCTGTGCCCAACAGGGTCCACGATTGTTACTACAAATGTTTACCAACTTACCACATAAGCAAATACATTGTGGAATGCAATAAATAATTGAGTATTGAGTATCTCTATAGAAGTATTAGTGTAGGTAATCAGAATAAATAGGTGTATACAATATTTACTTTAAGTAATTTCTCCGACACTTATAAAATTGGTTACCTCTAGAATTTATAAACGTAGTTAATGCATCATAATTTTGACGAAACAATAAAGTGTAGAGTTAAAGTTTTCAAAAACCACTTTGATTTTAAGTAAAAACTTTATATTCTAACATATTTCGAGATAAACACGTCATAAACTATTTATCGTCGTCGAGTCGGTCGAGTTGTATTCGACCAAATTGTATACCATAAAAATTAAGTGAACCCAAAATCGCTGTAACATCTCAACTTGTACCACACACCCTGTCCGTTGGGACAGCAATAACAAGTCTATAAACCGTTTTTACTGCCTTTGTTCAAGTAAATCTATGTCGGTTTTGACTTTTTAAACAATGACCGTGTTTTTGTATGGGAACACAGATAATTCTTGAGATGTTTTTGAATGGGAAAATAGCGATTTAAAAGAAAATTCTAAAGCTTGGTTTTTATTGTTGAAATGTCTCCTTCTTTTGTCCATTTCAGATATTGTACTTTTTCAGTGTGTGTGTATTTTAGATTTCTATAAGTTCATTTTTTATTTTTATGATGAAGTAATTAATTGCACAAACTAAAAGTGATTACAGCGCATTTAAGTTCTTTGTCGTTCATCATGATGTGCAGAATAATGTTTCTGAATTACGGATTAAGGCCGCAGGGAATTATTTGCAGGCGGTTTGTGGATTTTCGACCAAAACCTACGAAAAGACCGAGTGCTGGTTCTGTAGACATGTGCAGTTCACGCATGTCATTTCTGTGCTATGTAAAATGTGGTATTGTTTTTTTTTCTATGGGCCCATGTCGCCTGGAGTAAATTAAAATAAAATGAATAAATTGTATTCATTGTCAAGTTTTCAGTGGATATAACTCTTGTATAGACTATCGTAGGTATGTTACACTCAAAACTGTTAACCAGTCAAAACTACTTTTGACTGGGTTCAGTCAAAACCCTTATTAAGATAATTTATTCGTTTGCGTTACTGAATAAAAAACACGGAACGCCTTTATTATAAGAATCACTACAAAACCAAAGTTTTATAAGGGTCACAAAAAAACCTACAAACCTAATGGGTTTCTAAATATTAAGGATAAATTGAAACCGTTCAAAAGTAGTTTTGACAATTTTTTGTAGTCAAAGGTAGTTTTCACTGGTTTAGACTTTTGACTGTGACAGGTACATCATCGTTGTCAAAACCCTAACCATAAAGATACAAATATATTTGAAAAGGTTTTATTTTGGTGACGGTATAATTACAGGCATCTAAGATTTTTAAACTTTGTCTCTTGCATGACAACGCATCTGCAAGGCCCTGGTATTGCAAATGCCTATTAGCCGTGTGGTGCCAGCCGCGAATAACACCACCCCAATAGGGTATTTTACCAAAAAAAAAAAATTGTTCGTCAGATAGATTTCCAAAAAATATTGGACACGTGTTTTTTCTTTTTTCACGTAAACAAAAAATGAAGACGGTACAGTGCGTTGAAAACTCGTGTGACGTCACTATGTCTGTACACTTTTACCGGCGATATGACGTAACAAACCCACACTCATGATCTTTGATGCGTTTTATCTTCGTCAGTTTTTATTGATTTGATAAAACAAAAAATACGTATCCAATATTTTTAGATAATCTAACACACGGACTAATTAGATTTTTTTGGTAAAATACCCTATTCTACCCGTGGGTGTCGTAGAAGGTGACAGAGGGATATTGACCAGAGGATGGGCAGCAGCGTCCTTCTGAGTACCATAACACCTACTGCGATACCGGCTGGACCCGCCTTTGGGGAGTTCTATGTCAATAGTGGGCATCTAAAGGTTGACTTGATAGGCAGCGGTGACCACTTAAAATTAAGTGGGCAAAAAAACTAAAGCCTAATATTTAAAATTATCACAAGAATATCTCAGAAACTTGCGAATGAACTCATAAAATTTAGGGCAGTTCATGTGTGTCACTTATTCCGTGGCATACAGATTGAATAATTGTTTTAAAATGTGTCACACGCCAGACTTGCAGACATTAAGAGATTATCCAATTATTTGTACTCAACATTATCGCCCACGCCGTGTTATCACACCTCATTTTAGTAGTGTTAGGAAATATTTAGAACTGATCAAAAAATTAGTACAGGTTAAGTAAAAGGGATTAAGGTACAGCACATCAAGCTACTACAATCTGTCAAATTTATTTCATAGATTTTCAACTTTATTATAAAAGCATAAGGTTCATATTTAATTGGGAAAATTTGACAGTTAGGTATGGCTTGATGTGCTGGCGTCTGTACGTCGATGGATCATCCATTTCATATAGAGACCCTTTCGTGTTAGGAAAACACGTAAAACAACTGGTCACGACTGTCATTTGCAGATCTTTGACAGTCGTAATGGGTACTCAGAAGCCAGAAAGTCTGAGAACCAGTACTACCAAGGAGTATCGTGTTACCTAGTGACTGGGTTGTGGAGGTCAGACAGGCTGTTGCTTCATGTATATCATACTGGTATTCAGCTATTCACACAACAAAAATAATACGAGTTTATTCAGTATATGTCCGTATGGTGTCGGACATAAAGAATAGCACCATCCCATATCTTCCTGGGGGTGTCGTAAGAGGCGACTAAGGGACTCACCAGAGAATGGGCAGCAGCGTTCTGCGAACAACCATACTGCGATCGCCAACCAGCTTGCCAAGCGTGGCGATTATGGCAAAACCCCCCCTTTGGGGGAGGCCTATGTCCAGCAGTGGACGTCTTTCGGCTGAAATGATGATGAAAATGATGATTCAGTACATAGTGATGAATTCAATGATCACTCATACTGCCCGTGTGCGGAATGAGTGATCCAAATTAATCGTAATAAATTTGGAACGGGTCGCTCAAGTGAATTCCCAATTGTTAATAGCTTTTAACTATTTTTAACAATTATTCAATATTGAAATAAGAAGAGTAAGGGCTATATATTCTGAGATATACATTATGACGTTTTCTCAAAGCGTGCGGTTTGAGTGATCCACTTTATTGACCATATCATTTTTATCTCAGGTTTAACAAATTTTTAACTTCGCCATAATGTTTCAACTATTTTTAACTAAACCTTCCTCGATTTTTGTTAAGTTTGAAGAGAGGATCACTCAATCCACATGCACATGAAAAGACTAGGCAGATGATGATCGAAATATAGTACTAATATTTTCATATAGAAAAATGATAGTAAAAAAAACTAAAAACACGCTTTTTATAGAAAACCAAACTAAAAAATAGAAAATAAATTTTAATAAATTTAAATTAAGAAAAGTGTTAAAAATTTCAATAAATATAAATTAATAATAGTGTGAATAAAAAAAATATTTATTTCGTGGGGTGCATGGTGTCAGTAGTTATAAATATTTTATTGACAGATATGATTAGAGTGATTATCATTTTGTTAATATCTTAAAAAGCACCCCACGCTTTTTTTAAAATAAAATATTATTTTTTTATTCACACTATTATTAATTTATATTTATTGAAATTTTTAACACTTTTCTTAATTTAAATTTATTAAAATTTATTTTCTATTTTTTAGTTTGGTTTTCTATAAAAAGCGTGTTTTTAGTTTTTTTAAACAATTATTTATTTTTTACTTTTTAGTTTGAAAAATGGAACAATTTTATCAAATTAGTGTATTGTCATCGGTCCTCGATAAATCTACAAAGTTTGAACGAAATCTGGCCGTTTAAAGTGGGTCAAAATCGCGCCCAAAGAAGTCGGTTACAAACAAACATACAAACATACAGGTAAAGCTAATAAAAAGCGTGTAAAAAGAGAATTAGATGAAGCCAGCAGTGATATTCTATAAAAGTCTTCCTTGGTCATTTAGGTGAAGTGTGTTTAAGGTGAGTTTTCGTCCACGTAAGATGACGCTCACCTTATGCTTATTTCGTCCACCAACAATCGAACTTGCATGCCATTGTGGCATAACAACTTCTGATTAGTGAATATCACAATGGCACATTATAGATTGAGAAAAACGGATCAACTCACTGGAGGCCAGCCGGCCGGTGGCTGGTAGCCGTATGCCATCGAAACTAGTCGGACGAACCCGACAACACAGTGAGTTAAACCGTTTTTCTCTATCTATAATGTGTAACAATACTCACGTTTTGTTTAATGATCACAATGGCATTTGAGCCACTTCTATACTTTTGTTTTCCTATTTTGTTTTATTTTGTTTCGGGTTGAAAAATATTCGTGAATGTCCTCCGCCCAGGGGCGGGAAAAGGATTCTGTTAGACTCTTAATTCTGTAAATAATTACTCATCATTATAAAATTCGTACTTACTGTCCGTATGGTGTCGGATGTCCGTATGGTGTCAGACGTAAAGAATAGCACCATCCCATATCTTCCCGTGGGTGTCGTAAGAGGCGACTAAGGGACGTACCAGAGAATGGGCAGCAGCGTTCTCTGTGCATTTGTAACAACCATACTGCGATCGCCAACCCGCCTGCCAAGCGTGGCGATTATGGCAAAAACCCCCCTTGGGGGAGGCCTATGTCCAGCAGTGGACGTCTTTCGGCTGAAATGATGATTATAAAATTATGATTTTTGGATAACATACATTGAACTGTTATTGATCACATTTGGCATGTTGACTTAGTTTTGACATAATTTAATTGTTGGTTGATTGTGGCTCATTTTACCAGAACTAAGCTTGTATGTGAGGGTAAAAACTATTTGCCTATTCTATTTGTTCTAAAGCCATCACCACAGTCCAACCAACCTTATTCACAAGACTTAGTTCAAAAAACCCACTTCGGTCCTCAAGCTCATTCGAACATGACACCTTTACTAATCCTACTCGTTATAACCCTGGTAAATTCAGAAGTTATAGATAACAGTACCAAGTGTAATAACTTCCAGGCAAACTTCAATTTGACGGATGTGATAGGTACGTGGCATGTGGTAGCTATTATACCTGAAAAGTTGTTTCCTGAGAAGCAAGTGACGTGCTATAAGGTCGAGATTAGCGAGACAGATGGGGTAAGGATTTTAAATTATTTTTTTATTTTTAATTAAAAAATACCTCTAAAAAGAAACAAAACATAAAATGTGGCTTTTGGCTTTTTTTACTTCAATTTTACTACTTAACAACAGACTTAATGCGGAGGCTAAAAATAACTAAACCTTTTGAATAAGTGTAGTGTACAAAGTGAGTGAATAATCCATACTATACTTAATATTATAAATGCGAAAGTTACTCTGTCTGTTACGCTTTCACGATGAAACGGCTGAACCGATTTTCTTAAAATTTAGTATGAATATAGCTTGAACTCCGGGGAAGGACATAGGCTACTTTTTAATAAGCGACTTCGTCTGCATCCGCGATAACCGGCATTCACGCGGACGAAGTCGCGGGCAAAAGCTTGTAGTAACAATATAGTGTTCCCATAAATTATATCAGACTCTAAGAATGTGCTACGGACGGTGTAAAAGTCCAAATGGACACTACTTTTAGTTTTAATATAATCTATCACGTAACTATTAAATTATAGTTAAATTGCTTATTAGTCTTTTATGCTACATCTTAATTAATTATTAAGATTTTTTTCTTACAAATAAAGTATAAAAAAAAATTTTTTTTCAAAAACGAAACAACCGCCTTCAAAAACTAAAAAGTGATAAATAACTTTAGCACAGAACACACATTACTTTAGTTTCGGAAGTCGGTGACAAAACAAAACAACAAACAGAATAAAGCCATCGCCACCGACTAGAGAGAGAGTTAAATTGCTTATTAGTCTTTAAGACTAGATCGTAATTAATTATAAAGATTTTTGTTCTTACTAATAAAGTATTAAAAAAAACTTTTTTCAAAAAACAACAACCGCCTTCAAAAACTGAAGAGTGATAGATAAGTTTAGCACAGAACACACATTACTTTAGTTCCAGAAGTCGGTGACAATACAAAACAACAAACACAACAAAGCCACCGACTTCCGAAACTAAAGTAATGTGTGTTCTGTGCTAAAGTTATTTATCACTTTTTAGTATTTAAAGGCGGTTGTATTACAAAAAAAAAATATTTTCCTATGGCCTATATTTTTATTTTTACTATGGCCATCCAAATCCATTAAAAAACGGCGACACATTTAAATCAGAGATTGAAAGTCCTCCAAAGATTGAAGAAACAACGTTATCTATGTAATTTTTATGGGATTTTGTTGATTTTTTTCAAAAAGCGCTGAATCGATAAAATTTATATGGGACCATTTCGGAATAAACCCCTTTCGAACCAAATAAGAATTTTGCAAATCCGTCTATATATGACGGAGCTATGCTCGAACATACATAAAAAAATACAAACATCCGAATTGAAAACCTCCTCCTTTTTTAAGTCGGTTAAAAAAAAAATAAATTAAATCTCATTTCAGCGACCATCAATGACAAACCCTTATCGAAAATGGTACTTGCATGCGAACATCCTTAAAAGTTTGTAGAATTGCCTCTTTTTTTGGTATAGTTTTTGATACAAAACAGTAAATCATTACAAAAAACATATTTGTTGGGCCTAACAAATAAACTTACTTTTACAGGGTAGTCTCAGATGGCTGATAAATAAAACAGTATCATCACCAAAGAAACTGCTGCCAAAAGACACCGGTGGTATAATAGTGCGACTGAGGTATCACACTGAAAACCCTTTCGACGTCTGGTCCAGATCCATTGAAGGAGTTAACGGATGCTTCCAACAAGTCATCTCTTTGGATATTGGCAACAACGATATTCGTAAGTCTCATTTTCAAGGTTCACTTTTTAGGTGTCGTGATTGCTTAGAGCTATGCACGAAGTCTCTTTGCTCTTTAAATCCGGAACGGGGAGGGAAGAACTAAGGTCACCGACGCTGCTCAAGAATATGCAAGTTGAACTAGTAATGGGCACTCTACATCAATCGAAGAATAGATAACCGATGAGGAAGATAGGTCCTCGAGTGAGAACCACGAAGTGGAAAACACAGCATTGGGAGACGTCCCACCAGATGGACCGATGATATCGTCAAGGTCGCGGGTGGATGCAAGCAGCAGATTGTAGAAAAAAGATTAGATATTTCAATATTCTACGTATTTAAATATTTAACTAACTTCGTTTAATGCCGTTACAGACAAAGCCTTGAAACATGACGCAATGATGCAGCTGCATCTCCTGGAAGTTGAAGGTTCACAGCCGTTCTTGATGCAAATGCTGTGGGGACGAATGATTTCTCTCGTCATCTACCGTCGCGAACAGGTAAATATGTCTACGTGCACAATGAAAAACTCTAGTATTCTGGTAAACCTATATAAGTACCTAACTGTGATAGGAATTTATGAAAGTGATGATGTAAAACCAGAATAGTTTCCCCAGGAGTATAATTACTTCAGTTGTTATTACTCTGGTTTCGCGGATGAAAACGTGTCCGCCAAATCTCAAGTAACATGGGACAGGGGCAGGAAGATAATGAAGTAGTTAAGAAGGCCTTTTCTCAACACTTCAGCCATGTTTAAATGACGTTAGTCCGCAATGGTGACTCTGGAATCTCATTCCATAATTTTAGATTCTAGTCATTAGCCAGAAAACTTGAGCCACGTCTGCAGACGGACAGACGGTAGATGGAGCAAATACGCTTTAGAGTGGAAACCGCATTTGGACAAGTGCAGTGAACGCCCTGCGGTGCGATGAACCGACGATATGAAGAAGGTGACTGCAAATGGATGCGGGCTGCCCAAGCCGGGTTAGTTAGCGACCTATGGTTCAGCTGTGGACGGCAATAGGCTGATATGATGTTGATGATTGATGATGATGATGATGAATAGATTACAACAATGAATACTTTGAAAAATATTCTTATTTCATTTGTTTTATTACAGGGAGTGACTCAGGATGAATTAAAACCGGTGTTTGAACTTATAAATAAGTTACGAGGACCTCAAAGATTACCCAAAATATGCGACAGTGCTCTTAGAGACATATTGGTGTTTTGATTTGTTGTTGTCGTTTCTATATAAAGTGTCAATTCTATAATTAAATTTTCCACCACACAACCTAATTTTATTTAATAAAAAATACGGAATCTTTTTTAACATTTTATTAAAATTTTGGATATATTTTTTTTATTATTTAACTAAACTAAATTCAAAATGTAATGTGGTATTTAGACGATGGAACAGTAGGAGGTGAGATACATAATACACCGTTCTTAAAGATCTACAATTTCTTAACCTCTCTAAGTATGAAATGACAATGCCCAGATCCTGCCACACCCATATACAGAAAAAGTAAATTAATGAAAATAGTTGTAATGCCTACACAACCTTTTTATAGTAATAGTAGATTGTATGAGAAGGGAGCAAAATAATGTTTTTACGGCGAGAGCGCTATTTTAAATCCAGAGCGTAGCGAGGGATTCAAAGTACATCGCCTGAGGGAAATATATTTTTGCTCTCGAGTCATATACTCTAGACTCGTTTTTCAAAATCGTTTGGTCAGGTCCATACAACTACATACCATATTAAAAGGCCCCTTGTGCCGATACATACCGTACTATAAGTTTGCATACGTATAACATGCTGGTCGAAACCATTGATTAAATGTTTATTGTGTTATTTTTATATGACAAGGGTCGGTTTGAAATGGAGCTATCATTAGCCGACCTACTCTTTAAATAATATAAAGTGATACGTAAATAGTTTAATTCTAAGGACCACCACTAACGTAGTGAATTCGTACATCGAACGGGTACCGCAAGGGCTCATCAGTTGACGTCTTACAGTACCGCCTGGCCAAAAAATACCAGAGCACGATCTTGTTTTCGGGTGAAATTCGGGATCAGATGACCCCTGATTGTATATAGTCAACGCAGAAACAATTCAAATAATTGCGTGAGAGACAAATTTAATTCGAGCTTGTCCGGGGCGGTTTTGTTTCGAGCCCGGAAGATTCAGTAGTCCGAGCCTAAATCTACAGCCAGAACTAACGTCTTATAGGATCTACTTTTCGAACTATGAAGGGATGTCAGTATGAACCTATCGCATGTTGTAATACAATGATTAGGGTTTCATGCTTTATCAAAATAAAATTCTTCATAATTACGTGATCATTTATTCAAAAAATTAAAATAATGCGTAGCTAAGGTGGGAAGACACCTCTTTCGGGTAACGGTATGTAGTTGACCTAGTAATATTGCATAATTTGACAAAACAATCCTTTTTAATAAGATTGAAACTATCTAATTGCTACAATGGTTTAAAGCAAAAATAGATCTTGATATTTTAAGACGTACAAGAGATGTAAACTCTAGGGTAGTAAATAAATATCGAGGTCCACAGACTGTTTATTCTTGAATAATGACAGAAAACTTTATAAAGCATAAAAAGCAGGTAAACAGATGCAATTACCACTAGCATAAAATAAGTAAAAATGCTTGCTTCAGCCGTGGTTATTTTATTAACTAATTACGTTAAAGTAAGTTAATCATTCAGCACCAGATTCTTAAGAGAGTGTATTCGATTCGTGACGAAAACTTCATGTTTTCGCGTTTTGCCCAGAGCAATATCGTAATGATGTGAGCAGATTATTTAAAGACAATTACAGTTTTCAAAAAGATTAAGTCTTGATTTAGGGAGCTACAGAGTTAAAGTATAATTTTTAATTATGCATTTTTGAAGCGAAGCCAATCCTTTCATATCGTTTTACGAAAATAGACGTCAGCTTCAGCCGTGGTTATTTTATTAACTAATTACGTTAAAGTAAGATAATCATTCTGCACCAGATTCTTAAGAGATTCTTTAATCACGTTAACTTCCAGGACGAATACAACCACTACAATATGCCAAAATATTATGTTTTATGCGTTTTTCCAACAGGATATACAGTCTTAAAGTGTACTACACAGCCAAAATTACGAAAATATTACTATTATGTATTAAAAAATAATGTTGAAAAAGTAGAAAATCGGTTCACTTTGACAATTTTTTTTCACTAGTCTATACATATAATAAAACAATAACATAACTGTGTCTGTACATTGAATATATTAAAAAATAAATAATTGAGGGGGGTTTAGGAACAGTAATAAAGAACGAATACAAAAAAAAAATTCTTTCTGTTTGTCTGTTTGTTTGTACACGCCAATCTTCGGAACTACTGGGCGGATTTGAATGATTTTTCTTTAGTTGTATAGATATTAAGTCTGGGCAACATATAGGCTATAATTTATCTTGGAAATTTGAACACCTGATGCAGAACCGCAACAGACCAGCTAAACTATAAGAGATACAAAAATGGTACTATAGCAAAAATTGTTCCACGTGATGAGCATTTTCTGTTGAGAGAATAAATTTAAAGATCTGGAACACCTGATGTGGAACTCCAAGAGCCCAGCTACACCATGACACATATAGGAATGACGTCTTAGCAAAAGTTGTTTGGTCTGATGGGCATTTCCTGTTGGCTTATAAAAATCGAAGATCAGAAACATCTGATGTGAAAATCAAAGCTATCACTAATTTCACTGTATCTTATAAAATAATAATAATAAGCTGGGAGTACCTCCACGCGGTGAAGGCGGTAACAGTTCAGGACTGATTTTTGATGACGATGGTATATCATTGAAAATTTGACTCTACTGGCCAAAATTCCCATTTATTTTTTTATTTTGATCGAATAAATTTGCCTTCGGGCTTATGTTATTCGGGTGTTTAATTTCCTTTTCCTTTTATCTTCGTGACACGGTAGCCTATCCGGTAACGCAGGGGAGCAGTCACTTAGATTTTACTTGATCAGGTATCTTTACAATAAAACTATAACCATGCCTAGAAAGAGGTCAAATCTTTCCCAATGTTTTAAAGGAGCTAAAAGATTGAGGATCATAAGATCCCAAGAATCTACCGAAGAGCGTCAGGAGAGACTTGATGCTGTTCGAGAACATCAGGCTGCAACTCGCTCCGTAGAAACCTCTTCAGATCAAGAAGCACGCCAGCGTTCTCAGCGTATTTACGCATCTACATTCAGGTCTCTAGAGACCAGTGATGAATATGATGCGCGACTGACCGCTGATCGTGAACGTCACGCATTGTCTCGCGAGTCGGAGACGTTCACGGATAGAGAATTGCGCTTGAGTTCTCAGCGTATCTACGCATCTGCTGCGGAACGTGATGCGCGACTGTACGCTGATCGTGAGCGACATGCATTGTCTCGCGAATCGGAAACGTTTACCGATACAGAATCACGCTTGAGTTCTCAGCGTATTCGCACATCTACTAACAGGTCTTTTGAACCGAATGATGAAGTAATGCACGACTAACTGCTGATCGAGATTATCATACACTAGCGACCCGACCCAGCTTCGCATTGGCCTATAGCCTTCCTCGGTAAATGGACTATCCAACACAAATAGATTTTTTTAATTCGAACCAGTAGATCCTGAGATTAGCGCGTTCAACCAAACAAACAACCAAACTTCAGCTTTATAATATTATAGTATAGATTGTCCCGAACACGCACACAACAAAATATATTCATAATAAGTTAGAAAGTGAGAGAAAAAGAATTGCTGGAGTACGGCATGAAGAGACAGAAGAAGAGCGCAACGAACGTTTGAATTCTGATGGACTTCGACATTCTCTGAACAGAATGTCGATATCATCTGAAGAATCGGATGTGTCTCAAGATATAACCGTAGTTCATAGCGACCTTCCTTGGGTTGATAAGGAACGGAGTTCATTTACGTATACTCCTATGTTTGACTACGCCACATATTCCGCCATCGGAGGTATGATTCAAAATTGTACTTTTTGAACGTCTCGAATCATCTCGCGCATCCCGTTGTTTTCCCGTCCCCGGGCTCTTAGAATTCGACATCAGACGTTTCAGATCTTCGATTTTGCCGACCCCGTTGTCGCTGGCATAAGCAACAGGATCCACGTACGAAGTCGCGGGCAGAAGCTAGTACATATAATAAAACAGTAACAAAATTGTGTCTGTACATTGAATATATTAAAAAAATAATAATTGAGGGGGGTTTAGGAACAGTAATAGAGCACGAATCCAAAAAAAAAATTCTGTCTGTTTGTCTGGTTGTTTGTACACGCTAATCTTTGGAACTACTGGGCGGATTTGAATGATTTTTCTTTTGTTGCATAGGTATTAACTCTGGGCAACATATAGGCTATAATTTATCTTGGAAACTTGAACACCAGATGCAGAACCGCAACAGACCAGCTAAACTATAAGAGATACAAAAATGGTACCATAGCAAAAATTGTTCCACAGTTACAGTGGTTAGGGAATAGTGTGGCGGGCTTGTCCCATTTAACATACACAAGAATGTACACATTTTAGTAGGAGAATTAGGGTACCCCTCGCAGCGCGATGCAGCGATGCTTCGCCGATGGACGCGTTGCATGCTAGAGCCTGCTGATTCAGTGCCTCCGCCTAAAATTTGCTGGGTAACGCTTCGCGGCATCGCGATGCATTTTGTGGCTCCGCTGGACTCTCTTCTTCTTCTTCGTGACACTCTTGTCAGAGCGGTCGTGGTCATCATGAGCTATTTGTAGAGGCTGATGTTATGTGCCTCACGATTTCTCGCCATTTGTCGCGACATTTGGTGTTCCCGGAGCACTCATGCATGAATCGCCCACTGCAGATTTAATTTGATCGGTCCATCGCATGGGGGATCTTCCTCGTAATCTGGTGCCTTCTACTCTACCTTGTACAACTAGACGCTGAATGGACTCATAATTTCGTCTTGAGACATGTCCGAAGTATTTTAGAATGCGTGTTTGGACCAGAACAGATAAACGCTGTTTGATGTCGAGCTCTTGAAGAATGTAAATATTGATGCGAAACTCGGTCAGTTGTATCGCGCTGCATAGTCCGGCGACTGCTGCGCAATTCTGGGATCAAGAGACTTATGGCGATAACCAGAACTTCGATGGACAAATTGAAAAAAGTCTGGAGGAACAAAGACCTCACAAAAGACTCTATAAGATCCGACTGGTTTGAATCCGCTGCTGAGACTTGAACGTTACGTGAAGTGGAGAAAAAGAAGATAGACGCCCTGGAGATGTGATGCTGGCGAATAATGCTTGGGGTGTCGTGGACCACACGCGTGACGCGGCACGTAGTGAGCTGACCTTTAGATAGATTATTAGGTAATTGAACTCGAGTCATGCTCGGCCAAGATATTAGGTATTTTGATATCTAAAAAAATAGTTTGCCTGATAAAGTTACCCATTTTGGGATTGCTTACAGTTCGTCTGCTCTTCGTGCTCAAATTCATTATGAGAAAAAAATATTACCCTTCCCCGAGAAAATAATTGCTCTACCAAATATTTGCGAGCGACAGTGCCGCCTTACGAAAAAGTAATGTCTACTATCCACAATCTACACCTGGTAATGTATTCTCCACATTGTAAAATATTTAAAATCCTAAATGAACTCTTTTTCGGGGCAAATCAATGTACGGATCTTGCCATGATTCTTTACCTCGCTGACTTTACTGGCAGACAATCGATCTTAGAGAAATTTAATGGAATAGGTCCCTATTATCAAAATGTTTGAAAATTGTTCTTTTACACTTGTTATTGAAGACAAAATTAAACATTTTAGCCATAATATTTCGAATTTTCACGTTTCCACTGTCAGTTTATCGGCGTTCCTGTCTTCCATCTACAGCACCAAAAACCGTGTTGAAGTGCCGTGTTTGACCGATGCGGTCAACGCCTGGTAATAGGCTTGCCTGAAAACAGTAAGAGCGCAGGATGGATGGCATGGCACGCCAGCATTAATGCCACCATCATCCGTGGTACTATTACCTTAGCTGAGGTAGCTACTCCAAAATCGAATTAATGACATTCCACCCTTATCAAAAACCACTATTATTATTAGACTTTATTAATAATGTGACAATCATTATGCAACAGTTCATGACTAACAACTTAATTATAATCAAGGAACTCAAGTACACCATAAAAGCATCAATTAATATTTTTGTGAGAAAAAGCTTGAATTTAAAAAATAGGAAGTCGTTAAGGTAATTGGAATTTTATTATACAAGTTTATACACATACCTAATATAACTGTTGTTCGATGTAAGTATGAGATTTGTCTTGGGTATGTATAGCTTGTTGATATTATGAGATCGAGGGCCACAGTAGCTTGTCGCTTGCTGAAAAAGACTTTTATGCCTGAAAAGAAATAATTATAGACGATTCCATGATATAAATTCACGGTAGAGTCAGTATTCTATATTGTCTAAAGTATAAGTATGGGCGACAAGAATCTATTTGTTTCAACACAAAAATTGCCCTTAAACACTTTTTTTGCATCACAAATTCTTGATTAGTTTTGACACAACAACCCCAAAGAATGATACCATACTGCATAATGGAGGATATATAGCCGTGATATGCGATAATTGCACCGTCCGTAGATTTTTCGCAGCTAATACGCCTCAGAGGATAGACAAAACTGTTTATTTTACCGCAAACGTCCTTAACATGGCTTTTCCAAAACCAGAATTATTAATTTCAAGATTCAATTATCTAAGAGATTTAACTGAGTTACTTTCTGTCAGTGTGTAACGTTTATAATGCTACATTTAGGTTCAACGGTTTGGATTGGTAGGTATGAAATGACATGACTTTTGTTTTTCTAATGTTGACCTTTTCGGGTTAAATCCGTCATCGAATGACCCCTGATTCGGATGACCCCTGATTGTATGTAGTCAACGCAGATAAAAATCAAATGATTGTTTGAGAGACAGGTTTAATTCGAGCTTGTCCGACGCTGTTTTGTTTCGGGCTCGAAGGATTCTGGATGCTTGTAGTCAATGACTAAGATCTACGAATGACAGCCGGGACTGACGATTTACCGGATCTACTATTCGAGATGTGAAGGGATTTCAATATGAACCCATCGCATGTTATGATACAATGTTTATGGTTTCATGCTTTATGAAAATAAAACACTTCGTAACTACATGACAATTTATTAAAAAAAAAAACTTGAGAGGTGTCAAGGGACACCCGGATGGAACGAAGTTCCTTTCGATTAATTAGTGAAGGAATTTTATTACAATTTTATTACAATTCCTTCACTAATTAATGTGATGCGTTAAAGTGAATTTAAGTGGCTTTAAGCCAGGGCAAAAAAAAAGCGAGGAATTAAAAGTTATTATGGCTGCTTACATTGTAAGTAAGTAATTTTAAAGATTAACATTTTCTAACATGTTAGTACAATGCGTAGTTATTTAGATAGAAAGACCAATAAATTATTTCTGCGCCATCTATTGGCCGTTCGTAATTCGATCTCGAAGAGCACAGTTGCGCCAATAACGTTAATAGATGGCTCTTAAATCAAATGAATGACGAAATGTCAAATGTCGTGACAACTTTTCGTAAGAATTTTTTCCGTCTAGCCCCCTTTCACAACGCGCGATAAGGAACTTCGTTCCAAAAACGAATGCATAGATAAGGGGGGAAGACACCTTTTATCCGAAACGGTATGTAGTTGACGTAGTAATATTACATAATATGACAAAAACTTCCAGTTACAAATTTCAATGAGATTGAAACTGTCTAACTGCAACACTGGTTAATAGGTAAAATAGATCATGACATTTAAAGACGTACAAGAGATATAAAAGTCTACGGTGGTAAATCAATTACGAACTCGACTGTTCATACTTGAATGATGACCGAAAACTTTATAAAGCATAAAAAGCAGATAAGTAAACGGATTAAATTAAAGATTTGACGACGCGGTTGGCGCAGTGGCTGAGCGATCGACTGCTGCGCAGCGTGTTGTGGGTTCGATTCCCGCCCAGGGTAAACATTGGTGTGATGAGCACTTGTGTTTGCCTTGTGTCTGGGTGTTGTTTATCTATATATTATGTATGTATTTACAAAAAAAAAATGTATTTGTGTATGTATATCAGCTGTCTGACACCCATAGTACAGGGTCTCCCTAGTTTGGGGTTAGATGGCCGTGTGTGAAAATGTCCCCACATATTATTATTATTATTATTAAATAACCACTAGCATATAAAAGTAAAGGACGCTTGTGTGAGCCATGCTTATCTTATTAACTAATCACGTTAAAGTTAGTTGCTAACATAGAGCCATAATATAACTATATATTTGTAATTTAACCTTGAGTTGGGTATCTGGCGCAATTGGGCCTAAGGGCCGAGTCACATCGGAATGGCAGCGGCTGGCCGCTCGCGCGACCTCCACACCCCACGCGCCTAGTCTCCTCTTGACTAGTTTAGTTTCTACATTCGGCAAGGAAACTCGGTGTGTGTTGGAGTAAACATGATGGAATTGGTTTTTATAGCACTTATAGTATAACGTATCCCGTCGCTATACTACAGAGAAATGGTGCGCTCGCGTCGCCGCTGGCAGCCGCGGGCAGAAATACCGACGACCTTTTTAAGCTTTTCAAGCGATACTGGTCTTTTAAATATGTAGATAAAGTTTAAAATTATTTCACACTGAAAGTGCTCGCCGTGCCGCTGCCATTCCGGTGTGACTCGGCCCTTATATGAAAATTAACTATTAGATTATACTTCAACGGTAACCGAAATTTTTGTAGGTTTTCGCCAATTTGAAAATCAGTTTCCGTAATCTTTCTCTTTGTTGAGTACTGCGTAGGACTGTTGGTAAAAGTGACAATACCGTGTTTGGCAGTTTCACATCTTGATCCCTCATAGTCAAAGCTCGCTGTCAACTGGTACCTAATGGACCAATAAACTGGCAGCATTGCCACGTGGAATAGCAATTCTTAGCCCTCTGGCTCAAAGTAGAAGAAGATGAGACACGAGGGTTTCAACCCTAAACGGTGAATTTATAACATCAATACTTTTGCAGCTAGAAACCTAAATAATCATCATCATCATCATCGTGTCAACCTTTAGACGCCCACTGCTGGACATTGGTATTCCCCGAAGGGGGAATTCAGCCTTAATCACCATGCTTGGCCGATGCATGTTGGCGATCGCAGTAGGTGTTATGGTACCTACTCAGAAGGACGCTGCTGCTCATCCTCTGGTCAATGACCCTCTGTCGCCTTATACAACACCCACGGGTAGAAATGGGGTGGTGCTATTCGTGGCCGGCACTACACGGTTTCAAATAATAATATCTGAAAATAATAAAAATTTATTGCTTATCAATTTAAAATCCAGTGAATCTTCGTTTAAAGTTATTTGCGCTAGTCCGATGTCCGTCGGCTAACAAATAGTGCTTGCTCACGCTACCATAACGGTGCACCACTATATTGTATAAAAACGCCAATAAAGCAAAATAAACTTACGTTATGAGGACAAAGAGTATGGTTTATATTGGCAGAAACGACAGTGTGATAAGTTGCGTTACGTATATTTTATACCTACAATCGCAGCATAGTTCTCTATCTGTTAGGGTGTTACCAATGTCCGTTTCAACCGGCCGGCCAACTAATGAAATTTTGCCAAGAAATAGTGGTAATAAATTAGTGTAATTTGTTACTATTCACATCTCTTTTCCTGAATTTGTTGCAAAAAAAACTAAGACGCCATTACCAAAAATAGTTGGCCGATAGAACCGCCACTTGCCGTAGTCATCGCCTGTGATTACACAGAAACTTAATAATGCAGATAGGCGAATGATGCATCAAAAGAAAGCTCTTAATATGTTGTATTTGAAGCAAAAATAAAAAGGCTCAAAACATAATGCAATAAAAAGTTATGTAATATTTCAAATTAATGGATTATAACCGGGGTTAATCGATCAACGTCGACCGATGCCATCGACCGGCAATCGTTCGATTGGATAGTCGAACGGTATCCGTCGATCAGCCAAAGCTACCACACCAATCAATCAACGTCGATCGATGGCATCGATTGACGATCAATCGATAGCTGTAGTAACACCCTTATACTTAGTTCGTGTTAAAGTCAAAGTCAAATCATTTATTTCAATTAGACCATTTGAACGTCATAATAAAAAATGTTGATTCTAGTTGCCCCTTCCAAAAGGTAGTTTCGTATGGAGAAGAATGGGCCAGAAACTCCATACTTACTCTTTTAAAAAAAAATGTGTACAATATTTTGCATAAAAAACACTATATTGAAGTATGAACAAAGTATTACAAGATTAAGAACGATAGCCAAGTTGTATACACAGATACATAGCGTTCACATATTATTATTTACAATTATTGAAAAAATAGACAACAACTCCTTACATTTCAACAAACTATGAACTAGTGTGTGAACCAGAGCAAGAATTAAATATAATGTATATATATTAAGTATAGATTGAGTGGTTTTGATTAGCAATCAGTGTGATTTTGTCTAGTTTGATATCGTGGTCTTTATACTACGGTTGAAGGTATAAAATGTGGTCAACTCAATTCAAATTATTTATAAACATAGCTTACAATAGGTGTTGGCGACAGGGCATGCGGCGCAAAGTAGAAGGTGGACCATGGTCTGCGGAGAGATGCCGCGTAGGCGCTAAAGCTTGGTATCTTCTGAGAACCGAGCCCATCGACGAGTCACGATCCTGTAAGTCTTCTTGTTCCAATTTATATTTTTGTTATTGTAGATTTAAATAAGAATATTATTTTTTTCTTTTCCACAAAACAACTTAGTATGTTTCTGTGTCTGTGTCTGCGACACAGTTATTAACTTTTGCAACTATCATCGTTTTCTATAAGTCACTATTTGGCAACTGTTTTTGTAGTTTGGGGATCGTGGCAATGAAAACGATGGGTAAATACGAGCTTACTTTTATTTGAATAATATTTTGAATACCTTCTTAGAGCTATACGTTCAAACACACACCGCTTATTCTAACCGTCTTCGCCATCTTGTATTTATATTCTCTCTCTCTCTCTTTCCAGCTTTTGCCTCACTCACACCTTTACGTTTCATTCTGCACACCATTGTTCCTAAATAAACCTCTTTATTATTTTTTTTAAATAAACTTAGTATGTTTAAAAAACCACCACCACTAGCTGCTTAATAGTGCGGAATCAGCTAAACCTTGACTTTTCAAAAGTGAATAGTTTTTCAATCGTCCGTTGGTGTTAGTGATACCTATATTCTTTTAATTCTTAAAATTTTCCGTTTGTTGTGCGTGTTGCTTGTGATCCTTAAGATCTCTTTATATTAATACATTTCTAGCCGTGAGAACCTGTAATTGACTTTATGTAACTTACTCGACTTCTTTAATTCGCTCTTTGTATAGTTTTCCATGCATTAAATAAATAAATAATTACCACGAATAAGTACCTCATGTCCTTTCTGCCTCATTATCATAATCTACCTACTTTCCTTCTATCGCAGGTTCGTGACATTACCTTATTAACTGCTTTTCTTTATTGCTGGTATTTGAAAGATAATTCTTTTTGGTTGCCTTACATTCGGTACCGTATGGCGTGAACCTAATGTGGCCGATTTTGTCATTACTGTGGTTAAGAATTGTCGGAAAACAGTTAAAATATTGAAGGAGGAGCTTACTGGTAATTGCTACTGATTTCGACGGACTGATTAATAGGACAGAGCATTGTTGGGTAGTTTTTGTTGCTCCAGTTTGTCTTTTCAGCGTATCTACGATTATGTATAGCCACAAACATGAATATTAAATTAATATAGTATGGCGGGTTGGTCACATAAAAAATGCATAATTATTTTTTTAGTAAAAACTTTGCCCCATACTAGGATTGCCTCGTGTATCGTGGGTTCGTTTACAAACCTATAAACCCACAAAAACAAACAGCCAGGCCCGGAACAACTAGTTACTTTTAGGCTATACAAAGAATCATGGCGAGATCCATACATTCATTTGTATGAAAAAAAAAAATTTAGAGAGTTCAAAATATTTCCAATGTGAAGAATACATTACCAGGAGTAGATTGATATACTTAGCATATTTTTAAACCCCCGCATAATTAAAATATTACGGATTGAAAATATCACTTTTTCGATTCATCTCGATACTCATTTTGTGTTTATATGAAAAATAAAGTTACAGGCGACGTTAACGGATCTATCAAATTGACAGACAAGTGATGTGACAAGTGTGTGGAAAAAAAAATCATTGTTTGTGATATTATTTCCCATAAAACGATGCAATTTCAGTGTAAAAACTGCGGCACGGTGACTGTCAGTGTCACTGTTACTGTCAGTCGCCGTTTCGTTCTGAAACAATGAGTTTTTCGTTAAACTATTCAAATTTTTTTTTGCGGGGTTTTAAAAATATTGTAAATGCCTGAAGATAGTCTTTAGGTACCCAAGAATATAATAATTAGAATTTGAACTTCTCTTAACATCTTTATTTTTTTTGTACAAATCCTGCCATGATTCTTTGTTCCGTGCGGGAATCGAACCCGAGACACGCAGCGCATCAGTCAATCGTTCTGTCACTGCACCGAGCGTGTCATTGAATATGATAATAGATGATTTTATACTTACTCTAAGGAAAATTTAAAAGTGGTTTTCTCTATGAGATCCAATATACTTCATTCGCAACATCTCTTCAGTATTTAAATATTATTAAGTAGGTATTTAATATTTTTTTTTATATTTTTATAATATCAAAAGGCACAACATCGAGAGAAATGGAGGGAATGGGGGGAGGCCTTTGCCCAGGAGTGGGACAGCAACGGCTAGCAAAAAAAATAATATCAAAATTAATAATATAAAAATTACAAAATAGTGCTCCGGCCGCAGCGAAATAGTAAGACCCAAGCTGACGTTAGTTAGGGATACACCGCTTAACCACACCGCTCTGGTTTTCTCCGCTCTTCTTCTTTTCTTGTCCTGGCGGTTTACCTTTGGAATGCGCTTCCTCAGAGTATCAGGATGGCCACCAGTCAGTTCACATTCAAAGTGAAAGTTCGCGAACACTGTTATAAGAAGTTGGCAGACTCGTCTCACAATTAATCTGTTGTATTACTCTATGTATTTTAGCTCTCTTCGTTGTATATTTTGTTTGTTTGTATGTATAATATGTATTTATTATTTCATTATAGTAAATTTTAAGTATCTTTGCACCTACCATGTTTTATCTCTGCATCACCCCAAGGTAGACTGGTAGAAAATGCCCAAGGCATTAAATCGGCCTTTGTACAATGTTTTTTTACATTTTGTACATAAAGTTCAATAAATAAATAATAATAACATGCGTCTATTGCATGCATTATATTACATTTATTACTACAACCGGCTAGGCTAGTGTTTTCCCAGGGTGTCTGAACGATCATCTCTACTTCATTCGTCGAAGTTCTTTAATAACTTTTTTCACAAAGAAGTCAGTCTAACTTTCCATCTTTTATGTGGTCTTCTACTGTATTGTGCAAACATAACTGTGTGTATCATTGTTCACGTATTGTACACACAAATACACAAATCTTATTATTATTTGTGTACAGTCAGCAAAGTAGATAGGCATGCTGGGTCGTCAGGTATAGTTAAAGTTTACTTAGAAACCGATGGATGTTTTTGAATAAAATAAAAAAAAATTAATAGAGAATAAACATTTCAATGATTTTATTTCATTTCATTCGAAAACATCCATCGGTTTCTAAGTAAACTTCAACCATTTCCGATGACCTGCATACCTATCTCTTTTGCTGACTGTACATACAGTACAGTCGGCATCAGGTGTCTGGTAGAGGCCAGTGATTGATTCCCGCTGGACAACAATTCAACTACTACAAATGAACTAAATGGGTTTCTGTGTACAGGCTGTTTTATTTTATAAAACATTTAGATATTTTTTTAAGGTAGGTAAGGTTGTTGGAAGTTTTCATCATCATCATCATCATTTCAGCCGAAAGACGTCCACTGCTGGACATAGGCCTATTCCAAAGTGGGGGGAGGGGGTTGCCATAATCGCCACGTTTGGCTGGCGGGTTGGCGATCGCAATATGGTTGTTACAAAGGCACAGAGAACGCTGCTGCCCATTCTTTGGTGAGTCCCTTAGTCGCCTTTTACGACACCCACGCGAAGATATGGGATGGTGCTATTCTTTACGTCCGACACCATACGAACGATGGAAGTTTTCATGAAAATCAGGGTAACTAACTGATTAGAATAATTACTTGCCAGTTCCTTTAAGTAAAGACGTCCAAAATCTAGTTGCATTTTCCTCTCAGCGCCAAACTAGCACAGTGCTGAGTGATTCGATTGGGTTGGTGGGTTTGATTCCCGCACGGAACAAATATTTGTATGACTTACAGATTGTTGTTCCAGGTCTGTTTGCTTATGTATGTGAGTTGTTATATTTGTAAACGCACACCCACAAGACAGGAGAAATAACTAAAGTCGGACAACGAATAAAAGAAAGCCTGTGTCAAATGAAGTCGGTAAATAATAACAAAGACTGTACAAACATGTTTAAAATTACGGCAATGCCTCCTTGATATAACGTAAATAATATTTTAAAGGGGAAATACCAAATTATAATATTAAATAAATAAAATCTTTTTATTTCAGACATAATCGTTCCAGAATATTATAATAATAATAATAATAATAATTTATTTATTAAATATCCTGTACAATAAAGTATACATTGGTCAATAAATGGGATGAATAGATTTCCATACAAATATATTGTCCTAAAATAAACTAAAACTAAGTGAAGTATTTATTAGCAAAGCAAATTATGATGAATCGGAATTACAATGTTAGGTAGCGACCCGCCCGAACTAGGTTACTTCAAACCTGTGTTTCAGGCTATCACTTTTCGTTTCAATTATATTGAGGCATTGAAGTTACAGTTAAACTGATAAAAATAATCTCTTAAAAATTATGAGAAAAAGCATTTTAGTACACTATTATCTAAAACTAAAACTAAACCTATGTAAATATACAACCGTACATACGAGGCAATAAATTACCATAATTACAATACTTCTAGAAAGATTTTGTGTGATAGTGTAATTGAGTATCGCTAAATATTCTGATGACATTTACTACATTTTTATAACTTAAGTATACTATAATAGCCTCGTATTATTAAAAAAATATACAAAATCACTGGTAATAAGTCGATATGTTTACGGAAATTTGAGGAGTCAATAGTGACACCTAGATTTTTTTAAATGTCAGCTTTCGTTAAAGTGGGAAATGACCATGCAGTGTCAGCGTACGTGCTATAATTATGTGCGGAAATGTTTGGATTAGTACGCGGTAGATATGTTAATAAGTAATTGTAAATAAAATGTTTGTCATATTAACTTTAGTGTAACTACGTATGCAGTTTTTTTTTTTTGTAAGTGAACTCATTTCTAATGTTCGTAAAACAGCTCGAAGACAGAAACCGATGTAATATGGATGGATTATTTGATTTTAGAATGGTATTTTCTAGCCGCCTAGCAGTAAGCAGCGGTATAGTGAGCTGGTATAAGTCCATAAAAGGAGAAAATAGTTTAATATACTTATATAAATGTTGATGTTAATCTCGCCCAAATATCTTCTTTTTATTGGTGGCGCTCTTAGGAACTTTCATAGTCAATTGAGTTAATGTAGTTGAGCTCTGCATATTTGCGCGCTGGGCAACTTTCATCACCAGTTGAATGGTCACACTTCCTCTTGAAGCGTTTGCACGTCGCACATTGAGCGGGAGAAGATTTGCTGCTGCATTCTTTGAAGGAGTGTCCAGTCTCACCACAGTGATTACAAGTAGGACTTGTTTCCCGACAAAACTTGGCTGCATGTCCGAACTGCTGGCAATTGAAGCACCTGGTGACTATCGTGAAGTCTCTCACAGGGCATGATGTCCAGTTTATAAAAATCCGCCCTTGGTTAATGATTACCTTTCTTATGCTAGCGGGTAGTTCTAAGATATAGTTACAGGTAGGAAGGTCTTTCTTACCCGATTTGTGGCTCAATTTGATACTCTCAAGGACAGACTCACGAGATATATTAGACAACTTGTCTGAAAGATTCTGCTCGTAAATGCAGTCAAATACTTCCTTCTCGGTAAGGGCAACGGGAACACCAATGACAGCGACCCTTGGGCGGCGTTTAGTAGGTTCTTCTACTCTAAGGCCCGACGAAACTAGTTTGTCCGAATTCTTTAGTTTATCTATGTCGCCTTTGTTTTCTGTGATAATCAGAACGCCCCCATTTTTCATTGTTTTCAAACCACGGGCATGGAGCTTTAGTTGCTCGGGGGAGATTATCTTTTGAACAAGTGACTTGGTGTCGTCACTTGTTTGGGTTTTATCGCTGGGATAGATGGCGACTGAGCTTAAATTTGCAGGACGGACGAAGTCATCGGCACCTTTCTTCACCATACTAGCATAAGAACTATTACCAGATGAATTCAGCTTCGTTTCTACAACCTCTTTTACCTGCTGGAGAGAGTTCACAATGTTCCGCTGCTCCTGTAGGTGCTGGATTGTGGTATAGGCCTGAATCGTTTTCTGCTTCAACGATTGGTATAAGACGGCTATCTGAGACGTTCCACCTGAGACCCTCCGGCAAAGATTGGTCACACGAACATTTTTCCGTCAGCGACAATAGTGCAAACTTCATTAAGAATGGTCTCTATAGATCCTAACCATTTCTGGATCTCCGGCGTACTGACGACTTCACTCGGCAATTCATTCTCTTCGGGTGCTGGTGGAGTTGGGTTGCTCGGGGGTATCGGCACAGTAGGCGTCGGTGGGGGGCTTCGCCTCAGTAGTTGGCTACGACCAAACGGGCTCGATCCTGGGTTAGACATCCTACCCGAAACACTTAATTTATTGTTTATAAAAATTATTTAGTTCATCTTGCAACTTCAGTAAAACAACCTTGAAAAATGTACAAGTTACACACGACACACTTTACTAAAATACTGACGGCGCAAATAATTATATTATTTATTTGTCGTAATTGATTATTTCATTGTACGGATTAAATACAAAACACACGTCCGCTTAGTCTCGCGTTTCGTCAAGCGATCAAATATTGTTAGTACAATGACTTAAAACTATGTAAAATACTTGAATTAGTTTTTAATTTAAATGTACCTAACATTTAAAAACTAATTCAAGTATTTGCCGCCCACTGGTGCCCCGAACACACGCACTTGTGCTTGAACCCAGTGCACCAGGAGGGGAATGTCCAGCGTGTGGCTGAGCACGCTCAGGATGGTGTTGGAGCTCCCACGCGTGAAAAGCAGCGGCGACGCAGGACAGTGTGAAAGCCGTCTGTGTGCGCTTGTGTGGGAGCCCTATATTCTAATCGAAGAGCGTTGATGGCCCGCTGCGTTCAGTTGAACTACAGATTGCAGGTGTAGAGAGTTTGGCAGAATGCCTTAAACAGAGCGATCTTTACCTACTCCTGGCAAATCTGCGCGCCAACATGTTACAGCGGACCGCCATCGCTCTTCTCTCCCTTTCTATGTCTCCATCGTCTTTCAAATCCTCGGTTACCACATGGCCGAGGTATTTAAATTCTCTCACTCTTCGAAGAGCGACAGAGTTAAGCATCGCAGGTAATGTTATTACTTATTGATAAAAACATTTCCAACAAGTAAAGTGTAGGTATAAAAAAAAACAAAGTAAAATTGTAAAACGTATTAATTCAAAAACCTAAAAATCTACACAGTTTACCTACCAATTAAACAAGTAACAGAATAAGCAAGACTGAAGAGAAAAAAAATATGACTGTTTACAGAACACACCTACAGGAAAACATTCAGAAAAATCCTTCACACAGAAATCAAACCGACGTCCCCTGTAGTGTATGACAGGCATGACGAGCTGAGTCCGTATACAAAAGGGGGTGTTCCACTTGGCTCGTTTTATATCTATTGTTTATGCGCGACAGGGGACTGGCTTGATGGAATACATGCTTTAATGACGGTCGCGAAGGTATAAATAAAAAAAGGTTTTATTATAAATGACAGGGGAGGTTGAGTTTTGGATACAACCTGTAGTTATATGAGTATTGTTTGAATGATTTTCGATATTTTATGGTTTTGTGTAAACATGAAGGCCCACTTATTTTTTGGTTTTTAAACAAAAAAAAACTAGAAAAGCAATCCGAACTAAAGAGTACAAAATAATTTTAAAATAAGAATAGTTTGTTATATAGGAAGAGGCCACCTGTTGATGATGGTTAAGGAATTTTAATAACTACACTCTGTCCACAGGTTTAATCGTTTTCTGACAGCTGCAACTAGTGAACAATATTTGTTTTTTGTAAAAACTGATCCGCATGCCTGTATTATAATGTCTGTAAGAGGTCATAAATAAGATAATCCAACAAGATATGGCAGTATATATATTTATTTTATAACACATTTTAAAGTTAACTTAAGGTAATCTGGAATAATTACTTTATAAGCAGCTGTCAAAAAACCAATAACCCAATGGACAGGGTATAAGTCAGTAAGTAAAAAGTACCTCATTAATTTTATTGTAAAAAAAGCGTGGGATATTTTTTTAATTTTATTTTTGTTATAATTCGAACTTTATAAGAAGCTACCAAAGACCTATCTGGATATTTGATGTGTCAATCTCCCCACGCTTTTTAGGTAGGTAGTGTAAAGGTTGCATGCATTTAGCACAGCATATTGGCACCTTTAAGTATATGGTATCGACGGACCACTCTGGAAACTTCTAGACATAAGTGACATTCCAATATAATTTAAACCCTCAGATTATGAAACAAAAGGCAGATAGACCGCGCAGAACACTGAGAGTGAAGCCAAAAAAGAAAATATCTATTCAAAAGCGAATACCTACAATCTCGTCATTGTATTAGTTTTTCAATTTTGTATTTGTATTTTTATTTATTTTTTTTAACGATGCGGCGGGCGTTTCGTGCTATACTGACTCCTGTCAGTACTAGTATTCGCTTTTGAATTTGTATTTGCTTTTTTGGCTGCACTTTCAGTGTTCCGCGCAGTTTCACTTTTATTTCATAATCTGAGTTAGAACCTTACATTTGTTTTACATAATGACATAATGGATTGATGGCTCGGGTGCCGTCAGAGACAGACGTAATATTATTGTTATTATTGTTACACTATCAATTATAGTGATAGATCCCGTACACACCAAAACCTCTTATAGTAGCGTATCGATAGCAGATATTATTTACTTTTTCGTAACTTTTCTTGATTAGCCTTGTATTCAGGTATACAGAAACGCCATCTGATTATTATTCATGATTATCATCATGAGCCGGAAGATCTCCATTGACTATCCCCATAGAACGCCACAACGAGCGACAACCTGCCGTTTACATTTACGGGTCTTGTCATCAACAGATTTTAATAATAAACCAAAGATACTATTAAATCCTGTAATAACTAAAGCAATAGTAAAACAAAATCCAATCAAACATTTTGATTGTCTCTGACCGGAATATTAAAAACTTTTTAATAGCTCTTTAACTCCGAGAATCTCATCTTTGCACCGTGACGTAATTACCTAAGTCTTTTAGCAATAAAATAGCGCATAAAGACCATTTTATAATAGGGTCATAAAAATGACTCGGATAAGGCATCCCTTGAAGGTACTTTTTCTAATTTTACGATTCCGCTTTTCTGAACCGCTTGAAGCGGATTTTTTGTGCACCTGTGTTTATTTAGACGACTAATTGTGTTTAAATTTGGTTGAGACTTAAGTGCATTAAGGTTTATTTTTTGTTTGTATTATGTTTTCGTCAACCATCCCGCCATGCATGACAACATAACACAGTGGTGAAGCGAAGCGTTTTTCATACACAAAGTTACGGGGTCGATACCAATGTAATATTTTCAATTTATAAATTACTAGCAGTTTACCCGCGTGAATTTTCTCCTAATTTTTTTTATAATAAAATCCTTAATTTTAGCCTTTGGATAAAGTCGAAAAGTACCTCACCGATTTAATAAATTCTTTATACGTACCTATGTATTTTTGCCGGTCGATAATTGTATATTTAAAATAGGCTTTCTAAGTGAGTACATAAATGTTATAAATGTGCATAATTTTTTATTCATTACTAATGGCTTTTTCCACGTCAAAACTTTCAGAACCACTCCTTTTCAAATGTGAACCTAAAAACAAAACACAAAATCAATAATACCACCCTCTTTTTAGTCCATTACCTAGATCAAAACACGTGGTTCTATTCAAACGACCACCCAATTACAACGGTCAGCCGGATCACCGGATTCTTTCGGACGACAACGGACGTGTCCGGACAATTTTTCATTAACCGGACCGTGTGGACGATTATTGAAAGTCGTTCATGCGATTAATTAGTCGCCGGGGTGGGCTTTCATTATATTGATTATTGTTTTGATGTGGGTAAGTAAGTGCGTGTGTGAGGAATGTGTTTTGGTACCAGTTTCTGGTATACGTGTGTGCTGGGGTGTGATTCTGTAAGACCACATTCTAAACTTCTAATCTGAATCTGCTGTGAGTTTCTTGATTGGCGTTCTAAAAACTCGGTTGATAATTCGAATTTACACTAGCGCTACCTTTGCGAGCGTGTCAGCAAGTTGAACTAAATTGACAGGGTGATTTTGACAGATAAAGTATCAGATGACGTAAGAAGTGGCATTCTGTAAGGTAATTTCCCCGTCATTTCGACGCTCACTTCGCACTTGAACCCGATTCAAAGTGTCAAATATATCAAGGTCATTTTGAACCTTATGCGAAGTGAGAGTGAATATCGATGTGAGATGCGAGTTGTTGTTTGAATTCTACAGAATCGACCTACTGGTTACGTATTAAGTTAAAGATTTTCTTAAACTCCAGCACAGATTAGATAAGCTCTTCCTAAATTATAACTACATTCAATTCCAGTCAAACGTTCTAACCCGACATTAATGTCTCTGTTTTCTTTCTTTCATTCCATTAACGACTTCAAATACCTGGGGAGTTAAAATAAATAGTTAAAAACATTTTGTTTCATTGTCTCTGCTTGCCGCCGATTCGAGCAATGAAGCGTGATAGTTAAATTTAATGTACACTAACCTAATGCTATAAAAACAAGTTAATCTCAATACACGGATAGCGCTTATTATAGCTAGTGATGGGACAGTTAATATCGATGTTATTGCATAACTATAACCTTGTCATAAATACTGAAAATCTATTTTCTGCACTTATCTAAACATTGCTGTAACTTTGATGATTTAATGTATGACGACTGTATGTGACCATATGACGGGATATGACCTTTTCAATTTCATAATGATAAACTTTCTAAGTTTATCTTGGACATCATTGTCACCGGTGAAGGAAAACATCGTGAGGAAACCTGTACTTATAATTAACTAGCTGACCCGACAGACGTTGTCCTGTCCTTATCTACCTACTTACCTGCCTATTTACCTACCCTACACCTGCCCTACACCTGCCCTACACCTGCCCTACACCTGCCCTACACCTGCCCTACACCTGCCCTACACCTGCCCTACACCTGCCCTACACCTGCCCTACACCCGCCCTACACCTGCCCTACACCCGCCCTACACCTGCCCTACACCTGCCCTACACCTGCCTTACACCTGCCCTACACCTGCCCTACAACTGCCCTACACCTGCCCTACACCTGTCCTACACCTGCCCTACACCTGCCCTACACCTGCCCTACACCTGCCCTACACCTGCCCTACACCCGCCCTACACCTGCCCTACACCCGCCCTACACCTGCCCTACACCCGCACTACACCTGCCCTACACCCGCCCTACACCTGCCCTACACCCGCCCTACACCTGCCCTACACCCGCCCTACACCTGCCCTACACCTGCCCTACACCTGCCCTACACCTGCCCTACACCTGCCCTACACCTGCCCTACACCTGCCCTACACCTGCCCTACATCTGCCCTACACCTGCCCTACACCTGCCCTACACCTGCCCTACACCTGCCCTACGCCTGCCCTACACCTGCCCTACACCTGCCCTACACCTGCCCTACACCTGCCCTACACCTGCCCTACCCCTGCCCTACACCTACCCTATACCTACCCTACAAAAGTTTTTTTTTTTTTTTTTTTTTCGTAAGAACCATCTTCGTACTTCAAGGAATATTATAAAAAAAGAATTATCCAATTTGGTCAAGCGGTTCGCAAGTTATGCGCTTACCAACACATTTAGCGATTCATTTTTATATATAACTAGCTGACCCGACAGACGTTGTCCTGTCCTTATCTACCTACTTACCTGCCTATTTACCTACCCTACACCTACCCTACACCTACCCTACACCTACCCTACACCTACCCTACACCTACCCTACACCTACCCTACACCTACCCTACACCTACCCTACACCTACCCTACACCTACCCTACACCTACCCTACACCTACCCTACACCTACCCTACACCTACCCTACACCTACCCTACACCTACCCTACACCTACCCTACACCTACCCTACACCTACCCTACACCTACCCTACACCTACCCTACACCTACCCTACACCTACCCTACACCTACCCTACACCTACCCTACACCTACCCTACACCTACCCTACACCTACCCTACACCTACCCTACACCTACCCTACACCTACCCTACACCTACCCTACACCTACCCTACACCTACCCTACACCTACCCTACACCTACCCTACACCTACCCTACACCTACCCTACACCTACCCTACACCTACCCTACACCTACCCTACACCTACCCTACACCTACCCTACACCTACCCTACACCTACCCTACACCTACCCTACACCTACCCTACACCTACCCTACACCTACCCTACACCTACCCTACACCTACCCTACACCTACCCTACACCTACCCTACACCTACCCTACACCTACCCTACACCTACCCTACACCTACCCTACACCTACCCTACACCTACCCTACACCTACCCTACACCTACCCTACACCTACCCTACACCTATCCTACACCTACCCTACACCTACCCTACACCTACCCTACACCTACCCTACACCTACCCTACACCTACCCTACACCTACCCTACACCTACCCTACACCTACCCTACACCTACCCTACACCTACCCTACACCTACCCTACACCTACCCTACACCTACCCTACACCTACCCTACACCTACCCTACACCTACCCTACACCTACCCTACACCTACCCTACACCTACCCTACACCTACCCTACACCTACCCTACACCTACCCTACACCTACCCTACACCTACCCTACACCTACCCTACACCTACCCTACACCTACCCTACACCTACCCTACACCTACCCTACACCTACCGTACACCTACCGTACACCTACCGTACACCTACCCTACACCTACCCTACACCTACCCTACACCTACCCTACACCTACCGTACACCTACCGTACACCTACCCTACACCTACCCTACACCTACCCTACAAAAGTTTTTTTTTTATTTTTTTTTCTCTCCGTAAGAACCATCTTCGTTCTTCAAGGAATATTATAAAAAAAGAATTATCCAATTTGGTAAAGCGGTTCGCAAGTTATGCGCTTACCAACACATTTAGCGATTCATTTTTATATATAAGAAGAAGAAGAAGATATATCTGAAATCGCCAATTTGCTGAATTTTAATAACGTAAGTAGTGGTACTAGGCAACTGATAAGGTTTCTCCCCAGTTGTAAACGTCCCGTTCCACCTATTGGTTTAGTTCTGTTCCGTCTCTTGCTTGTGAACAAAGGATAGAAGGATAGAGTAAAGTGGAAACTACGTTTGTTTTTCTTACTTCTCCATTGTTCTCTCTTACTTATTCGTTATTCTTATCTGACTAATTTCGTTGCGGGATCCAAGACTATTGTAATGTTTCTTCGGGACTAGTTGAGCTTCATTGCTTTGTCACTTTTCATGTGATCGCTACTATCGATTCTGATTTTCAGGAGTTGCATTGGTTTTGGTGTAGTGAGGCGAGCTCATCACAAAAATAATATTATGTAATCAAGCCCAGCTATGTTATTCTGTAAGAACTCACTCCAGTTCTCACGTCTGATTCCGCGGTGAAAACTGTTTTCAACCGACTTCAAAAAAGGAGGAGGTTATCAATTCGTCTGTATTTTTTTTTTTATTACTATTTTTTTTTTTTTTATGTTTGTTACTTGATTTCTCGGGACTGGGTGAACCGATTTTAATGATTCTTTTTTTATTTGGAAGCTAGTGCTTCCCGTGTGGTCCCATTTTAATTTGGTCCAGTTCTGACCATGGCATCCATGAGAAAACCGTATAAGTCTTAAATTTGCATTAAGTATGTGCGCGATTTGTTACGCGATTTCTCAGGCAAACGTAAACCGATTTTGAAAATTCTTTTTTTTATAGATAGGGTATGCTTCAGGGGTGGACCCACATAAATTTTATCGAAATTGATTCAGGACTTTTTGAAAAATCAACAAATACCCAAAAATGTTACATAGACGACGTTTTAGTTTCATCAATCTTTGTAGTAGTTAAGTTTCAATCTCTTCTTAATAGATTTGAATGAGAAGGAGGTACTAAAAAGCGGAAAATAAAAAGCTTTTTACAAAAAAGACAACCGCCTTCAAAAAGTGAAAAATAACTTTAGCACAGAACACACATTGACTTTAGTTTCGGAAGTCGGTGGCAATACAAAACAACAAACAGAACAAAGCCACTGAATTTCGTAACTAAAGTCAATGTGTGTTCTGTGCTAAAGTTATTTTTCACTTTTTGAAGGCGGTTGTCTTTTTTGTAAAAAGCTTTTTTAGGTATACTGTAATTCGATAACTACTACGCTAGCGCCACTGAGTACCAACTTAGGTGAAGCGAACTAAAATTACGTTATATTTTAGCGAATACCAAATACTTTTCACTTCAGGTAAGTGAAATCGGAAATGAGATAGGTTTCGAATTCGCGGGTGAATTCTTACAGAATCGCACTGCTGAACAAATTTATTAAACAGCCAGAAAGACTCACTTTTACATCATTATTGAATTGTTTTAGACATTATTGCACTGTCAAATCTTCAACGCTCGGCTCCTTAAAATCCAACAGTGCAGTAATAATTAGATATTACATTTAGGTGTCACCTATACCCTGTTCACAATGAGATTAGACATAAACACAAACCTGTTGTACACTGCCTTCAACCGATTTTGACTTCTATTCCGTAGGCTAAGGATGACATTAGAGGCAAAAAAGTGGTTACAATAACAACTGTTTACTGCAGTTGTCATTTGTCATGCTACCAACACAATATAAGTCAAAATCGGTCGAACAGACTGTAAAAAAGGTTTTTGTTAATGTCTAATCTTATTGTGAACAGGGTATAGTGTTGGTAAAAAACTAAAAATCAACAACATTATCGATAGCTTAACGCAAAGCCATCTTGCCATCCCCTAAGCCCAACACTAGCCGGAAATAAAAATCGTAAATGAAGCCATTCGTGCACCGAGACGGTCCCCGAACGAAATTAAATACATTTCAGGACTACCCTCGTTTATTGTTCTTTTATTTCAGGTGGTAATGTTATTTATTTATTTATTTGTAGGACAACTAAGGTTCAATGAAAGTCAATAAACTGTCTACTATTTATGTATTACAAAGACCTACCTATTTTTTTCATCGCTTAGTTTTTCGTTGTGTTAGGGTTTCATAGTTGTCGGAAACTAATGGTCCTGCCTTAATACTGTAGCAATTCTGATAATTTAAGAGATATAAAAGGCTATGCAGAATTGTACGAATTGAATTTAATAGCTCTCACACGAAAGATAAAATGTGATGAGTATCAAAAACAATTGTTAGTATAAAAATAAGAACTGACCTAAACGCACTAGGATTAGGCAGAGTTTCCAGGAGGATTATGATCCACAGCCTGGCCGGCGTACAGGATCGGCCGAAGAGAAGACTGACGCGAGCAGCTCGGGATCACCCAGGCGGTCTCAGTAGGAGGACCCGCCCTGGGAACATAGGCACGCGACAGCTGGGCTTAACCCGCTTAACCGACTCTCGGTTGCAGGTTGGTAGACTTGTAGTAGTAGACTGGTAGAATTCAGTAAGGTACGCGTATGGGTAATCAGCGTGTTACCCAAGCGACTCCGAGATCTAGACTCCAGCAACGTAAGCGTATGGGTAATCAGCGTGTTACCCAAGCGGCTCCGAGATCTAGACTGCCTCTTTGACAGGTTTTGTTTTCTGACCGTTCTTCCGAAATTCGTAAAAAATCCAATTATGAATCTTCTTTCTAGAACGGTCAAATCGTTTTTATATAGCAACGGCCAGACTCAATAATTGTCGAATGCCATAATTTTTATATAATAATAGTGCGAATTAGATCTAAAGGAACACACGATAATACAGCGGGTGTTCAGCCGTTTACTATCTAACACAGACAAACAAGCTTACAAGATATACAGCATAGAGGATTTACGTTAGTAGCCGAAAACTTTTAGAAGTAATGTTGACAACTGTCATTGACAAACATGTCAAAGCAAAACATTATTTATTTTTCAGGTTTGTAAATATTAATTTGATGCAATTATACAGGAATATAATACATAGGATGCCGACAGGAACAGCATAAAAAAACGTAAGTAGATAATACACATTCTATTCATAAGATTCCAAGAATCTACAAAAACAAATATTATAAGATGTAAACATAACGTGCGATGAATGATTTCATGCTTATAAAAAGTAGATATAGTTTTTCAGATTAGACCGAAAATACTATAATACCTACCGAGTTTGTTGTTTCAGAAAGAGGTTTTATGTTTCATTCTTTAAGTTCTCTAGGTATTTATTGTTTTTTGCTCAAGATTATGCTAATGCCATGATTTAACCATCACGTAATGCTTCGAAAGAGAGTCAAAATATGAAAAAAGAAAAAATAAGTAATTTTCTTAATTTAACCCTAGAGTGGGCGCGTCTTTCCGCAAAACGTAAGTGGGCGCGTGGGGAGCATTTTGCCGCTCATTTTCATTTACCATTTTAAATAGGACTACTGCGTTTAATTTAATTTTTTTTTTTTGGATTTAAGTAAAACACAAATAAGTAATGACAAATCAACATATTTATTAAACTCTTGTTTTAGGAACATTGGTTTATAAAAGATTTTGGAAAACGTAACAATTTATCAGACTTTTTAAACATAATCTACATTATCCTGCATTGTAATAATTTAAATGGATAAAATGGTGGAGGTGGCTTTGTGTTTGTTGTTTTGTATTGCCACCGACTTCCGAAAGTAAAGTAATGTGTGTTCTGTGCTAAAGTTATTTATTACTTTTTTTTAGTTTTTGAAGGCGGTTTTCTTTTTTATGAAAAAACTTTTTACTCTTTTTAACTTTTTTCACTTTTTAGTTTTGCCTTAACATCCAAATCCATTAAGAAACGGCAACACATTTAAAAAGATTGTAAGTCCTCCAGTGATTGAAGAAACTAAAACGTCGTCTAAGTAATTTTTTTGGGAATTTGTTGATTTTGTCAAAAAGGGCTATACCAATTTTGATAAAATTATATAGGACCTTTTCGGAATAAACCCCCTTCGAACAAAAAAAGAATTTTGCAAATCGGTTTATATATGACAGAGTTATGCCCGAACATACATAAAAAAAAAATATATAAACATTCCAATTGATAACCTCCTTCTTTTTGAAGTCGGTTAAAAATAACAAAATTATATATTTTCTACATCTACAGGATATGCTTTAGCAAAACAGTCATTACATAAGTATGTGCAATGTTCATTGCACAGTAATTTTGAATATCTGCAACATCCTTTTTTCGTGCGCCTGTTTTACTCTGTTGGACATAATATACTGCATTTGCCCTCCTTCTTTGAAGATATTGCTTATTCTATAGGCACAAAGCGAGCAATCTGGTTCCAGAAAGAAAAAAATTATGTCTCAATAGAAGACCCTTGTGGTCATAATAAGGCTTAACTTGGACCATCGGAATCTCTTATGATCTATCCATCTAGTTGTTCATTTTTCATTTTAATCACGTGATACTTTTAAAGCCTGAAATTATAAACGTTTTTTTAGTTTTTACAATAAACTAAACCACAAAATAAAGTCTACATTTCAATTTTGTAAACAATTTAAGACACAATTTTTACTTACGTGAGAAGGCACGCGTTGAGCAAATTGCCGCCTGGCGACGACCGATGGTAACAAGTACCTCCTCCCGCGGCTCCGCGCACCCTGATGACGTCCAGCATTTCAGCACAAGTTGCAAATGAAACTGGGGGCAGCTACTAAAAAGCGCAAACTTCACAGGCAATTGTTTTACGAATTATTAACGTTTTTTTGGTGAGGGCGGCAAAATGCTCATAACGCGCCCACTCTAGGGTTAAATCAAAATAATGGCTAGATTCCGCACAGGATCGGGAATTTTGGAATGAGAGGTCTTTTCCCAGCACGCAACAATACGCGTTTCTATGCTAATAAATAAAATATTTTAAAACAAAAAATCATATCCCGTAATTGGTTAAGTATTTTTTCGTGCTCTTTCTCGTTGATTTTTATCCTCATAATGGAATTGATTTCGTGTTGCTTTTAGTAAGTGGTTTTAAGATTGATGTATGATAATGTAGATAATTAGATACGTATGTAGCTCTAAAAACACATGTGAGGAATCTCGAATCCATTTACAATAGGGATTCGGATTTGGCCGGTGCAAGGGTTAAATGACACTAAACTGTTACAGTAGAATGAGTGCACCTATACAACTCCAGTGCATCACCCCTAAAGAAATTACTCTAACAATACTGGTGGTAATACAAAACAACAAACAGAACAAAGCCACCGACTTCCGAAACTAAAGTCATGTGTGTTCTGTGCTAAAGTTATTTATCACTTTTTAGTTTTTTTTTGATGGAGGTTCTCTTTTTTCAAAAAAGTTTTTATTTTCCACTTTTTAGTGCCTCCTTATCACCCAAATCCATTAAGGAACGGCAACACCGTTAAACAGAGATTGAAAGTCCTCTAAAGAAAGAAACGAAAACGTCTTCTTGGTTTTTGTTGTTTTTTTTTCAGAAAGCGCTGAATAAATTTATGTTTGTTGTATACTTAAACCTTCTCCAGAATGTAACAAACACTTTTCTGAAAACCGCATCAAAATCGATTCAGCCAAACGGGAGATAATCGCGGCCAAACATACATACAAACATACGGGTCGAACTGATAACCTCCTTTTTTTTTTAAGTCTGTTAAAAAGCTAAACAGCTAAACTTCTAAACGGATTTTGATGACATTGCGTGTAGGTGAACCTTGAAACCCAAGAAAGGGCATATGCTACTTATAGTCGATACGATAACCGATATGTACGCAGGCGAAGTCGCGGGTAAAAGCTAGTGGCTGATATTTTTAAATCTAACAAGAGGAACCAAGCGTATCATGTGCAACATTCCCGTTTTTGCATCCGTAAAGGATTAAGCAGATAATGATATATGTGGGGACATTTTCACACACGGCCATATGACCCCAAACTAGGGAGACCCTGTACTATGGGTGTCAGACAGCTGATATACATACACAAATACATTTTCTTTTGTAAATACATACATATATAGATAAACAACACCCAGACACAAGCCAAACACAAGTGCTTATCACACAAATGTTTACCCTGGGCGGGAATCGAACCCGCAATACGCTGCGCAGCAGTCGATCGCTCAGCCACTGCGCCAACCGTGTCGTCAAGATGTGTGTAAATAGTTTTGTCGGCCCATCATTCATTTGTCAGCGATCCTATTAACTATGAGTTAGGGCTATTACACACCGCGTTTCTTTAACGCGCCGAATGCACTTTATTAATTTATTAAAAATGTTTTAATAATAGGTATAACAGCAGTGAGACAAAAATAGGCTGTTATTTTTATTATTAAGTAGGTATATCTTTATTATCTTTATTAATTTTGACCTAAATAATTTGTGTTATCCTCACGCATGATTAATATTTTTTATTGCTTATTTCGTATGTAACCATATTTGTACGCCTCTTGGCATAACATAGCGACCCTATGAACTTTAATTTAAGAACAGTATTTACTACCTATGTTAGACAAATAAAAATGATTTGATTTGATTTGATTTGATTATTTGAATTAATTAAAGAAGCGTATTCCTAGAACGCGCGTCGATAGCGCGTTTAAAAAACGCGGTGTGTAAGGGCTCTTACTTTCGCCATTGGCATTCGCAGTCTCGCGCCAAGCTTGATTGAATAATCACTGTCAGGAAACATTTAGGCACCACTATTACATATTAAGGAAAATACTTCATTGTTTCACGAACTGGTAGTTGGGCCCTAGATTTAATTGAATTGTGTGAAATTTTGGACATGCAAGTGCAAAATGTTGTTACTATTGACTTCGTTTGGCTAACCAAATTTTTAGCAGCAGTCTAGACAAGGGGTTTATTTATTTATTTATTTATTTATACTTCATGCACAAAGGTACAAAGGCGGACTTAATGCCTTAGGCATTCTCTACCAGTCAACCAAGGGTGATGAAGAGATAATATGGCGGGTGCATAACAAAAAGTAATAATTAAAAAGTTAAAAAGATGTAAACTCATATACATAATTATATATCTGGATACCATATACCTATATAAACATATACATACAAACATACCTACATATATATAATATGTAAAAGAAAAGGGGGTTTTGAGATGACTGCTTACTTGTTCTGAAAATAAATTCTCAATTTCCGCTTAAATGCATACCGACTGGTGGCCATCCTGATATCGAGAGGAAGTGCATTCCAGAGAAGAATGGCTTGAATATGAAAGGAAGAATGAACGAAAAACCCGGGGTTAACCCGGGGTTATCCACTGATTTTGAGTGCGTTGATTTTAAGTAGTTCAACAGCATCAGTATCAACGTCGGTGACTTTTTTTTATTAACCTTTCGAATGTCTTATGTTACACAGTCTGACATAAGCAGCGGAGATTTGACCTTCAACACTTTCGCCCGACAGTCGTTGACTTGATTCAAATCCTGTCCTCCGTCCACAACACCAAAAAACATAGCTAAGAACACTCCCGACTAATTCACCTTTCAAATAAAAAAAACAAAATCAAAATCGGTTCATCCGTTCGGGAGCTACGATGCCACAGACACACACACACACACACACACACACACACACACAGACACGTCAAACTTATAACACCCTGTCGTTTTTACGTCGGGGGTTAAAAAATAGTACATTTCGACCTCTCATAGTGGAACCCTCTATAAATAAGACAACTGTCACGTTAACCTGCCTATTTGGGAAACTGGGTAAATGAAAAACTTGTTTGAGTGATAAAAAAATGTAGGTCTCTTGAGGTCCCAGTTAAACAAGTTTCACTGTAACTTGAAGCTGTATGAGCTTTCGTCCTTTCTTAAAATTAAGTTACACGCAATATGTACTACAACTTACCTGCCCAGCCCTACCATCGGATATAAAATGAACCCCATTTTGCCCCAATAACCGAATGTTTTCTCAGAGTGACCCATGAAAAAAGAAATAAATTCAATAAGTTGCGGCGCTGAAAGGAAATTGCAGTAATATGGTTTGTAGCCAAGGGGTAATGGACAGGAAACAATCTGGGCTGTAACAATTTCGTTTAAGAACCAAATCTAGTTTAACACTGATTTTAGTTAACCATGTTTTCCGTTATAGGTAGAATTTAGAGTGCAACGTTTTTTTTTAGCTCTGTAAAATATTACAATACGGAAAAAGCGTTAGGTTGACCCTCGAAATTAAAATATTCATAATATGTTTTTTTGCTAGTTTTAGCTCAGTATCTTTCCCCGTAAAAAAATAGTACTATTTTTTTTTAACGGAACCTCGGCATTTTTTTTGCTTTAACCACATATTACTCCGGCGTAGTAAAGCAGTATAAGCTACGACGTAGCAGCCGTAGCTAATTTCGTAGCAGATGTAGACATTCACAATATCCGTAGCGCATCTTGGAAGCCAACAATGATTCTTCGAAGCAAATACGATCAATCATAATACTGTACTGATGGTTTTTTTACCCATAATCATGCTGAGATGACCTTAACATTATAGGTAAGGTGGTAAAATAAAATTTTTAGAAAAATATAAAATCACAATTTATTTCAAGTCCTTTTTTCGCCTTAAGTTACGAGGGAGGCTGTCCAGAAGTTTTACAAAATGCAGTACTATATTTAACATAATAATATAGTACAGTCAACAGCAAAAGTAGATGATCAAAATCAGAAATTCAATACTAATTTACTAACACTAATTTATATAATTTATTACTAGTCTATTTATTAAAAGTATGTGATTGTCACACACATACCTTTGAATCACTTCGACGCCACACAGTTCTGACGCGAACTTCGTATATTAGTATTGAATTTCTGATTTGATCATCTACTTTTGCTGTTGACTGTACTACATTCATACTCATATTTTTTCAGTATTGCATACACATCATTATTTTCCATTAATCCATTATCAGATAAAACCCATCCCAAAATTAAAATAACCAAGATAAAAAACAAAAAAAAAGATGGAAAAATATACAATAACTTCCCCGGAGTATTATCAAAGATTACCTTTAGAAAGACACGTCAAAGTCGCGCATCTCATTAATATACCTTTTGACGATTTCCTTCTGTGAGGCTGATCATTTTGTGACAAAGGTACTCCCTGAGGTGGCTTCCAGTTTGAATGTTATTGTTTATGCGGGCGGTGAACGTCAAAGAGAGTAGGGTGACTATGGGTTAGACGAACGAGGGACAAGGTTTTTCGGCTTTATTGAACGTGGTTGTTTGACAAACGTGGTGAATATTAATATAAATTGATTTATCCACAACAATAATATTCATCAACACTTAATTTACATACAAAAATAAAAAGTACAATATAAATAATTAAATAATAAAATACAATTGATTTAAAATACGTAATAATTTCATATAAATTATCATTGCAGTAATTAGCAACAAACATAGTAATGATATTCTTGTGGTGAGGTAAAATGGTAAAAGGTAATTGTGTTTTTAGATTCATAAGAGCTAGCGATGACAGTATTTTAGCTTGCCCAAGTCTGTATCTGTTACATTTCTATCATGAATAATGTTATAAAAAAAAAAACGTTCAGCAACATCGTGGTAGACCCAGGCAAAGATGGCGGGAAGGACTTGACGCTTACAAGAGGAGGGAGGGAGGATTGGAAAGGAGAAACAGAAGCTTTTGCTCTGCGGTTGGGGAATATACCTAGTTTAAAAATAAATAAAAAAATCTTCAAATAATCCTTAACTGGAGCATTAAATTATACACCGAATTAAAAGTAATAAATAATAGTTTAAAAAAAACTAAAAACACGCTTTTTATAGAAAACCAAACTAAAAAATAGAAAATAAATTTTAATAAATTTAAATTAAGAAAACTGTTAAAAATTTCAATAAATATAAATTAATAATAGTGTGAATAAAAAAAAATATTTAAAAAAAAGCGTGGGGTGCATGGTGTCAATAGTTATAAATATTTTATTGACAGATATGAGTAGAGTGATTATCATTTTGATAATATCTTAAAAAGCACCCCACGCTTTTTTTTAAATAAAATATTTTTTTTTATTCACGCTATTATTAATTTATATTTATTGAAATTTTTAACACTTTTCTTAATTTAAAGTTATTAAAATTTATTTTCTATTTTTTAGTTTGGTTTTCTATAAAAAGCGTGTTTTTAGTTTTTTTAAACTATTATTTATTTTTTACTTTTTAGTTTGAAAAATGGAATAATTTTATCAAATTAGTGTATTGTCATCGGTCCTCGATAAATCTACCAAGTTTGAACGAGATCTGACCGTTTAAAGTGGGTCAAAATCGCGCCCAAAAAAAGAAAAGTACCCCTTAACTAACAGAGAAAAATAAATGTCCTGTTATTTTTTGGTCACAGCAGTCGCACTCCATTGATCAGGCCGCCAAAGACTTGCCGCTGTAAAAGGCATCCGGCGGCGACTGCTTCCGCGTGCACGCACCTTTAATGAACTAAAAACACAACTTTAGATACCTTACACACTAAATAATAATCAGAAAAATACTGATTGGTTTCTTTGTTGAAAGTATTTTGTTCATAATTTATATTTGTATGACGACACGGTTGGCGCAGTGGCTGAGCGATCGACTGCTGCGCAGCGTGTTGCGGGTTCGATTCCCGCCCAAGGTAAACATTTATGTGATGAGCATTTGTGTTTGCCTTGTGTCTGGGTGTTGTTTATCTATATATGTATGTATTTACAAAAAAAAAATGTATTTGTGTATGTATATCAGCTGTCTGACACCCATAGTACAGGGTCTCCCTAGTTTGGGGTCAGATGGCCGTGTGTGAAAATGTCCCCCACATATTATTATTATTATTATTATTATTTTAAGAGGCAAAATGATCTTTAAAATATCACAGATTTAAGAACTGTTTTAACAATTCTAATAATTTCTGGCTACATTCCAACTAAGTTATCTGTAACATGAGTGGTGGTGCAGTTCATAAACAAACATAAAAGTTCAAACAAAAGACGACCTTATGTCTGTAACAAAGTATTAATTCCAAAAACTGCCATTTCACAGATATAGACACATTTCATAGACAGGATCAGTGTTCACGAATAAAAGATATATTCTTAGAGACTGATTTTAATCACTACGTCATTTTGTCTAACATTAAAGATCGTATGATTATTTATCACGAAAGCTGGCTGGAAACCAAATTGGCGTTTAGTGTTTAAGAATAAAAGGTATATTCTTACAAGATGTTTAAAAAATTATTAACACAATTTTTTTTAACCATATTGGGGAAATGCAAGAAGCTTTATATATAAGCTGCTTGAAGATCTTAATTTAAATACAAAATACTGTGTGCACCTATTCGCAGAAAAAAATCTTAAGAAATCGCAGCGACACATTTATATCGTGTGAAACATCTTTCACAGCAAAAGATTTGTAAAAATCATTGTTTTTTTTTATAACGTGGAAATAAGGGCTAAAATGATGCTCTGTCTATCCGTTTTTGTTCTACTCCAACGAAAGAGAAATGGGGTACAGATGAATATTTTATTCGCGTTATGATACTTATCCGTTATGATGGTATCCTTGTTTTTCACTGCCCGCCTCTCTATTCCCCGATACATATAATCTGGGTATCTTCAAGGCACGAGTGAACCAGCTTATCATAGGCAAGCTTGCTCCACCTTAGGCCGCAACATCAATTAAGATCAGGTGAGTTGCGTCAAAAAAAATAAAGCTTAAAAGGATTCATCAATTTAGGATATAATTCATATTCATAATCATTTATTTATTTGTGAATATGGGTACAAAAGAAAATGTCTATACAAACAATAGAGACCATTAGCCATATTCTACCATAAGACATGCAAAGAATCATGGCGAGAATTGTACAAAAAAAATTAAGATGTTTAGAGAAGTTGTAATTCTAATTCTTATATTCTTGGGTACCTAAAGAGTATCTTCAGGCATTTACAAAATTTTTAAAACCCCGCATAAAAAAGTTAATAGTTTAGCGAAAAACTCATTATTTCAGAACGAAACGGCGACTGACAGTAACAGTGATACCGACAGTCGCCGTTTCGCAGTTCTTACATTGAAATTGCATCGTTTTATGAGAAAAAATATCACAAAATAATGATTATTTTTTTCCACACACTTGTCACATCACTTGTCTGCCAATTTTATAGATCCGTTAACATCGCTTGTCACTTTCTTTTTTTATATAAACACAAAATGGGCATCGAGATGAAACGAAAAAGTGTTATTTTCATTTCGTAATATTTTAACTATCCCGCATAGTTAAAATATTACGAAATGAAAATAACACTTTTTTTTTGGTTTAAAAATATTCTAAGTATATCAATCTACTCCTGGTAATGTATTCTTCACATTGGAAAATATTTTAAACCCTCTAAATTACTTTCTTTTTCATACAAATGAATGTATGAATCTCGCCATGATTCTTTACAAATAGGTACACAGATATCTCCGAAAACTAGAAAATACTTTATTTAAAATTTATAAAGGAGTAACATGATATACCTAAGTTTATCCTATAAATATTCAGTGACTGAGTAATATACTTGTTTTAGTAACAATGTTTTTATATTGTTTTAAAACATTATTAATATCCCGCATCTCCAGAAGTGAATTAGGTCAATAGTTATATAATTATATCATCAACATGTCATCCTTAAGACGCCCACTGCTGGGCATAGATCTCCCCAAAAGGAGGGTTCAGCCGTAATCGCCATGCTTCGCCGATGCATGTTGGCGATCACAGTAGGTGTTATGGTACTCAGAAGGATGCTGCTGCCCATCCTCTGTTCAGTATCCCTCTGTCGCCTTCTACGACACCCACGGGTAGAAATGGGGTGGTGGTATCACACGGCTATAAAATCATCATCATCAGCCTAAAGACGTCCACCGAAGAACAAAGGCCTCCCCCATAAAGGGGGGGGGGGGCGTTGCCACAATACCCACGCTTGCCAGGCGTCTTGGGGATCGCAGTGAAGTTGTTAAGTACACGGAAGTCTTCCGGAATTTCCCTTAGTCGCCTTCGATGACACCCTCGGTATGAAATGGGGGGGTGCTATTCTAGCCCGGACATCCCACGGGCTACACGGCCCCACGGGGGCCACTATAAAATGCGTGGAGCCAATTCACTCAGGATTAGATACCAGATTTTTAAAAGAATTCAGAACTCGAAAACTCACCATACTGCTTACCTATTTATTTCCTTCTAAACCACAGTACATTTTATCCGATCTCCTATCTAACAATCAATAAAACTCAGCGGTTTAAGTAACCTGCCTCCGTAACCGTAAGAGACGGTTCACACGTGAACGCATCCGTAATTCTGTGACGAGATGCCCCCGAATTGTGTTAAGGACTTACTTACACTTACCAACATACATGCACTTTACGAATACCTTATTATATCCAACATAACATTGAAATTCGAATGACTGGGGTGCAGAAGAAAAGTCGGTAACACAATTTCGCGGTTACTCTTTTACCAATTTCATTTGCGTGTCGTTTAGCTTCTATGCTGGGGTTATAAGCATGGTTTTGCCTTGAATGAAATGTTTGTTGGTTTGGTATGAGTGAATCTTTTAGGATATTGAATGTTGAAGTATAAGCGAGGGAAATTTAGTCGTATTTATGGGTAACGACTTACCTTGTTAAGATTTGTATACCGTGTAATGTTGGATTTTGAGGATTATTTTTTATCTCAATCATTTGTGAAGTAACAAGGTAAAAAAAAGAACAATAATATCTTTATTGACAACGTAAAATGTTACTTTTTAATATAAGTCTATATAAAACACATCACCTGAAAATATATTTTATTGTTAAATATACCTAGCGTTTTTTTAAAAGTAATGATATTTCAATCCTACAAAATCACATGGGGTATCACAGTCACAGTCAAATTATTACTTTCAATAAGACCGTATAAATACATTTAAATCGACCGTATAAAAACAAATATTGTAATTCAAAATTCAAATCAAGTTAAATATTCAGTATCAACGTTTGGGGTAAGGTATAGATTAGACGGCGATCGTAGTATGGTTGTGGTGTTACAAATGCACAGAGAACGCTGCTGCCCATTATCTGGTGAGTCCCTTAGTCGCCTCTTACGACACCCACGGGAAGATATGGGATGGTGCTATTCTTTACGTCCGACACCATACGGACAAAGTAATGATTAACGTCTACTTATCCAATGCGTGTCTTTACTAATGAAATTAAAAAATATATAATTATATTTATATATTTAAAGCCTAAGCAACGTTTCGTGTAAAGGAATAAGCACATAGTATAATCTTACATATAAAAATCTTCTGTGCGTGTGTATGAAAGTGAACTCCTCCTAAACGGTTGGATCAATTTTGATGAATTTGTTAGTGTATGTTCCAGTGGATTCGAGAATGGTTTAGATTCACAATTGGACCCGGCAGGTGGCGCTATAGTCGGGTTGCAGGACAACGTCTGCTAGGCCCACTATTATATCTATATAATACAAATGAATCGTTGTTCGATACTCTCACTAAAACTCGAGAACGGCTGGACCGATTTGGCTAATTTTGGTCTTGAAATTTATTTATTTATTTTTCTCCATCTTACATCTATCATTACAGGTTTTTTTTTTACCCAATGCGATAAATGCGCCTATATAAAATAAAAGTTTCTTAATTACACCTATAACTTATTATAAACAATGCATTTCTTGTGAATTCACTCAGCGTACAAAAGAATAGATCAGTCTCACTTGCAATGAGGTTGAGAGTGTGAAGTGCGCGCGTCAGAAATATTTGTAGAAGTCCAGGAAAGGTTTATACGGTGGGAAAATTGAAAAATCAATTGAGAAGATCACGTCTGTCGGGTCAGCCAGTACTTAATACAAGTCATACAACAAGAACAACAACCTATCAAATTACGTAGTTACTGGCCATTCAATATCTAATTTAATTAAAAGAATAGTAAAAAAATAACCAACATTCTCATTTCAAAATTTCAGTTTACACTTCAGTAGGTACACGCCGGTCTCAGGTGTGCCGACAACCGAGATTGCTCCAGAAATTGTCCTCAAATAATAAAATAATGAAATGAGATAATTTGGGCTTTGGACCCAGCTGGCTTTGAGTTTGAAAGCCTCGGTGATGATACTCTTAATTTGAATAGCTTGTTAAAATTCATTGTCAACATTGTTCCATTATTTTTCATCGTGTATTTTAATTGAAGAGGGTTTTTGGGTACAGTCAGCATTTGAATTTATTTTAAATATGCTTAGATAATATTGGGAAGTCATAAACGACATACAAAAGTATTGGATAAAATGCCATAAAAAACTATAATCCATATTCTTTTAGCTCAATCATTATTTTGGGGCGAAAGTTCTTTGGGCAAACGTTCTTAGGGCAAGCGATCATTCGGGTAAGAGGGCTTTTATGACGTACTCCGTAATGAGAACTCTCATGTTGGCGTATGACACAAGACTTAACTTTTGACCTATTGCTATGAAGCCATAGGTCAAAAGTAGTAAGATCGCGAAATTGTCCGCTTTGTCCTGTCTTACTTAATTATTTTGTGTCAATTTAAACCTTTAATCAATTTCAGTCCATTAACTATAAACAACACCTAAATGTTATATTTATAGCTTAAATAATGTAAAAAATGTTTTTAAATTATTTTTGTAGTTATTAATGTTTAAAAACATAATAAAACATTAAACATAAACATAAAATAGTCGTTACTTTTTCTGTCTCAAGCCAATAATATACCTTCTGTCTCTTAATATGTCTACTACTTTTAAAATTATATATTTGTCTACTTGTTTATCTGTGAAAACTTGTAATTGGCCTTAGTTATGTTACTTACTATTTAACTACTGTACATGTTAGCTGTAAGTTTTCCTAAAATTACTAAAATAAAATAAATAAAAAAATTCAGTGTGTACTTATGTACGCGCGTGAGAAGTTATACTTCTTCGAGTCACAAAATAGCAACGAAGGCAGTAAGTAGTTCAGCATGTACGTCAGAGATGGCGTTGTTTACAATTACTCCCGTGAGAATTTTGTGTGACGCTGTGCGCGCGCATCGTAAAATTTCACTCTCATCATTTTTTCATAACGCGCCTAAAGAAGTATAACTTCAATAAAAACATGAAATAATAATATTATTAAATAGTAATAATAGTACTATGTAAATTTTTTAAATTAAGTTGCGGGCATCTAAAATCTCATCTGTCGTTATTCTGTGTCAATTAAAAACACCTCTTATATTATTATTTCACAATTTTTATAACGACCCGTCCAATTAAAACAAACCACAGCAATATTTTCTTCAATTAATTAGCATTATTATTTGAAATCGTTCAAACGTTACCCTTACGCATTTCATCCCTTCGTGGGGAATGAAAAGCATGCTGTCGGGGTGAAAATAGGTCATGCGGACACCGCCTTTAATCTGTTTAATTAACATGGAAAAAAGGTTCGATTTCACCCCTAGGGCGATGGTTAATGATGTGTTAATTTACGGGCAAGATGAGGCATGTGGGTAGTAAAATAAAAACAGGATTTGATGCAGGGATATTTTGAAATATTTTTATTTACTTTTGCGATGCTATGTAACACCGGAGTGGGTAACATGAGGGCACGATTGCGGGGCAATTTTATTAACTTTTAAAAACGTTCCATTTTTAATCTCAGCTTCAAACTGACAAAAATCCTCTATTTATTGAAAAAATTGTATGCATGGCGTGCTGGTTGAAAGCATTGACAAAATGTTTCCTTTAAACACTTTGGTTTCGTTCGAGAACCTTTTCGTATTTAGAAGCGTTAGTCTTATTTTAATAACAAGGTATTGTTTGAACTAGAGCCGTCAGTGGTCGACGTGCTTTTTAAGGTTCCGTACCCAAAGGGTAAAAACGGGACCCTATTACTAAGACTTTGCTGTCTGTCCGTCCGTCTGTCTGTCCGTCCGTCTGTCACCAGGCTGTATCTCAAGAAACGCGATAGCTAGACAGACAAATTTTCACAAATTATGTATTTCTGTTGCCGCTATAACAACAAATACTAAAAACAAAATAAATATTTAAGGGGGGCTGCCATACAACCAACGCGATTTTTTTGCCCTTTTTTACTCGATGTCTAATGTTGTGTAGATAATGGTACGGAACCCTTCGTGCGCGAGTCCGACTCGCATTTGGCCAGTTGTTTAATAATACAGAAATGCTAAATTGATTTGCCGTGTTTAAGAGCCCGCCACTACAGCCCAACGCGAGCGATTTCGTACCTCTCGCCCCGCCCTAAATACCAGACTGATTGAACAAATTGAAAAAGATAGCGCTATTACTACCGCGTGCAAAAAGAGAGACAGAAAAGTGTGCTCGCTTAGAATTAAATAACGTAAGCGCCAAATCACATAATTACCAATTACGAGAAAATCACGCAGAAAAACTAAAAAATAAAACGTCACGATTTGAGATAATAATGTTACCTATCTATTAGGCTAAAAATTATCATTAAATTCCATAAGGTTTCAGAGATCCAACTTAAAATACCTAAGTGTAAAATAAGGTGTTTTCATTTTCTTTTTTTTATCGAGAATTTTTTATCCAATCGAGATTTCGCTTCAACAGATTTAAAAATTATAAGCCCAAGTTTAATGGTGTCCAAATAACAAACTCTAAAGACTTACAGATACCGAGATCTAGATCACCCAATATCACCAAAAGAGCTTCATACGGGCTCTTAATTCCAAGAACCTGCTCTAACACAGTAAATTCATATATCGATCTGGTACCGTAGGTAAGGCCCAATAGTTTTGAGCTTTTGCTACCTTTCAAAACCTTGTCATATATTATATGACACCGTTTTTACATTGATTGTCGTGGCGGTCAAAAAGGTTTATGTCTACAACTGAAATTATGTTGACGACACGGTTGGCGCAGTGGCTGAGCGATCGATTGCTGCGCAGCGTGTTGCGGGTTCGATTCCCGCCCAGGGTAAACATTTGTGTGGTGAGCACTTGTGTTTGCCTTGTGTCTGGGTGTTGTTTATCTATATATGTATGTATTTACAAAAAAAAATGTATTTATTTATGTATATCAGCTGTCTGACACCCATAGTACAGGGTCTCCCTAGTTTAGGGTCAGATGGCCGTGTGTGAAAATGTCCCCACATATTATTATTGTTATTATTATTATGTCAGACACAGTTACGTAAAAAAATACAACAATAAAGAACATACATTTCAATCTAAAGGTAACCTATAAGAAAAAGCATTTAAAAAAAAAAGAAAACCGCCTCACAGAACACACATTACTTTACTTTCGGAAGTCGGCGGCGGTGCCTTTGTTTGTTGTTTTGTATTGCCACCGACTTCCGAAAGTAAAGTAATGTGTGTTCTGTTCTAAAGTTGTTTATCACTTTTTAGTTTTTGAAGGCGGTTTTCTTTTTTTTGAAAAAGCTTTTTTTTTTCGCTTTTTAGTGTTGCCTTAACATCCAAATCCAATAAAAAACGGCGACACACCTAAAAAACATTGTAAGTCCTCCAAACATTGAAGAAACTAAAACATTTTGGTAAAATTTATATGGGACCATTTCGGAATAAACTTCTTTCGAACAAAAAAAGAATTTTGCAAATCCGTCTAGGTATATATGACAGAGTTATGCCAGAATATACATAAAAAAATATATAAACATTCCAATTATAACCTCCTCCTTTTTTAAGTCAGTTAAAAAAAGAACACGATATAATTTCCCACAAAGTCAAATCTTTACTAAACTCAAATTCCATTCAAAAAATAATCACAACCCTATTATTATTTTGCAAATAAACGAAAACGTATACAATCGTAACAATAACAAAATCCGGTATTTCTCCAAACGGATTTGAGTGTTCCTCGAAAGGGTTCCTCAAATCTCTTTGGTTCGCATCAGCGGCTTCATGACAAATTGCCTGTCACAACCCTAGCACAGGTAATGTATGATTTATTGTTGGAATTGAATACTCTTTTTGTGGTAGTAAGCTAAAAGAGTTTTGAATTATGTACGATGTAATGCGTGGTTGATATTATGTGAGGAATATACCAGTTCTTGGAAGTTAGAAGAAATTACCCCAGCATATTTCGAATCACGTATCAATCTCTTATTATAAAAATTACAAGAGATAAATTATAATTATTTGTTAACAATGCCATGTTGAGGTCAAAGACATACTTATCGTTGCGTTTAGTAGTAATTTATATAAATCAGAATATACCCGGTTGTTGTACACATAATGCAACGTACTTATTTAGTTTTTAAAAAGGATAAATTAAAAACGTCTTTCAATTTGTCTTTCAATTTGGTTGTTGCTTTCTGGCGCATTTTTTTATTTGTTTTAAAAGTGTTTCAATGTTAATTTTGTTTAAAGTAGGTACTGGAAATGTGGGTTTTTTAAACTTCTTAGGGAAACTTTGACAATAAACGAAAATATGCTTGAACTTTTCACTTTGAAAAAATGCAGTACAAAATAAATTCAAACATAAAGAAATTAAGAACTAGAATGTTTATTTAAGAGACAGGAAATTCTTGTCGTTCGTTTTTTTCCCTTTACAATACAAAGCCTAATACATCCTCATTTACCCGGTACTTAAACAAAACAGTAATGGCATAGTTGAATTACTTGGTATACCTATTAAAAGTAAACATAATAATTATTATGATAGACATTATAAATTTATGGACCGATTACTATTCAGGAATGCATACTATGAACACCAAAAGCGACCATTACAGAAGCAACGACATAATATATCAATAACAAAAAACATGGTCATGAATAAAAATGAATTAGACAAAAAACTCCAGAATCATTTTCTCCCAAAATACCATAATACTCGATGATGTATGCGCCATGATTTGATTAAATTTCCCTTATACACCATCCACTCCTCTTTACACCGATTTACCAGAAATAGTTGCATTTAAACGGATTTCGGGGAAATTACGGATCTTGGGGAAACTGTGGATTATGATATTAGAGGGTGAATATTTTTTGGGTAAATTTCATTATTGTAATGTAATGTGTCATCCTATTGATTGATATTTAAGTGTGGATCGGTTTTATTGGGATATGGACGCCATCTGTCTAAGTTTGATTTGATTAATAGGTTGATACGTTTATGCGATTTAGTGTTTAAGGTTGACCATTGTGATATTTTATTGTATAACTAAATCCGTTGACTGGGTTTGCAAATTTTATATGAGGGCGATTATGGCAACATTTCATCTCTACTTCTTTTTCTAGCGCCTCTCCGAACTGTACGGTGAAATAGTTCCGCAGCGCTCGAAGGACCAGTCCATTCTCGTAGGTTCCTTAGCCAAGACTTCCTCCTGCAACTGAAACCTCGCTTCCTAAACCTTACCCATCATAATAAGTTGTAAAAGAGCGTATCTTTTGCACCTTACTACGCGCCTTAGATACGCAACTTTCCTTACATAAGGTATCCCAAAGATTGCATTTCTTGACCACACTTCGCATGATGTCTTCGTTTGTAACTTTCTGAGTTCAACTAACTTTTAGCATTCGTCTATAGACACTCACACATACGTATGTACGTACATTTATCTATATATGTATGTATTTAAAATATATTTGTATATCAGCTCTCTGACACCCATAGTACAGGGTCTCCCTAGTTTGGGGTCAGATGGCCGTGTGTGAAAGGTCCCCACATATTATTATTATATTATTATTATTTCAAATTATTGCGTAAATAAATTATGATGTACGCAATGCTTTTGATTCATTATGTCAAAAGCCGAGTTTTTTAACATGTAGTTACACATGAACCTATGCTTAAGCTTTGTTTGTTTGGATGAAATCAAAAAATGCTTAACTGATTTAAAAGATTAATTCACCAGTAAGAAGCTACCTTAAGCCTGAGTATTATAGGCTATATTTAACTATCGAATAATTAGGGATCTGTTAGAAAATCACGCGAAGGAAGTCGCAGGCAAAAGTGCTAGTATTTAATAAACTAGGAGAAACTTATCTATCCATTTAACTCTAACCGATGCGTTTTAAGCCCGCGACCCCAAACAATACAGCCGGACCCTCGGTTATCTAACAATAAGTCATCATTTATAAAATTGACGTTCATACTCAATCTCATAGATGGCGCTATCTGTTCCATTAGAATTAATATGCAGTGTCACATTTTTGAAGTATTTAAATTAAAACTTTTACAAGAGGAAATTTTAAGAACTACCTAATGACTTTGTAAGTTTGTGTCTGCTAGTACATGAAAATAGAAATGAGCATATTATAACATAAAATAAAATGATATTATAAAGATAGAAGAAAAGTTCCGTATATTTATAAAAAAACAATTTAATAATTCTAATAAAAACATGTTAACATTCCATAAATGAAATATTTAAGTAATAAATATAATAATTATAAATTAATTATGAATTGATCAATTTGCAACATTGTTCCAATGTTAATTTAATAATTTCCTAATACAGAGGTTCCTCTCTTTTACTCTATTGCTGCGCCCAACAGGACTAATTTTAAATACCTACTGCCTAAGCATATTTATACTTATTTATTTATTTAAAAAACATGGACGCCTTTAGCTAAAATAAATAGATCAGAAACAGACTAACAGCCAGTAACAAGTCTTCACTTGAAATTCAGTAAAATAGTAATTCTATGGACATTAGGTACAATACCCTATTAAAAAAAATAGGAACAGAAAGACACTAAATAACTATAGTACGCTGCATTTATACTCGCATTATATACTAAAATATCGTACTCCTAATGGACAACCAATAAAGATGTTGAGTATTGAGCATAATTTATTTTTAATGAAATATTCTTCATATTTGTAACAATAATATGAAACATAACAGCACAATATCTACTTATCCCCGATAGAGGGAACGGCGCCAGTTGTCCACCTATATCTCGAAATAGACCCTCAACTCAAAGGTATTTGAGGAAATCCAGTTACGTTATTCGTATACAGGATGTGTGTGATGTGCATTTTTATTTGTAGACGAAAAATATGTTCCAAATCGTAATAGTACGTGTACGTAGTGTTCATAAAACAAAGCTAAAATGTGATATTATCTAAACTAACTGAACATTATAAAAATAATAGATTTTTTTATTTTGGTTTGTAATGGATAAAATAGAATAATATCCTGCTACGTTATCCCTGAATTCTATTTGTTGCTATATTTTATTTAAAAAATTGGTTGTCCGGAAAGTCGGTTTACTGACGATAGTTGAACGTGACAACGCGAAAGAATCATTACCTTTATCGCTGTAATTATCGTTGCTATAAACAATTGACACCACATTCACTTTTCACTTGGAACGCCTCAGAGCGAGGTAACGCCGCAGAGCGAGGTAACGCCGCATGACGTCATGTAACGCCGTAACGCCGCATGACGTCATGTTTTTTCGTGCGTGCAGCCGGCTCTATCGAATTATAAGACGTTGTCACGTCAAAAAACATTAGGGATCCATAAAATAATTCACGCGGGCGAAGTCGTGCTAGTGAGTAATAAAAACTTGAGCGTCACTAGTGCCACAGAAGATTTTAACTTGCAACTTCGGAGAGGTTATATAATTTAGAAGACTTTAGAAGAAATAATGTTTTATGCGGGATTGAAAAAAGGTCCCAGAGTATTAGAACTGACCTACGTTTTGGAACGAGCAACTAGCTTCAACTTTCTGACTAATTAACCGACTCGTTGCCAATTTGAAAGTGCCTGTAAATGTGTTTCTTTTTAATTTCGCTCCCCCGAGTCTTTCTAGGTATTCTTTTCTTCCGCTGCCTCGAACCAGTTCCAGCAGTAAATTAATTTAATTAAAATAAAATGCTTAAACAATAATTTTGAACAAATGGCACTTATTAAAAGGTAAGCAAGAGTAGATAAATAATATCGAGATAGATAATAATTTCGTGAAACTGAATTCTTTAAAATTATTTTGAAATAATATCATCAACCTGTATCAAAATAACGTATGAATGTTGCATGACGTCTTTCCCGCGCCGATATTATTTACCGCCCCCGGTCATAAACCTGTCGCCGATGAAGATAAACTGCTCCGGACGGTGGCCACACATTTTTTGGTTGACCCTACGTCGTGACCACGCATTTGGTAGAAAAAAAAATATATAAGTGGACAGTCGGCCATAGTTTTGTGGGAAATTATTAGATTATGGTGTCCTAATTGATGGTTTGTGTATGATGTTGTTTTGTTTTGTCAACCTAACGTCTCATAATTTACTCTTGATCTAGCCTTTTCCCAACTATATTGGGGTCGGCTTTTAGTCGAACTGCATGCTTCACATGCAGCTGAAGGCCTCAAATGGAGCGACTGTTTTCTGACCTCCACAAACCAGTTACTGTGTAATAATAATAATAAAATGTTATTTTCAGACCAGGGTCCATAGTAGTACTTTCACACCAAAACATGCTTAATAATTAAAACTTTAAATACAAAATTGAATACAAATTTGTAACAGAATTATAATAAAAATAATTATTGTAGTTAAATTAATTACCTAAATTATAACAAAGAAAACATCAAAATAAATACAAAAAATTGCAATTAAAGTAATTAACGGTCTTGAATTGACTAATCAATAATGTGATACCCCTTGGTATATCTGGTTGTCAGACTTTCTGCAGGGACCAACTGCTTGCCCTATCTTAAACCGAGGCAGATTTTTACAGAATAGCCCTGTCGGTTCCAAACCTCACTCGGATTAGTAAGCTAGTAATAGATGTAGGATTGTAAATTAATCTGAAGACCAATTCTCGTAATCTAATCGCTCTCTTTCATACCCATCTCATCTCAGCGAGAATTGATATCACAAACTTGTCAAAGATACAGGCAAATATGACGCAATTTGAGACTGCAATTGGAATGCAAAAGTTTTTAAAATCACGAGAATTGTAACACTGACCTTCAAATAAATAATAATAATAATAAAACATTTAATTCAGACCAAGTCCATATTCTTGTTACTAACAATTCGCTTAAAAACTAATGTTAGTAGGTATAGGTACATAGTACACAGCACACTTAAATTGCGAAATGAAGTCGCATCCATCTTTGCAGCATGGGGGACTCCCACCGATCTGCAAAAACACCCAGTGTAGTGTTGGTACTGCCACGAACGCGAGTGAGTAGGGAGGCGCATCTTTTCCGAATGATAGCGGCGAAGCCATCAACCCGCGCTTCAGCAAACATCCCTGACGCACTGCAACGCCATGGCAGCCCCAACAGTACCCTGAGTGCATTGTTATATTGGACACACAGGTCGCTGTATGCCCGTTGCGAATAACTGACCCACAGGCTTCAGGTGTAAAAAGATTGGCAATAAACAAAAAAAAAAACTTAAACCCATATAAACTCAAATAAACCAAAAAAAACTCAAAAAAAACCCAAAAAAACTCTTCTACTCTTTATTTAAACTCAAACCCATTTTTTACCCATATACAGGCACATTTGAATTTTCAAGGAGTCAGTCAGAATGTTGAAGCTAGTTTCTCGTTCGGAACTCGGTTTCTATAGAGAACTAGCGGGCCCTCCAGACGTTGTCCTGCCCTGAAAAATATAAATCGACTACAGCGCCACCTACCGGGTTCAATTGTGAATCTCGCATCAACTGGAACAAACACTAACAAATTCATCAAAATCGATCCAGCCGTTTAGGAGGAGTTCACTTTCATACACACGCACAGATGATTTTTATATATAACATAACGAGCAAAAAAACACCAGAAACACGCTTTTAAACTCTTTTAAAAGAAGTTTCATCATTTCAGCCGAAAGACGTCCACTGCTGGATATAGGCCACCCCCAAAAATTTGCCATTTTCGCCACGCTTGGCAGGCGGGTTGGCGATCGCAGTATGGTTGTTACAAAGGCAGAGAGAACGCTGAGTCTCTTAGTCGCCTCTTACGACACCCACGGGAAGATATGGGATGGTGCTATTCTTTACGTTCGACACCATACGGAAAAGAGGTTTAGAGTAAAAGATAATCATAATAAAAATAATCGAGGCAGCTAAGAGATGACCAATCCTAATGGCGCCCATTCACGAACATGACGCACGGATCGGTGCCATTTCTCAATCATCATCATCATTTCAGCCTAAAGACGTCCAATGCTGGACATAGGCCTCCCCAAGGGGGGGTTCTGCCATAATCGCCACGCTTGGCAGGCGGATTGGCGATCGCAGTATGGTTGTTACAAAGGCACAGAGAACGCTGCTGCCCCTTCTCTGGTAAGTCCCTTAGTCGCCTCTTACGACACCCACGGTAAGATATGGGATGGATATATATTTCTCAATGTTTACCATTATTTTACTTCATTACAACATCCGCAATAAAAATAATTCTTCTCTTCCTATGTTCTATCTTCCCTTCGCCATGCATCAAATCCTTCTTACCTCTAAGTACATTACAAAAAAATGCATGACGACACATACCCATTATCAAAAGTAACAACAAAATGCAAATCTACATTTTCAATCAACAATGAAGATTGAAAATAAATGTAATCTGCGTGAAACGTCAGTACGCACGTGGCGAGTCATGTCACAACGTGTTATATGCAAATATGACATTAGATAAATATGGACGTCGGGATTGTAACGAATTTGCATTTTTATTTTTAATCACTTAAGTTATGGTGAATGTTGATGTAGGAGATATTTTATAGACGCTAGAGCGATACATAGGAATTTTCTGGTTAGTTAAATATAACCTTTGTTTTGCATTATTAATTGAACTCTCAGTTTGTTTTTTTCTTAGAATAGGTTTCGAAACATTGAAACCATCTAGTTTTACTAGTACTTTGTCATCATCATCATGTCAACCTGTAGACGCCCACTGCTGGGCATAGGTCTCCCCCAAGGGGGGGTTCAGCCATAATCGCCATGCTTGGCCGATGCATGTTGGCGTTGTTGTTGTTGGTGTTGTGTTGTAAATTTTCTTACAGCTCCTTAATTGATTAATAATAAAATTGCCTAGTGCACTTAGTGATAACGAAGCTACGTTATTACTAAGTGCCATACAATGCATTTACAAACATAGAAACTAACATTCATAAACAACCAAACCCGGAATAACCTGTAGGCCATACAGATTTTTGTTCTGTGAGGGAATCGAACCCGCGACAAGCAGCGCAGCAGACATTCGTTTAGCCTCTGCGATAAACGGTGTCGGCAAACAAACAAACATACAAAACAAACAATTCTTCTATCTTAATATTATACTTAAGACTAGCGACCCGACCCGGCTTCGCATGAGCCTATAGCCTTCCTCGATAAATGGACTATCCAATACAAAATTTTTTTTTCAATTCGAACCAGTAGATCCTGAGATTAGCGCGTTCAACCAAACAAACAAACAAACTTTTCAGCTTTGTAATATTAATATTACAAGGCTGAAGAGTTTGAAATATATACTTAAGTATATATTTACCAACAGAATAAATCATATAATAATAAAAAAAAACAAAGTAAGTAGTTATAATAATTACGAGAATTTTCTCGGTTTCTGCTGTCTTGACTGGTCCAAGGTGGAAATACTGAAAAAATAAGTTCGATGAAGAAAAAGGAAAGTGAAAGTGTGAAGTTGAGTTCGAGTTGTAGGTATAAAGTTTGGTGTATATTTGAAATCCTTAGACGTAATAAAACCTTATAAATGGGTACCACACATTACATTTTCCACAGCTAAAATGAACAAAAGTCCAACACAAAAATGATAATTTCCTCTCAAGTGTTACCTTGGCCATCTGTCTCAATCCTAAGACATGTTGGAGAGTTCTCAGCAGTACTTGTAAGTACCACTTGTCCCCACAAAATCCATAGATATTTGTTTGGATCGAGGGTGGCATAATGGATCATACAAATCTGTTACAAATTTTTGAGGGAGACAATACATAGATATTTTGATCGATTACCGGATTTTATGATAGTTTTGAAATTATTGAGTTGGTATTTTGTGTGGCCAATTTGAATATATAACATACAATCAATCAGTCGAGACATCATTATTTATGGTTTCTGTTTTGTTATCAAATTCGATGATAGTGTCTAAACTTTGATACCGACTCTATGCTCCAACTGCAATTGTAAACACTGTTGACGAAAATCATCAAAACCAAAAATAAATAAAAAAAAGTTGACTTGTTTCTATTTTTTCAGTTTATTTATGAAGTAAGCTTGAAAATTGTAAATTATCAATTTTTCACGCAGTTGGGTTTTTTGTACTTTACGATCAACATAGACAAACAGAATCCCCTTTTTATCTGTCTATGTTAAAAAAAAAGCAAAGAAAGAAAAGTCTAATTTTCTCGCTTCATGAAAGAAAATGAGAGAGACAGACCGCAGAGTTTCTACTTTATTATAAAAATATCATCATCATCTACCTAGCCTTTCCCACCTGTATTCGGCCAACCCAGTAACTGGGTAACATGATACCCCTTGGCAAGACTGGTAGTCAGACTTTCTAACTTCTGACTACCTATAACAACTGGCAAAAAATCTACAAATGACCGCCGGGACCAACGGCTTTACGTGCTTTCCGGGGCACGTATAAATATTGGTATAATTGGATGGTCACCCATCCATGGAACGACCGCAACAAGGGTAGCTTAACCATGGTATGACTTTACTTAGCCATCCCCCCATCTTAGTCATCCCATCTTTATTATTTTCACAGTAAACCCATAAACAGAACAAAACATCCATTATTTTAAAACATCCTCATATAACGTATCGGACCCTTATTACATCATCGTATCGTATTGCTAAAACAAAATATTCTATACGACACCGCTTTTAAAAACAACCGATGATTTTTTTATAATATAATTGCTAATTTGCCTCATCTCTGTGTTCTCTTATTCCCCATTGTAATAAATCCGGTGCACACCAAAAGCGAAGCGATAAAGTGAGTTTAAAGCTAGTATGAATTGCACACGATACAAGTGCTAAATCTCGAATTCATAATAATGAAAAATTCTTCTAGGTTGGGAGAATATTATGGTGTTAAAAACATCAACATAAATCTTTTTGGTACAAGTTTCTTCGACTGGTGTTTCATGTACAGACGTCAGCAGCTCAAGCCATTTCAAACTGTAAAATTGAATATGCCTTAATTTTTTGTAATAAAGTTGAAAATCTATCAAATAAATTTGACAGATTGTGGTAGCTTGGTGTGCTGGCCTCTGTACAAGTTTTGGCTAAAAGCAACGACTTGACATACCTTATTTATTTATTTGTTATAAAGTGGCAGAATACAGCTAAAAATATTTAACAACATAATAGGAAACAATTATAGGCGACAGAAAACAGAAAACCTAATTATAATTATCTCACATACTAGGATATCAGGAAAAAAATATTGATTTTCAAATTACCGACTCACAATGGCGATCTACCAATCGGCAATCATTGCTCGGTACCTACGACGTAGTAGAAAGTCTTTGCTCTGCAGCAGCGCTAATATCTGCAGGCGATAATATTTTAAGTAACAAATCTCCCTTGTTGGAATGGTGCCTTTATCACATCCCATTTTAAAAATTTCAGGATTATCTCTCGCTACCTGATGAATTATTATTTCTTTTTTCTTCCTTATTTGTATTTGAATCTGCTCTAATTATTTCCCCTTGAGTAAACAAAGGGAATGGGGAATGTTTTAGAGTGCTATTGTCGTTAAATAAAATGGCTTATTTTTATTTACATTCACATTATTGGAAGATTGAATGGACACAATATGAATATCTGTACCAATAATTATGATAATTTATCTTGCAAAATAAATTGTCGATTTCAATTGACAGTTAAGAACATTTTCATTTGACCATTTAGTGAAATGCTGCTAATTAATTTGTAAGTATCCCAGTAGCATAAAATACAATAAAATCAAAATAGGTACTTTTTATAACGCAAAAATAGCTTGACTCATCATTATCATGTCAACCTTTAGACGCCCACTGCTGGGCATAAGTCTCCCCGCCTAAATAGACAACCTATGCTATTTTATAATACTCTAAACTTCTGACCGCGACTTCGCAGCGTGTAATTTAAATAAAGTCAAAGTCAAATCATTTATTTCAATTAGACCATTAAAAGGCACTTATAACGTCATAATAAAAAAAATATAAAGTTGATTCTAGTTGCCCATTCCAAAAGGTAATTTCGTATAGAGAAGAATGGGCAAGAAACTCCATACTTACTCTTTTAAAAATAAATGTGTACAATATTTTGCATTTACAGTTTACAGTCATATAACTATATGTGAACACGATGGACCTTGCATAAAAACACTATATTGAAGTATGTACAAAGTATTACAAGATAAAAAATGACAGCTAAGTTGTGTACATAGATACATAGTGTTCACATATTATTATTTACAATTATTGTAAAAGTAGACAACCACTCCATACATTTCAACTAACTTTGAACCAGTGTGTGAACCAAAGCAAGAATTAATATAATGTATATACTAAGTATAAACTAAGTAGTTTTAATTAGCAATCAGTTTGATTGTGTCTAGACTGTAGATTGTTCTATGGAGCCCGAGCCAGCATGTTTCCAAGCATTCTTGTCATGGATATAATCCTCTAAACTGTAATATGCTTGTTTACAGAGTGTACTTTTAATATATGTTTTAAATTTTCATTCATTTAGTTGCAATATATCACTAGGAATTTTGTTATAATACTTAACACAGAACCCCATAAAAGATTTATGAACTTTAGACAATCTAAAATATGGTTACATACACTATCAAACATTATTATGTTTGATAGTGTATGTAACCATATTTTAGATTGTAGTTATGATATTCCATAATTTATCACATTAGGCAATAATGTAGCTTTCTATCAGTTTAAGAATGTTTGTAAGCGGACGGAAGACAGTATACATAATTATCTGCCTAGCCTTTTCCTAACTATATTGGGGTTACCTTCCAGTCTAACCGGATGCAGCTGAATACCAGTGTTTTACATGGAGCGACTGCCTATCGGACCTCCACAACCCAGTTGCACCCAGTAACGGGGTTACCCCTTGGTAAGACTGGTTGTCAGACTTTCTGGCTTCTGACTACCCATAACGACTTCCAAAGATCTGCAAATCACAGCCGGGACAAACGGCTTTACGTGCTTTCCGAGGCATGGAGCGAACTTGGTATGATAGGGATGGTCATCCAACCACAGACCGACCGCGGCTAGCGTAGCTTAACCTTTGACCGATCAAACTGTGCGGCTTTAACTTAGCTACGAGCTCCATATACAAGAAAAAATACAATGTAAGAAGAAACATCAAAAATCAATACTATAAAACACATCCATCATCCAGAATTCAAACCGTATCACGGACACAAACGGACACAATTCGACACTGATGTATCACTTATCCCTGAAGTTCTGCTTACCCCAAGGGTCGGTAATCCGACGACATCTTCACAATTACTTGCCCTTACACCCGCACTCAATATTGCTTTACACAATAGAGGTTAGGAAGTATAGACAACTGGATGTGACATTGGCATTGCAGAAATTAAATAACTTAATAAAAATAATAATAATAAAACGTTTAATTCGTTTAACAGAATCATAGCCACACACAAACAATGAAATAGAACAAATACACATAATTAAATTATACACATGTTACCTACTGATTTCCATTGCTCAGTAAGTGAACCATACCTATAGCAATGATTAAGGTACTAGCAATCGAACCTCTGCGCGAATGCCCTCAGGATGCCGTTGAAGCTAGTCGAAAACCCTGCACACCAGGGATGTGCACCGCTTTCGCATAGAAAGAGATAAAGTTTATTTGTTTATAAAAGGTAATCTCTGGAAGTGCTGGTCCGTTTGTAGTGAAACTTCCACTGATACAAACCTACACTACTGCCGAGTACCATAGGCTATTCTTGACTTCTAAACTGATGAAGTCCCGAGCATAAACTAGTGTCGCAAAAGATGGTATGCAGATAAGGAGGCAGTCTAGCCGTGGGCCGCAAAAGTCTGACGATGATGATGACCTCAGTAACAAAATTTATTTGGATCCAACCGATCTGGATCCGGATTCGATCCGGCTGAAGCGCAGTTTTTACCTCAATCTAGGTTGTCGTAGTGTATTTTTAGATAAACCCCACGAGTTAACAAATACAGTATTGGAAATTGATGATTTTTTAGAACAGGACGTTAGAAGGTCAATTCCAATTATAGTTGCAATCTGACCTCAGTAACTATCAATATCAAAAGATGTAGGTAAATTAGAGCATTTTTTATCGATTAAGACTGAAATTTGAATGTGATCGTTTCTAAAGTTAGTAGAATTGCTTGAACGTTTTACCCTTATCTAGTAAAACGTACATCTTTGTTCAAGTAACAATAAAGGGTCCCTCAATTCACCGATTTATCGTGTGTTGATTCAATCATAGATTCCTTTTTAAAGTTTCATGTTTGGAAACCAATTTGGGATTATGATGGCTGACGCTATTTATTTTTAGTGGTATTGCTGTTGTCAGATAACATTTTCGCTGATTTATGATCTTATGTCGTTACATTAAAATACGTACACGGCGGAAGGGGATAATGAATTCTGTTCATGATTTTAGACTACGTCGTGATGAAATTCTTCGCGGGTAATTAAAAAAATATCAGCTGTTTCATGTAAAACTGGAACACTACACGATTCAAATCTATAGATAAGATGTATTTTTGAACAAAATGTAAAAATATTTAATGCCCAGCGCTAAATATTTTTGTAGTTTGTTTAAAAAATTTGAATTGTAGAATCAGGTTTCAAATCCACGTAAAAAGGTTTTGTCGAAAGGTCATTTCCATGATGTATTTAATTATGAAAAAACGTTAGACAAGCCAATTGAAATTAATTTAGCGAATGAAAATAAACTGTCATACTTATTGTCAACGTTCACAAGATTTTAACTAATAAGCCTTTTGTACCTTAAGATCATCATCTAAAACTTCATTAACGCATATAATATTGTCTATTCCTTTAATCTTGACTTTAACTAAACAATCTCATCAAAACTTAACAATACGAACAGAAATTCACAATCTATTCATACCGTCGTCTTGTTTTGACAAATTCCAACGTTGCCAAGTAACTGTTCCATTAGTACAATTAATTATTTACCATCTTGGATCCCAATTTGTCCTTTGACCAACTAGTGCTTGAGATATTGTTAATCCTGGTAAAAGGTCTTGTCGATGGTACCCTGGATTTATAGCTTGTCATCCGTAAACTTCGAATAGTTTGGGTGTTAATGGGAATTTTGAAGTTGATGTAATGGGTAGATTTACAGATATTGTAAGTGGTCGTTTGAAATTTTAGCGTAACTTAGAATTATAGTACCTTAGCAATTTTGAAGCTTCTGAATTTACACGTTACGAAAAATTGACCATTTCCGATCTGTGGAATGTATCATTTAAAAACTTCTTTGAATACCTCCGGATCTGTTTTTAGGTCTATTAGCTAATACCTGCCTATCACTTTTAGAACATTTATTTTTATTGTTTTTGGTCTTTATTCCAAAATTATAAAAGACATCAAATTGTACTTAGTCTGTGTGTGCAAAAAACAGCTCTGACAGCTGCTACTTCATATTAAATGTATAATAATCAATTTATTAAACCAGTACCTAAAACATCTTCTTTTTCAAGACACAACCCGCAACATCGACAAACCGATCCAATCCCTTTTACCTAGCAATTTGATATCAGCCACATAATCCCGTCTGCCACAAACAATGCGCCGGAATACATTAGCTTGAAGTCGACAACCGCCACAAGTCTTCAGTCCCCTTTGAGGTATAGCTACACAAAATTAAGCTTCGCTAGAATGGTTCCCTACAATAGTTTTGTCTTGAACGATGAATTGCCTTTTGTTGGTTTGTAAGTCAACGTCGTTTGGTAAGTCCGTTTCGGAATATTTTGGTATTATTCTGTGAGTAGTAACTTCTTTGTCTATTTTTGTTTTAGTTTTTGTAAAATCTTTTTGTGGTAATTCATTAAAATTGTCTTTGTTATCAAATGTTTTAATAAAACTTGAATGCAGTTCCTAAGGCCCGTTAGTTCTAGCCAGAGTGATCCTTTAATAAATAATAATAAAAAGTTTTATTGACAAAAATAATAAATATTACATTTAAGTTTGAAGCCCTGACTCCTGAGCTAGGTGGTACCTGTGTTAAAGGAGTCAGTGTCTTCACCCGGTTTTGGAACATTGACAATTTATACAATAATTTTAAATAAAATAATGTAAAAATTAATGGAAGTGCATGCATGCTCTTGATTGGTTTGGAGTTCGTGTGTGCATGTGTGTTTTTGTGTGAGAGTGTGTGTGTGCGTGTGTGTGCATGTGTGTGTATGTGTGTGTGTGTGTGTGTGTGTGTGTGTGTGTGAGAGAGAGAGGGAGAGAGATTGTGCTTGGTGGCTGGGTTTTGGGTAATATTTGAGTTTGTTTGCCTACCTTACTATTTGATTACCTCGATTATAGTTCTTTCAGTAAGTTTTCGGTCTGTGTGTAATCCAGTGTTTGAAGCCATGTGTTTAGTTTTTTAACTTATTCTACTACTACTAGTTAGATACTACTAGTTTTTTAACTACTAGTTACATGGGGCTATTATGTATAACATTAATTTATCCTCGTGTTGACAACTACCTCTGAGTTAAGTTTCTAGACCAAGTCCAAAGAATTTTTTTCGCAAAAAAAATTGAAACAATAAAAAAAAGTAACAAGAAAAAAATGTGCGGATTATCCTATCACTATTAAGCAAGCTACAATAAGTTTCACGGAAGATCAACCCTTGAACAGGCCGGGAAAAAGAAAGAATAAAGGAAAATAAAAAATTCAAGATTCCTACAATACAATGCCAAATGTAGTGTTAAATGTGAAGACGACATCGCAACACAAATTCGTATACAAGCATTTTATTTACCATTCCTAGTCAGTAACTTCGCAATAATGATACAGCTAGAACATTTAGCGATACAATAAAATCCAAAATATAGCGTGGAGTCATTTCAATAAATTCCCAACACTCATTGACGTACAAACTGCCTGTTTTGAATTTCACTAGCTTTTGAAAACGAGATCCGAAGCACTTAGACACGGATCAGTACATGAGAGACACACAGTCCAATTTGAATGATACAACGTTTATTCTATATGATAAGTATTGAATTTCTGGTTGAGTAAGTGATTGCAAATAAAAGCTGTAGCTGTTGAGTTTATTGAAAATGGAGCAATGTGTGGTTAACGATAAAATAACGATTTTAAATTGAAATACTGAATTGATACCAATTTAACTAAAGTGAGGGGTCTTTTTAAAAAAAATTGAAAAGAAACTTGAGCAATAACTTTGCAAATAACTCTTTAAAAGGGGGGGACAAATATGGCGGTTTGACAACTTTTATATTGAAAATAAGTCAATTTGTCATGTTTATTCTTCAGATGAAAGTTCATAACAATCATGCAAAATTGGAGTAAGTTGTTCAAAAGTGTGTAAGATTAAGGAACATACATCTGAAGTTAAATACAAGTTTGTAATAAATAGACCATTTTATTTAAAGATGTACTCCGCATAACTGACAACGGAATCGTTGATGCAGCTGATGATGTTGATGATGAAGTAATCTTGGTTCACAATCCAAATATCTCATCGTTCTCCAAAGCAGTATGTCTCGAACATCTTATGCCTATCGAGAGCCGTTTAAGAGCATTTCGCCATAACAATAAACTTTGAAGGGACGCCACATTTACATACGTATTGCTGCCTAAAATGTTTGACAGTTCAAAACAGATGTAGTATTGTTTAGATTTGGGTAAAGCCTTTGATGAATACGATATAAGATGGTTATCTTAGTTCATATTGTTCATAGTTGTGATGATTTGTTGAAGTTGTTAGAAGAAGCTTTTAAGCTGTTTGGGAGTTCTGTGATTATTGGTAAAGGTGTGTGATGATAAGGTATAGTTATACATAATTTATTGTGTGAAAAAAATTAAGGTTGATATTGCAGTGACTCTAACTAGGTCTATACTGTCAAAATCTCCCACAGTGAGTTTGTATGAAGTGAGCTTAGAGTAAGTTGTCGTCCCACCTGATGTTAGGGATTGACCACTACCCTAAATTCAACGAGGATTCAATAGGATTTCACAGAATAGCAATACTGTTCGACGACACGGTTGGCGCAGTGGCTGAGTGATCGACTGCTCAGCGTGTTGCGGGTTCGATTCCCGCCCAGGGTAAACATTTGTGTGATGAGCACTTGTGCTTGCCTTATGTCTGGGTGTTGTTTACCTATACATGTGTGTATTAAAAAAAATGTATTTGTGTATGTATACCAGCTGTCTGACACCCATAGTAAAGGCGGACTTAATGCCTTGATGATGATGATGATGATTATTTATTATTTTACTGTTCATTTCATGAATGCCTGTTTCAGATTTAATTATGCCACTTTTTCTAAGTATATTTTCGTGAATTCATCTTGATTGAAAATCAATTATCAGTACATGTTTAACTATAATTGTACAAAAGCACAAAATTGCACAAAATTTGACATCAGTTCAATATCATTCCAAGTTTTGTACGACCATTTTTTTCACACACATCAATCCATTCAAGCGAATCTAAATGATCGATAGCAAATTCAAAGCTCTTATTTCAACGAAACAAGATTCCATTTTGTTCATATAAAGGTTTTTAAATTCACAAATAGAAAGTTATCATTCACATTTGCCCGCGTGGACGGATACGATCCGTCACGTAAACGACGCGTGTTCACGATTCATCAAACATGATAGTTTTGCAACAATTTTATCTTTGTCAATGATTATTCAATTTGAAGAGTCTATTTTTTTTGTTGGTGTTTTCACTTTGTGTGAAATTTTTGAATGACAATGAACATTTCTAACATTACTGTGAATTTATTTATTTATTAACATTTTATTTATAACTTCACTTCTTTTTTTTTTCTTCTTTTCTTCTTTTTTTTATTACTTTTTGTTATGCACCCGCCTTATTATCTCTTCATCACCCTTGGTTGACTGGTAGAGAATGCCTAAGGCATTAAGTCCGCCTTTGTACCTTTGTGCATGAAGTATAAATAAATAAATAACATTTTGCCTGCGACTTCCTCCGCGTGAATTTTCTCAAGAAACCCTATTTTTTGTATAATGCCTATTAAATAGCACTCAAGGAGATCGTTGCTTCCTATTAGTGAAATATTTTTTTAAATTGGATCAGTAGTTTCGTAGATTACCTCTTACATACAAACTAACAAATAAAGTGTACATTTTTATAATATTAGTATAGATTTATTTATTAAGCTGAAGATATTTTTGGTATTGGACACTTTTCAATCATAAGTACTTCTATATTTATTAGCATTGTTCTGATCAACTTTTATTAAGTACTTCTTCATTAATTGTCATTACAAAGCAATCATCATCAGGACCATTTCAATTAACTATCTTCTTTTCAAAAATATCAATGTATCTTAAAGCAAAAAACAAACAATCAGTAAAAAAAAAAACAATTTATGAAACAAACCTCAACAAAATATACATTCTGTTGCAACAGCAGTGACGTTCAAATAGAGCAAAAACAACGGTCACGTCGAGTCCAATATAGTGGAAAACTGGAAATATACAGAACGGACATTAAGCAAACAAACTGTAACATTTCAATCCTTTATAGCAAAGATTTAAAGCCCAAAATCCTGTAAAATTTAATTTTGATAGATGCGCGCGAATTCGCAACAATTACAAAATACGAGCCGTTGATCTAGATTGAACCTGGAAGTTGTATCATGGGACAGCGTGTAAATAGATCTGGGTTTTAGGAATTTCAAATTATTGTTAATAGAACTATGCCATCAGTTCGCTCCTTTTAAAACGTAGTCTAGTTTTTGAACAATATGTAATTAAACTGTATTAAATATCGAATTTACGATAATGACACTAATATCTAGGTTTGTATACGTATAGTGGGTCTTCGAATAACTTAATAACTCGTAATGGAATATTCCATTTTTGATTTTTAATTACCGTGTATCATTTTGAAACGTAAAACGTAATCGAAGATTACGTTCAGGCGAGTATAACCTCTTTTAGTGAACGTTGCAAGAAGATATCCAATCGTTTATGTAGTTAATTATATTTTAAATTAAACGCTCTCCAAAAGTATCGACCGTTTAGCCAACAAAGACTTAGTAATTTTATAAAACCTTAACATACATTTTGCAAAGTGATATCCAAATAAAATAATTTAGTTGCTATAAACATATTTATAAGGTGTTACAAAAAAAATATAGTACCTTCACTGACGAGTAGTAACCTAATGACGTGTGTTAATTTTAAATTCACTTCCAATAAAAAAAATAAAAAAAACGAAAGACTCACTGTCTAACTTACTACCAGAAACTTCATAAATCATTTTGACCTCATCCAGTTTCCCTAGATCATCAAAAATCCACGTCGGATTTGGCTGTCGCAAAGCTGGAACACGGATCAAGTGAGCTTACACGGACGGCGTCGCGCGTACCGTTTACACTAATTGCGATTCGATGCGATCCGATGCGGAGCGGGACGTACCGAATAATTTGCATTCCAGATAAGCCCGTAGTGATGTCTCGTAAGGGTTAGAAGGTAATTAGGTAGATAGATAAGGTTTTGGAGACTGATAAGGAGGATGTTACGGTAATGAGGCAAATGAATAAAATGAACTATGTTTTGGAATTAGAAACTAGCTTCGGCCCTTGACAATGTGCCTGTGAATATTGAAATAAATGCTTAGACTTGAATTAATGTTTAGTTTGAATTAAGAAGTTCTCTCGGCTGGCTTGGGCTACGTCAGGTTTTTTTAATATTATTGGATAGCGAACATGCCGACGACCCAAGAGGTTAACTGCACCGTGGTTAATAGACATTTGCAGTCCTATATAGTCCTGAGGTTCCTATATGGTCCTATATAGTCCTACAGTCCTGAGACCGGACCGGACACTAAACTGCTGCTTTGTGAGAGGTAGATAAATCATAATAGTACTTCCCCGAACCAGCACCTTAGCAAAGCAGTTTACTAGTACTAAATCTTTCTAAAATTTTAATATATATTTTTTCTATCTTTTTTGTTTATGTGAACACTTTTGTTTCGTTTTATTTTGTTTGTTTTTTTTTTTTTTTTGTTTTTTTTTTGTTTGTGTGTTTTTGTTTTGTTCTTTTGTTTTTGTTGTGTCCAATGAATTACATAGAATGCATTGCGATTGTTTAACCATTGTGTCTGCTTGACGGACAGTCAACGTGTTAACTAAATATCATCCTTTATAGTAACGTTCTCATTTTCAATACATCGCAGTATCTTCACAAATAGCTTAGAAAAGTTTGCTAACGACATCCAATCCATTTTTGCTTCTGGTAAAACTGATGATATTGACAAAACGGACATTATAACCTCAAAGAAAAACAGACTTTTTAATCACCTTGAAAACAGAAGACAAACAACAATAAATTCTAAGCTGTTTCTAGACTGCCTCATTACCCACACATGACTAAACCGGTTAACCGACTGCGAACTTCGGATAAACTTATCTCCGATACCCATCGGTCACTGTCTCAACTAATTCCTGTGTGTCCGCGATAGCAAAGCTAAACGCTGTGTACGTGATGTTAGTGTTTTTCCTTATCCCTCTCAATTGTTTTAGTGGACAAATAGTTCGTGAAAGGCTGGGATTAGGGATGAGGGAATTGGGTGAACAAATACGAAAATGGTTTTTGTTGAAAGCACAAACTGTTATTCCGATTGTTAAGGTGTCGTCTTAAGATTTATAAGTATATACAATATTTACAAGAACACTTAGTAAAAAAGAGCAGGTTTTTACCATAGTCAGAGATTAAGCATTGCCATCCAACGTGGCAATGCAGCCAGTCTCTTGGGCACATTTCCAGATAACGACGATATGGAGGAATTTTTTGATGCTTTATTTTGTTAGTTTTTTGTTTAGAAGTTATAGGTCTTAAGAACATGGAAATCTTAAATCGCTGGATTATGCTGTGACGTCACAGTTAAAACAAGAATTGTGTAATTGAAGTGCCCGTGTAATTACATTTTTTGTTTTTGTACGTATTTGATAAAAATAATTTCTGACGTTCAATTTAAAATTGAAACACTTTTTAAAAGGGGATATGTAGCAATAAAAAGTTGATATGAAGATATTTATTTTCATCATTATTATCAGCATCATTTGCGTAGCCTTTTCCCAATGTTGGAGTCAGCTTCCAGTCTAAGCGGTTGCTCCTGAATACGAATGATTTACATGGAGCGACTGCCCATCTGACCTCCTCTACCCAGTTACTGGGTAACACTATGCCTTTTAGGATGTCACTTTCTTTCAAGATTCTGACTCATCATAACGACTGTCAAAGATCTACGAATGACAAATGAGACCAACAGTTTTATGCGCTTTCTGAGGTACACAGGGGTCTCGGTATGAAATCGATGGTCACCCATCTACGAACCGACCGCGGTAAGCGCAGCTTAACCATTAACGATCGATTCTACAAATTCCTCAATCAAATAGAATTATTTGAATAGGGACATTAGTACTACCATTATGAATCAATAATTGTTTTTATAACTAAAACTTGGTTGCTATACAATAAGTTATTACATCAACAAGTCAAATAGACAGAGCTGCAAATAAAATTATAATAAGTACACATCATTTAAATAATCCACACGTACTCTCACGCTCCTACAAAATTGTTCAATTCTATAATTTTAAAGTATCAACGCGTGCCACCATTTCCCATGATTTTAAAAATAATTTATGTATTTGTGACGCGATGCGTGATCAATTGAGTGTTATGAAAACCATTAAACATGAGTTAACATACATTGACTTGTCTGCAACACGCCCTACAGTTTAAACTATTTTGATTTAGAAGTATATCTACCTCGATGAGTTTTGAACTCTATGCTGTAACAGTGAGGGTTTAATATATAGGGTTGATATTTTTTTGTTCAAACTTAAGTTTAGTCCACGCGTCTTCACACATGAGTGGATTAATGTCGTTTGTCATATTTAGATGTTTGTTGTGTTGTAATTATTTGCTAATGTTAGAGGCGTGAGAATGTTCGTACGTATTTCTATTTGCTTGCAAGTTAAATGACTCAATCATTTCTATTCTCCTTCGGGAGATAGGACATACTAGGATTTGCTCGCGACTTCGTCCGCGTGGAAGTTAAAGTAAATTTCAGCATCATAGGTCAGAAAGTTTTGGACATTTCGTGATTAATCTTTTATGTACAAATTCTGAGTATTTAAATTTTTAATGCCACGTTATTTTAAGTTTTAGTTTAATTGAAATAGGATAGCATTACATACTAATTTGTAGTGTATTTGTCAAGTGTGTTATATTAAATCATTATTGAAATGTATTATTGTCGAAATGGATTGACTGTGAATCTACGGTTCATTATTACGATTTTTTTTATTTTTATGAATTTAGTGAAGTTTATAGATTAGATAGATAGTTAGGTAGTTTCAAATGCAATCCACAATTTCTGCAGGTTTTCGAAGCAAGCTTATTTTCCACACACTACATTTAACTTAATTATATTTTTAACTGCAATGCATATTCAAAGCTGTAGATAATTAATAATAGATGGTCCAAATCAGAAATAGGTAGATGATAAAGCTTCTTCTGATAAGGTAAATATAATAACAAAACAAAACGATACACATAGCACAGAACATGACAATGAATAACAAAATCAATAGAACACTAAAACGGCTAAAATCCATAGACATCAAAGGAAACATATCAGCACTATTGGACACTAATTGGATTATCCAAGTGCAATATTAGAGAGATAGAGGCGACGGAGGCCATGTCATAGTACACTGACCCTTGCGCCTTGGCGACAATACGAGGGGAGTGAAATGCTTCGGGCAATGTGGGCCTGTTACTACTGTATTGATAACTGTGTGTATAGATATGTTTGTAGGAATTGAGGGATGAATTCGTAGTAGTATAGCTTCCAACTGTTACATCGTAATTGATTATGTTGATATAGGTAGTATTTTATGGAATATAGTAGTATATAACAGAGCTTATAAAATTCCTGTTAAATAAGTGTCTATACTCCATTGACGATTTGTAGACATTATTTTAAATTTAATTTAATTTGTTCAACTCGGACATTTTGAATGTTTTTATGACAATTGATTTCTCTATAATTTACTAACTTGACATTTGAATGTATTACCCATTATTTATTATTTTATTAGTATTTTTTGTATTTAAATTATGTTGTTATTGTGATTCTAAAAATATTTCGAACACAATGTAAATTGTTTATGAATAAATGAAATGAAATGAAAAATACAAGTTTCACGAGGCATTGTTTTATATTGATCTTAATCTTGTGTTAAATAAATAAATGACCTCAGGTAAACTCTTGCTGTATTTGATTGTTTCTTATACTACGACTGTGGCAAACAGACATGCTGCTCGACTAACGATTAGCGGTCACCGCAGACATTTATCCAATTAATTCAAAATTATATTTATATTACTAATTAAATATTATTTCAGACTTTGAAATTACGAGTAGATACGTTTCGCATAAGGTACACACTTTTAATTAAAACTAAATAATAAATTATTATCGTTATTTAATTTTAATTTTAATTAAATAACGATAAAAAAAGTTAGAATGACGATTATTGTGTTAGAAATTTTCAATATAGTAGAAAAATGATAATTAATATCGGATTGGCTTATTTGATCTTCTCGTACATAACTAAAAACAGACTCCACAAAATTAGCTTTCTATAATAAAAAAATACCGTGTTCAAATCGGTCCATTGCATGGGAGCTACCTACAATGCCATAGGCAAACACACAGATACGCTTATACCCACATACATACGTTAAGCTTACACCCTGTTTTCATTAGAAGTTAAAAATATCATAAATGAAAATTAAAAACAATCTCGGATATATTTCCAAAAATCAATATTATGAGCATCGAACCTGATAAACTCGAACACCAAAAACAGTAATTGTAAATCAGACTGTAGAATACACTTAAGCTAATAAATAAAAAGCACACAGCAAAGTAGCTATACAAACAACACGAGTAACAAACGACCCTAGACCCGAAATAATGGACGAGGTCCTGTTTTGCTTGACCAACGATTTATCAGAGCAAAATTTACATACATGGCAAGATTAATGATCGTCTGTCAGTGGTCCTGTATGTTCAATGCTAACGGGTAAGAGTTGAGGGAAGATGGTGTGGCATCAATCATTATGTACCATATTTATTGCGACATTGTTATCTTTTTTCAATGGACCAACTCCTGGTTTCTTTGATATGACTTCATTAATTTCAATAAGATTGTCTGAAAAGTAGCTGTAGGTGTCTGTATTCTTATTCACACAAAAGTTTACTCAAGACTTGATATTACGTATTATATGTTTTTAGCAAAATATTTATTTGTTTCTTTCAGCTTTTGCATTGCAGTGGAAAAATTATTAGCAATTCTGGACACAGCGCATTTCAGGAGATTTCTCTCTCACGAACCACGACCACCGATATCTTGCAACCTGTTCCCGGTACCGTTAGGCTACTAGTTTATTTTATTGATCTTTAATAATTTAATTTATTTATGTCTGTAAAAGAAATGAACAAAAATATTAACTTTTGAGTTTATAAGACATTTCTTTCATATTGGAAGATGCAACAATTGTTTGCCTTAAAAATACCGAAACCATTAAAAGTTTAAAGATATAAAGAAAAGGAAATTATGATGGTCAATCAAACCACAATAAAGCTCACTCCACTCATAAAACCGATAAAAGCGAATTCTAAATCGAATTCAACAAAAAAGCTTCATTCGTCCAGCGGGATTGCTTTCCTGCTATTATTTTCGCGTAAATCGTTCAGATTTAAAACTCTCGGACCAACGTCCAATTCACGATTCAACAAAACGCTTGTCCATCCTGATAGATGCCCGCAGACGCTTTGGAAAAATGCTAGAGGATACAAATTTTACAAACCATTAGAAACCTAAGTTTAGTAACTTTAAAGTATAAAATTGTGTGGCAGTCTTAACTTGCTTGGTCAGATTGGAGCTGAATGTAACGCTAAGGAAAAATCAGATAAAGCAGTTAAAAAACGAGTGCAATTACGTTCGCCTTATCTCTACGTTTCCGTCAAGGATGACGTCAAAATCCCCTGTTTTGAATTGCTAAAAAACAAGGCGTCAAATGTCAGAGTAATCCGCCAATTAAAATGAAATCTGACGCCGTTTGAACTCATTAATTGAGCAAATTATTTGGGTTTCACAAAATGAGGCTCATTATGGATGGAAATAAAATTTTAATTTCTGTTGAAAGGCTTCGGGTTTGTTGGATAATATCGAATGTTTTATGAAAATCATAAGTGGCTTTCCATTGAAAATTAACTCCAAAATAAATGAAGCTGTGAAAGAGTTTTACTTTAAACTGGATATTAATCAATAAGTTTATTGTTTGCCAAATGATTTTAAAATAGGTTCTCTATCATTACAACGTGATCAAAATGAATAATTATGATATCCGGCGTGTGTGTGTCTCTTCTCAAGCTCACTTCAGACCTAAAAGTTTGAAATAGGCTCGAGGTGAGTCGAGGTGTCACACAGAATGTTACTGAATACTGCGGGATAATCCTTTCAGTGCTAACACACTGAAGGGATTAGAAGACTTAATAGTCTTGTTATGTATTCTAACAACAGATTTTCATGTACCTAAATTCTGTGCAGATAAAAATTCATTCTGTTCTACAGCATGCCAATGATAATTATAATACCGTATGTCTATTCTGTTACAATCTCCCTCGGTGAATACCTAGGTGAAGGGAGCTGTCATCTGTCCCGATGCTAAGGATTTACAAAGCTCTACCTGTAGTTCTCCTATGGCAATATGCTGCTGTGACGTCACTTAGTTGCCAACTCAATTGGCTACCTATTACAGTTTTTAAAGCGACAGAAAATTTTCTCTTCCGCTTTTCTTTTATGATTAATTTAGTTGTGGGATCCAATATAGTTGTAATGTTTCTCCAGGACTCGTCGAGCTTCATTACCTCGACGCTTTTCTGGTGGTCGCCACTGTTGATTCTGGCTTTCAGGGGTTGCAGTGGTTTGGGAATAGTATGGCTTCTCCTAATTACAAAAATATAGGGGTTTCAGGGCTTAAATAAACTGTATTTTAAAGGAGTTACTTGTGGAAATGGTTTCTACACCCATATTGTGATAGCCCTGAACATAGCTACAAGACTCGCACTAGATAAATCAGCACTGCTCACAATTTTCAGTGCATATTCACGCCAAAAATCCTAATTCATATATGACCCTCCGGAATAACATGCAAATGAAGCCATTCATGCATATAATATGCATCACAACGGAAGCGCCTACGCACCCAGTGTTCGCCACATAAGTTAGTGATTGTATGAATTATGTACGTCGACACTTTGAAAGCAATTAACAGGTTTCCATTACATAACTCACCGATGTCTGCTCACTCAAGGTGGGGTTGGCTGGTGTGGAAAGCATCACTTCTAGCTTTTGAATGTTATTGTTTAAATTGACGTCACGGTTGGCGCAGTGGTTGAGCGATTGGCTGCAGCTGCGCTGCGTGCCGCGGGTTGGATTCCTGCACGAAACAAATATTTTGTATATTCTACAAGTAACTGTTACGGGTCTGGCTGTTAGTGTATGTGAGTTTATATGTTATTAAACGCACCGATACAGAAAGAAGTTCTAATGTGGGGCAAAGTTTAAAAAAAAGGTAAAGTATAATTATTGTTGATACCTTAGTATCAACAATGATTTCTCTTTCGCAATGTATTATTTTTTTTTTTCAACTTTGACTTTGATAATGGTTACTAGGTAATAGTCACTACCATTGAACGTAAGTGAGAAAGGTCCGTTACGTCCTATTATGAAAGGTGTCTAGAACAATTAACGAAGAAGGTACAAAATCCCGAACGTGCCGTGCGTGTCTTTTAACTCCAAGTTAGTATCTAACACGGGTTTAATATGTATGTAATTTTGTAGTTTAATCTCATGTTAGCAACTACTCCAAATTAAGTTGTTGGCGAACGACATAAAGGCGAATTTCACAAAACTTTTATTATCTATTATGAGCTTTCATTTAAAAAAAATCCATACAAATTCTATCAGGCGTGAATTTTACTCCACGGTTAAAAAACTTACAAGTTATTACAGGATTTTATTTTGACGCCACTTTAATAAACAGAATCTGTTTCCACGCCATTTTAGCACTACCCTAATCCTGTGTCCAGTTCTAATAGCGGTCTTCTGAATAATAATCAAACTCGCATAAAATTTCAATAATGGCTTACTTAACTGCGATCCGATGCAAATGTACTAGTTGTATTCTCTAAAAGCCGGGTAACTATGGGCCTAATTGTTTTTTCGGCCAGTGATAAATTTTGATTTGAAAAGTTTTTGAATCAACATATTTTAAGTTGTTTTTTTTTGGAATGTGGTGTCGTTTCTGTAACTGTTTGTTTTTAAATATTTTTTAGTAGGCTTTACCTCCAATGTATTTTTTTTTTTTTTTTTTTTTTATATAGCTTAGAGCTCTCAGGGATAACGTAATTTCCTATCGAAATAATTCACAGAATTGGAGCACTAGTTCTGGAGATTAGTCCAAACTAACAAAAACTCAACTTTTTAAAGATTAAGATTAAACGGTTAAGTTGTATTTGGATAACTAATAATAAAAATTGATACTTTGTAGGTATAATTCGATAGACCAACCGACATTTTTTCGTTTGTTTTTTTTTTTATTTTTTTTATTTTTTTATATTGTTATAGGCTTGCGTTTGACCGAAACTCACCTGATCTTAAGTGATGATGCGGCCTAAGGTGGAGCACGCTTGCCTAGAATAAACCGGTTCACTCGTGCCTTGAAGATACCCAGATTATATGTATCGGGGAATAGAGAGGCGGGCAGTGAATTCCACAGTCTGGCAGTTCGCACAATAAATGTGGAGTCAAAGCGCTTGGTTCGAGACCGGTTGGTGGTTTGTATATTATTCTGTAATCTTTTAAGTTTTTCACAAAAAAAAAAAATAATACTAGCCTATAATTACACACATACACTCACGAACCGCATCTACTTACACTCTTACTACAAATATTTACTAACAATACTAACACAATACCAAACCATACTAGTTCTTTTTTTCCTCACTTTGTTTTGTTTTTTATTTAATTTAACTTTTGTTTATTATTTTTAAACTCAAAATTTAAACTTATTACAAGTTGAGCAACAGACTCTTAAAGTTGTTATAAAATATCACATAAGTAAATCTAAATTGTTAAGCACTTTTTTAAATACCGAAATGTATCTAACTGCTAGAGGGTGGAGACCTGGTGACCTGAACCACAGGCCCTTAAAGCCTAGCTTAGGCACCGCTCCCACGGTAAACTAAACTATATCTATAACTAGAAATTGTAACATTGTCTGCAACGTTTATTGTGGAGAGAAATAAAATACTTATTATTATTATTGTCTCAATGCAGGGCAAAGGCCTCTTCTCATACAGAGAAGAGAAGAAGGCACGAGAATTGATCACCACGTTTGCTAAAGACGGATTAGTAAATTTTTATGCCCCACTGCAGCTGTGCCTCTCTTCTTCTTTCTCTTTTCAAACTGAGCTCCTGTGCAATCACTGGCCAGTATATTCGTTCTTTCTAAAAAACAAATTGTGTAAATAAAAATGTATTCAGTTGAACAAGGATAGATTATAAATTGTTTAGAAGTACAAACTTTTAATTTAATTGAACAAGAAAACAAACAGCCAACCTTTACACGAATTCCAGTAATCCCACCCAATATACAAATATTAGAATAGAATTTAATCTCGAGTACTTGGAACCAATTTTCGTACACTATACACACGCGAAATGACCCGACCGCTTTAATCAAATCTGATCCTAGAAACAAAGGCTAAATTCCTTCGCTGTTCAGTTTCCTAGTAACTCATTCCATATGTATAATAAAGCCGCTTTAGCCGTCCGTCCGTGCAAAACAAAGACGGCCTTTAGAGGCGTTCGGCCTTTCTGAAATTCAGCGGTCACTATTGTCCATTTAGCTTTAGGGGTCCCACAAACCAATTTACCAAGACCTTCAATATTCCAACATTTTACACTACCGCGTTAAAGTGACAGGGACCGATGAAAACTGGTTTTGTACCGGTTTGAACCAGATGTAAGGGGAATGAACTGGAATATTATAGGCAGAATAGGAACAGAATGTGGTTTCCGTATATGAGATGGTGACATCTGATAGGTGGATATGCGTGTTATCGTAGGTGAGGGCTGTCCTTTGAAGATGTCGATGTTATATGATTTGCCTTGGGTGACGTTTGGGACCTACGTTGTATTGTTATTGCAATAGCTAAACGAAACGTCAGTAATAGCAAAATTAAATGCACTTAGAATGTGGTTTTTATTAACCGACTTCAAAAAGGAGGAGGTTATCAATTCGGATGTTTAACTTATATATAAAAATTTTCTGTGCGTGTGTATGAAAGTGAACTCCTCCTAAACGGCTGAACCGATTTTGATGAAATTTTTTGTGTGTGTTCCAGTGGATTCGACAATGGTTTAGATTCACATTGGACCCGGTAGGTGGCGCTGTAGTCGGTTTTTTTTATTTTCAGGGCAGGACAACGTCTGCCAGGCCCGCTAGAATTATATATTTTTTTATGTATGTTCGGGCATAACTCCACACACATATAGACGGATTTGCAAAATTCTTTTTTTGTTCAAAAGGGGTTTATTCCGAAATTGGCCCATATATGGTGGGTTCAGCGCTTTTTGAAAAAATCGACAAAATATCAAAAAAGATACACAGATGACGTTTTAGTTTCTTCAATCTTTAGAGGACTTTCAATATCTGTTTTAACTGTGTCGCCGTTTGATAATGAATTTGAATGTTAGGGCGATACTAAAAAATGGAAACAGACAGAACACACATTTCTTTAGTTTCGCACGTTGGTGGCGGTGGCTTTGTTATGTTTGTTGTTTTGTATTGCCACCGAGTTCCGACACTAAAGTAATGTGTGTTCTGTGCTAAAGTTATTTTTCGCTTTGTAGTTTTTGAAGGCGGTTGTCTTTTTTTTTAAAGGTTTTTTACTAGATCTATTTGAAAAAGAGTTTAGTGAAAATAGAGCAATTGAGGAACCAAATATAATTATATTATATATATATATGTCGCAGCAAGCGATAATTTAGCGATAAAGAGGATTCAAATTGATTATTGTAGTACCTACAGAAGAAATGGTAAACGCCGTGACGTCAGCTGTCGGTTAAAATGGCGCCATGTGGACAGAGTCGTGCTGGAGAGTGGGGACCGTGACAAGCTCACTTTTGCTCGAGACACCAAGCAAGACTCTCGCCCAGTACGAAACTGTCGGTTTACCTATTTGAATTGTATTGTACGATCACATTTAATAAAGTAAGGTTGTTAGTACTGCATTGAATATTGTTATTCTACAATAAACCCGATACCACCGAACCCAAACGATGTCGGCGCTTCCCGCTCAGCCATATCTGACGCCGACATATATATTTTAATATAATTATATATAATATAATTCTCTCTCTAAAAATACTTGCCAAGTTTGCTTGCTAGTTAGTAATTATTTCGCTAATTTTTAAGCTACATTATCCCTTCCTGCTTTAGATTATATTTTATTTGGGTACCGTAAGCAAAATCAGGAAAATAATGCACACAATGGCATCGTCATCTAAAACATCGACAGCAACCCACACACATCCCTACAAACCCATGCAACTATTACGATGCAAAGATATTTAGTGCAGTACACATTGACCAGTGCTTATCCACCGTCAATAATTTAGTTCCATATATTAATGATGCTCATCCTGGGACATTGCAAGGGAATTGTGCGATTATATTATTATCTGCTAGTACCCAATTATGTTCCTGCAATGGCTTGTAATGAGGATTGGATTTACTGTTTCTAGTAGCCTGGAGGCATTTCTATTAGTGTTGTGTGTTTCATGTTTTAGGAGATTGGTTACATCTGTCTGTTTAGTGTAACTTAGTCATTATTTATTGTAAGTGTTAGTATTACGAGAAAGTGGAGCTTGAGGATAAGTAATCATGAAGTGAAGTGGAGTTTTATGATTTTGAATTGATTTTTTGCTTTGCGATCCTAACCTCTCGAAATTGTTAGTGCGTAAGTTTTAATGTAGCCATCTATTTCGAATAAAACTCGTGTTCACGATCCATCGGACTCGAATTTGTGTTTTGATTTGCTACCACACACGCCCTTTACACACAATTTACAATTGCGCTTCATTCCTATTCCCAAATACAGTACCATCGTTCTAGAACAATTACGCTTCAAATCAAATAAACAGACTTACATGGTAGAATTTGTAACGGTATTCTCATATATCAATCACAATGGTACCGAGGCTGTGTCCAAGTTGCCTAAGGCGATTGGTCTAATACTAATTAAATGCCTCAGTACGGTTCTGTGTCCTGTTTCATGTCGGTAAATGTATTGGACTTGCTGTAATTGTAGAGAATTGTAATGTAGATGGAAACGGAGTTTTGATTTGGTGTATGTTAAGGGCTGATTTCACCAAAGGGAGGGGGGCGGGGTTCAGTTCGCGTATGAACGAAAATAATAAAAGTAAAATCGGTTGACTGACAGTTGTCAATTATTTGTATACAAAGCCGTACGGCGTAATAACATGGCCGCTACTATTTCACGGTGTTTTAAAACAGATTAAAAATACTGAAAACTTTGAATTGAATTTAAAAAATTGTTTTGTTATTTTATGAACTAAAACTTACATTTTCCGACTGCTTTATGCCTGATACTCTCTCAATAACATATTTATAGATTTTTTATCGTATAGAGTAAAATACCGTATTGGCATCTCTTACTTCCAGGCAGCTGAAGAAAAGGACGGCGACAGATAGGAACTTAGTAAGAGTTGTCAAACTAGGTTATTCCTTGAACTTTGCCGTGTTTTTAATCCATACGTTCTGAAATTACAACTATAATAATTATATCAACATTTTTGATCAACTTAGCACAGAACACACATTACTTTACTTTCGGAAGTCGGTGGCAATACAAAACAACAAACACGAAGCCACCGCCACCGACTTCCGAAAGTAAAGTACCTAATGTGCTAAAGTTATTTATCACTTTTTAGTTTTTGAAGGCGGTTTTCTTTTTTTTGAAAAAACTTTTTTTAAATGATATACAATTATCATATTTAATATGAGCTCATTTGATACAAAACGAACTGACGTCATTTACGCTGAGCAATACAGCGTCCAGTAAGAGGCGTTTTCGTCAAACTACGCGCGAAATTTGAAAATTTAAAATTTAGATGCATTTTTATGGCACTTAACGATTGAATAAAAATGGTTTTTTTTTTTGGTGGCATATATTAGCACTACGGAATATCATTGTGACACTTTTCAAAAATGGGTGTAATACCCTATTGTCTAATTTTAGTTTAGTTTGTGAACAAGGAATCGCTACCATTGTAAGTTGTTATTGTGAAACACGAAGTATAGCCATCACAAAACATTTTTATAGAATTTAAAATATCTCAAAAACACATATTTCCCATTGACTTACAAAACCTTATTCCAACACTAGAAACCATCAACACTTCGCCACCAAAATTCACTCCTACATATGTATGGGATCCCCATAATCCAACCCTAAATCACCCATAAGAAGTGCAAGCAGTTTGTCTTGTGATGACAGCTTTATAGCCGGCTCCCGGTAGGCCGGTGCGAACTACATAAAATATTAATACACAATTTGTCCGAGTGGACCTACGTTAATCTGCTTTTATAGGATTTCGGGGATTAATAGCGACAGACAGTCTAACATAATCGGTTTTGTGAGGGTATTTTTGTCTATTTTATTCTGGTAAATACTGCAGTGTCTCTATAAATAAGAATTAGGGCGAATTTCATCAATGACATTCAATGCTATCAAGACATTTACGAGGCGTCAGAAACTTTTTTTTATAAATAAGATAACCGTCTACAAAAAACTAAAAATGTATAAATATAAAAGTCATAAGTTCTATTTCTTGTTTTATATTAACACCGACTGCCGAAACTCATATGTGGGCTGTTCCAAAAAAAAATAGTGAAATGAAAAATAGTTCGAATATGAAAACCACTTATTAATGGCTTTTTAAAATATTTCCCTCCAACCCCAATGCACTATTGTGCATTCGGGTGAACCAACACTCTAAACATAAAAATGTATCTGAGGTCAAAAATTTGACCGAATTGATTCGATAAATTTTCGTCCAAGAAGCATTTTTTTAACGTAGGAAATAAAAAAAAATCGCGGGAAGCTACATCTGGGCTGTACGCAGGATGGGGTAACATTGTACCCCCGAAGTATTCAAAAAGTCCATGGTTCTAGCAGCTGTGTGAGCGGGCGCGTTAGTCTGCGTTTCCACCAGAGTAAGCGAGGAATGTGTGTAGCCAATTACAGCGCTAGCTTAGTACAAGTTATGACAATGAGGCAATGTCATTGGTCATTATCACACATCCCTCGCTACGCATTCTCGCACATTTCTGGTGGTGGTAAAAAAGAATGTCACGGACACCGCTCGCTATTCAAAAATATTTAAAAAAAGAACTACATTGGTGGCCAATGATGTTCACCAAGGAGATTTGTATTGAAATTAGCCCTCAATTAAAAATAGTTTCAAGAAAAAAAAGATTGCATTTATTCTGTGGCTGACAGCTTTCGGAACAACCTAGGTAATTATTGTGTTCTGTGCTAAAATTATTTTAAAGTTATTTTAGTTTAGTTTTCTTATAATATTATCTTATCTCTGTATCATACAATTTATATTATAATCCGATGTCAGATGATAGTCACGTAGAACCAAGTATGCAGAACATTTGTTTCAACTGCAAATTTAAGATATGCAGGTTTCGATTATGATACAGAAGGCCACGCGGAACACTGATAGTGAAGCCGCCAAAGCATATAAGCAAATACAAATTCAAAATCGAATATCTAAAACGCGCCGCATCGTTAAAAAAAACAAATACAAATACAAATTCAGAAGCGAATACAATCACTAGATTATTATTAGTATTTGCTTTGTTGGCTTCACTCTCAGTGTTACGCGCGGTCTATTTGCCTTTTGTTTCATAATCTGAGTATTTAGGATGACATTGGTACCATTGGATGGTTTATTTTGTTGGCTAAATAATATAATTTTACCTCCATTCAAAACATTACCTGAATTGCATCTATAAACCCCAATTTATATTTAATTTAGCTCATCACGTGCAAACACGCAGCTGTCACGGTATATCACAATATCGACACGCAATTAATTCTGATCTCATTAGCTAATACGTCGCCCGTTGTCGATAATTCATTATATAGCACATTTGTGCCTACCTCGAAATGGTGCGAAGTCACGTAGAGTTGTGACTATATATCGATGATGCTGCGTGTGTTAGGATGCCTCGATGGTCTCGTGGTCGTAAGCCTTGTATAATAATGCATGCTAAGCGTTGGATCCTCGGTTTGATTTCCAGGTCTTGTAAAGTGTTATTAAATTCATCATCATCATCATGTTGACATGATCATCAGGTTGACCTTTAGATGCCCATTGCTGGGCAAAAACATATTTACTCGACCACCCCATTTGCAAATCAAATGCTTGATTTGGAGGGAAGTGGAAATAGTTATTTGTTATACAAGAGTGCAAAGTTGCTTTTTAACCGCGTGTTCAATTTTGATGACCGAGCAAGCGAAGGATTCTAAAATTGAATCACGAGCGCAGCGAGTGATTCAAAATTAGAATCCTGAGCGTTAGCGAGGGAATCAAAAGAGCACGAGGTGAAAAATCTTTGCACTCGAGTGCAACACGTAACTTTTCATTCCACCTCAGCGAGGAAATGACTAAATGCAAAAAAGAAACGTTTACAAAGTCTGAGTTTTTAACAAATTAAAAAAAAGTTGTATGATATATTCGGCACCATAGAGGTAGCAGTAAATAGGTTTAATGTTTTTTTTTAATTCACAAACTTAGTGCACACGATGTTCTAAATTCAATTTACTTTATTCTCTAGAGAATAAAAACTGCTTTTCCACTCAGATATTGAAGATAAATTTACTTTATCCTCTAGAGAATAAAAACGGCTTTTCCACTCAGATATTGAAGATTAAAAATACTCTTTCCGAGATGGTGGGATGAAAATATGTTTTTCTTACTCTTCCGCTGTTCTTTTCTGAATAATTTTCTTTCGGGATCCAAGACAGTTGTAATGTTTCTCCGGGACTCGTCGAGCTTCAGTGTCTCGACGCTTTTCTAATGGTCGCCACTGTTGATTGACTTTCAGGAAGTGCAGTGGTTTGGGAATAGTGTGTGTGGCGGGAATATCCCATTAAAAAAAAAGGGAGGGTTCACCCGTAATCGCCATGCTTGGTCGATGCATGTTGGCGATCGCAGTAGGTGTTATGGTACTCAGAAGGACGCTGCTGCTCATCCTCTGATCAATATCCTTCTGTCGTCTTCTACGACACCCACGGGTAGAAATGGGATGGTGCGGCCGGCACTACACGGCGCACAAAGTGTTATTGTGCTTTTCCATTAGGAATTTCTCAGTAGTAGCGCGGAATTTGGAAGTTGATGGTGGAACACCACAACAGAAAGGGCGAAAATACTTTGTTCCAGCGCCTGATCAAGTTGGCGGTGTAACATCACCGTGTCTCAGAATTCCCGAAAAGACTTTGTTCCTGCGCCTGATCAAGTTGGCGGTGTAACATCACCGTGTCTCAGAATTCCCGAAAAGACTTTGTTCCTGCGCCTGATCAAGTTGGCGGTGTAACATCACCGTGTCTCAGAATTCCCGAAAAGACTTTGTTCCAGCGCCTGATCAAGTTGGCGGTGTAACATCACCGTGTCTCAGAATTCCCGAAAAGACTTTGTTCCTGCGCCTGATCAAGTTGGCGGTGTAACATCACCGTGTCTCAGAATTCCCGAAAAGACTTTGTTCCTGCGCCTGATCAAGTTGGCGGTGTAACATCACCGTGTCTCAGAATTCCCGAATAGACTTTGTTCCTGCGCCTGATCAAGTTGGCGGTGTAACATCACCGTGTCTCAGAATTCCCGAAAATACTTTATTCCTACGCCTGATCAAGTTGGCGGTGTAACATTACCGTGTCTCAGAATTCCCGAAAAGACTTAGTTACTACTCCTGATCAAGTTGGCGGTGTAACATCACCGTGTCTCAGAATTCCCGAAAAGATTTTGTTCCTACGACGCATCGGACTATGAGAGTGAGGAAAGAGGAAGTGCACCTGTCTTAACGCATACACTTGTGCACTTTTTACTACTACTACTCTCCTGGGTACTTGGCTAACCTTCATTGAGATTGACCACCGTGAGTAAAATTTGGTTAGGAGAATTATTTAATACCAGCTTTTGCCCGCGACTTCGTCCGCGTGAATGTCGGTTATCGTGGATGGACGGATTAAAAAGCCTATGTCCTTCCCCGGGGTTTAAGCTATATTCATACCAAATTTCATCAAAATCAGTTCAGCCGTTTCATCGTGAAAGCGTAACAGACAGAGTTACTTTCGCATTTATAATATTAAGTATGGATAAAGTATAAAGTATTAATGTATATAGATGAGGTATATATATAAGTATGGAATGAAATGAACTGTGTGTATTAAGTAGTGCATGCTGGCTGACTTAACGGAATGTTGGAATGGGGGAATGCTTATTATGAATGACCATCGACCATACTGCTTGTTGATGCGTGTTGCCAATTAAGCAGCAGCAGCCTAATGAAATAACATACAATGTCAAAGCTTTGATTGACATTTATAAAGTATTCATTGCGTTTTTTACATTGTCAAGCAGACGAACTTTTCAAACATATGAAGCAATGGATGATGTATGTATGTCAAAATCTTTCGGATTGAGATTGCAAGCGTGCTATGCAATAATCACATAGGTTTCCTTTTAATAATTTCTTTATTTCACATAGTTTGAAGGTTACGATAACCGACGAAGCACTATTCAATTATAATTATTAAATTAAATAGCACAAGGTGACCGCTGGGCAAGTGTCCATGCAATTGGTGGCTGAAAGTAAACGGCGTCGCAGAGGACGGCCTAGAAAGAGGTTGCAAGATGACCTGGAAGCTTACCTGGGCTGGTTCGACGTGGCGTGGGAATAAAGTGCGTTGTAGAATTTAGGAGACACCTTTTCTTAATAGTAGGACAGCATCATCATCATCATCAGCCGAAAGACGTCCGCTATTGAACAAAGGCTTCCCCCACAGAACGCCACAAGGAGCGACAACCTGCCGCTCGCATCCACCGGTAACTCGCGACCTCGACGATGTCGTCGGTCCATCTGGTGGGAGGCCTACCAACGCAGCTGTACTAGGACAACATAGTATAGATAAATAATTTAAAAAAAAATTATAGACCCAGCAAGCTTTTGAAACTGACGATTTGAAGAAGGCAAGCAGATGTATGCTAGCTGCCCAAGACCGGGCAGCGATCTCTGGGGTAGGCCGACGTTCAGCGGTGGACGGCAATTGGCTGACATGAAGCTTTTGACAAACTACGACACTGCTGTTATATTTTATCTTCTTACCTTCTATAACTTCTCTTCCATTCTAAATTTTGCATAAGTCTAACTATCAATTCTACCTAATCCTTCATTCAATCAGATGGCTTTCACTCTACCGCCTACCCTCATTAATGCATCGATGTATATATTGCACTAATTAAATACATTAAGCACGGGCGCGCATCGGCGTTCAATTTAATCGGAATGCGACGCCACGTGCTAATGTCAAGCACACACAACACTACTAATTAGACGTGACATCTGCGGACGGAACGCTTCGGTTGCGACAAAAGGTGTAATTAGTTACAAACAGATGTATTTCGATTTATTTTCTTTCTTTGTTGTTTGGGAAATTTTGGGAGTGCCGTAAGGGATTTCTAATAAGTTTTCCAAGCGAGATGATAAAAGACTGGGTGGTCTATAAAGTAAAAAAAGTCACATTGTTTAGATGAAGAGTATTTTTATCCATTGATGTGTATCCAGGTATAGTCTATCCATTAATGTATCCTACCCTATTTGTATTGGGTATGATTGGCTACAACAAGCTGTAAACCATTGGCATTTGTTTCAGAAGAAAGCTAACCCGGGTGTGCTAAAGAATGTGTGTCTGCACCTATAACAATAACAGTAACTACAACGGTAGTTAGACTCATGCTAAGTGTCACGCTTGACTCAAGGCTACAATGGGGTCCTCATTTAACATCTCTCGCTGGACGGCTAAGTTTGGCAGCGTATGCTGTCAGAAAAATCCGGCAATTTACTGATGTAGATACCGCGAGACTGGTCTACTTTAGTTACTTTCACAGTATTACGGGATTTTATTGTGGGGACGAGCTGCAGAAATCAAGTCTATTTTTATTCTGCAGAAAAGAGCCATCAGAGCCATTTACAATCTCCGTATGCGCAATTCTCTAAGGCAACTGTTTAAGGAAATTAACATAATGACGGTACCTTGTCAATACATCTATGAAAACATAATGTACGCTAGAAAAAATCTGCATCTTTTTAGTAAAAGGGGTGAAAGACATAATTATAACACCAGAAATAGGGACCAACTAGTTCAACCGAGTTTCAGACTGGCTAAAGTAGATACTTCTTTCATGGGGTACTGTTTAAAATGTTACAATAAAATACCTCCCCACATTGTTCAACTAAATGAGACAAAATTTAAGTCTTATATAAAACGCACACTATGCAGCCGAGCATATTATACATTGGGTAAGTACATCACTGATAAAAATGCTTGGCTGGATGCTGGTCTAGCTCTACAGCCATAAGGGTTCATAGATTAATTGATTAGCATTTTTAATTATTTTTGGAGCTGCTGAAGATATAGATCTACATTAACTTTGCATTGTATAAACTCAATGTGTTAGTATTATATAAATTTTCATAGCACATACATGTGAGCACTATATTTAAAGCTACCATTTACGAGGTATGTCTTTCATTGACTTGAATGTGCCCTCTGGCGGTTGGGAGTATATCATGCTCACTGGAATGTCTCGCTGACGGTGGCGCGCGTGTTGGATCATTCAGTTCCCTTCAAAATGGTTGAGCCAAATGATGCCGAACCGTGCGTCATGTTCGTGAACGGGCGCCGTTGGTTGGGACTGGTCATCTCTTAGCTGCCTCGGTTATTCTAAATTTATGTTGAATATTATGATTATATTTTTATCTAAACCTCTTTTAACGTACACGACTTGTAACATTGTTCTCACATTGTACCCTAGATTCAATATGAATGATGTAACCGAAATTTGTAACATATTATTGATTTTAAAAAGAGTGTTGTTCATGAAGTTTCTTGCTCGTTCTTCTCCATAGAAACCTACTGTTTGGAACGAGCAATTAGCTTCAACTTTCTGACTGACTGACTCTGACAATTCAAAAGTACCTGTAAATGGTTTATTTGAAATAAATGATTTTGAGTTTAAGTTTGTCGCGACGACGGAGACGGCGGTTACTGGCGGTGCCTTGCGGCCGAACCATCTTACTGAGTACAGCACGAATGACGGGCGCCTTGCATAGGTACTCTTAACGAAACAGCTAGGAACGGATTTTGCTACAAGGCCAAATAAAGGGGGTTTTTTACTTCCACACGCACGAAGTCGCGGGCAAAAGCTAGTTAAGAATATTTTTAAAGTGATTGTTCCACATTGTTCAAAAGTTTCACGGTCTCGAACCAAGCGCTTTGATTCCACATTTTCATATAATTAGCGACCCATCCCAGCTTCGCATGGGCCTATAGCCTTCCTCGATAAATGAACTATCCAACACAAAAATATTTTTTCAATTCGAACCAGTAGTAGATCCTGAGATTAGCGCGTTCAACCAAACAAACAAACTCTTCAACTTTATAATATTAAGTGTAGATGTATAGATGTGAATTCACTGCTCGCTTCTCTGTTTCCTGATAAGTATAACCTAGGTATCTTCAAGGCACGAGTGAACCGGTTCATCCTAGGTAAGCGTGTTCCACCTTAGGCCGCCACATCACTTAAGATTAGGTGAGTTGTGGTGAATCGCAAGTCTACTAGAATATATAAAAAAAAAACTAATTATTATTATTATATTTAGCCTGTACAGTCCCACTACAGGGTCAAGACCTCCCTCCATTCCTTCCATCGGTCTCGACTTTTAGCTATGTCTTGCCAATCCTTAAGGAAGCTATCCAAATCATCCCGCCATCTCTTGCGTGGTCAACCGCGGCCCCGTCTCGTAATTTCAGGGCACCAATTTTGGGATTTACGGGCTCATAGGTCGTTCGGCATGCGGCAGACATGTCCATCTCAGTCCCATTTAAGCTGGGCAGCCTTTTGAGTCACGTCAACGATTTGTGTTTTGGAGCGCAGTATGGTATTACGAATGCGATCGGTTAATTTAACACCAAGTATACTGCGCTCCATAGTACGTTGGCAAACCTTAAGTTTGGACTTTTGGATGTCAGTCAAAGATCAAGTCTGTGCTCCATAGGTCAAGATGGAAGGAATACACATGTCCGCTTTTACTTTTAAACTGTTCCTTCATGGACCAGTAGCTCTTCCAGGCGTTTTCTGTGCGGTGTGCAATTTTCTTATCTTGCCTGCCTGGAAAGAGACTATTTGGCTCAAGTAGAGATATTCTTGGACACTGTATATTCTCCCCCCTGCATGTATGTTTCATGTGAAACTGTTGGTCATGAGCTTAGTTTTCGACATGTTCATTTTTAGCCCAACCTCAAGGCTTGCACTGCGGAGATCTTGTACCATTTGCTCTAACAACTAAAATGTTTTTTTAATTGAAACGATAATGATAATTAAGATTAGCGCTGAACCCCAATGCATTAGGCTAACACGTTCATATCGCGTTAAACATAATCTAATGTCACTCAAATTGCAGCCACAGGGAGTCAAAATTTTAGACCAAATAACCAATCGAATTTGCGTGCAACCAGGGTTGTCTCTCCTGAGTGAATTTAATAGTGGACTTTTTTTTTTTTTATTAAGGGGACCAGGTTACGTCGTAGCTGTGTTTTATTTAAGTGAAAGCAGTACAGACCGATCGGTCAGCTACGCTAGCCGCGGTCGGTAAGAAAGCACGTAAAGCCGTTGGTTCCTGCTGTCATACGTAGATTTTGGCAGCCGTTATTGGTAGAAGCCAGAAAGTCTGACAACCAGTCTTACCAAGGGGTATCGTGTTACCCAGTTACTGGGTTGTGGAGGTCCGTTAGGCAGTCGCTCTATGTAAAGCACTGGTATTCAGCTGTATACGGTTGGACTAGAAGTCGAACCCAACATAGTTTTGAAAAGGCTAGGCAGATGATGATGATTTAAGGGGACCAGATTACGTCACAGCTGCGTGCTATTCTAGACTGAAGCATAGTAAAGCCCAAGTACTAGAGACTTCATCATCATCATCTTCAGCCGGAAGGCGTCCACTGTTGGACAAAGGCCTCGACGCTTGGCAGGTAGACACCTGCCGAACGAACACTTGGCAGGGATCGCAGTGAGGGTGTTAAGTACACGGAAGTTGCTGCTGCCTGACTTCCGAAATTTCCCTTAGTCGTCTTCTGGTTCTGAAGGTCGATTCTGTAAAATTCGCACTCAACTCGCATCTCATATCGCTATTCACTCTCACTTCGCATAGGGTTCAAAATGACCTCGATATATTTGACACTTTGAATCGGGTTCGAGTGCGAAGTGACCGTCGAAGTGACGGGGAAATTACCTTACAGAATGCCACTTCTTACGTCATCTCATACTTTATTGTCAAAATCTCCCTGTCATTTAGTTCAACTCGCTGACACGAATACACGAATAAATTCGAATTTTCAACCGAGTTTTTAGAATGCCAATCAAAAAACTCACAGCGAATTCAGGTTCGAAGGTAAGAATGAGGTCTTACAGAATCACATCCCTGGACCGGACACCCCACGGGTCAAACTAGAGACTTATGCTTAAAGAATCTATCCACCATGCCAATTCCGGCCTTAGACAGCCCTACTACAGGCCCTCATATGTCGGTGAGTTTAGGTGATAAATACATTGTCACTTAGTGTGATTAAAATCGATGAAACCGCGAGTGCCACCGCGAGAGTGTGCAAATTTATTTCACAGTTCTCTTGCAATAGGTGATATTTCAGTATCATTGAATTTATTCAATGTTTCAGGTGAATATTGTTTGTTTACAGAGAGCACGAGTGTTTCGTACACAGTAATGATTTAGTTTGAACAACTACACAACTGACAACCGGGTGCGCCAAAGTTCACCTAAATTTTTAACTCCGATAATTGGAAATCCGAAAATGTTCTTCCTAACATTTTTCATCCTAACAATCACAATTCCTAACTACTCTGTCTCTAATGTTCATAATCCGAAGCATTCAACTTCATAATGTCAGTAGCAATAAACATCTATTATACTTTTATTTGTTTTTCTATATTTTCTCAACATAACCATCTTTTACACTATTATTCAGTCATATCTTTTTTGTTTAGATTTCTTTTTATTCATAATAATCAGTACTATATACATTAATTTTGCGTAACTTTATTTTCACATAACATGTATAACGGTGTCCCCTTGTTTCGCAAACAGAAATTTCATAGAATTTCGTTTTCCAGAAAATGTTTCATATCATATTTGGTTCTTGTAATTTTATTTCGACTATTATTGTTTCAAAGACTATTTACTTCAATGAAACATATTTCACAGAAACACAATTCAATGAATTTTTATTCACATTTTTTTGTAACAAACTTATCAAACAATAGAATAATTTTTTAACGAATATTGTTTGTTCAGTGTATTTTTCCATTGAATTTATTTCAACGAAAATATATATAAATAGACAATAACTAAAATATTGTCTTTAAAAGTAAATATGTTGTGCTACAAAAGTTAATGACAGAAACGAATCGCTGCGAAACCGACTCCACGTAGTCTTGTCTGCCCTACCCCTAGAGTGTAATTTAAATCCGCGTAGGCGGGGAGGGGCGAGGCGGCCCGTGAGCTGAGGAGCAGGTGGTTTTAACGCCCGCCGCCGCGCGCCGAGGCTGGCCGGCGCAGCCGGCCAGCAAGCCGAAGCTGCGGTGGTGAGCGTGAATACCATCTGCGACGACAAGCTCGCGTGGGACCGCCGGAGCCCCGCAACGCCGGAGCCGTGACAGAAATCATGCCTGCTGCATGTTGCATGCTCGCTTGCATATTGCATGCTTGCTTGCATGATGCATGGTTGTTTGCACGCTGCATGCTTGCTTGCACGCTGCATGCTTGCTTGCACGCTGCATGCTTGCTTGCACGCACGCGCAGTAGGTTTGAACTTAGCAATAGACACAAGTCAGTACGTTATGTAAAGCATACCCCCAAATAATAATCATACCCTCAAATGAAAACTATAAATATCATCTTCTACCCACATATAATTTTTTATTACACTTGGTAAATGTTTCTTTCCGAGTATGAGTGAACATATTATGGTAATTTTGTTTAGGGACAGAAGCGTTATGATAAAAAACAGTAGGAGTTTAAATATATTTACATTAATGATATTATTAATAACAATTTTCGGAAACATGAGTGTTATGAACATCGCCGGTAGCACTACAAATGGTATGAATAAAAACTTTAGGATGAAAAATTTTAGGAAGAGTGATCATTCGGATTACAAATCCTTAGGCAGTACAATTTCGGATAAAGAACTTTAGGTGAGCCAATATGGACCCCTGACAACCAACATCAACAACAACCGACAATACATATGTGCATAATTTTGCTGTCATTTCTTAACTTGTAATACTTTGTACATACCATAATATAGTGGCTTTTATACAAGGTATATCGTATTCACGTATAACAATAATTCGTGTAAATGCAAATATTGTTAAAGAGTATTTTTGTTAAAGAGTATGTATGGTGTTTCTTGCCCATTCTTCTTCATACGAAACTACCATTTGGAATGGACAACTAGATTCATTTTTTCTTATAATGACGGTTATATGACGGTATTGGTTTAATATTAAAATAATTGATTTGACTTTGACATACTATCTACCTATACTATCCATACTTCCATGCTATCCATACATCCACACTTTAATCTATATCAATACTAATATTAGGTATGTATAAAATAAAATAAAAATTAATTTTAATTTTATTTTAATTAAATTTTTATTCATTTTCAATATTTAAATATAAATTTTAAGTGTATTTCAATTCAATTTTATGTAATTTTGTCGTATGGGTGTCTTGCCTGAAATAAATGAATTTTATTATTTTATTTATTTATTATTATAAATTTATGCGAAAGTAACTCTGAATGTTACTCTAACACGACGAAACGTCTGAACCGATTTTGATGAAATTTGGTATGAAGATAGATTGATCCCTATGGAAGGCCATAGGCTAATTTTTAAATTACACTAAAGCCAAAATATGTGGCTTGGCCGTTTCGCTACCGTCACATAAGGGAAAGTGGAAAAATGTATTCACTGTTCATTACTTTTCTGTTATAACAATAGTTCTGTAACGGCCATATGCTACATATTTTGACTAAAGTGTAGAGTTTGTGACGTTAGGGCTAGTAGAGTTATGGTGTGTAGAGTAAGAAGCTTGGGTGCAAACTGAGCAAACTGAGTTTCAGAATATTTTTAAGAAAAAAACTAAAACAATTTGCCCTAAGTTTTTATTCAGTGACTGGGCAACTAAAGGCATCAGGAAAAGTAGGGAAAGACATTTTGAGCTGTATGGCCTTAAGCCTTACATTAACACTGACACTTTTAATAAGTATGTTACTATTTATTCTAAAACTTTTAAAAATGCTTGTAAGGCAGCTAAAGCGTTATACATTAGCAACAAAGTAAAATCGGCTGATGATAAAATTAAGACTGTTTGGAAAATTATTAATAATGAAACAAATAGGAACAAAAGACATAATACTGACTACACTCTGGAGACTTCCAGTGGTCTCATAAGTACTAATATAGAAGTTGCGCAGGAATTTGCAACATTCTTTACCAATGTTCCTATTAAAACTACTGAAACTTTAGATTCCTCGCCGTCACTTGCTTTTAATTTATTAAGTTTGAATGTTCCAGCCTGCCCCACGGAATTTAAATTTAAACATATAAACCCTGCAATCGTTATAAAGACTTTTAAACAACTCAAGATCAAGGCTACTGAAGATTTATGGGGGATGTCTACTAATGTTTGTAAATCGGTTATTGAGACAGTGGCACCCTATTTAGCTTTCATTTTTAATATGTGTGTAGACCAAGGGGTTTTCCCGGATTTAATGAAGTACAGCAAGATTATACCACTTTTTAAATCCGGCGATTGCAAGGACACGAATAATTATAGACCCGTTTCAGTTTTGCCGGTTTTCAGCAAAGTGTTTGAAAAATTAATGCTTAACCAAATGCTCAGTCATTTTAATTGTAACAACATCTTACATGACCAACAGTATGGTTTCACCAGAGGGCGTTGTATTACTGACGCCGGTGTCACCTTAATTAAGCATATCTTTAAAGCATGGGAGGATTCGCAAGATGCTATTGGCATTTTTTGCGACCTCTCCAAAGCATTTGATTGTGTAAATCACGAAACACTGCTCTTAAAGCTTGAGCATTACGGACTGGGTAAACAAGCGCTTAGCTTAGTAAAATCATATTTAAGTGATAGACTGCAGCAAGTTCAAATAAATGGTGTTAATGGCTTAAAAGTAAAAATGGGGGTACCGCAGGGCTCCATATTGGGTCCGTTCCTCTTTTTAGTTTATATAAACGATTTACCTCATTTACTGAAAAATCAACCACAAATGGTGTTATTTGCTGATGATACTTCATTGATTTTTAGATTAAATAAACGGGCACAGCACCTTGACGACGTAAATTTTTTTTAAAGGTTTACTGTAAATAATTTAGTATTAAATGAGAAGAAAACTAAATGCATAAGATTCGCTTTGCCGAATGTTAAGAGTAATGAATGTAACGTTGTATTGAATAAGGACATACTTGAATTCGTCGAAAGGACTGTTTTTCTAGGGATTACGCTTGATTCCAAGCTACAGTGGGGTCCTCACTTAACATCTCTTGCAGGGCGGTTAAGTTCAGCCGCTTACGCTGTCAGAAAGATCCGGCATTTGACAGACGTGGATACCGCTAGGCTAGTATATTTTAGCTATTTTCATAGTATCATGTCTTACGGTATTTTGCTATGGGGACGGGCTGCAGATATGGATTCTATTTTTATTTTGCAAAAGCGGGCTGTCAGGGCAATCTATAATCTCCGCAAACGCGAATCTCTAAGAGAATTGTTTAAACAGATTAACATCATGACGGTACCTTGTCAATATATATATGAAAACATTATGCATGTTCGAAAAAATCTTCATCTTTTTTAACCCTCGACGAAAAAGAGGGGTGTTATAAGTTTGACGTGTCTGTGTGTCTGTGTGTCTGTCTGTGGCACTGTAGCTCTTTAACGGGTGAACCGATTTGAATGCGGTTTTTTTTATTCGAAAGCAGGTTCTCTAGCGATGGTTCTTAGACATGTTTCATCAAAATCGGTTCAGCCGTTTTAAAGTTATCAGCTCTTTTGCTAGCTGCGGTAGGGATCTTAGACGCATACCGGATGTTTACTTTGCTTTCAAACATATTATTATAGGTGACCACACTGACCACCCATTGAAATACCCATGTTTGCTATAAAACTATGCAAGATTATAGAATTCTTGGTCTTATGCTGCAGCCAGATTATACAGCACACTAGTACCTAGTAGCAGATATATCGTATTTGGATTCGTTTTAATCAGTATTTTATTAACCCCCGACGCAAAAACGATGGGGTGTTATAAGTTTGACGTATCTGTGTGTGTGTGTGTGTCTGTGGCATCGTAGCTCCCGAACGGATAAACCGATTTTGATTTTGTTTTTTTTATTTGAAAGATGAATTAGTCGAAATTAGCTTAGCTATGTTTGATGAAAATTGGTTCAAGATGGCCGCTGCCATAAAATGGCGGATCACATATTTTTACAACTCCCTCAATATGGGTATCAAATGAAAGGGCTTGACTAGTAAAATACTATACACTATGACAAATTTTAAATCCAAGATGGCCGCAACCACAAAATGGTGAATTACATTCTATTTTTACAACTCCCTCAATATATGGGTATCAAATGAAAGGCCTTGACTAGTAGAATAATGTATACTATATTGCAAGGGAATGAGGAATAAGTAACGAAATGAAAACTAAAAACTTGTAAATAATTTTTGTAAACTCTTATACAAAACCAAACTAAATTACGTTTAAAAAATTTAAAATAAAAATTAAATTAAAAATTTAAAAATACCCCCAACGCAAAACAAAAAAGAGATTATGTAAAAAGTCAAAAATAATACCTTTTGTTGAGCCATCAAATGTTTGTTCGTTGAAATGGCGCTATAATGTCGCGGCGGGGTACCGCTAAGTTTAAAGCAATAACTAAATAGCTAAAATAGCGAACTGATGGTAACTAGATTTGCAACAAGGTTAACAACTAGATTAGCAACAAAAATTTGATAATATCGAAGCAAATTGGTCGGAAATGCTGGTAAATTAATAGACAGTGAATGAAATTAAGGGACTGACTTACTTAAGCAGTACCCCGCCGCGACATTATAGCGCCATTTCAACGAACAAACATTTGATGGCTCAACAAAAGGTATTATTTTTGACTTTTTACATAATCGCTTTTTTGTTTTGCGTTGGGGGTTTTTTTAAATTTTTAATTTATAATAAAATAGGTGACAGACATAATGTTTGTACTAGAAATAGGAACAAATTAGATCAGCCAAGCTTCAGATTGTCAAAAGTACATACTTCTTTTATGGGGTACTGTGTAAAATGCTATAATAAAATACCACATGACATGATATTCTACAATTGAATGAAAAACAATTTAAAACATGTATTAAACGCACTCTATGTAGACAAGCATATTATAAGTTAGAAGATTACATCAATGATAAAGATGCTTGGCTGAATGCTGGTCCTGCTCCACAGCCAGTTTAGGGAATTTCCAAATTGGAAGAAAAGGATGTTTCCTACCCCTTTTTCTATTGACATGAGTAACGATACTCGTTACTCATGTAACGAGTATCGTTATTATTATATATAGATATTTTTAAATTATTAACTTATCACACTTCATATGATAAAATAATATACATTGGAAACCTTAGTTTTGTATAATTTTGCAGCATTATTTCAATTTTGTAAATGTGAATACCATGGAGCCATGTATATTAATACCTTTATGTTTGTCAAAAATTAACGTGGCGGTTGGGAGTATTGTCATGCTCGCTCAAATGTCTCGCTGATGGTGGCGCGTGTGTTGGATCATTCGGCTCCCTTCAAAATGGTTGAGCTGAATGGTGCTGATTCACGCGTCATGTTCGTGAACGAGCGCTGTCAGTGGAGATTGGTCAGCTCTTATCTGCCATGGATTAGATGCCACTTTATCTTGCTTCTTTTTTGTGTTTTGTATTAGATTACCTTCATCGTTTCACATATAGAAGCAACAAGAATCATGTAACCAAACTTTGTAAAAACTTGATTTAAAAGAGTGTCCGTGGAGTTTCTTGCTCGTTCTTCTCCATAGAGACCTACCTACGTTTTGGAACGAGCAACTAGCTTCAACTCTCTGACTAACTGACCGACTCCTTGACAATTCAAAAGTGCCTGTAAATGGTTTAATTGAAATAAATGCTTTGACTTTGACTTTGACTGTGGGTCTACATGAGATTTTATAACTTTTTGACAGTGCGAGCCATATGAATTCGTCTTGGCAAAATTTTACATGAAAATGTTTTTGGTTGGATTTCTTTTTTACTAATGTTCTTGCGAATAAATTAATCTATTAAACTCCTGACAACGTAAGAAGTCCCATTTTTCGTTTCTTTTTTTATACTAGTACTTATGAAATTGAAAAATAAAATTCATAATCCTAATTAATTACTATGTTACCCATACACTATAACAACGAGTATCATTCGTAAGCATCAAGTTTTTTTTTTATACTGAAAAAAATGCACTCAAAAACACGAATTAATCGTTGATTAATATTCAAATAGGACTTCTTAGATTGTCAGGAATATACGTATTCAGACTTAGTAAGATAATGATTAACAAACATTATATTTCATTAAATCTATACTAACAATATAAAGCTGAAGAGTTTGTTTGTTTGGTTGAACGCGCTAATCTCAGGATCTACTGGTTCGAATTGAAAAAATCTTTTTATCCCTTCTATTCGAAAAGTGTCGTTTTGTTCCTTCATAGGCGGGAGCAAAGTAGCTCTTTTCTGCACTAGACTTTTTAGCGGGCAGTAGGTAATGAAATTTGAATTTGGAACATGATTTGTTCATTGAAATCGAACGCAAATTGTATAAATTACTGGCTGTAAGGTGCGGGGAGGCGCGGTAACTAAAAAAAAACAAAAGCGCGCGATGTACTTCACTGTTGTTGTAATCGGTACGGACTTTATTGTATTTTGCAAAAAAATGAGTTTTACGTCGAGTTCTGAAAGTGATAGTGCGTTAACTCCTGAAACAATAAAAATTGAAGCTAATAACTTTATACAAAACTTAATACCTACGAAATCCCGGGAGAAATATTTTCTCATAGAACGAGATGAAAAGTAGAGTATATGACTCGAGAGCAATAATATTTTTCCCTCAGGCGATGTACTTTGAATCCCTCGCTACGTTCAGGATTCTATTTTAGAATGCTCGGGATTCTATTCTAGAATCCTTCGCTTCGCTCTGGACTCAAAATAGCGCCCTCGCCGTAAAAATATTATTTTGCTCCCTTGTCATACAATCTACAATTTTGTGTTGGATAGTCCGTTTATCGAGGAAGGCTATAGGCCCATGCGAAGCTGGGTCGGGTCGCTAGTTATTTATATTTGTTAATAAATTAACATTTGTTCGACATCAGTCCAAGCCTAAACCTTTGAGCCAGATATGCTATTTAGAACTTTATTCTGACATAAAGTACTGTATGTGGACCTATAAGTAAATAAATAATAGGTAGATCCCACGATATTAATAAAATAAAACTTTCCACTCCCTCTTACATTGCTAAAACACTTAAAATCCGGGAACCGTAGCCACTATATCTTCGCACAGTTCACAATGTACTGACGGTGGCGTTTGTGTGAAAATTTACAATGCTTTTAGATATGCACCAGTGAACGTTTCACACGTTGACGCCAAATCTGTTTATGGTGAGTTAGAGGTAGGAGGGAGTGGATATGGCCCTAAATCTATGTATAATGGTTTCTTTATCTGTGCCTGACTGCCTCGTTGGTGTTGTGGTCGCAAGCGTAATTGGTAAGCGTGAAGTCCTGGGTTCGATTTTCAGGTTGGGTTCAATCAATAGTACTTTTGACCGGTTTAAATTTATCAGTAATAATTAGAAAGTTTGTTGTTTTGTAGTGATAGAACTTTGACAATCGTTACGGGTATTGGGACAAGCCTGCCATATTAAAACCTGTTCACAGTAAGATTAGACACTTACAAAAACCTTTTTTACAGTCCGTTCAACCGATTTTGACTCATATTGCGTTGGTAGCATGACAAATGGCAACTGCAGTAAACAGTTGTTATTGTAACGACTTTTTTTGCCTCTAATGTCATCCTTAAGCCTACGGAATAGAAGTCAAAATCGGTTGAAGGGACTTTTTGTAAATGTCTAATCTTATTGTGAACAGGATATAGATCCAAACCATTGCATCTTCATTAAGCCAGATTCAATAGTGGTGATCTGGTTTATGATGAATCGTTACGGGTCTCAGATTATCAAACAAAAGCAGATAGACCGTGCGTGACACTGCGAGTGATGCCCCAAAAGCAAATACAAATTCAATAACGAATACCTACAATTACGTGATTGTATTCGCTTTTGAATCTTTATTTGTACTAGTATTTGTTTTTTTTTTTTAGGTTTTTTGTAGGTATTAGTTTTTTAATTTGTATTTGCTTTGGTGGCTTTGCTCTCAGTGTTCCGCACAGTCTATCTGCCTTTTGTTTCAGTAGTTTGAGTTACGGGTAATCAAAAACCTGAAAGTCTGACGAAGAGGTATCGTCTAACCCAGTAACTAGGTTATGGAGGTCTAATAGGCTGTCGCTTCATATAAAACACTGGTATTCTATTGCATCAGGATTGACTTGAAGCATACCCCAACATAGTTAAAGGCTAGGGAGATGATGATCTCAAAATGTATCTGATCTAAACGTGCACACGAACAAACAATGGCCCAACATCCGAATGGCTACATGCAAAGATAATCCAGTTCCAAAAATGTTTGACACCAAATAACACTGAAAACATTTTATACATCTCTAGCTCTAACTTAAATTTTCCATAACCCTATATAACTGGAAGTTTACGAAAACATAAATACGCTTGATAACCCTTACTACTATAACATGACACTTCACATCCCCTGAATCTTAAACGAAGCAGTTCAATCTCATAGGTCTTTCGTAACTGGTTATTTTCAGTACAATAAAAGGAAAATTTCTGGAGCATATTTCGGAAAGGAAATCTTGAAAATCACTTAGGAGAATGCGAATATAGCAATAAATTGACGATAACATTTACATACGGTAAGGGTGAGTTTATAACGGGTCACTTAACATGTTAATGCAAGTGTTAGTAAGATTTTCCTGTTTTTCCCTTAAATTCGAATATTGTGTAGGTTTGAATTTTTCGCTCACGTCATAACAAATGCATTCTTAAAAAAAATTGGCTTGTGAGATTTGGGTTCGCATTATCGTACCACCGTACAATACATATGTAGGTTTAGATGCCAGCGCATCAAGCCATACCGAACTGTCACTTTTTTCCAATTGAATATGAACCTTAAAATTTTATCATATATGTAGTTGAAAATCTATAAAAAAAATTGACAGATTGTTGTAACTCGATATGCTGGCCTAATTACTATTAGAGTATGTACTCTATGAATATTTGAAGTGCCTACCTATAACGGTTAAAAATACACAGCCAGACAGACAAACGGACGGACATCGGAGGCTTCGTAATAGGGTCTCGTAGGGTCCTTCGGATAGGCACACGGGTTGAACATGACCAGGGTTCATGGCCAGTTTTTATATCCAGGACAGGCTTACCAGGCTGGCCACGTTTCATTACATATGAGACTTTCTCTTGAGATCATTTTACCTGTTTGCATATGCATTCAATATTTGGTCAAGATTTTCCGAATTTTTCCTTTTACGATATTTGAAGTGTCGTGGTTGCGATTCAAAGATTAAGGACTGTCTGTGGTTGTGGGTTAAAACCTTGGCGTTTAGCAAAATATTACTTTTGGGACCTTTTTAAGTAGAAATTGGTCACCCATCACTGCCACAAAGGCTATTAAATTGTAAATATTATTTTTTTAAGTAAAGAACGAACAAGCTTGCTAGCGTACTCAAATTAAATTCTGATTATTGTTACTTCATTTCTGTAATGTAGGTAATTTCAAAGGAGAGATTTGAGAACGTTTGCGTTTGTTTGTCTATAATGGGCAGGTTGCGCGGTTGCGCAACAACGATATTCTCAGCTCATTAATTGACAAGATGGACAGCCCTTTCATTTGGCATTGGGTGTGGCTACACGTGTATATTAGTTTGTGTATTAGTTTGTGTATCAGTTTGTGTATTAGTTTTCTTTTTTACCCCGACTGCAAGGAAATGTTTTTATGCTTTTGTTTTTATGTTTTTCGTGCCGGTAAAATAATTGTATGTTTGTTTTAGTGTTTTACTAATATAGTTTTGAGTTGTGTACTAATATTATGGATTGTACTAAATCTGGAATAAATGTATTATAATTATATAGTATCATCTTGAACACGACGTCTTTGTCACTACACATTATAAATTAAAGTCCAGCTTTGCACTAAGATTATGTTCGGGTTAATCTCAGAAACTACTAGTCCAATCTTGAGAATTATTTATCTAATAGGTAGCTACGGTATCCCTGCGTGCTATATATTTTTTTTAAACGTTGCATTTTACTAGAAATTACTCCTGTGTCGTGGGTGCGTGTAAACTCACATACACAAACAGCCAGACCCGGAACAACTATCTGTAGGCCATACAAATATTTGTTCCGGACGGGAATCGAACCCGCGACACGCAGCGCAGCAATCGACCGCTCAACCACTGGGCACCCTGTCATCAAATTATCAAGAGTTAGAGATCCAAAAAATTCATGTGGACGAAGTCGCGGGCAAGCTAGTATTCGTATATAATTATTACTCGTATATAATTATTACTCTAATTTAATTTAACAAACCAATCAACGTGTCTCCTCATTTTAAAACTCACCCCCTACTATCATTGCTGACTTGTCATTTATACTTCGAACAAAAGCCGTCCTAATCTCGAATGAATATAAATGATAGGAACATCCGAGTCTCTCCGACCGCAGGCGGAAATAGCCGAGGATTTGTCATTGTCAAATTTGAATACGCGGCAACGGATGCGAGAAAAACGAACGTCATCTGTTATTTGACTTCGTTTGCGGATTGTGGATGTGTATGTCCGTTTGTTGTTAATTTTTTGTCTCCGTCTGTTTGTATGAAAATGAGAAAGACACTGGCTGGATTGAGTTTCGTGACATTTGATATTTTTCTTTTATGTCACTGCAAAATCTATACTCTATACAATACATACATACATACATATACATACAAATAAATAAAATTGAAGTGTCTGTTTGTAATGTCCAAATAACAGCTTTATACTAAATGCATATGAAAGTAAGAATAGTACCTATCCCAAAAAAACAATTTAAAAATTTTTTGTCTGTCTGTCTGTCTGTCTTTCTGTCTGTTTGTTTCGGCTAATCTCAGAAACGGCTGAACCGATTTTGATGGGACTTTCACTGGCAGATAGCTGATGTTATAAGGAGTAGCTTAGGCTACTTTTATATTAGAAAAAATAGGGTTCCGTACAAAAAAAATAAAACCCAAATGGATTTGCGTCCATAAAAAAATAATTAAACCCCTGCTGACAACCGACAATTACGCGGACGAAGTCGCGGGCATCAGCTAGTATAGAATACGAATTGACTGAATATATTCGGGTAGGTAAATTAAAAAAAGTATCATCATAATCATGTCAACCTTTAGAAGGTCACTGATGGGCATAGGTCTCCCACAATGTGTGGTTCAGCCACAATCGTCATGCTTGGCCGATTCATGTTGGCGGTCGCAGTAGGTGATAGGGTACTGAGAAGTACGCTGCTGCCCATCCTCTGGGGTTACCTATCATAAGGTCGAAAAATATTTGACCGAATTTCATTTCACCTAAAACTTTTAAACTTTTCTCGTTTCGTTTTTTTTTTACTTCATCGAAGTCACGTCTGCCACTGTATCAGTTGACCTATTATCAATTCGATTTTTTTCGTTGCTTCGACGTTTCATTTGGTCGAAAAACTTTTTACCAAAGTTACACTTAGCCGAAATAACATTTGTTCGAACATTCGTTATACCACTGTTTTAATTACCAATTTACACCAAACGCCTAGAAGTAAATGTCTGATATTGAGTCTGCTCCCTCCTCAGCTCGCGGGCCGCTCCACCCCTCCGCGCCTACGCGTTTTTAAATTACACTCTAGGGTAGGGCAGACAAGACTGCGTGAAGTCGGTTTTGCAGCGATTCGTTTCTGTCACTTTTGTAACATATTGACCTTTTATGACACTATTTTAATTTAATGTTGAAAAATACTACCCAGTAACCGGCTATATATTTGTGATTAAAAAATATTCCGTAAAATGTTGTCTTGACGGGGTGAAAATATGGCAAATAAATCATTTGGCAAATGAAAATAGTTCAAAAGAGGCTTCGGCCAATAGGAGAAAGTTATTTTGTAAATCGGAGAAACATAGTTCGGTAAAATAATACCGATGACACACGATACTTCGATGATTTAAAAATATGTCAAATAATGCATATAGCAAAAAAGACGTCGGTCAGTAGTTTTCGGTAAAATGAAATTCGGACAAAAATAATTCGGAAAAGTGATCGGTTCCCCACCACGTGGCAAAAAATAAAATACATGAACATTATTTAAAAAAGTCATTATTTATTATATTTGTGGAAAATATGTTTTGTTTTATAGTTTAAATGACATAATATTCAACACTTTTTAACTCTGGCTGTTAAACAAAATTCATGCATTCAGCATTTTACTCATAAATAAACCGGAACTAAACAGCATATTCATTTTTTAAAGCTAGTATTTATAGCACACATAAATCACAAAACGAACTTGTCACGGAACCGAGATAGGTAACAAGTGTGTACAATTGGTACATGCATGAGATACAAAAGTACAATAATAGGTAATACAAAAAAACTTGCCAAGTACGAGTCGGAACTCGCGCACGAAGAATTCTGTGCGTGTTCTGTGTGTCATTCTGTCTGTATGTGTGTGGGTTCTGTGTGTTCTGGTATCTGTCTGTTATCTATACAACACTGACACCACCCCCCGACCCCCCCCCCCTCCTACCTGATTATAACGTTTTTTTTTAATGTCGAGCTAAAAAACGGCAAAAAAATCACGTTTGTTTTATGAAAGCCCTCCTAAAAGATTTATTTTATTCTATTTTTAGTATTTGTTGTTAAAACGGCAACAGAAATACATCACCTTTGCGTACCGAACCCTAAAAAAAACAAAAGAGAAAAGCCCTCCAATCTTCATTTCCGAACACCGATACATTTGTATTTCGAGTATTTTGAATTCAGAATATGAGTAATGACGTGTCTTGGTAATTCCTACAGGATTTTTACCCGACTCATCTATTATTTAGGAGGTATGAAGGCTTAGTTAGATTTACAGTTTCCGTACGACATCGGCACGAGTTTGCGCGTTTGTCATGCGAGAATTTGTCGTATTTTTTCATGTGTGTGTAATTAATGTGTTTCTGTTGTTTAGCCTCTGGTTACTTATTGGCTCATCATTCTTGTTTAGATTTGGTTAAAGCAGTTGTGTTTTTACGTCATTATTGTGTCTCGCTGTTTGTCCACATAGTCGCACAGTTCCGTGTTTAAATGAAGCATTTTTACTAATAAAATCTTAAGTTTCTATACTAACCTACCTACCTACTAAGTACCTAGTGGTTACTACTACTACCTACTAGTACCTACTACTACTTACTAGTACCTACTAGTACCTACTGGTACCTACTGGTACCTACTACTGGTACCTATTAACACCTACGGGTATCTACTAGTATTACTGGCCTGATAACAAAGCGTTATTATTTAATCTGGTCCTACATAACGCAAGACTAGAACCCTAATACAGTCAGGCAGGGTTGGGGCAGTCTGAGGAAAAGATGGCGCCTTGGATGTTTCTCTCAGGAATTGAAGAATGAGGTACGACCTCGGAAAAAATGGAAGGAATGGTGGTGGCCTTTACCTAAGAGGGGGACAGTAATGGGTAGAGAAAAATATCTTTATTATGTCATAAACACGTTCCAGGATGATGTCCACCACGCAATAGGACTCCTTTATCGGAATAGCTTCAGATAAAGGAGTAATTCACTTGCTTGATGTAATTCAATCTTTTATTAATAAACTCTTTGAATCTCCATGTAAAATCAAGAAGAGGTTTACCTTTTTTGCTGAGAGAAGAAGTAAAAGTAATAATTGTGTTTTTTACATTGGCAACGAAATTTCTAACTGCCTACTGGCCAGATTATAAACGACGTATTTATTATTTTCTGACATATACTTCTACTTTACTACTACTTTACTTCTGTCCACCTCACTACCAGTTCGCTGACTGGCTAATTTCATTTAAAAAAAAAAAACAAAAAAGAGAAAAGAAAAAATATCTATCACATCTTCTGCCTAGCCTTTTCCGAACGACGTTGAGGTCGCCTCCATAACTCAGTTACTGAGTAACACGATACCCCTTAGAAAGGCTGGTTGTCAGACTTTCTAGCTTATGAATACGTCTATTAATGATCTACGAATGACAGCCGGGAATAACGACTTTACGTGCTTTCCAAGGCACGAAGGGGTTTCGGTATGAAGGGACCAAACTCAAACTCAAATCATTTATTTCAAATAAACCACTTACAGGCACTTTTGAATTGTCAAGGAGTCAGTCAGTCAAAAAGTTGCAGCTAGTTGCTCGTTCCAAACAGTAGGTTTCTATGGAGAAGACCGACCGCGGCAAGCTTGATCAATAGCTTTTATTTTACCTATCACATAATACTACTAAACTCCACTAACGGTATGCCGGAACAAGAAAACCGATCATGTCAACAGACCATTTTTACCAGACTATGCGCCAGCTAAGTTAGGGTTATGTTTTCTTTTTGTGAAACACAATAACACTCAGATCAGACATTTTCACGGTACCCCTGCCCCTCTGCTGCTGCTGGCACAATTTATCAGTACAAAATAAACAGAATGATGTTCATTGGGCAAAATCATGTGGGCATTAATCATTTTATGCAAAGTGGGCTAAGTGCTCCTGATTAATGATGGTCAAGCTTGAACAGTGTGCGTACTGATAGTTTGGGCTTAAGGTATTAAGCAAATGATCTGGGAATCTGATGCTGTGTTTGTCTAGAATGGATTTAGGTATGGTATGTAGCTTTATTATATTCTGCCTGATTACGTATTTTTATCCGACTTCAAAAGGGAGGAGGTTGTCAATTCGAATGTTTATATATATGTCGGAGACGGTTTATTTATCACTATTGTGGGTAGTCAACAGAATTTGTTGATTTGTGTTTCTTATTGTTAATTTATGTGATTTTACTATCAATTATTGTTTATTAATTGGAAACATGATTTATTGTGTACTCAGTGTATGCACACTGATTTGTGATTACTTTATTTCGATAATTGTTATCGATGGTTTTATTCAAAACAATTGTTGACACGTTACTTTTAATGTAAAACGAATTACTTTATGAAATCACTATTGTTTATTCATGACAATTATTATTGTGTTATTTGATTACAGATCTTATTAGATTCAGCACATTTTAGTGTTTTGTATCAAGTAAACGCGTGACGCACTTCCGTGCGCATGGACAGACTTGTATGGAGAGGTTGCAAGGTGGGGGGGCATCGCCTTATAAAAGAGCGTGCACTCCGTAAGTATGGCAGTCGATCCTCGGATTCGACTCAGTAAAGAGTTCCTGCTCCCGACAATACTGTCGGTTTACCTGGTACAGCGCTGCTGTATATTCACATAGCTGTATAGGCTTGCTGCTAGCGAGCGATACACTTTGTATTTGGGTGGCTTATGCTACTGTACGAACTGTAAACCTTAAGGGTTTGTTCGTTTATCATTGGGTGGCTTAGGCTGCTGTACGAACTGTAAACCCTAAGGGTTTGTTCGTTTATCATTGGGTGGCTTCGCCACTGTACGAACTGTGGGACCTTAATGGTCTGTTCGATTAACTGTATTGTTGCTGTACCTTTAACTTACTTTATTCTTGTGACTGATTACCATTTGTATTGTGTTTTCTTTACTAATAGTGTGTAATTGTTTTCACAGGTATGTTGTTTATCCCTAATGGGATAATGGGAACGCCTATAGTCCTCACGATGTACTATACCGCTCGGCGCTCCTCCTCGATTGCACCTGACGATCCGACATCAGAAGTGGGATAGCCTCTTAATGCTTCCGCATGGCTTCCCTAGTTATCGTATGTCTCTACCTCTCTTGTTATGACAGCTTCCTCTCTTGGGATTACCTAGCGCTGAGCTCAGGCTGTTTTAATGGCATTCATAAATCACCTACCCACATTAATTTCATTGTTTGATTTTACATACTTCAACAGTTACCGCTACCCTTATTTACCTACCTAAGTGTCAAACAAATTGCTGTTTGCACTGTACTGGCCCATGTTTCCAAATTTAATTTTCCGTGCTCATCTACTAGCATTCACTACCGAAGTACATGAGGTTTAAACTTTAACAAGAACTGAGTGTCTTGTCCCATCTTAAGAGAAAGTCTCATTTTCCTCTTACCTACACATTTCTTCTCAACCCTCTTAGGTTCAAACCAGGTACAATAGTATGTCACTTTAGTGACTACCGGAGAACAGCCGGGAGGTTCGAGTGAGTACTACTACTTTGAGTCGGTTTTCGAGCAACTAATCATCCGTGATAAGTTGAAGTCCGTGATAAGATAAGTCTGATGTACCCACCACTGATGTGATGTTCTTTCTACAACTATCTGGTGAGACGCTTCCATTTTGTTATGACTCTGGGTTTGAATGTACTTTCATTACTGATACATGTGTGGCAAACTTACTTGTATGGTCAATATAAAGTGAAGTTTCATTTAATACCGAATGCTTATTCAAATCAAAGTATCATATTATGCCGTGAGATATTAAATTTAGATTTTGGGGTTATTATAACCGAAAGTATTGTTACCATTACAAAAGTTGAGATTGTAACAGCTATGCTCTATTCCTGAAACTCCGAATAAAATTGATACTGATATTCCATCTGAATATAAATCAGTGATAATACGACTATGTCAAATAGTTGGCTTTTAGCTAAACAAATAGCGTGATTCTGAGGAATAGTTTATCTGAAAAGTAACTGTGTACCCCCTGTGTAATTACATGTGTGGTACATGTGTGGTAATAAGGTAATTACATGTGTTGTGTGGTAAGGTAATGACATGTGTTGTGTGGTAAGGTAATTACATGTGTTGTGTGGTAAGGTAATTACATGTGTTGTGTGGTAAGGTAATTACATGTGTTGTGTGGTAAGGTAATGACATGTGTTGTGTGGTAAGGTAATGACATGTGTTGTGTGGTAAGGTAATGACATGTGTTGTGTGGTAAGGTAATGACATGTGTTGTGTGGTAAGGTAATGACATGTGTTGTGTGGTAAGGTAATGACATGTGTTGTGTGGTAAGGTAATGACATGTGTTGTGTGGTAAGGTAATGACATGTGTTGTGAGGTAAGGTAATGCCATGACATGTGTTGTGAGGTAAGGTAATGCCATGACATGTGTGGTAATAAGGTAATGACATGACATGTGTGATAATAAGGTAATGACATGACATGTGTGATAATAAGGTAATGACATGACATGTGTGATAATAAGGTAATGACATGACATGTGTGATAATAAGGTAATGACATGACATGTGTGATAATAAGGCAATGACATGACATGTGTGATAATAAGGTAATGACATGACATGTGTGATAATAAGGTAATGACATGACATGTGTGATAACAAAGGTAATGACATGACATGTGTGATAACAAAGGTAATTAAATGTGTGGTAAGATACTAAACTTGTTTTGTGTTATCAGGTCTGTAGTGTTTGTTTTAAATTGATCAGAATGACCGAACGTTAAGCTGTTTACTTGAGCTCTTTTCTGATTGTTTACAGATGATGTGATAAACTATTCACCCAAGGACGTGTGAAGATGCAGGGTGACCGTAACGGCGCGTGGCGTGATTTAGTAATGAAAATCAGTTAATTTTGAGGGTTATGGTTTATTGTTATTTTTTTTAATCATTGGGAATATTCTCACAATGCTGAGACATTTGCTGAAAAGTGGACTGGCAAACGTATTTTTGTACGGTTAATAATTGTGATGAACTATGATTAACTGACTCTTGGACAATACAACAGTGCCTGTAGATGGTTTAATTGAAATGAATGCTTTTTTTTGAGGGGATAATATGTAATGTATGTGTTTGTAGAAAAAGTTGGTTGCTAGGGTTTAGAGCTTTCATGTGATACTGGATCAATCATAGGATGCTGTGAGATTTTTAATTTCATTTTTTGCAGTTAATATGACCGAAAAAATAGTGCTATCATTACACGAGTTAATGTTATTGACCAATGCTGTATTTCTTTGATAATATAGCTGTTTAATAGTTTAACAATTGTTTCAGCTTTTGACAGTGTGGAGATAGAAGTAAATCGGTCCCGTGCAAGAAAACAAGCAGCCCTGGGTGCCGAAGGTTAAAGTTGGAGACTTCGTTGGACACTTCGTACTTCTTGCAGATCCAACATGATATTGGTTGAAATCTTTGAGCGCCAGTTTAGTCTTGATCATGTATGAAAAATGCCTGAATGTCCATTCAATTTTAATGATGTCATTGTTGACACTGATAATAATCATCTGCTGCTGACATACCATAGCTTAATTGACAAGATGTCTATGTTGACTCTTGTTTGGATGTCTATGTTGACTCCTGGGTTTGGTTGTTGAACTTGACGCCTATGTTGGCTGTCTATTCAGCTCCAAACTACTTGTCGATTCCCATGGTGTGAATTCGGCTGGGAGACTATGTCTCTACTTTTGTTTGGATGTCTATGTTGACTCCTGGGTTTGTTTGTTGAACTTGACGCCTATGTTGGTTGTCTATTCGACTTCAAGCTACTTGTCGATTCCCATGGTGTGAATTCGGCTGGGAGACTATGTCTCTACTTTTATTCGGATGTCTATGTTGACTCCTGGATTTGAAGGTTGAACTTGACGCTTATGCGGGTTGTCTATGTTGACGCCTATGCGGGTTGTCTATTCAACTTCAAGTTACTTGTTGAATCCCATGGTGTGATTTCGGCTGTTTGTTGAGCTATGTATTGTCTGTAACAGTATGGTTATTTTGACTGGTTGTGATGCAACTGCTATTGATAATAATTCAGGACTGATTCAGGATTTTTCTTTATAACATACCTTCTGCTAATTAAAGCTTTTTGTCAGAAAGGCCGATCGATATTTACTAAGAGATTTATTTTGTTACTGAACTACACGAGGTCGTGTAGAATGTCAGTCTGGCCGTGTCGGAGACGGTTTATTAATCACTATTGTGGGTAGTCAACAGAATTTGTTGATTTGTGTTTCTTATTGTTAATTTATGTGATTTTACTATCAATTATTGTCTATTCATTCGAAACATGATTTATTGTGTACTCAGTGTATGCACACTGATTTGTGATTACTTTATTTCGATAATTGTTATCGATGGTTTTATTCAAAACAATTGTTGACACGTTACTTTTAATGTAAAACGAATTACTTTATGAAATCACTATTGTTTATTCATGACAATTATTCTTGTGTTATTTGATTACAGATCTTATTAGATTCAGCACATTTTAGTGTTTTGTATCAAGTAAACGCGTGACGCACTTCCGTGCGCATGGACAGACTTGTATGGAGAGGTTGCAAGGTGGGGGGCATCGCCTTATAAAAGAGCGTGCACTCCGTAAGTATGGCAGTCGATCCTCGGATTCGACTTAGTAAAGAGTTCCTGCACCCGACAATACTGTCGGTTTACCTGGTACAGCGCTGCTGTATATTCACATAGCTGTATAGGCTTGCTGCTAGCGAGCGATACACTTTGTATTTGGGTGGCTTATGCTACTGTACGAACTGTAAACCTTAAGGGTTTGTTCGTTTATCATTGGGTGGCTTAGGCTGCTGTACGAACTGTAAACCCTAAGGGTTTGTTCGTTTATCATTGGGTGGCTTCGCCACTGTACGAACTGTGGGACCTTAATGGTCTGTTCGATTAACTGTATTGTTGCTGTACCTTTAACTTACTTTATTCTTGTGACTGATTACCATTTGTATTGTGTTTTCTTTACTAATAGTGTGTAATTGTTTTCACAGGTATGTTGTTTATCCCTAATGGGATAATGGGAACGCCTATAGTCCTCACGATGTACTATACCGCTCGGCGCTCCTCCTCGATCGCACCTGACGATCCGACATATATATATATTTTTTTATGTATGTTCGGGCATAACTCTTTCATATATAGACGGATTTACAAAACTCTTTTTTTGTTCGAAAGTGGTTTATTCTGAAAAGGTCCCATATAAATTTTATCAAAATTGGGACAGCCCTTTTTGAGAAAATCAACAAATTCCCAAAAAAAATACTTAGACGACGTTTTAGTTTCTTCAATCACTGGAGGACTTACAATCTCTTTTAAGAGTGTTGCCGTTTCTTAATGGATTTGGATGTTAAGGCAACACTAAAAATCGAAAAAGAAAAAGTTTAAAACAAAAAAGAAAACCGCCTTCAAAAACTAAAAAGTGATAAATAACTTCAGCACAGAACACACATTACTTTACTTTCGGAAGTCGGTGGCAATACAAAACAACAAACACAAAGCCACCGCCACCGACTTCCGAAAGTAAAGTAATGTGTGTTCTGTGCTAAAGTTATTTATCACTTTTTAGTTTTAGAAGGCGGTTTTCTTTTTTTTTGAAAAAACTTTTTATTACTCAAATTATGATCTGCAATAATTCATTACACTCAGAAGAATCTGGAATTTCTACTCCCGTTGACGCCGGGTGTAAAGTAATTAAAGATTACAATAATAATACTAAATAAAAGCTCATTAAAAAAAGTACCAACGAGTTACTGCATCTAGTTCAATGCAGTCAGGATATTTATACTAAGTAATGGAAAACGTTAGTGTATTTCTCATTATTTGATGGAGGTCTCCCTCATGACCCTGTGTATTGCCTATCCGTAATCATTTATGTGATAAAATCGATACCGAATTGGTAGGAAAACTATTTTATCATTTGCCCTGTTGCCCTGTTCCTGGAATTTTTAAAATTTTCTCAACGTTTAATCCTTGTCTGGATTTAATCCCAAATATTTCCAGACCAACATTAGCCAAATCGGTCCAGCCGTTCTCAAGTTTTAGCGAGACTAACGAACGACGATTCATTTTTATTGTATAGAAGATTACACACACTGGAAAAGCATACTTTATTCAGAAAAAATAATAGTTTAATAAAACTAAAAACACGCTTTTTATAGAAAACCAAACTAAAAAATAGAAAATAAATTTTAATAAATTATTTTATTTAAAAAAAAACTAATAATTACTAAAATAAAAACTAAAATAAAAAAATTAAAATAATTTATTAAAATTTATTTTCTATTTTTTAGTTTGGTTTTCTATAAAAAGCGTGTTTTTAGTTTTTTTAAACTATTATTTATTTTTAACTTTTTAGTTTGGTTATATCTATATCTATAAATATTATGTACATTTATTCTACCAGGGACGCTTGTGCAGTACCTTCCTAGTATATAATAGCTGTTTTTTCGGCAACTAATTTTGAACCACTTATGTTTTTTTTGTTTTTTTTTTTATAATTTTATCAAATTAGTGTATTGTCATCGGTCCTCGATATATCTACAAAGTTTGAACGAAATCTGGCCGTTTAAAGTGGGTCAAAATCGCTCCCAAAGAAGTCGGTTACAAAGGTTACAAACAAACATACAGGTGAAGCTAATAAAAAGCTGGTAAAAAAAACCTACATGAGAAACTCTCTCTTTTAAAATACCTGTTTAATTAAACAGGGGTTAAATTACACACCAATGGGTGTGTAATTTCACTGACCTCTATAACACAGGTTTTTACCTAGCTCAGAAGTCAGTGTTACAATTTCATTGTACATGTCTGTACATCGCATTTCAGCGTCATCAACTGCTTACCCCCTATCCGAAGAAATTTTAATGCGTGGGGGGTAAGGAGTTGATGACGCTGTCTGTACCATAATAATTTTATGCCAGTAAAGATAATTATTATTATTATTTCAGAAACAAATATTTCTCCAAGTCCAAACTCTCCATAATCTAACCATAAGCAATGTCCACTTGATTTCATTTTTCATTCTTAACCCGTTTTGTTTCGCCGACAGGGGTCGCTAGTGTATTGAGAACGAACCCTGTTTTGTTCCCTGCTCAATCACTTTTATAGGGTTAGATGGCGTACATCATTAACAGGGATTATTTAAGGTACGTACGTGTAAACCTTAAATAATGCAAAGATTAAAGCTAACCAGGGGTTTAATAAAAAAAATCCTGGTTTATATGTAAAATGTATGTAATGTAGGTATGTATGTATGTTATAATAATAATAATATAAATATATATATATATATATATCTTGACTTGGCCCATGAGGTTGTCGACATGTGGAATGTGGACTCATCGATCATTGTGCAGATAATTGTTACAGCCAATGGCTTAATTGCCAAGAGCCTCGACCAACATCTAAGGAGGCTCTCGTTAGACGGCTGGATCAAGGGCTTGATTCAGAAGGCAGTACTTCTGGACACGGCCCGCATTGTCAGGAGGTTTCTCTCTCTGGAGCCCTGACCGCCGGTAGCTTGGACCCTGTTCCCGATACCGGTGAGGTACTATTTTTTTATATTTTTAAATGTTTTTGTTTTTATGTGAATATTTAAAAATGTAATTTAATATGTATATACAATAAATGAATGTGAATAATAATAATATGTGGGGACATTTTCACACACGGCCATCTGACCCCAAACTAGGGAGACCCTGTACTATGGGTGTCAGACAGCTGATATCATCATCATTCATTTTTTTTTGTAAATACATACATATATAGATAAACAACACCCAGACACAAGGCAAACACAAGTGTTCATCACACAAATGTTTACCCTGGGCGGGAATTGAACCCGCAACACGCTGCGCAGCAGTCGATCGCTCAGCCACTGCGCCAACCGTGTCGTTATGTTTATTAGTAAATGTGAAAGTTTGTAAGGATGAATCGATGTATATTACTTTTTTACGTTTGGCGACTGAACAGAATAATTGAAATGTACACATATACGTACTCAAAAGCAGCAACCTAGCAACCCAGCAACTTTTGCTGCGGGACAGTAGGTAACCTAAATAAAGAAAACTCTGCAGGATACTTAATTTATGGTTACTGTCCCGCTGTGTATAGTGTGACACAAACGTCTAGAGATCCTAAAGAATCATGGCAAGATCCATACATACATACATACATTTGCACGAAAAAAGATTTCATTAAGAGAGTTTCAAATATTTTCAAATGTGGAGAATACATTACCAGAAGTAGATTAATATACTTATCATTATTTTAAAAACCCCGCATAATTCAAATATTACGAAATAAAAATTACAGGTTTTTGTTTCATATCGTTGACCATTTTGTATTTAAAACATAAATAAAGTGACATGTGACATTAGCAGATCTATCGAACTGACAGACAACTGATGTGAATCGTAGTTTACAATGTTGGAGTTGTAAAAATACATTGATTAATCATTATTTAATATGACATAATTTCCCATTGAACAATGCAATGACAGTGTAAGACTTGCAAAACAGCGGCTGCCGGTGTCATTTTTACTGACAGTCACCGTTTCGTTCTGAAATAATGAGCTTTTCGTTAAACTATTAACTTTTAACATCCATTTTTATTGCAGAGTTATTTAAATATTGTAAATACCTGAAGGTACTTTTTAGGTACCCAAGAGTAGATTAGAATTTCAACTTCTTAAAACATCATAATTTTTTTGTACAAACCCTGCCATGATTTTGATTCCCAAGTAGGGCAAAGTGATCTTGGATTTTTCCACTAGGAAATTCTTAGTATCAGCCTAGAGTTTGGGAGCCGATGGTGTGAACTTTCCGTGCCTCGCTGTTCTGTGCCGGTGGGCTAATTCACGAAACTAAAGAAATGCTGTTGCAGTGCAGTTGCAGTTACATTTTGATCAAAACAACGCTTTTCGTATTCTCTACCGCTGTCAGACACGCTCGCGTCAAGTTCGCGTCACGCGAGCGCAATAATGGCATTCTACGGTGCGTGCTTCGTATATTATAATAACGTCATATTCATTGAAATGTAATCGAATGATATTTTTTCTCTCATGTGGCTACACCATAAGTAAGATTGCTAGTTTGGTTGTCGTACAGTTGACGTGCAGTTCACGCGCAGCTTACGCGCAGTTCAAAGATTACAAGAATACCGTTTATCACTCAAACTTGAACTTAACTGCAACTGCACCACAACTTACAGGAGTTACAGTGGTTTGGGAATTGTGTGGCGGGCTTGCACTACAACTTCATCAGCGCGTCATAAAATTACGTGAATTAGCCCTCTGATCTCTTTCCGGTCGTGTCGGATTTCTGTCCCATCAGACTTTGTGAGTAAGTAAAGAGGGAATGCACCAATGATTGCGCACACACTTCTGCGCTAAAACATGTCCTGTATACATCATATCAGCCTGTTGCCGTCCACTGCTGAACGTAGGCCTGCCCCAGAGATCACTAACCAACCCGGTCTTAGGCAGCCCGCATTCATACGCTGCCAGACACACTAGTCTAGTCTCTATGACTGCTGCTGTGAGTGAAATTCATTCGGGATAATAATTATTAATCTAAAGTTCAGCATAATTCCGTACAAAAATGCCTACACTCCCAACACAGAATAACCACAAGTAAGAATAAATAATGGCGGCAATTAATTCTTACCCAAACTTGCTTCCGTCACGACGCATAACTCTATGAAACAGAGCGGTTTATCAAACTGACCAATACGAATGTAACCATTACTTGAAATGACGCAGATTTGTTATGGACGCCGTTTAATCAAAGAATATTCAGGGGTTCATTATATTTACGAGTTAGCAGATATATTTTAATATTTTGGTCCAGTGGTCATAGTCTTGTCCTCGTCTCTCGTTCATGAATGGATTTGATTTTTTCAATTAACGTTATATAAGTAGGAATGGAATGTTTGATGCATGACTATGTGAAAGAGATGTTTAATTGTGTGTGAAAGAGATTACATATGCTAAAGAGGTGTGCGTAGAATGACATGAAAGGCATTTTGGAAAGAAGATTTGAAAAAAGTAACAGGCGAAAAACGGGAGAAGAAGGAAGGACGTCAGGCCCCTTATTCACTATCATTCAATTCGATTTCGTACCGAATCGAAAGTCAAAAGATATCGAAGATGTCCTTCAAACGCAATTCACAAATCCGAAACCGAATAATTTTGACAGTTCAAATTCGACACGAAGACTGAAGTCGGAAATGAGATTGTCAAATACGGTTCCTTACCGTCACGGAAACGTATCGAATGGTTGTGAATAAGGGGCCTGGACTAAAGACGCTAACGAATGTTTACGTTACAAACTATATTTTTATACAGAAATATATTTTTTTAAAGTCCTGTTTCTTTGATCTTAGCCCCTTATCTGACATGTATTTTCTATAGTTACTTTATCTTTATCTTTATCTTGGACATCACTAAAATCAGTGAAGGAAAGCATCAACTGGACATATTAAAATCGTCAATCCGTCTTTGTGATAATTTTTCGTCTGGTATTTTATTTATAAAGACAAAGGTCTTTGTAAATAAAATACCAGATTATTAAATTATCATAATTTAATACAACTAGGTATAAGGATCTCGAAATAGTATTTGACAGAACTCTTCATATTTTTACGAAATAGTAGATAATATTTATATATCCAGCAAATATATTTTGAGCGCGAGTATATTCGATGACGTGTCCCAATCATAAGCACTATTACTCATGTCTATTTGTTAGCAGAACTACAATTACTTACTGTGTACCCTACTCCGATACCATAAGGTTTATAATTCGATAACAAGAAGTATGGATACGGTTTTAATTTGAAAGGGGTTAGTGTAGGTATGAATGACCAGAGATTGGAAGATTGAAGGGTTAACAAGAGATTCCTTGCCTCGAAAACACCATAACAAATTAGGATTATATTCGCTCTTTGCAAATTAAAGTTATCCCTTTAATTACTCTTTCGGTTGGTATAATATTTCGCTCGGTGATTCTAGCTAGGAACGATGTATCAATGTCAAGACAGACCAATCATTCTATTCTGTAAAAATCACCATCAGTATGTTTATTCTGATACAATCTCCCTCGGTAAACACCTAGGTGAAGTGAGCAGTCATCCATCGCGATGCTTCGGATTTACAAAGCACTACAATCGGATCACAGCTCACTTCACCTAGGTGTTCACCGAGGGAGATTATAAGAGAATAGCACTGCAGTGAGTTTAGGTAAAGTGAGCTTAAAGTCTGCTGTCAATCATTAGCATTCTGCACGAGTCCTAGGGACTGATAGTTCACTTCAAGCTCACTCTTAACGATGGGGATTTTTACAGAATATACCGGTTTATATGTCCTGATACAGATACATCGTACATAACGAAAAATCTATATAAATAAAAAGAAAAGTCCTGACTTACTGACTGACTCATCACCGTCCAGCCCAAACTCTTGAACCTAAAAAGCTGAAATTTTGCACAGAGGTTCCCTAGATAATGTAGACAAGGAATAAGGAAGGATATTTCGAAGTTCAACGCCTAAGGGATTTAAATACTAAATGACAGTTTGTATGGAAAATCGTCATTTTTTTTTAAACTTTAAACTATGAAAATTGGTGTTTATCATTCTGTAAAACCCCACACTGTCGCGGGCATCATCAGTTTGTTATGAAATCAACGTTTGAAAGAATCTAGGCGAGATCCATACATTCATTTGTATGAAAAAATTAAATCGTATAGAGGGTTTAAAATATTTACCAATGCGAAGAATAAATTACCAGGAGTAGATTGATATTTTTAGCATATTTTTAAACCCAACATAATAAAAATATTACGAAATGAAAATAACACTTTTACGCTTCATCTCGATGCCCATTTAGTGTTTATAAAAAAAAGAAAGTGACAAGTGACATTAACGAATCTATAGAGTGTAGTATACAAGTGTGCGGAAATAAATAATCATTATTTGTGATATTATTTCCCATAAAATGGTGCAATTCCGGTGTAAAAACTGCGAAACGGCGATTGTCAGTATCACTGTTACTGTTAGTCGTCGTTTCGTTTTGAAATCATGAGATTTTCGCTTAAGAGCGTTATTCGATTTGTGACGAAAACTTCATGGTTTCGGGTTTTGGCCAGAGCTTTAACGTAATGATGTGAGCAAATTTTTTAAAGATTACTTACTGATTAATTACTAGTTTTAGAATGATTAAGTCTTGTTTTAAGGAACTACAGAGTATAAGTATAATTTTTAATTATGGTTTTTAAAGCGAAGACAATCCTTTCATAGCGTTTTACGAAAATAGACGTCAGAGTTAACTTTCAGGACGAATACAACCATTACAGTATGCCAAAATATTATGTTTTATGCATTTTTCCAACAGGATATACAGTCTCAAAGTGCGTAACAGGGCCAAAATTACGAAAATATTATTATTCGATATTAAAAAAACAGTATTAAAATAGTACAAAATCAGTTCATTTCAACAATTTTTTTTTACCAGTATATTTGAATTAAAATATAACTGATATATTTATTTTATGAAAATAAAGGTTATGCTCAATATACACAATTTTTTTCAGTTCCTTGTACGAACTCATTTAATTTAGACAATTATTTTAAAGAGTACTGTAAAACGTCGCGCGCTGTCGATTGCCGATCAATTTCAATGATTTGTGCTTATTTCGTGCGTATTTTTTTCCTGATGCACACAAACAGACCATTGTATAGTACTAGTGTGTGTCAATACGCCATTCTAACAATCGTTTAGATTTTAAGTTGCGCTAAATCGAATACGCGCCCTTAACTAATCACTTTTTTTGGGCGACGTTTTAAAAATATTGTTAATGCCTGAAGATACTCTTTAGGTACCCAAGAATATATGAATTAGAATTTCAACTTCTCTAAACATCTTTTTTTTTGTACAAATCCTGCCATGATTCTTTGTTTGACATCATTTGTTTTGTTGACATTTGTTGCATTAGGTATTGTTGACTACATTATACTATGAACATGTTAAGTTAACAAATATTAGTAAAACAATAATTATTAACTGCGCACGTCAATATTACTAAGTTTGGTTAACTTTTACAAAATTAATATTCTCATTCCATTTCTGAGACTTTTGTTAAATGGATGTGTTCAGATCATTTTGTTAACCCATTTTATAATTATCATCTTTACAATCAAGAAAACCGAAAAAAAGCAAGGTGGCTGCTACGATGCAACTATTTTTCATGGATATCACTTCCACGGTTCGTCAACGGGCGCTGTTAGTTGAGGGTAGTCATCTGTACTGCCAAGAAGCTTATAGATAAAAGTCGAGGCAACACTGAACATCTTAGTGAAACCAACTGTGGGCAGACGCTCTCTTTTGAATGCATACATAAGATAAAGAAAACACATAATTATCACCGTCTCGTTCTTACGTATGCATTCAGAAAGAGAGCGTCTTCCCACAGTTGGTTCCACTTAGGTATTTAGAGTGTTGCCTCCACATTTACCTATAAGCTTCTTGTTTACTGCTGTCTGCCATGGTCTTAATTGTTTTTAAATATAGAAGCAACAAGAGTAATGTAACCAGGATTTTATAAAAAGTGTCTGTGAAGTTTCTTGCTCGTTCTTCTCATAGAAACCTATCGTAGGTTTTGTAACGAGTAACTAGCATCAACTTTCACACTAACTGACTCCTTGATACCTAATCCTAAAGTGCCCGTAAATGGTGTTATTAAAATAAATGTTTTAACTTTAACTTTGACTGTTTTTGACCTGCATCGTCGCTTACCATTTGGGCTACGTGAAACGCCGGCCTACCAATCAATAGAAATACCTTACAGATTACCAACTTAATTAAAAAAATAATGAAACCACAAAACTCTTCAACACCTATTGAAATAAATAAATTGCCTAATCTTGAGCCCTTATAAGTAACATTTATAATTCTCATTTTCACCAAAGCCACCCCTTATATTATGACACATTTTAATTATGAGGAGCGCCCGCCATTTTGATTTTAAACACTAATCCGCTTACGAAACAGTGTGGTGATCGTAAGGTTAAATTATAAAATAGTGATGGGACGAGGTAAGATTTTTGATATTTGTATTTGCAGACTCTATATAAGGTGAATTGTATATAAACGTTTTAATTCGGATCAGATTCACGTGTGATTTTTTCTTATTGTATGTTTCATGAAAAATATTTGCCGAGTAAAATTCCATCCTGCACATAAATGAAAAACCTGTAAAATATAGTTATAAATAATATTTTAATGTGTAATAAGTAAACAATATAAAATAACAGGGTAAGAATATAATTAGTATTTACTAACGTAATGGATCTAAAATAATCTGATGAATAAATGTATTATTATTGTTTTTAATTCAATAGTTTAAGTCCTATAAAAATAAAACAATATTTTAAGTGTCACAGAATCACTTAAAATATTGTTTTTTTTCAACCAAATTCAAAAAAGGAGGAGGTTATCAATTCGTCTGTATTTTTTTTTTATTATTTTTTTTTTTATGTTTGTTACTTGATTTCTCGGGACTGGGTGAACCGATTTTGATGATTCTTTTTTTATTTGGAAGCTAGTGCTTCCCGTGTGGTCCCATTTTAATTTGGTCCAGTTCTGACCATGGCATCCATGAGAAAACCGTATAAGTCTTAAATTTGCATTAAGTATGTGCGCGATTTGTTACGCGATTTCTCAGGCAAACGTAAACCGATTTTGAAAATTCTTTTTTTTATAGATAGGGTATGCTTCAGGGGTGGTCCCATATAAATTTTATCGAAATTGATTCAGCACTTTTTGAAAAATCAACAAATACCCAAAAATGTTACATAGACGACGTTTTAGTTTCATCAATCTTTGTAGCAAAAATAACTTTCAATCTCTTCTTAATAGATTTGAATGAGAAGGAGGTACTAAAAAGCGGAAAATAAAAAGCTTTTTACAAAAAAGACAACCGCCTTCAAAAAGTGAAAAATAACTTTAGCACAGAACACACATTGACTTTAGTTTCGGAAGTCGGTGGCAATACAAAACAACAAACAGAACAAAGCTCGAAACTAAAGTCAATGTGTGTTCTGTGCTAAAGTTATTTTTCACTTTTTGAAGGCGGTTGTCTTTTTTGTAAAAAGCTTTCTTTATGAGACAAGCCACATTATTCCCAAACCATAATAATACTACGTACGACGTACGTACGTATCAATTAATGATTCTCTTGCTAACATCATCACCTGCCTAGCCTTTTCCCGACTATTATAGTATATGCCATTCCCATATCTTCCCGTGGGTGTCGTAAGAAGCGACTAAGGGACTCACCAGAGAATGGGCAGCAGCGTTCTCTGTGCCTTTGTGCCATACTGCGATCGCCAATCCGCCTGTCAAGCGTAGCGATTATGGCAAAACCTCCCCTTGGGGAGGCCTATATCCAGCAGTGGACGTCTTTAGGCTGAAATGATGATGATGATAGTATATCATGATAGTATATCAGATCCTGGGACCTCTGCTACCGTTCTTGGAGCTGACTACGCGCCTGTCCTGACCTCTGCCGGTCCTATCTGCATCTGCTGTCATCCTTCACTGAAGCCCTCCTAGATACCTTCCTTCGTACCATAAATCTTACCTTCTTTAAAGTCTGTAATAGGTAGATATTTTTATATTAATTTGTATTTTTTACCTCATTCATTTTTCTTTTACTTATTCAATTTTAAATGTAGAAGTCTGCTTATCCTTTTATTTGCTAGGATCAAGTAGATTTGTTACACTATGTCGTCTTCGACTTCAACCAGATGCATCTGACTAGCAGTGTGCCACATGAAAAGAATGCCTGTCTATCACCTCCATCAACCAGAACCAACATCATCACATCGATATCGATAAAAAAGTTCACAGTCGCAGCCCTAGAATTTGACAATAATGACATCAATTAACGCTTGCTAATCCCACCGCGACAGGTTTCTTATTAACGCCATTTGTCAACGAGGTACAGCAACAGATTATGAACTAGGGTGATGAAGATTAAACTAATGAAAAATATGGCAAAAAGATTTATTTATTTACTAGCTTTTGCCCGCGACTTCGTCCGCGTGAACGTCGATTATCGCGGATGTAGACAAAGTTTGCGGATCAAAAAGTAGCCATGTCCTTTCTCAGAGTACAAGCTATTTTCATATTAAATTTCATCAAAATCGGTTCAGCCGTTTCATCGTGAAAGGATAACAGACAGAGTTACTTTTGAGAGAGATAGTTTTTTTTTACCCAGTTGAACATTTTCACTGAGTATGATAGATTTGTTTTCTAAATATTCTCCAACAGCGTAATACTTTTTTTTTGCATGAAGAGTTTTAAAACTTTTAAGTAACAGAGTAACAAAACAGTCCGAGAGTATTTGGCAAATTGTTAAACACAATGATAGGACGCAGGGGTGAATCGGGACGAAACTTTAAAGGGGATTTCAACGTTGAAATTATATAGTTTCTTGACAAAAATTACTCTAATGAATGACTTCATAATAAATATTTTTTCCTAGTGTCCTTGTTAGCAACAGCTATATTATTTCAATGTTAAAAGCATTTTTACAAAAAAGACAACCGCCTCCAAAAAGTGAAAAATAACTTTAAAACAGAACACATGACTTTAGTTTCGGAAGTCGGTGGCTTGGCTTTGTAAAAAAGCTTGCTTTTGTAAAAAAGCTTGCTTTTGTAAAAAAGCTTTTTTATTTTTCACTTTTTAGTACTTCCTTATCATCCAAATCCATTAAGAAATGGCAACACAGTCAAAATAGAGATTGAAAGTACAAGGTGAGAACATCAAAACATCATCCATGTATATTTTTTTGCTTTCTGTCGATTTTTTCAAAAAGTGCTGAATCAATTTCGATAAAAATTTTATGGGTGGTCCCATATAATTTGCCCTTGAGGCATACCTTATCCATCCAAAAAAAGAATTTTCAAAATCGCTTTACATTTGCCGGAGAAATCGCGTACTAACAAATATACAAAAAAAAATATACAGACGAATTGAGAACCTCCTTCTTTTTGAAGTCGGTTGAAAAACCACTTTAAAGTTTCGTCCCGATTTACCTCTGCATCCCTATTCACCCCGTTTGACTGTAGATCATATTGTTCGTAAACAACTTCAACATTATATTGTCAACCTAAGCTTATATTTACGCCGTGTCCGGCTATTTTCCTTGTTCCTGTTTCCAAACATGTTTCAAATTGCAAAGGCGTAAAGATAATGGTTATAACGTTATATTGAAATATGAGATAAACAATGTTTGTTTTTATAGAACGTTAGGGACTTAACAATCAGTCCTTATAACAGCCAGGTGGTTTTCCGAAACTAATATAAAAAAGACTTACTGCCACACTCAGAGACGTCACTTAATAATAATGAATCGTTAACTTTAATTGACCAACATAACTTGGCACATTTGAACAACAATATTTTAGACTGACAGCGTTCCGAGTTATATTGGTCGATTAAAGTAAATGATTCTTTATTATTAAGTGACGTTTCTGAGTGTGGCAGTAAGAGAAAAGGATTGATAATAATTAGCAATGGATAAACTCAAAAAATAAAACCGATTTAAAAAATTCTTTCACCAATAGAATGTCACAATATCAGTGAGTAACATGGACTATGTTTTATGGTTTGGGTACTTGTCTTCCACGCAAACGAAGTCCTGGGCAATCATCATCATTTCAACTTACTAAAGGTCCACTGTTGGACATAAGCCTCCACCATGCCACGTCAGTTTTCCCGGTTCTCTGCCTTCTGCATCCAGCCACCACCACCCGCGAACTTTGCAAGGAGTCTTAAAGTACGGTTAAGGGAAAAGAATTTTTACTCAGTAAACGACATATTTGATAAAAGGTTAAAAAATAAATAACAATCGTAAAAAAAATGTATCTAGTAATATTGCAAAATGCTACTAAATGTTAAGTGTTATTAAATTATGAACCCAAATGTTTGCATGTCACATATGAGACTAAGTGTTATGGATCTGTGTATTGATTTATTTTAAGACCGAATTTGTACCAACATATACTTATAGCAAATAAATTAATTTGAATTTTGAATTTTTTGACCAGCTACCTTCTTCAGGTCAAATATCCATCGGGATGGAAGGCGTCCCATGCTGCGCTTACCTGCGTCAACCGTCTCGGTCCTGCGACAGACGTGACCAACACAATGCCGCTTCAGTTTGCTGAGGCTGCGAGTATTGTCTTTGTGTGACTTTAGTTCTCCTCCGGATTGGATTGAATTGTTGGGAATTCTATCCCTCTGAGAAACTCCGAACATTTCTCGCTCCATTGCCCGATGAGCAACTCTGAACTTGTTGACTTGCCCGCTTAAGGTCTATCCACACATATCAGGGCCGTGCCCGGGACGGGGCGGACCGTGCTACGTCACGTGCTCAAAAAAATATCAGTGGGTACATTTTATATGAACTTGATCACACACGTCGTGCACGGGGTAGCCGATATTTTCCTAGCTCGTCGGCGATGTTTAAAAAATAAATAAATGAATGGTGAATTTTTTAACTGAGGCGGTCCCCATATATAGCGTTTTATACGATTTAGCGTTTTGTATAAAACAAAATGGTGACTGAGGGTCTGTCCACGGTCCGATCACATCCCTGACGTAACTTGGATGCACTGTCTTAGCACGGCCACGGCCCTGTCATATTCTAGGCACGGCCCTGATATGTGTAGATAGAGCTTAAGTCTTTCCCAGTCTTAAAATAAAAGAAAAAAATTTTTCGAATTACCTGAATACATTAATGAGCCAGTCGATGTTTTTGTACGTTGTTTGTACCCCAATTGGTACAGTGACCCCGCCAGTTTCTTGATTGACCGCCGTTAGATTGTTTAGAGTTAGTGGATTTATGTCTGAAATTCAAATTATGTTTTAGTATGGCAACATTCATATCTCCTACCATCAAATTACAAGCGATGCAGCAATATCATATTAACATTAATAGCGGGTCAAAATTCAATGGCGCCAAAAACCAGAAACGTCACCCTTAGGACTTGTTTGCATAAAGAGAATTACGCGTAAAATCTTACGACACCTTCAAACAAACTTTAGTCTACCGCCGTGAAACAACATCACAGTGAAAAAGTAGCCATACTGCAACGAGATAAGGGTTGCTGAAGCAAAGACAGTTGATGGCAGTAATTTTGTAGGGGCTAGTAAAATCATTACCACTTCCCTTGGAGCTGTTTCCCGTTTAAATTAAATGCAGGACAATGGTCAGTGGGTACTGAATGGCATATAACTGCCGTGATCCTAAGTTATGAGAGGATTAGCCTTATCTTAATATCTCGGGGTATTAAGCATGGCAAGATTAGCTACCAAATGTTGTAGTAAGATTCGAAACGGACTCTGTGAACATTGACTGGACGTCGGTATTTATGTGTAAGTGGCTCATGCTTAAATAAAAACGGATCGATAGGTCATGGTTAACCTACATTTGCCGCGGTCGGTCTGTGGATGGGTGATCATCCCTTTCATACCGAGTTCCCTCCGTGCCTCGGAAAGCACGTAAAGCCGTTGGTCCCGGCTGTTATTAGTAGATATTTGACAGTTCGTATGGTCAGAAGTCAGAAAGTCGAGCAACCTAAATATACCCAGTTTAGGCACCAGTTGTCCACAAATTCAGTACAAAATTGTATAATATACAATTTTGTACTGAATTTGCATATTATGTACATATTATGTAGAGTAATTAGGTAACCTTTAAGCTGTAGTTTGTGGTAAGAAAATAAAATCTATTCTATTTTATTATCATCATTTCAGCCGAAAGACGTCCACTGCTGGACATAGGCCTCCCCCAAGTATCGCCACATTGACCGGTTCCATGTGACTCGCATCCAGTGGATCCCCGCAACCTTTACCTGGTCATCGGTCCACCTAGTGAGAGGCCTTCCAACGCCACGTCTTCCTGTTCGCGGTCGCCACTCTAGAACTTTTCGGCCCTATCGGCCATCCGTTCTGCGAGCAATGTGGCCTGCTCACTGCCACTTAAGTTTGGCAATTTTTTGGGCTACGTTGGTAACCTTTTGGTTCTCTTGCGGATTTTCTCATTTCTGATTTTATCACGCAAGGAAACTCCGAGTATAGCCCTCTCCATTGCCCTTTGGGTGACTGGGTGACTGGGTGAGCGACCACGTTTCGGTCCCCTATGTAATCACTGGCAACAGACACTGGTCACAGACTTTCGTCTTGAGACACTGCGGTAAGTTGGACGAGAAGGTACCACGCAACTTCCCGAACGCTGCCCAGCCGAGTCGGATTTGACGGTTGACCTCTTTCTCGAAGTTAGACCTACCTAACTGGACTGTTTGTCCCAGGTAGACATAATCGTCTACAATTTCGAGTGTAAAGTCTCCGATCTTGATAGGAGGATAGGATAGGATTTTATTATAGCTAGCAAATATACTGATATGGTGTAGCTACAATGCAGTTATTATTTTTGTTTTCTTATCCTAATTTATTTGAAGTCATCGTAGCAATTTTTATAGGTTCACATCAGTATCAACTTCTTTCTAGCCAAGTAAATTCTAGTGATTTAACAAATCTCCCGAATTTTCACGCAACAGAAACGCTTTGATATCTCGGTAACGAGACGGCAGCGATTACGAGAAGGATTACGTTCGCGTCAGTTATTGACTCCCCGGGGAATGCCGAACCATTGACGTTTGATGTCACATTGCACGAATTTATGATTATTAAAGTGCGATACGTATTTGAGCGATTACGGGATGCAGTAGAATTGGAAGATAAGATTTTTAGTGTAACATAATGTACGGCTAAAATCCGAAGTGCGACTACACCGAGTTTTAACCGGCTAGATCTAAGTATAGCCTCGACCTCGAACCATTGAGCAGAAGAAGACGGTCGACGGAAGATCGACGGTAGACTGAAACAAGAGCCCCGCGCAGGGGGGCTCCCTGCGCGGGGCTCTTGTTTCTGTCTCCAGGGTTTACCAAGCTGAACCTCGGGGTGCTCCTGACGCCGATCGTCTTCTTTCGGTAGAAAAGCACAAAAACAGACAATTTAACTACCGGTGTGCAGCTGCACCTAGTTTTAGCCGCTATGATGAAGGCTAAACCTAGTTCCAACCGAAGATAAGTAGGATACATCTAAGTTTAACCGCATGTAGCCGGCTGCACCTAGTTGTAACCGGTTAAAACTAGATGTAGCTGCACTTCGGCTATCTGCACGCGTAGCATGACCACGCTATGTCTACGGAAGAATAGACATACTGACAGCAAGAATAGACAAACTGTACAGCCCCCCTAGCCAAGTTACAAACGCTTCGTATCGTTTCTCTTTCTACAATAATTGAGAACATTTCAAATTTTTAACCTGCATGTATTATTATGTTATATTAAAGTAAATACAAATCTAGGGCACCCGTATTTTTCCGTTTTTCGAAATTATGTACTTATCATTCATAATTTCAACTTTGAAATTAGGTATATTCTAAAAAGACGTAAGCGCCAAATGACGTCATACTCACGGTGGAATAGCGTTTTATCGTTTGTTTTACTGTGAACCTATTTTCATTATTATTACACTTTATGTATCTAAGTGACATTGACATTTGTGTCTTATTTGACGTTAATGTTTCCATCTAAACCATTGAAATGCTTATGCTTACCTATTTCCACCGTATACGTGACGTCATCACATGTTTTTTGATTTTATTTATTTTTCTCAGAAATGAAGAAATAAAAAAACATAAAAAATATATATTTAGACTCAGGATACGAAAATAAAGAAATGGTATGTTTGTTTTACGGTCGTGTCAGTTTTGAAATGTTGTCAATTAACGCTTCGTCGTAATACATTTTTGATTTTCGATCACGTGCCTTATCGTTGAGATGACGTCATTCTCATACAATTGATTAGTTTTCTATTAGCGTTATTGATTGTAGATTGTCAGTTTGGGTAATATGGCTAGGGGGGCAGACTTGTCTATTCTAGCTGTCAGTATGTCTTTTCTTCCGTAGACATAGCGTGGTCATGCTACGCATGGACTATGTTTTATAAATATTTATCGTTTTCTTTAGAAATACCTGAAAAACAATATTTGATTTCTTATAATTTCTAATGACAGTTGTCAACATTGACAATTGTCAGTTATTCTTCTTAATTCGTTTTTGGCATATGTAACTTAAATTCTCTTTATTACTATCTGATGTATTTTCTACAAAACTACTTGCTACTTGCTAATGTATCTGGTGTTTTAAAAAATCCTTTACGCACTAGTGATTTATAAATATAACTGGCAGACTACATTTAGACCTGGCCGGTTTTAATACACTCCTCTATATGACGATACTGAAGTTCCAGAAGAGAAATCATATTTGGAGAATAATATGAATTTCAGAAGAGCCGATTATGAATGTAATCTGACAAAATAATGAGTCTATATTTTGGTTTCTAACTAGCAACACGTCTCCTTATCATAAAAGTCTATCAGTCTACATCCGAGAGTCGGTAACCGTCCTAAGTCCAGCCGTAACATATACAATACACAGTATTATCACCCTTCTCATTTCACTACAATGCCGACCGCGCAATGAAAGCTCAACAATGCAATACAAATGAGGCCGATTTATAACATCTTTGTTTGTTACCCGACTTATTTCGTTAAAATGATATAATGCGTTTAGAGATACTGTCCAGAAGTTAATGTACTTCATAACTAGTTTTAAGGTGATTAATGTGTAAACTTTTCTTTCTTTTGTGTTTAAATTAGAAGAAATACTAACCCCTTCCTTGAGTATGTTGTTAGTATGGCGCGGCAATGTGTGGCATCAATATGTTGCCAGGAATATTTCGAAAATGTGTGACAAAAAAAAACGCAAACACCAAATAAAATAAAAATTGTGTATTTTTTTAATTGCGGTTTACGATTTATGATGTATTAAAAAAAAACTACTTACTAGATCTCGTTCAAACCAATTTTTGGTGGAAGTTTACATGGTAATGTATATCATATATTTTTTGTAGTTTTATCATTCTCTTATTTTAGAAGTTCTACGGAACCCTAAAAAGATCTATGTCGGAGTTGAAAAGTTGAAAATTCTGACAGGTTGGATGTACAAACCGTAATAGTCTATAGACGATTGATCAATAGAATCGTTGTGGCCATAGTGACCTTGGTTCAAAATCTGATCATGGCAGTATATTATGCATACTGTTATGGTGGAACTTTCTTTTGGTTTACAATAAGAAAAATAAAATCGGGAGGCATTTATTGGCTGGCTAAGGTGTCACTTGATATTTTTAACCCATTTCAAAAAGGAGGAGGTCATCAATTCGAATTTTGATATATATATATTTTTTTTTATGTATGTTCGGGCATAACTCTGTCATATATAGACGGATTTGCAAAATTCTTTTTTTGGTCGAAAGGGGTTTGTTCCGAAATGGTTCCATATAAATCTTATCAAAATTGATACAGCCCTTTTTGAGAAAATAATCAAATTCCCAAATAAATTACTTAGACGACGTTTTAGTTTCTTCAATCTTTGGAGGACTTACAATCTCTTTTAAGTATGTCACCGTTACTTAATGGATTTGGATGTTAGGGCAACACTAAAAAGCGAAAAATAAAAAGTTTTTTTCAAAAAAAAGAAAACCGCCTTCAAGAACTAAAAAGTAATAAATAACTTTAGCACAGAACATACATTACTTTACTTTCGGAAGTCGGTGGCAATACAAAACAACAAACACAATGCCACCGCCACCGACTTCCGAAAGTAAAGTAATGTGTGTTCTGTGCTAAAGTTATTTATCACATTTTAGTTTTCGAAGGCGGTTTTCTTTTTTATTTTTAAACTTTTTTAATGTCAAATTCAACTTTTTTTTTATCCCACGCTGCAATCAGAATTCTTGTATTAGCTCCCTCGCTTTGTTCAGGAGTGAACTCTAAGCTCTCTCGCTCCGCTCGGGAGTTAACGCTAGAATCCCTCGTTTTGCTCGGGATTCAATACAGCGCCCGCTACATAAGACACTACTTTATCCCCTTGGTGCATAATCTACTATTTTCTCACAATGTGTTTGAGCACGAAGATTAGAAGATTTGTTAGCAACAATTTTGATTCAATATTTAAATAATACCTTGGCCGAGCGTGGCTCGAGTCTAATTAATAATATATCTAAAGGTCAGCTCACTCCGTGACGCGACGCGATGCTGCTTGAAGAGGCCAGGGCCTCAAGTCTGCTATTACAATAGTGTCAGAATGGTCTATAATTGATTTCATAATTGTTGATTTTGACAAGTTTGGTAATCTACTAATATAATGGCGTCGTTATGAAAATCAATGATAGACCATTCTGACACTATTGTAATAGTAGACTTGGGGGGGCCAAGTCTGCTATTACAATAGTGTCAGAATGTTGTTGTTGTTTCGCGCTGCGGAGCCCGGTGGAACCACGAAGTGCATTGCGATGCTGCGAGGCGTGTCGTGGCGAAGTGCTATCCAGCAGAGGACATGTTTCAGATTGGGCCCAGACTATGTATGTACACCACTTCAAAAAATAGAGAAAAATCCGTTAAATCCGGGAAAAATACAGATAATTTATTATGTGTACTGTTGTGATAGTAAATTGATATAATGATAGTAAATAATTTTCAACATGGCGTCACTTAGATTTAGTTACTCTGCAGACCATAGATTGACCACTGATCATAGAAAGAGAACTGTCAGCTGTCACAACAGTGTCACTTCAGTCACTTTCGTTCAGTTCTGTAAGTACAGCACAAAACTTTCGTCTCGTTTTGTCACTTTTTGAACCTCGCATTCGTTTTTTTAAATAAAACACCGTTTTGTTCCCATCTGTTTACCCTGTCAACCTGGGTTGTCCTACAAACATATAATGTCAACAATACCAAAGTTCGAATATAATCCTTCCACCAATATTTGTGTATTTATAGGTAATAGTTTAACGGTCAAAAGGAGGATATTACTGACAGTGTTACCGAGATTCTAAATATTAATTGTAATAAAATAATTTTGTGTGCTTTCCCATATTTTAAACATTTAACATCTAGACAGAACAATTAAATACACATGTTAAATAATCATGTGCATTTTTTAGTAAGTCACTATAGTGATAAGCTTTTGTTGAAGTTATACTTCTTTAGGCGCGTTATGAAAAAATGATGAGAGTGAAATTTTACGATGCGCGCATGCGCGCTTGCAGCGTCACACAAAATTCTCACGGCGCGCTTTTGTTTTTGAAGTTATACTTCTTTAGGCAGATGGCGATGTTTACAATTCAAATTGTGCTTATATACTTTTTTAATAATGCCAAAGAAGTATAACTTCTCACGCTCGTACATAAGTACACGCACCCATTTTTTTTTGACACCAACAGTTTTGTTGAGAAATTAAAATCGACTAGGGATACCGTGTATCTGCCCATTAGGTTTAGACGTCAAATAGCGCGGCTATTAGCTCATAGTTTTAACTCAGACATAAGTAGTATGTCGAAGTCAGGTGTTATTAACTCTTCAACAATTATTAGAAATAGTACTAATAATAAGGTGAATAATTGTAGCTCTGCTATAAATAATTTTACAAAGTGTACGAAGGAGGATCCATGTGTCACTATGGACCAGCCATCTATTGATGGGAGTTTCACAAGTGGTAGGAACACACTACCTGTTATTGAAGTCCGTGGTCAAACTCTGGATACTCATTTAAACTAGTATGTAAGACAATAGAAGGTACCAGTAACAATATAGCTATTTCTACAAACAATAAAGTACCTTCTTGGTCTCAAAAAGTTAAGTTGCAAAAACAGCAGAATACCTTAAAATTATTTCATCAAAATATTCAAGGTATTTCTTCCAAATTATTAGAAATTGAACTGTTTTTAGAAAAAAACATGTTTGACATTGTTTGTTTTACTGAACATTGGTTAAAAGATTACCAGATGCTAATTAATTATGAAAACTATAGTGTAGGCAGTTGTTTTAATCGTAACGCTATGTCCCGTGGAGGGTCATTAATCTTAATAAAAAATTGTTTGAAATATAAACAACGGAATGACATTGTTAGCCTATCGGTTGAACATTGCATTGAACTATCCTGTGTCGAGCTGGATAAGCATATTATAGTGTGCGTGTACAGACCCCCAATTTTCCTAAACTATTCTTTATTTGAGTCGGTAATGGAAGATGTCCTAGCGAAACTTGCAACTTGTAGCAAATCTGCAATTATTTGTGGTGATTTTAATATTAATATCTTAGAAGATAATTTGAATAGTTGTCGATTATTAAACCTATTTAAATCATTTAATTTGGCGAACGTTTTTATGGAACCTACTAGAGTAACTCCAACGACTGCTACCTGTATCGATAATATTTTTTGTGATTGTGATTATTTAGATAAAGCCATTGTTAATTATCTGCCATCGGATCATAGCGGTCAAACGGTAACTTATATGTTTAAAATGCCTTTAACAAAAGTGCAAATAAAAATTAGACCAATAACAACTGGTAAATTCAATAGATTCAATGTTACCCTAAATGATAAGTTAAGTACTCTAGACCATAATAATAACGATGCAAATAAATTGTATGATGATTTCTTTTTTGTAGTGCAGTCTGAATTCGATAATAATTTTGAAAAAAAGACAAAACATATTAGCCCTAAGTTTGTATTTAGTGACTGGGCAACTAGAGGTAGGTATGAGAAAAAGTAGGGATAGACTGTTTGAGCTTTATGGCCTTAAGCCTTATATTAACACGGATACTTTCAACAAGTATGTTGCTACTTATTCTAAAACTTTTAGAAATATTTGCAGGGTAGCGAAGGCCCTATACATTAGCAATAAAATCAAATCGGCAGACGATAAAATAAAGACAGTTTGGAAAGTTATTAATAACGAGACTGGCAGGAAAAAAGTTCGTAACACTGAGTATACATTAGAGACACCACGTGGTCCCCTAAGCTCTAACATAGAAGTAGCGCATGAATTTGTGAATTTCTTTACCAACATACCAATTAAAACCACGGAAGCTTTAAATTCTTCACCTGGCATTTCAATTGCCTTTTTAAAAGCGAACGTACCAGGCTGCCCGGTAGAATTTCAATTTAAACATATTAACCCCGTGACAGTTTTAAAAGCTTTTCGGCAAATTAAGATAAAATTTACTGAGGATCTGTGGGGTATAACTATTAAAGTTTGTACGTCTATAATTGAGACAATAGCGCCTTATTTGGCTTTAATATTTAATATGTGCGTAGACCAAGGAGTTTTCCCGGATCTAATGAAGTTTAGTAAGGTTATACCTCTTTTCAAATCCGGTGACAGTAAAGACACTAATAATTATAGACCCGTCCGTGCTGCCGGCTTTCAGCAAGGTTTTTGAAAGGATTATGCTTAATCAGATGCTTAATCATTTTAACACTAATGGCATTTTACACGATCAACAGTATGGTTTTACCAAAGGACGTTGTACGACTGACGCTGGTGTCACTTTATTAAAACACATATTTACTGCGTGGGAAGAGGCGCAAGATGCCATAGGAATTTTTTGTCACCTCTCCAAGGCATTTGATTGCGTAAATCATGACACACTACTTTTGAAACTTGAGCATTACGGACTAGGTAGACTTGCGCTTAGTTTAGTAAAATCTTATTTGATTAATAGGCAGCAGCAAGTCCAAATAAATGGGGTGAATTCACATGGTTTAAAGGTAGAAATGGGGGTTCCACAAGGCTCAATTTTGGGTCCTTTCCTCTTTTTAGTGTATATTAATGATCTTCTTCATCTGTTGAAAAATCAACCACAAATGGTGTTATTTGCTGATGACACTTCTTTAATATTTAAGATAGACAGATGAGCCCAAAACCTAGACCACGTAAATAGCGCCTTACTGCAAGTCCAAAATTGGTTCACGGCGAATAATTTAGTATTGAATGAAAAAAAAACGAAGTGCATCAGATTTTCTTTACCAAATGTCAAAAGTAATGACTGTGACATAGTATTGAATAATGAGAAGCTGGAATTCGTTGATAAAACTGTTTTCCTGGGGATCACGCTCGACTCAAGGCTACAATGGGGTCCTCATTTAACATCTCTCGCTGGACGGCTAAGCTCGGCAGCATATGCTGTCAGAAAAATCCGGCAATTTACTGATATGGATACCGCGAGACTGGTCTACTTTAGTTATTTTCATAGTATAATGTCTTACGGTATTTTACTGTGGGGACGAGCTGCAGACATCGAGTCTATTTTTATTCTGCAGAAAAGAGCCATCAGAGCCATTTACAATCTCCGTATGCGCGATTCTCTAAGGGAACTGTTTAAGGAAATTAACATAATGACGGTACCTTGTCAATACATCTATGAAAACATAATGTACGCTAGAAAAAATCTGCATCTTTTTAGTAAAAGGGGTGAAAGACATAATTATAACACTAGAAATAGGGACCAACTAGTTCAACCGAGTTTCAGACTGGCTAAAGTAGATACTTCTTTCATGGGGTACTGTTTAAAATGTTACAATAAAATACCTCCCCACATTGTTCAACTAAATGAGACAAAAATTAAGTCTTATATAAAACGCACACTATGCAGCCGAGCATATTATTCATTGGGTGAATACATCACTGATAAAAATGCTTGGCTGGATGCTGGTCTAGCTCCACAGCCATAAGGGTTCATAGCATTGGGTTGATTAGCATTTTTAATTTTTTTTGGAGCTGCTGAAGATATAGATCTACATTATCTTTGCATTGTATAAACTCAATGTGTTAGTATTATATAAATTTTTCATAGCACATACATGTGAGCACTATGTTATTTAAAGCTACCATTTACGAGGTATGTCTTTCATTGACTTGAATGTGCCCTGGCGGTTGGAAGTATGTCATGCTCACTGGAATGTCTCGCTGACGGTGGCGCGCGTGTTGGATCATTCGGTTCCCTTCAAAATGGTTGAGTTAAATGATGCCGATCCGTGCGTCATGTTCGTGAACGCGCGCCGTTAGTTGGGACTGGTCATCTCTTAGCTGCCTCGGTTATTCTAATTTTATTTTGAATTGTTTATTATGATTATATTTTTCTCTAAACCTCTTTTAACGTACACGACTTGTTACATTGTTCTCACATTGTACCCTAGATTCAATATGAATGATGTAACCGAAATTTGTAACATATTATTGATTTTAAAACAGTGTTGTTCATGGAGTTTCTTGCTCGTTCTTCTCCATAGAAACCTACTGTTTGGAACGAGCAACTAGCTTCAACTTTCTGACTTACTGACTCTGACAATTCAAAAGTACCTGTAAATGGTTTATTTGAAATAAATGATTTTGAGTTTGAGTTTGAGTTTGAGTTACCTGGCTGTCCACAAATCGACGCAGAAAATCAGAATTATACATGTCTAACGTCATTAATCAATCAAAATGACCGCTTGCCGTCATGACTGTATTTTTGTTGTGTGTTGCAATTTCAAGTGCAATTTCTTGTGTTTTACCTGCACACAAAGCCATTTTGAAGTAACTGGATAGTTCTTGTGTAGAAAATCAAGTTCTATATTAAAGTTAAAATAAAACTAACGCGTAGCGTCCGGTGTGAGCTGACCCTAAGTCACTATCTACTTTATAAAGTATCGTAGGCACATCTATGGTAGGTACTTATTTTTAGGTATATAATAGGTCATGATTCCAGATAAGAGACCTCTATTTTTCTTTATATAATATAAGCGTTTCGTTATAATATTTTAAGTGTGGTCAGCAGAGGAGGATGCATCATCTACAACGGGAACCGATTACTTTTCCGAATATTTTTTGTCCGAATTTCATTTTACCGAAAACTATTGACCGACGTCTTTTTTGCTATATGCATTATTTGACATATTTTTAGATCATCGAAGTATCATGTGTCATACGTATTATTTTACCGAACTATGTTTCTCCGATTTACAAAATAACTTTTTCCTATTGGCCGAAGTCTCTTTTGAACTATTTTCATTTGCCAAATGATTTATTTGCCATATTTTCACCCCGTCAAAACAACATTTCGAAATATTATTTAATCTCAAATAAATAGCCGGTTACTTGGTAGCATTTTCAACATTAAATTAAAATAGTGTCATAAAAAGTCAATACGCTACAAAATTTACTGACAGAAACGAATCGCTGCAAAACCGACTTCACGCAGTCTTGTCTGCCGTACCCCTAGAGTGTAATTTAAAAACGCGTGGGGCCGCCCAGACCCCGTAGCGCCGGAGTCGTGACAGAAACAATGCATGTGCATGTTGCATGCCTGCTTGCATGTTTCATGCTTCTTTGCACGCTGCATGCTTGCTTGCATGCTGTATGCCTACTTGCATGCTGCATGCCTGCACCCATAGTACAGGGTCTCCCTAGTTTGGGGTCAGATGGCCGTGTGTGAAAATGTCCCCACATATTATTATTATTATTATTATTATTATTATTAATTAATGAAACAAAATGGTAGGAAACTAATCTGAAATAAGCTCTCTATAACGCCACTGTAATAAATACATTAGTTTTGAAAGCTCTTTCAAATATTTAATTACACTCAAATTGTCTTTAATTTTCAAAAGTTTTTGATTTTTCGTTTCTTTAACGACGTATTTTTTTTTCTGGTGGAGTACCGGTTATCATTGACTCAATATCAGACATATTGACTTCTAGGCGTTTGGTGAAATATGGTAATTAAAACAGTGGTCTAACGAATGTTCGAACAAATGTTATTTCGGCTAAGTGTAACTTCGGTAAAAACATTTTCGACCAAATGAAACGTCGGAGCAACGAAAAAAAGCGAATTGATAATAGGTCAACTGATACAGTGGCAGACGTGACTTCGATGAAGTAAAAAAAATACGAAACGAGAAAAGTTGAAAAGTTTTAGGCGAAACGAAATTCGGTCAAATATTTTTCGACTTTATGATAGATAACCATCTACAACTGTTGAAACAATACTCAGTATTTATGAAGTGTAAAATGTGTAGACTGCAGTGTGTGCTGGCGTTGGTAGCGCTGCACGTGGGGTTGGTGCCTTCCTGGGGTGAGTATGAGAGCCGTGTTTTATTATAACCGATTGTTTCAGGGACTATGCCGATAATGCGCTCTATACAAAAATAGTCAAGTCCAATTTTGTTTAATAAATAGTTAAAATCGATAAAATTTTGTAGACGGTATAAGGGCAGGCGTGGGGTAAGTCAGTTCCCCGTAAAATAGTTTAATTTAAAAATGACACGTTACTCATCCCGTACGAGTTTTAAATATCAACATAATTTTAACTCTAAGGGCTAATTTCACAAAACTCTTCATAATCGGACATAAACAAATCAGACATAATAATATCAACTAACATCGATGTTAATTTGATTTAATTTCCACCAGAAAAAAATAACATGTCATAACGTTAGCAAATCTGGAGTTTAATGAGTGAGTCCTGTGTCTTTCACTCTTTTATCGGTCAGTTATCAAAGCAACCAAAATAAAAAAACACAATGTCACGGATACGTCTCATAATAATAATGATCATAATCTAAAGTTGTTCTAACTATTTTCGATATAACTACGGTCAAAAGACCTATTGTTTAAATTACCTAAATATTGTTTTACGTATTTTTGTAGTAACTGATGAACAAAATAGGTACATAAAAGATTATTCACTTACGGTTAATTCACCTACGGTTATACGGTATAATTAATAAACTTAAAGCTGATTGAACTAACGGACAATTCACCTACCAACTGTTGGTTTTTGAACAAAATCCTGATTTTGACTGTTTTATTATTATTTATTTATTTCATACCCCTGGTGGTACGGTGGGTCTAAAACTATAACACGAATCATTTAATTTAGGTAAGGTGAGTGTAAGACCCACCATACTTCTAAGGGTATGGCCAGTGGTACGGTGTGAAAAATTTATGTATATAGGAAATAATATTATTGATTTAACAATTATTCATATTTGTCGGTAGATTTGAAATTGTATAGTTTCGTATATTTTATATTTTACAAAAAACTTATTCGTGCATCACTCAAGCACGCAGCGTGCAAGCATGCATGCACCATGCAAGCGAGTCGGGCGGTCCCACGCGAGCTTATCGTCGTCCATGGTTTTCACGCTCACCGCCGAAGCTTCGGCTTGCTGGCCAGCTTCGCCAGCTAGCTTCAGTCGCGGAGGCGGGTGTTAAAGCTACCTCTTCTTCAGCTCCCGGGCCGCCTCGACCCTGCGCGCCTACGCGGGCTTAAATTAAACTCAACGGGCAGACTAGACCACGTGGAGTCGGTTTTGCTGCGATTTGTTTCCGTCACTAACTTTTGTAGCACAACATAATTATAAAATTAAATATCGATATTTTGGACATTCGATACTCTGTAGGTACTTTGATATTTCAGTCATTAGATACTCTGAACTTCGATATTTAAGCATTTCGATGTTACGTTTGTCGTTAATTAGATTTTAGGTATTTATACTCGTATTGGACGTAGGTTATCTAACCATTCGACATAATAAACTTACGTTATTTAAATCGGATTTGTGGCCGTTCGATATTAAAATTATCGGTGTTTTGAACATTGACATTTAAACCATAGATATTTTAATTTTAGAAATTAAAATAGATATTTTAATTTTAGAAATTAGGGAAGATGCGCTTAGAAGTTCCTTACAACCAGCATACACCGGTCCTCATGAAGTGGTAGAAAAAGGCGACAAAACTTTTAAAATTATGGTCAAAGGGAAAGTGGTTACAGTCTCCATAGACCGCCTTAAACCCGCCTATGTACTGGTGGACACGATACCACCTGACCTAAACGACGAACCACAGCCTAAGGACACCACAACCAGAACTACCAGGTCCGGTCGGAGGGTTAGATTTCCAGATTATTATCGCCCGTAGGACGGTCTCTGGGGGGGAGTGATGTGGCATTCCATACCACCATAATCACATCTCAACTCCACAAGTTACATTATTTATATATGTATATATAGACACTCACCAACATTTATACTTAAATTAAATATACATAAAAACCTATATACACTTATCTAATTATAACATAATCTACTTAATAATATTAACTTATTAAATAACACACTAACACACTGCACACTATCACCGCGGGTCAGTGGACGCGCGCCGCGATCACGCACCCGCGTGACGTATGTGCGTGTCGTCACCTACCAAGCTCCGGAGTGGGAGCGCGGCAGCGCGCGGCCGTTCACCTTGAGCGACCTCAGTCAAGATCACGCCATCGCGACGCGAAGCCTATGCAACTTTTGTTGTATACTATATGCGCTTTAGTTGTTGTTATCGACGTACTATTACCTAAACTATATTGCCTACTAGCTGTCTAGACCTAAGACTGAGACTATTTAACTTGTGCTGTACTTATATATCGTGTGTGCTACCTGTATTGTGCCTTTCTTCCTTCTGTGGCAGTTTCTGTGTTTGTGGACTATCGAACAATTATAAAACCGTGAGTAAACAAACTGGATTTCATTGTTACTCCTGTACGCACCCGAACACAATAGATTAGTGCATACCCCATAACACTAAACTGGTGACCCCGCCTAAGAAAGCGCCATAAAGGCTCAATAATCCCGTGGGCTGAATCCTGAAAAGGACGCCGGTGAAATACCAGGAATAGGCAAAGCACATTAGTAACACCATGAGTGACAGCAGTGAATCAGCAAAATCATTCGGTAGTACCCGCTCTCGCCAGCGACGTCGTCGCGCAAAGTGCGTGTCCATTGACGACTCATCCGACATTTGCCGTATCGCAGTACGAATACCACCATTTTGGCCGGATGATCCAGAGGTTTGGTTTGCGCAAGTAGAGGCTCAATTTGCGAACGCGAACATCACCAGCGATGCGACAAAATTTAATTACGTCATCGGCAACCTCGAGCACCAGTACTCCAAGCAAGTGAGGGACATTTTTCTAGCTCCACCGGAGCAAAACAAGTATGAGAAGCTGAAGCATGAGCTCATTAAGAGATTAACCGCCTCGCACGAGAAGAGAGTTAAGCAGCTTCTCATGCATGAGGAACTAGGCGATCGCAAACCCTCACAATTCCTGCGACATCTCCAGAGCTTGGCCGGGCCGAGTGTCCCTGAAGACTTCCTCCGGACAATTTGGAGTAGCCGTCTGCCGAGCAACGTCCAGACTCTTCTTGCATCGCAGCCGCATACTTCCCTAGAAGAATTAGCAGACCTGGCCGACAGGGTTCAAGACATCGTGACCCCATGCCAAGTCGCAGCCTCATCCGCACCAGGACCAAGCATGGCCGAGATGGCCAACGAGATCGCCGAACTAAAGAAGGCCGTCAGAGACCTCACAACGCAGCTGAACAGGAGACCTCGTTCACAGTCCCGTTCGAGCCAGCAACAGCGTCAACGATCCAGGCAGCGATCTCAATCCAGCCACCGGAAGTACCCTCTATGCTTCTACCATTCGAAATATGGGGCCAATGCTCGCAAGTGCATTAAGCCATGCGACTATGAGAAGTCGGAAAACCCCAAAGGCAGTCGGTAATGGCGGCTGACGACTGTCTCACACGTGCTGGTCGCCTCTTCGTCACTGACCGCAAGTCAAAGACTCAGTTTTTAGTGGATACTGGAAGTGATCTGTGTGTGTTTCCGCGGTATGTTCTACGTGAGCAGCGTGCCAAATCGAACTATCAGCTATCGGCCGCTAACGGTACTATAATTGACACTTATGGCTATCTACAATTGAATTTAGATATTGGTTTGCGCCGCAACTTTCCATGGCGCTTTATAGTTGCCGATGTCACCAAACCTATCATAGGTGTAGATTTTTTAAGCTACTACGATTTGCTTGTTGACATCCGGAACCAACGTCTAGTAGATAAAACCACCTCAATGTTTGTTGTAGCTTCCGTTGCAAAGGCTTCTGCGACTTGTTCGGTAAAGGTCCCAATTGGGGATACGAAGTACCATTTAATTTTAAATAAATTCCCCGAAATCACACGACCCGCAGGCACACCTCGCATAACCACACACAACACTATACACCATATTCGCACCACACCCGGCCCGCCCATTTCTTGTTCCCCTCGCAGACTAGCTCCTGACAAACTGCAGATCGCCAAGCAGGAATTTGACGTCATGCTTAGCAATGGCACAGCTCGTCCATCTGAGAGTTCCTGGTCATCACCACTTCATTTGGCCCCGAAGAAGGACAACAGCTGGCGACCCTGCGGTGACTACAGGCTGCTCAACGCGAGGACTATACCTGACAGGTACCCCATCAAACATGTGCATGACTTCACCCACAGCATAGCTGGCTGCAAGGTCTTTTCGACAATCGATTTGGTGAAGGCATATAACCAGATACCTGTCAGCGAAGACGATATCCAGAAGACGGCAATAACAACCCCGTTTGGCTTGTACGAGTTTCCGTATATGACCTTTGGTCTCAGGAACGCAGGCCAAACATTTCAGAGGTTCGTCGATGAAATGACGCGTGGGCTCGACTTCTGCTACTGTTATCTTGACGATTTCTTGATCTTCTCGCAAGACCAGGAGCAGCACGAGTCCCACCTGCATCAGCTCTTCACCAGGATGCAGAAATATGGCATCGTCATCAACACGTCGAAGTGTGTATTTGGTGCTGACGAAGTCACGTTTCTAGGGTATCGCATCTCAGCAGCTGGAACAAAGCCGTTGGAGTCCAAAGTGGAAGCCATCAGGAACTTTCCTACCCCTAAAACGGTTAGGGAGCTCAGGCGTTTCTTAGGGATGTTGAATTTTTACAGGCGGTTTATACCAAAAGCCGCAAAATTTCAAGGTCCCTTAAACGCCCTGCTGACTGGCACAGTAAAAGGTCAACATCCCGTGGAAATTACTGGTGAGAGACTCAACGCGTTCAATCAGTGCAAAACCAGCCTCTGCAACGCCGTGTTGCTTGCACATCCGGACTATCAATCTAAGCTCGCCCTAGTTACAGATGCGTCTGATCTGGCAATGGGTGCAGTTTTACAGCAGTTCAAGGATGAAGTGTGGCAACCACTTGCTTTCTTCTCGCGCAAGTTGAGCCCGACTCAGCAGATCTATTCGCCATACGATCGTGAGCTCCTCGCTATTTATGAAGGCATAAAATACTTTCGCCACATGTTGGAGGCGAGGCACTTCACCGTCTACACTGACCACAAGCCGTTGATATACGCTTTCCATGAGAGAAAGACCAACTGTGCTCCCCGTCAGCATAGACAACTCGACTTTATTTCGCAGTTCACGACCGACATACAGCATATTTCCGGTAAAGACAATATTGTCGCCGACACTTTGTCCCGAGTAAGTGAACTACAAACTCCAGTCGATTTTGAAGTTCTCGCAAAATCTCAAGCTTCTGACCCTGAACTGTTGAAGCTACTCAATTCAGAAACATTTCTTCGACTAAAGAGGCTTAAAATCGACGGCAGCCCCGTAGAGTTATTCTGCGACGTGAGTACATCCACTCCCAGACCTTTCGTGACCAAACCATTCCGAAAGCAAATTTTTGACACCCTTCATAGCCTTAGTCATCCTGGGGCAAACGCGTCTGCAAAATTAGTTGCCCAACGATACGTTTGGCCTGGGGTCCGTAAGGACTGTCGGAAAGGGTCACAGGCATGCCTGAGCTGCCAACGCGCTAAAGTAAATCGCCATGTGTCATCACCATTGGGCACATTCGATTTACCCCGCGCTAGATTTGCCTTCGTGCACATCGATCTAATAGGTCCACTTCCTCCATCACAAGGGTACCGTTACTGCCTGACGGCCATAGACCGTTTCACCAGGTGGCCTGAAGTGGTGCCCCTTGCTGACATTACCGCTGAGACAGTGGGCAAAGCATTATTAACCGGCTGGATTTCCCGTTTTGGCTGTCCAACGGATATCGTAACAGATCGAGGACCACAATTTCAGTCCGCACTGTTCCAATATCTTGCCAAAGTAGCTGGATTCCAGCATCGAAAAACCACTGCTTACCACCCAGCATGTAACGGCCTGGTGGAACGATTCCACAGGCAACTCAAGGCGGCGATAATGTGTCACGCCGATCATAACTGGACAGAATCCTTGCCCTTGGTTTTGCTGGGCGTCCGGAGCGCTATTAAAGAGGATCTACAAACTTCTTCTGCAGAACTAGTGTATGGTGAGCCTTTAAGACTCCCCGGAGAATTTTTCAACCCTGCTGGAAGCGAGACTACAGATATTTCGGCATTTATTGCCCGACTACGCTCATTTGCCACAAAATTGCAACCGAGCCCAGCGGCACGCCATACCAGAGACAAAGTTTTTGTACACAAAGACCTCGCTACCTCAAGCCACATATTCCTTAGGGAAGATGCGCTTAGAAGTTCCTTACAACCAGCATACACCGGTCCTCATGAAGTGGTAGAAAAAGGCGACAAAACTTTTAAAATTATGGTCAAAGGGAAAGTGGTTACAGTCTCCATAGACCGCCTTAAACCCGCCTATGTACTGGTGGACACGATACCACCTGACCTAAACGACGAACCACAGCCTAAGGACACCACAACCAGAACTACCAGGTCCGGTCGGAGGGTTAGATTTCCAGATTATTATCGCCCGTAGGACGGTCTCTGGGGGGGAGTGATGTGGCATTCCATACCACCATAATCACATCTCAACTCCACAAGTTACATTATTTATATATGTATATATAGACACTCACCAACATTTATACTTAAATTAAATATACATAAAAACTTATATACACTTATCTAATTATAACATAATCTACTTAATAATATTAACTTATTAAATAACACACTAACACACTGCACACTATCACCGCGGGTCAGTGGACGCGCGCCGCGATCACGCACCCGCGTGACGTATGTGCGTGTCGTCACCTACCAAGCTCCGGAGTGGGAGCGCGGCAGCGCGCGGCCGTTCACCTTGAGCGACCTCAGTCAAGATCACGCCATCGCGACGCGAAGCCTATGCAACTTTTGTTGTATACTATATGCGCTTTAGTTGTTGTTATCGACGTACTATTACCTAAACTATATTGCCTACTAGCTGTCTAGACCTAAGACTGAGACTATTTAACTTGTGCTGTACTTATATATCGTGTGTGCTACCTGTATTGTGCCTTTCTTCCTTCTGTGGCAGTTTCTGTGTTTGTGGACTATCGAACAATTATAAAACCGTGAGTAAACAAACTGGATTTCATTGTTACTCCTGTACGCACCCGAACACAATAGATTAGTGCATACCCCATAACACTAAAGTATCATAACATGCGATGGGTTCATATTGAAATCCCTTCACATCTCGAATAGTAGATCCAGTAAAACGTCAGTCCCGGCTGTCATTCGTAGATCTTAGTCATTGACTACAAGCATCCAGAATCTTCCTGGCCCAAAAAAATAAGCGTCGAAGAAGCTCGAATTGAACCCATCTCTCAAACAATCATTTGAATTATTTCTGCGTTGACTACATAAAATCTAGGGTCATCCGATCCCGGATTTAACCCGAAAAGGTCAACATTAGTAATACAAAATTCATGTAATTTCATACCTACCGATCAAAACCGTTGAACTAAAAAGTAGCTTATAAACGTTACACACACAGAAAGTAACTCGGTTAAATCTCTTAGATAATAATTAAATCTTTAGATAAATTCTGCTCTTGGAAAAGCCATGCTAAGGACGTTTGCGGTAAAATTTATGGTTTTGTCTACCCTCGGATGATTTTATGAATGTTGGCGTGTCATGACACGATAGATGGCATGCCATCTATCCTCTTCGGGCAAGCCACTTACAAGGTGTTCACCACTTCGGTCAAGCACGGCAGTGAAAGTTTTTGTTGCTGTAGACAGGATTGCCGATAAACTGACACTGGAAACTTGAAAATTATTGTTAATGTGTTTAATTTTGTCTAAATAAAAAGTGTGAAACTATCTTTCAAAACAGGAGAACCTGGAAAGTGCAAAGAACTTTTATCTAAATTTTTTTTTAATCCGTGCCTATTGCATTAAATTTCTCTAAAGTCGATTGTCTGCTAGTAAAGTCAGCAAGGTAAATACACTTGGATGGGTTAATGATCAGGCTAATAGATACAATTTGTATCTTTATTTATTTATTCATGAACACGTAAACGGATAAAAAGAAAAACACAGTAAGTTATACATTTGTTTTAACAGGTAAGACCCAAGCTAATAAAAGTTGTCATAAATTTCTAATTGTCCAGTCGCAAGTAAAGGGTCTAGTAGAAGCACAACTTACACAGTGGACAAGACATACTAAGTGTCACCCTCTGGAATTCCAAAGAACAAGAAAATATGTTCAAACGCAGAGAGACACAAGCCACTATTATGTGTCTCTACTGCCCGAATCACTAGTGCAAACTTTAATAAGTTTGTACGAGTTGCCGGAACTTTAAAAAGCCTCTATATTGTGGCCTTTAACCTCGGTTCGAAATCTGGTCACTGCAATAGATAGGTATATATCATGGAAACAGTTAAGGTAGGACTTTCTTTTGGTTTAGTATTAAAAATAATAATTTGATCAGATAGTCATCTATAATTGCTTACATATTATTTTTTCATAAGGTGCGACCTTGTCGCTCGCAAAGATTTGAAAGAGCAATATTTCTGTCGGACAGTGATACGGAATATTTTTTTCTCAAAATGATTATGAGCATGAAGAGCAGACTAACTGTAAGCAATCCCAAAATAGTCAACTTTATCAGGTAAAGTAATAGTCATGAACTCGATATCAAAATACCTAATAACTTGGCCGAGCATGACTCGAGTTCAATCACCTAATAATCTATCTAAAGGTCAGCTCACTCCGTGCCGCGATGCGACGCTGCTTGAAGTGGCCAGTTGTTTCGCACTGCGTAGCCCGGTGGCGCCACGAAATGCATCGCTCTGCCGTGAGCCGTAACGAAGCGTTACCTAGCAAATTTTACGCGGTGGCACAGGATCAGAAGGTTCTAGCATGCAACGCGTCCATCGGCGAAGCATCGCTGCATCGGGCCGCGAGGCGTATCGTAATAGAGTCTTTTACTAAAAAAATCTGATTAGTCCAGATAGATTTCCAAAATATATTGGACATGTTTTTTCTTTTTTCACGTAAACAAAAAATGAAGACGTATTATACATTTGAAGATACAGTGCGTCGAAAACTCGTGACATCACTATGTCAGTACACTTTTACTGCCGAAGTGACGTCACAAACCCCCATTCATGATCTTTGATTCGTTTTATCTTCGTCAGTTTTTATTGATTTGATAAAACAAAAAATACGTATCCATAATTTTTCGATAATTCTGACGGACTAATTAGATTTCTTGATAAAATACCCAATTCTCTCACTGAAATGTGTACACTCTTGTACAATCAAGTTCTATGCTAAAATTAAAATAAAGTGCGCGTCTCGTCTTGTCGTTTCGCATCGCGTCTTGGTGTGAGTTGACCCTAAGTTATTATTTACTTTATAGATAGGCACATTATGGTAGGCACTAATTTTATTTTAGTGAATGCTCTTGGTTTCAGATAAGAGACCTCTATTTTAGCTTGTGGAAAACAAATGTTTTGCAATAATACTCTAAGAGCGATCAGCAGAGGAGGACGCATCATCTACTACTGTTGATACAATACTCAGTATTTATGAAGTATAAAATGTGTAGACTGCAGTGTGTACTGGCGTTGGTAGCGCTGCTCGTGGGACTGGCGCACTCCTGGGGTGAGTATGAGAGCCGTGTTTTATTATAACCGACTGTTTCAGAGGATTATTCTACCTTTTGCACGCTCCATGAAAAGTAGTACCTACAGCATTTTTTTGATCAAATAGTAATTCTTTGTCAGTAGATCTTTGGCAGTCGTTATAGTCTTACCCAGTTGCTGGGTTATGGAGGTCCGATAGGCAGCCGCTCCTTGTAGAACACTGGTATTCAGCTGCATCCGGTTAGACTGGAAGCCGACCCCAACATAGTTGGGAAAAGGCATGATGATGATGAAGTAATTCTGTGTCTGGAGTACACAACTTGACAACTCGACTGGCATGATTTTTGAATTCGCTCAAACACTTAGGACGTATAATTACGAATTTATGTGAAAAAGAAATCTGACTAATTAAAGATCTACAAATGTAACTAATTTTACATTTTAAAGTATTTATTTTGACGAAATCATATAGCAAAATGATGAATACCACATAAATTATAAAAACTAAAATTTATAAAGATCATAGAAACAGCAATAATATTGTGTACGTGCTAGCGTGAATGCTGAGAAAATGCAGTAAAATCATAATAATAATATCGTTTTTTTATATTTTTAAATGTTTTTTTTTTTTACACGTATTTAAAAATATAATGAAATATGTAAATAAATGAATTTAAATGAGAATAATAATATCAATGTTATGTTGGAAAAAACTAATATTGATGTGTTATCTTTTAAAGTTATGCGCTATACTCAGATTTAGAGCGAAAAAACTTATCTTGAGAAGTCGAGATGTCAAGGTTAATTCACACGTTATGTAAAATATTTTAGGTGACATTTTTAATATCACTGTGCGGACTGCTAATAAATATTTCAAACACATTCTTTAGCTATCAATTCCGTGCCTGGCGTGAATAAATTAACATGTCTACAATATCAAGTTTACAGACGGCTATTTCAAGGTTTTCCCTATTTTTAAGGTTACTTACTTGTAAATCGGATAATAACATTTGTGTTATTATCTTATTGGTAACTCCTCCTCCGATGATTGCTGACGTAAATAAATAGACAACTCAAAGAACCAACTTTTTTCGCGTGAATAAATCATTTGACATCTCAATTGTTGCTGAAATACAGGGAATTTCATAGATTTCATGTCACCATTGAAAATACGACTTAAATTACCAAGTATAATAACCACACTTCTACGTTTGTGTTATTTTTTAGGGTTCCGTACCTCAAAAGGAAAAACGAAACCTTTATAGAATCACTTTGTTGTCCGTCTGTCTGCCAAGACCCTTATCTCGGGAACGCAAGGAGGTATCGAGTTGAAATTTAAATTGAAAGAAAGAAAGAAAGAAAAAGAAAAAGCATTTATTGACCCGCACAGGACGAAACTCACAAATAACAACAAGTATTATTACAAAAAATATAAAAAATAAGAAACGAAATCGATCCTGTACGATGCCAAAAGGCCCCTATCTCAGCATTGTGCTGTAACATTTAAAAACGTCACAGCGCTGATATTCTGATAGGGTCCAAAGTGATGCCACGGTCAGATACGGACGGGAAATTGTATAATCAAGTCTACAATCCCTTGAAGCTCTAAAAAATCAAACTTCTAAGTTAACGTGAAAAGAATGCGGTCGTTCATGCCACAAAAAACGTATCTATATTTCGACACTCTCAAAGAAATCAAAATTTATGGGGTACTTCCCCTTGACCTAGAACTACGAAATTTGGCAAGTAGAGGCAATATCGTCTTATACTACAAATACAGGCGAGTCTAAAAACTGTAAATTTGTAATTAAATCATAAAAAATATAGTCTTTATTTAAAGTACGTAATTAACCATCGAGGTCATAATTCTATGGGTGATCAAATCACGGTATTTAAACGGAACCCTCAGTGGGCGATTCTGACTCGCACTTGTCCGGTTTTTTTATATTCGAGTAGGTTTGCGTTTGACCGCAACTCACCTGATCTTAAGTGATGATGCGGCCTAAGGTGGAACACGGTGTACGCTGAACCGGTTCACTCGTGCTTTGAAGATACCCAGATTATACTTTCATTATTATTATTTCTAGCTTTTGCCCGCGACTTCGTCCGCGTGAATGTCGGTTATCGAGGATCAAAGAGTAGCCTATGTCCTTCCCCAGGGTTCAAGCTATCTCCATACCAAATTTCATCAAAATCGGTTCAGTAGTTTCATCGTGAAAGCGTAACAGACAGAGTTACTTTCGCATTTATAATATTAGTATGGAAGTATGGATTATCAGTGACATTTATGTTATTATCCGCTCCGTAGAAGTGTAATTTTTATTATAAGTTATATTATTGTCTGATTTCCTGTAGTTTCAGATAGAGATGTCAAATGATTTGTCCACGCGAAAAAAGTCGATTTATCAAGGTGTCTACTTATTTACGTCAGCAATCATCGGAGTAGGAGATACCAATAAGTAAAAAACGTCAAGTACCTATGATTTGTAATCAATGGATAATGTTAAGTAGTAAATAACTTTACCGAACGTGATTTAAATATTTTCTTTTCAGAGATGTCATATTAATAGGTTACTTTTTAGAACCCATTAATTATGTCTTTGAATTATAATCCGTGGTCCTTGGCAACAGGGCTTCTCCCAGTTGTAAAAGTCCCTTTGTGCGTAATGGCCTAGTTCTGTTATGCCTCCTACTTTATAAGGGAAGTGGAAAACATCAGTTTTTTCTTACTCCTCCGCTGTTCTTTTCTGATTAATTTCGTTGCGGGATCCAAGACAGTTGAATCGTTTTTAAGGGACTGAAATCGTTTTTCTGACGGCTGCCACTGTTGATTGTAGCTAACAGGATTTGTAGTGGTTTGTGAATAGAATGGCAGGCTTGCCCCATACAAAAAAAGGAACTTTGTTTGTTACATAATCATGACAAATTTTTTGAAAAATTTGTTCGTATACGTTACTTACATTTCTAAAATTTAAGGTACACAATTTTTCGTTTCAGATATTGCTATAGCTGAAAGAGACCGTCTAAAACTTTATTCCAACGGAACAATCATAGAATCCGGACGGCTTAATACCCAAAGTCTCAGAGCGTTAGCTTACGATGACGTAAACAATATGTTACTCTACGTAAACGAACAAAGCAATGACGACGCTATATGTAGTTATGACTTAACTTCTGAGACATACGAAGATTTGACAGAAAAAAATTACAGAAAAATTCACAGTCTCGCCTTCGACCCAGTCACAAAAAGAATCTTCTTTACTGATACCAATGAAAGAAGTATTAATTGGTTTTCATTAGAATCTGATTATGAAAACGATATTTACGGGAATCTTTTAATCAAGTTGGAAGAAGGGATCCCCACTGATATCGCCGTGGACAGCTGTAGAGGGTAAGTAACCTGAGATATAATAATGATGTATTATTGGACCATTGATCTCGTGGTCGCCAGCGCTTTAGCTTACGTGATTCTTAGGTCAATCAAAATTATATTGAATTTTTACTTTAATAATTTCTTCGTACCAGTCCAGAGTTTGGATGTTGGTAGTGTGACACCACGCGCCTCGGAAAGCACGTAAAGTTTGTCATGAACTTAATTCCTGGTCATGTCAGATCGCTGTCTTATCGGATTGCGAGAGTGAGGAGGGAAGGGGAAATGAGTGGGGGGTGCAAAAAAGCGGACTTAATGACTTAGGAATTCTTTTCCAGTCAACCAAAGGTGGTAAAGATGTAACTATAGTGCGTACTTTAAATATCAAAATTTCAACAAAAAATCTACCTTAGTGAAATGTATAGAAATACAAGTAATTATAATACCTACATACATACATTTACTCCAAATGTCACATTTCTTTTTGCATTATAATATTATCTCTAGTGTACTTGGCTGGCTTTAATTGCCGATTTTATTTTAGCACGGCTAGATAGCCGTGCTAAAATAAAATCGGTTGAAAGAATATAATTATTATAATAATTCTTACTGAACATAACAAGTGAGAATTCAAGTGGTTTCTTAATTTACAGGTATGTTTACTGGATGAACACAAACCTTACGCAGCCTTCAATAGAGAGAGCTCGATTTAATGGCACTGATAGAAAAGTTGTTATTAATACTGTTTCACTGTCTATCGACACTACTTATAAATTGGAGTCACACAGTCTGACCATTGATCAAAATACACAGAAAATGTTCTGGTATGAACCCAGTAGTAATTTACTACACCGCATTTTTAGTGCAGATTTAGATGGAGGAAACAAACAGCAAATCAGCAAGTATACGTTTTTAGCTGATCAAAAAATATTTGAAAATCCATCAAACACAATGACCGTTTCGAAAAATGGGCTCATTTTGTGGGGCTGGTGCTCAAATTGTGCCGTCTGGGAAATTCCAAAGACGGAAAATGATGCAAAAAAATTCAAAAAGTTAATTACGCTGCATAGTGAAAGCCCTATCGGTATAGTCGCCAAATATACAATTGAAGAACAAATTCAGGGGCTTAAGGATTGCGAAGCACTGAAAAGTCTGGTGTAGAATGATCAACTAACTTTAACGTGATTGTTAATAAGATAACCATGGCTGACACAAGCGTGCTTTATTGATTTTATACTAGTGGTTATTGCATTCGTTTACTAATCTGCTTTTTATGCCTTCTATAGTTTCCGGTCATCTTTCAAGTACGAACAGTTGACCTTGTAATTTATTTACTACCCTTGTTTATATCTCTTGTACAGTACGCAAAAGAGATAAGTATCCATGTCGTCGGGAATAGTTGAAGATTTCTTAGAAACCAATAGGGGCTTTCAAATGAAATTTTACTAAATCATTGAACTGTTTATTCTCTATAAATTGTATTTTATTTTATTCATAAAAACCTATCGGTTTCTAAGTAAACTTCAACTGTTTCCTGCGACATGGATACTTATCTCCTTTGGTGACCGTACATATTAAAATGTCAAAATCTATATTTGCTCAGTATCAGTTTTGCAGTTAGATAGTTTCTATCTTATTTAAATTTGAAGTTGCTGTAAGGTTTTTGTCAGATTATGCAATATAGGTCTACATACCTTTTCCGGAAAGAGGTGTCTTCCAACCTTCGCTACGCATTCATTTAATTATTTGAATAAATTCTCATGTAATTGTGATGTGTTTTATTTTCATTAAGTCTGAAACCTTAAACATTTTATCATAACATGCGATGAGTTCATACTGAGATCCCAACATACTTAGAATAGTAGATTCTTTAAAACAGGCAGGCAGGTCTAGGCATGGTCTACAAGCATCTAGAATCTTCTGGGCACGAAACAATTTCCTTGTCATAAGGTAGCTCGGTTGTTCGCAAAGATTTATAAGAGCAATGTTTCTGTCCGGGAGGGGTACAAAATATTTTTTTCTCACATGTATTTGAGCTCGAAGATTAGACGAACTGTTAGCAATCCCAAAATGGGTACTTTCAACAGGAAAACTATTTTTTTTCCATATCAAAATACCTAATAACTTGGGCAAACGTGACTCGAATCCAATTAATTAATCTATCTAAAGTTCAGATCACTCCGTGACGAGACGCGACGCTGCCTGAAGCTTGCGCTGTGCTGCCAGATTTTTCGCGCTGTGCACCCCAGCAGAGCCGCGAAATCCATCGCAATGCCGCGAGGCGTATCCTTATTCTCTCACTGAAATGTGTACAGTCAGCAAAGGAGATAGGTATGCAGGGTCGTCAGGTATAGTTAAAGTTTACTTAGAAACCGATAGATGTTATTGAATAAAATAAAATAAAATAAATTTAATAGAGAATAAACATCAATGATTAAATTAAATTTCATTCGAAAACATCCATCGGTTTCTAAATAAACTTCAACCATTTCTGATGGCCTGCATACCTATCTCTTTTGCTGACTGTACATTTGTGTATTTTCACATATTTGATATTAGTATAGATTAACTCATATCTACTATATACATATATAGGGTGACTGGTAATTAGTGTACGATACTTAAACACGTGATTGTGTTCATGATAACAAACAACTTTCTCGAAGAAAAAATGTTTTTTGTACTAGTTCACTTTAGGTCACAGGCGTGCGCGCGCGTGAATTTCATACGGCTGTTGTGTTATTGTGATAAAAGTGAACCAGGGCCTCAAGTCTGCCATTACAATAGTGTCAGAATGGTCTATCATTGATTTCATAATTGTTGATTTTGACAAGTTTGGTACTATTCTTATTAAGTATAATGGCGCCATTATGACTTTCCAATTGTCAACCACTGACACGCCATTGAAAGAAATGATATAGAATGGTAAACTCGTACAAAATGACAACTGAATGACTGACTTTAGGCGGTAATCTGCTAAAATTTTGCAGTTCCTTTGATCAGTGACCTACCATTAGAACGTGATTGTGCAGTCATTGCCTTTAATTCGACTGACCAATGATCGACCATTATGAATTTAGCAGATTACGAACTTTTAGCAAAATGACAATGGGATCGTGTTGGAATGACGAAATTATAAAAATAGCAGACTTGGCCCCCAGTACAAAAAACTTTTTTCTTCGGGAAAGTTGTTTGTTATCATGAACACAATCACGTGTTTAAGTATCGTACACTAATTACCAGTCACCCTATATATACATATTTTGATGAAATTTGATGTGAATATAACTTAAGCCCTAGGAAAGGAGCCTAGGCTTCTTATTAATCCCCAAATTCGTCTGAATTCGCGATAAACAACATTCACGTGGACGAAGTCGCGGGCTAGTAGAGTTACAATAGTGTATCACTATATTAAAAATCGGTGTGAACTGAAATGTGTAGACTGCAGTGTGCTGGCGTTGGTAGCGCTGCACGTAGGGTTGGCGCACTCCTGGGGTGAGTATGAGAGCCGTGTTTTATTATAACCCACTGTTTCAGAGGACTATTCCACCATTTGCACGCTCCATTCTAGTAAAGTAGTCTAGTAATTTTTTTGTCAATATATTCCGTGCCTAGGTAAATAATTTGACAACTCGACTTCCATTTTCCACGTATATGCATTTATATGAAAGTAAAAATCCTCTCGGAATCTGCATTAGTTTTGTAAAAATTGTCTCCGTAACAAATTTTACATCTTTAACTTGTTTATTATGACAAAATCATATATCAAATTATAAACCCTAAGGCCTCGGTTCAGGCAGCAAATTTAAAAATAGCCATCACATCAGACTATCGTTCTGATGTGATGGCTATTTTTAAATTTCAAAAGTCGAGCCTTTATAGAAGTACAGCAGTACTCCAAATTTCGAAACGTGGTAAATGAACAGGCTTATTAAAAGCAAAAATAAAACAGACCCGTTTCTAGGGTACAATATTAACTACATCGATTTATTTGCCATTAACTCAATGATGAACTCCCAAAATGGGAAACTCTATTTTTCCATCTGAAAGAGCGAAGACCGAGTGATAATTGACCCGTTGTTATTTTCGGGTCATGAAACTCTAGCATTGCTCCCGATAAATCGTAATGTAAAAAGACATCACCAAGACAATACCTACGCATTATAAGACGCACATAAAAAAAAAGCTGTTTGTGCAGTTCGCACTGAGACAAGACACGACTTTTGAAACGTCTAGGTAAAAAAGTGGGTCCCGATAAGAGTCTACGAATAATGGATATTGTTTTTGGACATAATGGACATAATTTTATTATAAAAAATAGCCATCCCACCGGATCGACAGACAGTAAGATTTTTTGGTTCTTGATACTTAAACAAAGGCCCAACATTCACGCAAGCAAGTACCAATGCAATCAAAGTCAAAGTCTAAGCATTTATTTCAATTAAACCATTTACAGGCACTTTTGAATTGTCAAGGAGTCGGTCAGTTAGTCAGAAAGTTGAAGCTAGTTGCTCGTCTCAAAACGTAGGTAGGTCTCTATGGAGAAGAACGAGCAAGAAACTCCACGGACACTCTTTTAAAATCAGGTTTTTACAAAATACTGCTTACATTATTCTTGTTGCATCTATATGTGAAAACAATAAAGGTAATCTAGAAATACATAATATAAAAAATAATCAAGATAAAAACCATGGCAGTTAAGAGTTGACCAATCTCTACTGACAGCGCCCGTTCACGAACATGACGCGTGAATCAGCACCATTCAGCTCAACCATTTTAGAGGGAGCTGAATGATCCAACACACGCGCTACCATCAGCGAGACATTTGAGTGAGCATGACAATTCTCTCAACCGCCATGCTCATTTATGTCAAACACATAATAATTTACTTAATATATGGCTCCATGGTACTCACATTTACAAAATTGAAATAATGCTGCTAAATTATACAAACCTTAGTTTCCAATGTTTCTAAAATGTCGAAAAAGTAATTAAAATATATTTGTGTATAATAATAACGATACTCGTTACTCATGTCAATAAAAAAAAGGGGTAGGAAACAACATTCCTCCAATTGGAAATTCCCTAAACTGCCTGTGGAGCAGGACCAGCATTTAGCCAAGCATTTTTATCATTGATGTAGTCTTCTAATTTATAATATGCTTGTCTACACAGTGTGCGTTTAATACATGTTTTAAATTGTCTTTCATTTAGTTGTAGAATATCAAGAGGTATTTTATTATACATTTTTACACAGTACCCCATAAAAGAAGTATGAACTTTTGACAATCTGAAACTTGGCTGATCTAATTTGTTCCTTTTTCTAGTATAAACACTATGTCTGTCACTAATTTTATTAAAAAGATGAAGGTTTTTTCGAACATGCATAATGTTTTCATATATGTATTGACAAGGTACCGTCAAGATGTTAATCTGTTTAAACAATTCTCTTAGAGACTCGCGTCTGCTGAGATTATAGATGGCTCTGACAGCCCGCTTTTGCAGAATAAAAATAGAATCAATATCTGCAGCCCGCCCCCAAAGCAAGATACCGTAGGACATGATGCTGTGAAAATAACTAAAATATACTAGCTTTGCGGTATCCACGTCTGTCAAATGTCGGATTTTTCTGACAGCGTAAGCGGCCGAACTCAACCGCCCTGCAAGAGATGTTAAGTGAGGACCCCATTGCAGCTTTGAGTCAAGCGTAATCCCTAGGAAAACAGTCTTTTCGACGAATTCAAGTATATCCTTATTCAATACAACGTTACGTTCACTACTTTTAACATTCGGTAAAGCGAATCTTATGCATTTAGTTTTCTTCTCATTTAATACTAAATTATTTACAGTAAACCAATTATGAACCTTAAGCATAGCGTCATTTACGTCGTCATGGTGCTGTGCCCGTCTATTAACTCTAAAAATCAAGGAAGTCTCATCAGCAAATAACACCATTTGTGGATGATTTTTCAGTAAATAAGGTAAATCGTTTATATAAACTAAAAAGAGGAACGGACCCAATATTGAGCCCTGCGGTACCCCCATTTTTACTTTTAAGCCCGATGAATTTACACCGTTTACTTTAACTTGTTGCAGTCTATCAGTCAAATATGATTTGACTAAGCTAAGCGCTAGTTTACCCAGTCCGTAATGCTCAAGCTTTAAGAGAAGTGTTTCGTGATTCACGCAATCAAATGCTTTGGAGAGGTCGCAAAAGATACCAATAGCATCCTGCGAATCCTCCCAAGACACCGGTGACACCGGCGTCAGTAGTGCAACGTCCTTTGGTGAAACCATACTGTTGATCATGTAAAATTTTGTGACAGTTAAAATGACTGAGCATTTGATCAAGCATTACTTTTTCAAACAGTTTGCTAACCGCTCACACGTTCGCGCGCGTAGCCAAGCAGCGCGTCTAACGTCCAGCCGCGCGGAGTCCGCGCGACCGCGTGAGCGCCGCGGATGCGCCTCAACTTAAACCTTATTGTTTAGCAAACTACTGCAGTTACATCAAAGTAAAAAATACGTGTGTATAGCAGAAACTGTATAGAATCGACATAAGAGAAAATTTAATTACAGCAACCAGTTAAAGTACTAAAAAAAAAAGTCAAACTTGAGAATATGTGTTGATTATCAGTAAAATATTTGTTCTTACTAAGTTTTTACCTATAATTTTGTACTTTGTGTCTATAAAACCTAAATAAAATTAAACTAGACTACATAAGCTTATTTTTGATACCCCCAAGTCATTTTTTGGAATGTTCTGAGTACCACAACAAACCAAAACTAACAACTCATACCCACCTCAATTTGATGGCTAGTGAAATTACGGCAAGATGGCCGCCCGTAGGGCTCTCACACATGAGATGATGGCACATGATTTATTTTGTTATGAATAATTTATTTTGTGTTTTTAGTTGAAATGACAGAATAATTTATTTTGTGTATTTTTTTTTATTTACTTATAAATTTATAAGTAAATAAAAAAAATTTGTGGCATTTCAACTAAAAACACAAAATAAATTATTCTTAAATATACATTATATAATATAATATATAATATTATATGTATCCATTATATAATATAATATATAATATTATATATATACATTTCTAAATAATAAAAATAAAACATTTAAAAATATCTTTATTATAATATTTATTTGATATATTACATTTTTTAGTAGACCAAATTGTGAATCTAAACTTTACTAGTTTCGAATCCACTGGAACACACACAAAAATTTCATCAAAATCGGTCCAGCCGTTTAGGAGGAGTTCAGTGACACACTCGTACAGAAGAATTATATCCCCCAGGGCTCCATACTATCCCCTCTTATTTTAATGCTGTTTACCAGTGACATCTCCAACAGTAAGAAGGCCCAGTTGGCTCTTCATCAGTTAAAGACTAGCAGGCCCGGCTGATATTGTTATGCACTGAAAATAAAAATAAAAACCAACTGTAACAAACAAGTTCATAAAGTTCAGTATCATGCTGTATTTGCAAATGAAACTTATTCGTGGGAGTACGTAATGTAGGCTAACATAGTGAATTTGACACAGCAAAACCATCAAAGAATCATCCAACCATAGAATGGTATAGCCATTCTCAAATCCACTGAAACACACACAAAAGCTAATAATTAAAATCATGAACAAAACTCTCCAAGTTAGCAAAGTTCCAGCAAATACGTTTCTTATTACCATACAATACAACTAGATTGGGATTCAAATTCCGCCCGGGGTAAAGCTTTGTGTGATGAGCACTTGTGTTTCCATTGTGTCTGGTCTGACACCCATAGTACAGGATCTTCGTAGCATGTGAAATGTCTCCACATATTATTATTATACGTACTTACTGATTTCGATCACACGCAGCAGCTCCTCATCCTCCGGAGAAGCAGTAGACGTAGCCGTGCCCTCTAGTTCATCAACTGTAACAAACAAGTTTTGTAAAGCTCAGTATCGGGTTGTATTCGCATATAAAACTTAAAGAATATTAATTATACATTCATACATAATTATGATTCATAAACTTGGTAGACGAACTGACAGACTTGACTTACAGTTTGGACTTCAGAGAATAGCAAAGTGAAATTACATCAAGTAGATTGTAGTGATTAGACAATACAGAAAAAAACTTAAACCAAAATTTACCTTGTTGGCCGTTTCCTCGGAGGAGCATCCACTTCCGGAGGATGAACTCTTGCCGGACGCTAGCTGGCAGCGCATTCACTCTGCGCTGCGTCAGCTGCCTCTCTGCTCTTGCTTGAGACAGAGGGTCTTCCAGAATGGCACTGGCAAAACATATAAAACATTGTAGATATATCTTTAAAAATATACTGCATACAATACCTTGTTATTAAAAGATACGTACGCCTGTGCACCTGCACCTCGGCCTCGTCCTTTCCTACACCCTCCTTATCTCCCACGTCTGTCCCTGACATGCCCTGGCATCTGCCCTTAATTTTCTTGACTTGTGGTTCTACAAAAATAGATACATTCACTTTTATTGCAGGTTCCAAATCTAAAATATGAATATCAATCACACTCATGCTTTTACGTTTGTACGAGCCCTTCTTGCGAGTCCTTACCACTGGTGTTTCGGCTTCCAGGAATGCCCCTACTGACGACCTGTGGAACGTAATTAATATCACATCGAATCTAACCTCATTTCGTTATATTTTTACTGTCTAGGTGTGTGTAAATACTAATAATGAACTAATTTCCATATTACGGGCATTTAATTAGAAGATACTAATAATGAACTAATTTCCATATTACGGGCATTTAATTAGAAGTTTATTTAGTAAATCATACAATAATAATTCGAAAATGCCCACACTCAACACGGCGTCCTGACCAAGTTTTGCATTTCGAGATTTTCGTTTTCAACAGACTTTGAACCAATTACATTTTTAGATATTCGTGATGCTTGAATCTTGAGGATTTTTTTGATATGATACACAAATACCATGAGTTATTAATAAAATTGTACTTACATTGTGAATCCAGACCACGCCACCGTTTCGAAAAATTTCACTTTGACATTTTAGCATCACGTTCAAAATTTATTTTGTCCATGGTTTTTAAGTTTGGAAACATTAAGGAACCCCGAGACAGACGCGGAATGAAATACAGCGCGACCACAGATATTTTTTGGAAGCGTTCGTGGTGTTGCCGCTTTATAAAAGCGATTTAGGGCCAAAAAGTCGACGTAGCTTTTTAAGTTGCGGGAACGTACCGCCAGGAGAAATTATTGGGCGTATTTTCTATACGCGAACGGCTAAAAACCGGCAAAACCGAATCGGGTCTGTAATTATTAGAGTCTTTGCAGTCGCCGGATTTAAAAAGTGGTATAACTTTGCTGTACTTCATTAGATCCGGGAAAACCCCTTGGTCTACACACAAATTAAAAATGAAAGCTAAATAGGGCGCCACTGTCTCAATAATTGATTTACAAACATTAGTAGACATCCCCCATAAATCTTCAGTACCCTTGATCTTGAGTTGTTTAAAAGCTTTAATAACGATTGCAGGGTTTATATGTTTAAATTTAAATTCCGTGGGACATGCTGAAACATTCGAACTTAGTAAATTTAAAGCAAGTGAGGGCGAAGAATCTAAAGTTTTAGTAGTTTTAATAGGAATATCGGTGAAGAATGTTGCAAATTCCTGAGCAACTTCTTTATTAGTACTTAAGAGACCACGGGAAGTCTCCAGAGTGTAATCAGTATTATGTCTTTTGTTCCTGTTTGTTTCATTATTAATAATTTTCCAAACAGTCTTAATTTTATCATCAGCTGATTTAACTTTGTTACTAATGTATAAGGCTTTAGCTGCTTTACAAACATTTTAAAAGTTTTAGAATAAGTCGAAATATACTTATTAAACGTTTCGGTGTTAATATAAGGCTTAAGGCCATACAACTCAAAAAGCCTTTCCCTACTTTTCCTGATACCTTTAGTTGCCCAGTCACTAAATAAAAACTAAGGGCAAATAGTTTTAGTTTTTTTCTTAAAAATATTATCAAACTCTGTTTGCACAACTGAAAAAAATTCTTTATACAAAATATTACCATTATTCATATTAAGTTCCTGAACGGGTAACTTACTAATTAAAGTCTTATTAAATTTATCTAAATTACCAGATGTTATTGGTCTTGACTGTATCTGTTTTTTTTCAAGGGTGTGTTGGACTCAAAAGCAACGGTTTGACCGCTGTGATCAGAAGGGAGATAATTTACAATAGCTTTATCTAAATAGTCGCAGCTACAAAAAACATTATCAATACAAGTAGCAGTGGTTGCAGTTATTCGTGTTGGTTCTAAGAACACATTTGACAAATTAAAGGATTTAAAGAGGCTTAATAATCTACTGCTATTTGCGTTATTTTCTAAAATATTAATATTAAAGTCTCCACAAACTATTATTGATTTATTACCAGTTGCAAGTTCAGTCAGAACATCCTCCATTATAGACTCAAATATAGAGTAGGTTTGATAATTCGGGGGTCTGTAAACGCACACTATGACATGCCTATCTAGCTCAACACAGGACAGTTCAATAATATGTTCAACCGAGAGTTCAACTATGTCTTTGCGAGACTTAGATTTAATATTACTTTTTAATATAATTAGTGAACCAATATTATCTATATATCCGAAACCAGACCTACGCTTTCGAATCGTGTCTAACTATATCATAAATATTCGTTAGTTTCATTACGGAATACGGATAAAATGGGGACTTAGGGACTGTAATCAAATACTAGATTATACTAGTTACCGTAATTCAAGATTTAAGCAGATTGACTTTCCATCTGAGTTTTGTAATTGCGTAGATGGAATGTGCAGTAATGAGAACCATAAAATAACTATCAATGGGATGTATGTAAATATTGTAAATATTTTGACTGAAGCCGCTGAGAGAAACTGCATTGCACCTAAGCGCAAACATTTTAAATGTGTAAGGGGTGGAACAGGCATGTTTGTGACGCTCACCGGAGGGCCAGGCTTTGTTTTCAGACTTGGGTATCCTATGGACGTCCTAGTTCTGGGCATGCTTATTCAAATATGTGAGTCTAGGAAACTATTTAAAGAAAAATTAAAGTACTGTCAAAATAATGAATGTCAGATAAAGATGGACATATTTGCGGAAGATCATGTAAATAAAAACTTTAGTGATTTTTGGAAAAATACCTATAAACTGAATCCAAGGTCGGGCTCACCGGCGAGTGTGGTGCGCATGAGTCGCGGGGCATAGCCTGCGCCTTTCAGCGGCATTTTAGTGTGGTGTCACGGCTCGGGCCCGCATCGCAGGTGCTTGCGGCTGAGGACCTTCCTGGCCAAGTTACCATTAGATTCACCGCCAAGGATGTGGCCCAAATTATAAAGAAGATGGTTAGAGGCAACTCTCCAGGTCACGATAGTCTTAGCATCGAGCATATGAAGTACGCGGGCGTACACCTACCAAGAGTCCTGGCACTATTATTTAACTTGTGCGTTAGTCATGGTTATTTACCTGATGATTTAATGCGCACAGACGTAGTGCCAATTATCAAAGATAAGACTGGTGACTCATCAGATCTGTCTAACTACAGACCAATCTCGCTTGCGACTGTCATAGCTAAGGTGCTGGATAGTTTGCTTGATCGACAGTTGGAGAAGCACATCCACTTGCATGATGCTCAGTTTGGGTTCAGAACCGGTTTGTCAACGTAGAGTGCTATCCTGTGTCTCAAGCAAACTGTTCAGTACTATACGGACAGAAACACACCAGTATATGCATGTTTTTTAGATCTTTCAAAAGCTTTTGATCTGGTGTGTTATGACAAGCTGTGGCAGAAGCTACAATGTGAAACAGATGTGCCACATGAGATTGTGTTTTTGCTCCGGTACTGGTACAGTAAACAGCAGAATAGCGTCAAGTGGGCGGGTGCGCGGTCGGACGTGTATGGGTTGGAATGCGATGTGAAGCAAGGGGGTTTATCCTCGCCTCGCCTCTTTAACCTACAGGTTAAAGAGGCGAGGCGAGGCGATGTACACATGAACCGGCTGATCGGTGAGCTCAGCAGTACCTACTAATATTGGATGTTCCATAGACGGAGTGTGTATGAACAACATTAGTTACGCGGATGATAAGGTGTTGCTGAGCCCATCGATAGGTGCACTACGTAAACTTTTGCGCATTTGTGAGTCATATGCGGAGGCCCATGGGCTCAGTTACAATGCTAAAAAGAGTGAATTCTTGATCTTCAAAGCCGGTACCAAATGTTACTCATCTGTACCTCCTGTCACTCTTTGGGGCATCCCTTTAAAATGGGTGCAGCATTTCAAGTACCTGTGCCACTGGGTCTCTGATTGCTTGTGTGACAATCTGGACATTGAGAGGGAGCGCAGGGCGCTGTCAGTCCGGTGTAATATGTTGGCTCGCAGGTTTGCGCGGTGTACTAGACCTGTAAAGGTGACTTTATTTAAGGCATATTGTCAGTCGTTTTACACGTGCAGCCTGTGGACCAACTTTACGCAGCGGGCGTACAGCGCACTGCGCGTTCAGTACAACAATGCTTTCAGGATACTGTTAGGGCTTCCGCGGTTTTGTAGTGCTTCGACTATGTTTGCTGAGGCGAGGACCGATGATTTTTTCGCAATCATAAGGAAGCGGAGCGCTGTTAAGTCGCCTACGACGCAGCTCGAACGGCCTCCTGAGGGTGTTGTCCGAGCGGTAGGACCTGTCCCTGATACAGAGGTGGATGCAGCTTCATGTTAGCGCTTCTCCTCGTATTATTTGACATGTGTATGATTGTGTATTCATTGAATTTTGTTATAAACTGTTTCATTGTGTATTATTTTATATTTTATTATTATTTTAATTTATATTGAATTTAATTTAATTGTATAATGTATAATGATTGAATTGTATTGCTTGAATTGATGTAATTTTGTGCATGTGTAATTATTTTATTTGTTGTTAATGATTTTAATCTTTTAAATGATTGGATATTATAATGCATGGACTATGTCTGAAATAAACGAATTAATAATAATAATAATAATTAATTACGCAACTCAATTAGAATAAAACTAACATGATTCGTTTCGTTGTTAAAAAACCTGTGATTTATGTCTGAATTAAATAATTCAAAACGAAGACTCATTTTAACTAGACGTTTACTTCAAAATTCCGCCCGAGACCTAACGATAAATATTGTAAAAATCCTTATTTTGATAGTTCAGTTCGAAACTAATTCGAATATAATAATACAATGATTACATGTTTTACAAAACAGGAAAGAGGATAAGAAATAAAGTACTAATAATGGGCTACTGTTGATATAAGTTTTATCGACGCTATTATAATAATATATGTAACAAAAACGCAATAGTAACTCTGTTCGTTAGTAACCTGATCACGGCAAAATAATTTTTCAGTTGTTGACTTGGTTTTGGTTTGTCACGTTTACTATTTGCTTTACTATTTAAAGGTACACCATTTTTTGTTTCAGACATAGCTGTAGCTGAAGGAGAACTACTAAAATTTTATACGAACGGAACCCAAACGGACACAGTACGGTTTAATGCCCAAAATGTCGGAGCGTTAGCTTACGATGACATACACAATAGGATACTCTACGTCGACAAACAAAGCAAAAACGACGCTATACATAGTTATAACCTAGCCTCCATGGAATACAAACATTTGATAGAAAGAAATGGAAGAAAAATTCATAGTCTCGCTTACGACCCAGTCACAGAAACAGTCTTCTTTACTGATACCAATGAAAGAAACATTAATTGGGTTTCATTAAAACCTGGAACTAAGAACAATGTTAACGGAAATCTTTTAATCAAGTTGGATGAAGGGATCCCCACTGTCATCGCCGTGGATAGCTGTAAAGGGTACGTTTGATCTAAACCGTTGGGTTTGTGGTCGCAGGCGCTACAGTTGAGGGCGACGGAGAGTAACTTACCTACCCTACCTACCCTACCCACCCTACCCACCCTAATTAATTACAAATAATAAATGTCATACTACGGCTCTGTGCTAGCAACAAACTTTAACGTGATTAGTTAATCAGATCGGACCGTAGCTGACCCAAGCGTGCTTTACTTATTTTATGCTAGTGGTTATTTAGGCACCTTACTTACCTGCTTTTTATGCTTTTTGAAGTTTCCGATCATCGTTTAAATATGAACAGTTGACTTCGTTATTTGTTTACCACCGTAGACTTTTATATCTCTTGTAAGTCTTACATTAACGGGCCACATACGTTGAAGGTAAAACTTCGACTAGCGTCGGACACACGGTGTCCCCCATGGCGCTCAAAGTGTTAAATTTCAAGACCTATTTTTGCTTTGAACCAGTGTTGCAGTTACATAGTTTCAATCTTACGTGAAGTGTTAATTTGCTGGAAGTTTTTGTCAGATTATTACTAGGTCAACTACATACCATTTTCGGAAAGAGGTGTCTTCCCAACTTAGCTACGCATTATTTTTTGAATAAATCCTCATGTAATTATGAAGTATTTTATTTCCGTAAAGCATGAAACCCTAAACATTGTATCATGTGTGCTGACCGGGATACTCCCTCTCGACCTCCGCATCCGAGAGGCGGCCTCACTATACGAGGCCAAGAAGGGGGTGTCCCATCCAGCGCTGGGAGACAGGGAGATTGAGCGTGTGGCATCGGCACTAGAGGCACCACATCCGGCGGAGCAGAGGGACATAGAGCTACGACGTCTGGTAGACGAGGAGCAATATAACTCCCACCGCGATTACGCGGTGCGAATTTTCACAGACGGCAGCAAGATAGAGAGTAAAGTCGGAGCCGCACTATCCATATGGACTGGCGAGGCCGAGACAAAGACCCGCAAACTTGTCCTGCCGTCTTATAGTACCGTCTACCAGGCTGAGCTCCTTGCCCTCTGCGAAGCCACAAAAGTGGTCCTCCAAAGACCAGAGACGGCGTTCGCTATCTACAGGGACTCCATGGCAGCCCTCCAAACAGTCGTGAACCCCGAAGCCCTCCACCACCTCGCAGTCGAATCAAGAAACGCCATCCGCCACAGTAACTGCCAGAACAAGAGCGTATCCTTGTTCTGGATAAAAGCTCATGCGGGGCTGGAGGGTAACGAGAGAGCCGATTCGCTTGCAAAGGAGGCTGCCTTGAAGTCGAAGCGTGCACCCGACTATGACAGATGCCCGGTTTCATTCGTCAAGCGAGCGATCCGATTGGAAACGCTGGGCGAATGGAACCGGCGGCCACCACCAAGCTGTTCTTCCCATGCGCGATCGCAGCGTACAGGACGGTGCGGAATTTACAACTGACGAAGGAGCTGACCCAAGCCCTAACGGGACACGGTGGGTTCTCCGAATACTTGACCCGCTTCAAGTGCAAGGAGAACCCAGCGTGTATCTGCGACCCCGACAAGCAGGAAACAGTCCTCCATCTACTGACGGATTGCCCGGTGCATGACATACTCTCCTCCAGGAGAGCAATAAAGCCACCAGTACAGTTAAGAAACACAGACACAGACCGCCGTCATTCCGTCCTCGCCGCCGAGGCCCGCCGCGACGACCCCGTACGTCCCCTCCCCGACCCTTGCTCGTGCCAGCCCGCGCCGCTGAGCCTGTAGTTTTAAATTCGTCCCTAAATAATGGAAATCCGATCCAGCCTGTCCGTTTGCTGTCCTCTCCCAGCGACGCCCTAAGCCGAGGCTCGTACCCCACAGGGGGTGCCCTTAGCGTGTAGTCGCTTAGTTTGTAAGCTTTTTGCCCTGGCTGGAGGCCCTAAAAATAATAATTTTTAAGGCACCACAGGAAAGTCCGGTTAAGCAGCCGACAACCTCCTAGGTCGACCTGCGAGATGCCAATCCAAAAAAAAAAGTATGGCAGTCGATCCTCGGGTTCGACTCAGTAAAGAGTTCCTGCTCCCGACAATACTGTCGGTTTACCTGGTACAGCGCTGCTGTATATTCACATAGCTGTATAGGCTTGCTGCTAGCGAGCGATACACTTTGTATTTGGGTGGCTTATGCTACTGTACGAACTATAAACCTTAAGGGTTTGTTCGTTTATCATTGGGTGGCTTAGGCTGCTGTACGAACTGTAAACCTTAAGGGTTTGTTCGTTTATCATTGGGTGGCTTGACCACTGTACGAACTGTGGGACCATAATGGTCTGTTCGATTAACTGTATTGTTGCTGTACCTTCAACTTACTTTATTCCTGTTACTGATTACCATTTGTATTGTGTTTTCTTTACTAATAGTGTGTAATTGTTTTTACCCTACGCCTATAGTCCTGACGATGTACTATACCGCTCGGCACTCCTCCTCGATCGCACTTGACGATCCGACATATTGAAATTCTAATTCTTATATTCTTGAGAACCTAAAGAGTATCTTCAGGCATTTACAATATTTTTAAAACCCCGCAAAAAAATTGAATAGGTTACCGAAAAGCTCATTATTTCAGAACGAAACGCCGACTGACAGTAACAGTGACTCTGACAGGCGCCGTTTCGCAGGATTTACACTGAAACTTTTATGGGAAATAATATCACAAATAATGACTATTTTTTTCCACACACTTGTCACATTACTGGTCTGCCAATTTTATAGATCCGTTGACGTCGCTGGTCACTTTCTTTTTTTTATAAACACAAAATGGGCATCGAGATGAAACGAAAATGTGTTATTATTATTTCGTAATAGTTTAATTATGCGGGGTTTTAAAATATGCTAAGTATATCAATCTACTCCTGGTAATGTATTCTTCACATTGGAAAATATTTCGAACCCTCTATATTTTTTATTTTTTTCATACGAATGAATGTTTGGATCTTGCCACGATACTTTCACACGTAGAGAGGTTAATGTCCAGGCTAATAGATTAAAATTTTTAAATTAAGAAATTGTAGTTCTTTCAGGACGGTGTATGGATGTTTATCATTTCCTACTGATCCATTGTCTAAATACCACGTTACATTTTTAACTTAGTTGTTGTATTATCGGATGAATAAAATCGCCTGAACTGAAGACAACTGACCCGAGAGGTTCACCTTGTTGGCATACGACTGCAGATTATAAAACATTGTCATTCATTGGGTATCGAACCTAGAACCCTAGCAGCTACTAGACTAACAATAGGCTGACCATCATCAGCATCAGCCGGAAGACGTCCATTGTTGAACAAAGGCCGTTTGTGTCTACTGGTTACGCGCGATCTTAACAATGTCGTTGGTCCATCTAGTGGGAGACCTACTAACGCTGCGTTTTCCGGTTCGTGGTCACCACTCGAGAACCTTTCTTCCCCATCAGTTACCAGTTCTTCGAGCGATGTGGCCTGCCCATTGCCACTTCAACTTGCATATTCTGATAGCTTTGTCGGTGACCTTAGTTCTTCGGTGAATTTCTTCGTTCCGGATTGTTTTTTAAGCTGTACAGCCTAAAATAAAAATGGAACGGAACGAGGAAATAGAGCAAATGTACACAGTGTTAAAAGCCAAAAAGATCTTTGTCGGAGTTGGAAGCTTGTGGTCGAAAATTTCGGCGTTTCGGCATGTAGTGTCAATAGCCGTGATCGATACTGTTATTGTCTTTTGGTTTATATTCATTTGAGCACATAGCTTTTTTGTGGCTGCCAAATGAGACACTTGATATTTGATGTCAAACTGCGCCTTATGAACTATAATTGCTTACACATTACTTTTTCATAAGTTCGCCTGGTCGTTCGTAAATACTGAAGAAGAGCAATGTTTCTGTTGGGAAAGGGTACAATATTTTCTTTTTTTATGTATGGGCACAAAGATTAGATAAACTGTTAGCAATCCCAAAATGGGTATCTTCAACAGGCAAACTACTTTTATTCGATATCAAAATATCTAATAATTTGGCCATGCGTGACTCGAGTCCAATTAATAATCTATTTAAAGGTCAGCTTACTCCGAGACGCGACGCGACGCTGACTAAAGCGTGCGCTGCGCTGCCTGCTGTTTCGCGCTGTGCACCCCGGCAGCGCCGCGAAATGCATCGCAATGCCGCGAGGCGTTCAGGCGTTATAGTATGTGTGTACATACTATATTTACTTTTTATAAGCATGCAATCATTCTTCATATTTGCTGTCTATAATACATGTTTTTATAGATTCATGGAATCTTTGACATTTTAAATGGGCCTTTAAAGGTACTTACAGTCTTTATGCTCGTCTCGTCTCTCGTCTCTCTCTTTATAATGTGTGTCTCAGATCATAGTTCCCTTTAGTTATACTTACATTATATTCCATCGAGCATAAAGCTAATTCAATTAGCCCTTGTTTACGCACAAGAATGGAGTTTATTTAAGAAAAACTCATTGAGAACTTCAACTGCGTATAATTTGATTTAATTTAGAATTTATTTTGCGGAGCCGAAATGATAGTACAGAATTTTGATAGCCAACACATAAAAAATATACACGCTACCTTCGTAATAGTAAATATAAAAAAAAATAGGTGTAGACGCAAAACACACTACGAAGACACTTTGCCTTCGAAATATGAGCAGGCGCGTACATAAACTCCCCCCGTTGAAGGGCGCAGATCTTCAACCTTGAAAATCTTCACACGTAGGCAGGGGACACAGGCGAACTAGAGATCGGCGCACGCAGCCCTTGGTTGTATTGATGTCTGCGACTCGGGATATGCCATCTGGTCCAGGGAAAAGTCTGGCGATGCGTCCGAGGCGCCAATTTAGTGGTGGTGTATTGTCTTCTTGTGGGATGACAAGATCTCCGACGTTTAGCTTCTTAGCATCGATCTTCCATTTGGTGCGTTGATTGAGTTCGGAGATATATTCCTTTTGCCAGCGCCTCCAGAAGCCTTGCCTTATTTGCTCAAGGCGAGCGTACCGGCTACGATGGGTTGCATTGCAGTCGTCTTGAATTATGGGAGTTGGCAGCGCATTGAGTGGTCTGCCAATCAGAAAGTGCCCTGGGGATAAGGATAGGAAATCGTCAGGGGATGAAGACATTGGACACAAGGGGCGACTATTTAAAACTGCCTCTACTTGTGCGAATAAAGTACCTATTTCTTCATAGGAAAGATGGGAATTTCCCATGACATGTGGTATTTAGCAGACTTTATTCCAGCCTCCCAAATTCCACCGAAGTGAGGGCTGTAAGCAGGTATAAATGAAAATTTTATTCCTTCCTCTGATGCAAACTGAGAAAGAACTTCACTGTTTAATTTTAGAAAATTGCTAAGTTCCTTAGCGGCAGCAACAAAATTTCGTCCGTTGTCAGAGCAAACCTCCGCTGGTCTACCACGACGGGCAACAAATCGACGAAATGTCATAATAAAGGCTTCTTTAGTTAAGTCACTGACGGGTTCTAAATGAACGCATTTAAAACGCAAACAAATAAATAGACATAAGTAGCATTTTACTAACCTAGCACCACGGCCCTTGCGGTTTAATATAAAAAAAGGACCGGCGTAGTCAATGCCACGGATAGGAACGGCTAAACCACTTTAAATTCGACTCATTAAAGCGACGCAGGGTTCTAACTGATCTGTTAACGCTCTACAAAATTATTAACGGGAGAACATCAACTCCAGACCTTCTTCAGAAAATCAACATAGACGTACCCCGTTATTCTCACCTCCGGTCCAAGCGAACCGTTAGAACGTTCGCTACTATACCTAGTCGCACAAACCTGGGCCAGCATGCTCCCCTCAATAGAATGTTGAGTTCTTATAACAGGGCCTATTCCATCGACAGTAGTATCGACATTTTCTCCAATAGTTTGCCCGTTTTCAAATCAAAAATTATCAAAATTAATCTGTGATCAGCTACTCTTGCAATTTTATTCAATTTATTATAATTTTAATTAATTGACATTTTAAATTATTGTATGTTTAATTTATTCCATTGTTAATTTATTGTAATTGTAATTTATTTGTAATTTAATTTAATTTTAACTCTAATATAAATCAATTTAATTTTATTTCATAATAATTGATTTTTTAGTATATCTAATCTGTAATTTTTAATGAATTGTTTACCTTTTAATAAGAATGTTGTGCATGCCTATAAGTGATGTATTTACACAGTTTTAAAATTTGTGATTACTTGTTGTTGTGTTTGTAAATATGTCGTTGGTGTGCCTTGCATAAATAAATAAATAAATAAATAAATGCCAACAGATTTGAAAGGAAAGTCGACGGAGACACGGTTTGTTGGTAAATTGCCCATTTTTGGGGATATGGTTTGCCCGCGAACACGCACGCAAGTAACACATTGCCTCACAACGCTTCTAGCTAACCTTCTTCCGTTTATAGGCCATACAGATTCTCTGACCGTTGCTAGCAATAACTGCGGACCAGCATGTAAGTTTCGTAAGTGTTCGTGTACAAAATAAAGTTTTGTTACATAATGAGAAGAGTCCAAGAGTATTGGATGTTTTTTATTAAATGAATAATTAGAATTATGTAATCTCCCTCCAACTCTTATTAAATTGGTTGTAGGCTCAAGGAAAGGAGACAAGCATAATAATTTAGATTTAGGCAGTAATGATAATTTTGATTGAATTCTTTTATATTCAAGAGGAAAAGATTGTTTCTGTGAAATTCGACAAATAAAAATAAAGGAATGACTCAACTCAGGCACTGTTAAAGGGCCAGATAACCGATTAAGTCTATTTGATATTTTTGAATTGTGTAAAAAGCGTAAAAGATATGCAAATGTTCTTTGTAATTTAGAAAATTTTGAAAATCTTTTAAAATCGAATGTTGATTCAGGTAAATTAATATAATGACTTTATATTTCAGGTAGATCAACGAATTTTAGATTTTGATGCAGTTAAGGCCATTTTGATTCATCATTGTATAAGAAAGACGGGCCTTGCCACCACATCAAATTGTCGCGAAGGTGATGAGCGTTTAAACCTCGAGAAATCAGGTCAGCAGGATTAACGTCAGTGGGAACATGACGCCAGTCCTTTCGATTAGTAAGATCTAAAATCTCAGCTATTCTATTCGCCACAAATGTTTTTAGCTTACTTGGGTCATTGTTTATCCAGCAAAGTACGATATTAGAATCGCACCAATGTGTAATTTTTGTAGGTATAAGTCTTAAGGACTCAGTAACTGATCGACATAAATTAGCTGATAACAACGCCGCGCAAAGTTCGAGGCGAGGTATGGTGGTGGGCTTTATAGGAGCCACCTTGGATTTCGAACATAATAACCTCACCGTCACCTCATCGTTTTCGTTCAGTGTTCGCATGTAGAGGCAAGCTCCGTAAGCAACTTGCGAAGCGTCGCTGAACGAATGCAGTTCTATGGACTTTGGTGAGTCACCGATTACTCTTCGTGGAATATGAAGATCTGCAAGTAACGGTAAGTTTTTTGAAATTTCATTCCAATTTCTTTGTATGTCGTCGGTTGATCCCAATCAATTCCCTTGATCCACAGCCTTTGAATCAATATTTTAGATTGAATTATGCATGGGCTTAATAACCCAAGTGGATCAAAAATACGAAGTGATTGCGACATCATAAATCTTTTTGTAATTATTGTATCATTTATGTTATTATTTTTTACAGGAAAGTTGAACGTGTCATCACTTGGATCCCACCCTAGACCAAGAGTACTAGAGGATTCACTCAAGGTAAGTTTTTCCTTTGTATTATTTTCTATATTATAGAATAATTTAGGTAAATTAGTTTTGTATTTTCGTAGGGGGAAACAAGCTGCATCTAGAGCAGTGGAGAGTGCCTTTTGTATGTATATTAATTGATCTTCATTGTCTGACCCGGTAATGACGTCATCGACGAAGAAATCATTTTGTACTATTGTTTTAATTAACTCGTCATCACACTCTTCTCCTACCTGCCACAGACATTTAGTACTAAGATAGCTGGCACTTGCAGTACCGTAAGTGACAGTATCTAATCGCAAAGTTTGGATGGGCTGCGACTCATCTTCTCTCCATAATATTAATTGAAGATCACAATCACTTGGATCCATAGCAATTTGTCTATACATTTTAGCTATGTCTAAAATGGAGAATAGAGAATTTTGCAGATTAGGCCCAACCATTAAGATATCATTTAGAGAGTAGCCAGAGGTTGTAGGAGTTGAGCCGTCAAAGACTACCCGAATCTTGGTAGACTCACTGTCCTCCTTGAATACAGCATGATGACATAAAAAGTATGAAAGATTTGGTAGTGTAACAAGGGACTCTGAGAGATGTCCTAGAGTTGAATATTCACGTATAAAGTCTACGTAATGTGACTTTAGTGTCGGATTTTTTCTAAATCTTTTTTCAAGATTTTTGAAACGTTTTTTAGCTTGGTGATAAGAATCACCGAGACAGTCAGGAGAGGCCTTTAGTGGTAACTTGACTCTGAATCTGCCATTACTCAAACGAGTTGTGGTTTCGTGAAATTGTTTTTCACATGCTATTTCGTTGGGGCTGAGAACCTTTCTTTGAGGAAGACTCTCGAGTTCCCAGAATTTAGTGAGCATTTCATCCAATTTGTTGCTTGGAACAATTGCATGATTGCATTGAATATTTTGACTGTAATTTTGTGCATTAATAGGGCCGGCTATAAGCCAACCTAATTTAGAATTATGTAATTTAGGATTATTTGGGCCTAGGGAGCGTTGTCCGCTGACTAGTATATCCCAGAAGATATCTGCACCAATGATCATCTCAATGGAAGCAGGTTCATTGAATTTAGGATCAGCTAATATAATACCCTTAGGTATTTTCAGATGACGTATATCGACGGAAACCTTTGGAATGTCTCCGGTAAGTTGATTGAGAATATAGCAAGACAACTTAATTTGGTAAGTGCCATGAATTGATTTTAGGTGAGTAGCACAACATTCTAATATTGTGTCACATTGATTATTTCCTATTCCTATAACCTTTAATGCATTTAATGGATTACATATTAAACCTAATTTTTGTTGCAGAGATTTTGAAATGAAAGTGGATTGGCTGCCACTGTCTAACAGCGCGCGAACCCTTTCAGTTTTATTATTTAGAGGATTGTAAACTTCTATAATGGCCGTAGACAAAAATACATGAACAAAATTTTGTTGAGAGAAAGCCGCTACGGTCTCCGTTTTACCATCGTCAATTGAATCTGTTGCGCTACAGTTAGCTGGTACGCTAGCATCGTGGAGAAGAGTATTATGTCTTTGGTTGCAATGCCGACACGAGCCCATGCCGCACTCAGATGCAGGATGACCTTGGCGCAAACAATTAGTACACAATTTATATTGGGTTATGCATGACATTTTCTCTTGAATAGATTTTGATTTAAAAGTAGGACAATCATAAATCCTATGATTTCCATTGCACACTACACACAGATAAACAATTGAAGAATTATTACGAGCCTGTGATGTAGATGCAAAAACATTGGTATTTTGGTTACGGCTTGATTTATTAGAAGAATATTTATTGTTATTTGATTGAGATTGATTTGACAAGACACGCGGGTTTTGTTGTGATTTAGAATTATTGTTGTTGTTTATGGATTTATTTTGATTAAATGATTCTAGTACATTAGCGCGATCAATTAAGAATTTATTAAATTGCTCTAAAGTGGGCACGTCATTCACGCAATCTATCGTGTTGCGATATTCTAGTACTTCCCATTTTAGTATGGTACGACTATCCAATTTAAGCAATAAAATAAATATAAGCAACATGTCCCAGTGGTCTGTAGGTAGACCTAAACTTTTTAAAGCTCTTAGATTTTTAGTGACCTTATCAACTAAACACCGAAGAGACTTGTCTGATTCACGCGTGATTGGTGGAATATTGATTAAAGAATCTAAGTGATGATTGACGCAAACCTATTTCCAAGTCTCCTGGTAATTAGCCGAAGAAACTTCGATATTTGATATGACACGTGCAGCTTCACCATCCAGATAAGAAACCAAATAATGAAACTTATGTATATCTTGAATGCGCTCATTTTTATGAATCAAACTAATAAATGTGTCCCGAAATTCGAGCCAGCGGAAGTGTGATCCATCGAACTTAGAAATTTGTATTTGAGGTAATCTAAAACCCACGTTTTGATGATCCGAGTCCGCATTCACAAGGATAGATTGACGGCGCTTACCATCATCATCACTACTACATTGTTGTAGTTCTGTTTTGGCCATAGCTATATTTTGAACTATATCCTGTTCAATGCGTTCTCGCTCATCAAGTTCTACTTCAATATTTGGAGCATTTAAAACTTCAATCTCTGTCTGCAAGTCGTCAAACCTTGTCGACAATCCTTGAAACTTAGTTAATCTTAAACTCAATTCCGCAAGTTCTATATTTGATAAATCAGGTAATTTACAAATTTTATCTAAATAGTTTTTAAATTTTGTAATTTGTCCTTTAATCGAACTACGTTTTACTAGTAATTCTCTTAAAGACACCTTGGCAGAGGATTTATCGCCACCCTCATGCGTCATTTTGAAAAGTAAATTAAATAAGTCAAGCGTATAACTTTAGTATTATACTTAAGACTAGTAGAATTGAATATAGCGACAATGTTTGAACGGATTTAAAAAGGAATAAAAAAAAATGATATTCTCACGCTCCTCCTTCGGTGGAAATCCCTGGGAAACTGGACTCGGCTGGCTGCAGTGCCTCGCTCAGCAAACGGGCAATGATGGCTGCATACTCAATCAAGAGAATTTGCCAACAGGATAACGGCTGAAAATTTCGGCAAATCGGTTTAAATATAGGGAAAATACCGAATATATCGAGGTAGGAGTATGACAATTAGAACTATGATTTTTTAAAATTATGAGTACGTAATTTTGAAAATGAATTTAAGAACAAGGATTCGAATATGGAAAGATAACTTCAATATTATTTTTTTGTGGACGGTCTATGTAGGTACTTTTATTTACCTTTACACTTATTTAGCATGTTAAAACCTATAAAATTAAGAATATAGCACAAATAAAGGCGTTTGGAATAGGAATTTAGAATGGATTACGTATGGAATATGGAATTTGGACATTGGCTGTACTTTGGTAGGTAGAACGGAACAAAGGAAGGCACTTAACTTTGTGATAATGATGACTCGATGGAATTCCGGTACGATCTTTAGCTGATTCGTTGGCACGGAAGACCAGCCTGGCCCCAGTTATTGTAGTAACCTCCAAATGTCCTTCTTCTATCGCTGAGTATGACGCAACTCGTGTATTGCGTTACTGGTATTGTATTTTTGAATATTTGTCCTGTCACGGTCGCCAAATTTCTTGTTTACGCACAAGAATGGAGTTTATTTAAGAAAAACTCATTAAGAACTTCAACTGCGTATAATTTGATTTAATTTAGAATTTATTTTGCGGAGCCGAAATGATAGTACAGAATTTTGATAGCCATCACATAAAAAATATACACGCTACCTTCGTAATAGTAAATATAAAAAAAATAGGTGTAGACGCAGAACACACTACGAAGACACTTTGCATTCGAAATATCTATCCTCTTCCCCCGGACCACCTCACGGTGTAGACGTGCTCATAACCCGTATTTATTGCTCTAAATAATATTTAAATAAAATTAAAATCAGTTTTATTTGAAACTAAAAAATAGGAGTACATGAAACACAAGGAGATTCAACTTAGCTAGCAGCGGTATAACTCCGAGTGACATCAGGCGCATACCATCCTGGTACTTCAATCAATACGGCCACAAACAAGGTACGGTGCTCACCCCTTTCACTGTATTCCCAAATCGGCGCACGCGCAGGCGTGTCTCCGCAAGGCCAAGACACAACAACTCCACCCACTTACTGGATTGGTTCAGCAAAACTCCGCCCCCTCATTAGGAACAATAGACCCAAAACCGATAGTGTGAGTGACATGTCTAATTGGTGAGGGACGACCACTGTTACAAGCAGAGCACTTGTCACGGTTCTATGGACTCCTGGTAACCGCTGCTACAGACTGAACCATTTAAACAGAGGACCAACGTCACATCTGGATCGATTTCAATCTACTACTCGTTTATGATTGCCTGGTTAGTCAAAACTAATCAGCGACAGTAAACTGCAAAGATAAAATACAACCCACGGTACAAGAACTTCTCGGCAAAGCTCCTACGACTTCGTTACTCCCTGGTGGCTAGAGTCACTCCACCATTTGAAGGCGGAGGATACGTGACCGTCGTGATATTACGTTGTGAGCAAGAATCAAAATTAAGTAAAAACATCAAATAACCTCTTCGTTCTCATAACCCCCTAGTACCCGCGATGAGTGAAATAGGCAATATCTCGCCCTCTGAAGCTGATATTTCGGGACAAATGGATATTTCGGAGCATGCGGATCAATGTACCCCCCCTAACTTCGTAACCCAACGTTATAGGAAAGAAAATGAGCATCAATACCGCAGTGATGACTTCCGTGCCTTCAAAGAGGAAATGGTCAACATGTTCTCAAGTCTGATGGCTACACAACAAGCCGAACTCAAGAAAATATACCCAACCCTGATGGAAATAAAAACAACTAATGTTAACATTGAGGCCGCAATGGCCGCTCTCTCGGCACAAAATGAGGACCTGAAAAAGAAGGTCGATCAACTAGAAACCCGGGTGAAGAGAGATAATGAATACTTAATAATCCTAGAAGAAAAGATCGAAGACTTGCAACGAGGAACACGTAAATCTAACTTCGAAATAAAAAACGTACCTAAAATCCAGCAAGAATCCAAAGACACGCTAGTACAGATGGTTGTAACTTTATCCCAAGCTGTAAATGGTACCATTGACGCCAAAGATATCACTGATATATACAGGGTGCAGAATAAGCGTAGCAACACCAGAAACAGCACTATAGTGGTCGAACTAAGTTCAACTATAACAAAAACCGACTTTATCAAAAAGAGCAAGGATTTTAACAGAATTAGTAAAGAAAAACTCTGCGCGAAGCATCTGGGATTCAAGACAAGTGAATATACACCAATTTACATCTCTGAACAATTAACCACAAAAGGAGCCAGGCTCTTTTATCTAGCCCGCGACCTAGCTAAGTCACGAGACTATAAATTCTGCTGGACTTCCTACGGGAAAGTATACGTAAAGAAGGACGAAAATGCGCAGACCATAATCATCACTAGCGAATCGCAAGTGAATAACTTAATGCAACAAACATGACTAGCCGTATGTATTTTTCTGTTATGGTTACCTAATGTTGTTTTTGTTTTCTACTCAAAATCATATAGTCCTAAGATTCATTATAATCTTAACTTTTTATGTTGTAAGGTCAAAGGTTTAAATCAATCGCGCTCACCATTAATACACATACATTCACCGTCACTTTTCTTCAAACTTACGCTCAATCAAATAACATACACCACGCTATACACACTCACACCATTTACCCACCTCTACCCATCAACACACATCTACAAAAATAAGGCTAATAAAGTTAACGACCACATACCACTCATCTTACATAATCATGAATAACACACTGCAAACAATAAACAATATAGACAGTATAGAAACTGCGCAGACTATTAACTGTTCCCCTGATGATCTAAATCGATTAATAAAACGAAATCCCGCGGATATTACCATAGTGACCCAAAACATACGATCCATTTACTCCAACCACAACGACTTACTACTAAATTTACATAGTTTAAAAACAGATATAGACCTAATAACATTAACTGAATGCAGACTCGACACCTCCAAACCCATACCCCAAATTCACAACTACCTACCCTACCAAACTTTCAATCACTTAAACAAGGCCGATGGAGTTGTTGTTTATGTTAAGAACACTCACAAAACCTCAGTTGAAGAAGTAACATTGACACATGCATCATGTCTTCAAATTAACTTTCACTCTCCAAATGAACTAACTGTGCTGGCTATCTATCGGTCGCCTTCAAAACCAAAATCTGACGAATTTACAAATTCACTTAACAATCACTTAAATACTATTGCGTCATGCAAAAACATAATAGTCACAGGAGACATAAACATAAACTTAATTTATAATGAGACTGAACACTCTTATGATCGCTTAAATAGGTTAACCTACCTTAACATGTTGGCGATGCACGGACTACTTCCCGGTCATTCCCTACCCACCAGAGGCAAAAACTGTTTGGACCACTTCATGGTAAAACTTGACCCCACAAACGCTTCTGTGACCGTAGCAATTTTGAGCACAACCATAACAGATCATTCCATGATCTTTTTAAAAATGTCAAACAAAAAACCAATACGTAAGATCGCTAAAACTAAAACTACGATTAATTTTGATAAAGCAATAGAAAACCTAGGTAATAGTAATCTACAAAATCTGATAAACTTAGCCGATCCAATTACAATCTGTAACCTATTAATAAATATAATACAAACTTGCCTTACAAATAACACCATTACAACAATTATTCCGCACAAGAGTAGACTAATAAAACCATGGATGACGGTTGGGTTACTGCGGTGCATACATAACCGCAATAGCATGCAACTAAAATTAAAGTCCGAGCCTCATAACGAAATACTAAAAATCACCTTTAAAAGATACAGAAACTATTGCAACTATATTATTAAAAAGCAAAAGCGGAAACACGATCGAGAACTATTCTATAAAGCGCATAAAAATCCCAAAAAAATATGGGAAACCATAAATAACATTACCTATCGAAAGCCTAGCAAAACCCCCAATACGGATTTATTAGAGATTAAGGCAACTCCAAAAGAGTCAGCTGACACTGTAAATAAATACTTTTCCAGCATAGGTAAAATCCTCGCGAACGAGATAATTGTCAGCACCACTACAGCGTATGGCCAAAACTATAACTTTGACTCACCTAATGTCCAACCTCTCTCATCTTTTGTACTTTTAAACACTGACCAGGATGAAGTTCGTCGTGTCTTAATGTCTCTGAAATCGGATAGTGCCCCAGGCTGGGATGGCATAACCGTCAACTTCCTAAAGACCGCCCATGCCCTTGTAGTCCCAATCATAACCCACTTAGCGAACCAGTGTTTCGAGCATGCTATCTACCCGAATGCCTTAAAACTAGCTTTTATAACACCTGTGCACAAGAGTGGAGACAGAGCTAATCCGTCGAACTATAGGCCTATCTCCGTACTGCCATCAATATCCAAAATAATGGAAAGACTAATAAATTCACGTCTCCTATCCTACCTAAACAAAAATAACCTTCTATCGCCCTCGCAGTACGGTTTTAGACAAAAAATGTCCACGGAAGACGCAGTTCTGGCGCTTGCCTCCGCTGTAACCAGTCAAGTGGACAGCGGAGGCAAGTGTCTTGCTGTCTTCCTGGATCTTCAAAAGGCATTCGACACAGTCCCTGTCTCCACTCTCCTGGATAGGCTGGCCGCAATAGGAATAAGAGGTGTTCCCCACGCCTTGCTCAAAGACTATCTAAGCGAACGGAAACAAAAGATTAAGATAGGCAATACCATTAGTTCTGAAGAGACCGTTCAGTTCGGAGTCGGTCAAGGTAGTGTGCTCGGACCGACACTGTTCCTTATATACATAAACACCTTATGTAGCATGAAAATTGAGGGTGGACTCCTTTTTTCATATGCAGATGACACTGCTATAGTGTTCAGTGCCGCTACTTGGGACGAAGTCCGGAAAACTGCCGAGCGGGGATTGGCAAGAATAGCAGCCTGGCTTGACCTTAATTTACTTACCTTAAATACTACCAAAACCAATTTCATCTGCTTTACAAAGTACAACAGCTCTCAACCCCCCCCAGTATTCAAAGTTAAGATCCATAAATGTCATTATCCTGTAAACTCAAATTGTTCTTGCACAGAAATTACGAGACTGGAATCTACCAAATACCTAGGTATCATGGTGGATCAACGATTATCTTGGCACAATCACACGGAATTGATAATGAAGCGAATAAGGAAATTAATCTGGACTTTCAAGACACTACGTCATGTAACCTCAAAGAAACTCCTGGTACAGATATACATCTCACTTGCTCAGTCTGTACTTACATATTGTATACCCGTCTGGGGTGGTGCCACTAAAATTAAATTTCTAGATCTCGAGAGGGCCCAGAGGTCCCTCCTGAAAGTTATGTTTTTTAAACCCTTCAGATTCTCAACTGAGAACCTTTACCGGACTTCAGATCTCCTGACTGTTAGAAAGCTTTACGTACTTAATATAACACTAGCCAAACATAAAACACTATCTTTCAATCCACAGAAGACTAAAGGCAGAAGAAAGAACACGGTTGCTCCCACAGTCTCGGTAAAGTCTACATTCGCAAAAAGGCAATATCCTTGGCAATCATCACATTTATACAATCTCCTAAATAAAGAGCTTGACATATACCCACTAACCTACCGCGAATGCAAAAACGTTTTGTCAAAATGGCTAAAGTCAAAGACCTATGACCAGTTGGAAAACATGGTGCAATCTATGAAACTTTAATGACCACAAAATAAAAGTATTAAGCGATGATATACCTTTGTTGCTAATGGAAGATACTGTCCCACAGTATCTTCCGATCCCAAGACTTGTCGTAGGGTTAGCTAGCAAAAACAAACTACTAGTTATCTCAAACCAATAGACAAATAATCTACAACTACTACCCTCACATCCACACTCACCCACACACACATACACACCTCACCTTCACACCAACACATGCATAAAACACATCCCAGCGCGTTTAGTTTATTTATTAGTTATTAGTTTTTAATAGGTATTTTGTTACTTACCTTCTATAAAACACTGTCAGTTTATAACGCATTCTTTTGTTTTCATTCTTCTGTTTTTATTTGTAAAGTGTTAACATGACTTGAATAAACAGGTTAAGTAATGCAGCTTAAAATTATATAGGTAACCTGGGGAAGGGCGGAGTGTCCTAATACAAGCATACTCTTTGCTTAAAAGGATGCTCCCCGTTGTAACTAGAATAAGTCAAATAAGTCGATGCAATAAACATTTTTATTTTTATTTTTTTTTATTTTTATTGAAATATGAGCAGGCGTGTACAGCCCTTTTTATAAATCTGGAAAATAAATAATGTTTTGTTATTATTATTATTATTAATATTAATCCTTTATTTCAGGCAACTAAGGCCCATAAAACACAATACATACATAAGCATAAAAACAATAATTATAAACTAATACATATTTTAAAACAATAAACTTAAAAACTACTGCACACGAAGAGACTGCGTCGTGTTACGCTGCGTGGTGTCACGTAGCCGACCGCGGAAACGCCGATACAGCACACCTTTCGGCCAAAACTCTTCCTTGAGGAAGGTCACCAAATGTTGAGTCCGAACGCGCACTACGAACGACTTGAAATTGGTGTTATGGCGCGCCTCCAACTTCTCCACCCTCAAGGTCCAGTTGGTCTTCACCCGTAGATACTCCACGATGTCCTCAGTCTTGGTAGAGTGATGCAAACGGGACACGTACAGCTGCGTCGTCGGTACCGCAGGACGTAGCAGCATGTTAGATCCGGCGGGCGCCATCCCACACTGGTTGCGATAAGAAGGCTTCTTCTTCTTCAGTCTAGATCTCGCTGTCGCTTAAGTAACACGCTGATTTACTTATACGTTACTTACTACAAGTCTACCGGTCCACAACCAAAAGTCGGTAACGGTCCTGAGTCGTGCCGTCGTGCTGTCGCGTGCCTGCTGCTCTCAGGGCGGGTCTTACTGTTAAGATTCCCGGGGACTTCCGTCCCAAGGCTAGGAGCCGATCGCGGCAGTCTTATCTTCGGCCGATCCTGTTTGCCGGCCAGGCTGTGGAACCAGGAGCCTGGAAATCTCTGCCTAACTTAGTGCGTCTAGGTTAGTGCTTTTTAGATCACTGTTTTTGATACTCATCGCATTAAAATCTTTCTTGTGAGAGATATTAAATTCTAACGTACAATTCTACATAGCTTTTTATTTCATAAAAGAAGTACACAGCGTATAGTTACAGCGTATCCTAATTATCCCACTGAAAGGTGTACATTCTTGTGCAATTAATTTGGCATAATTAAATAATAAATTATCATGGAATAACCCATATTATAATATTATAAATGCGGCAGTAACTCTGTCTGCTACGTTTTCAAAAACAAAAAACACCTGCACTGATTTTGATGACATTTGATGTGAATATAACTTAAACCCTAGAAAACGACATAGGCTACTTATTAATTCGCAACTTCGTCTGAATCCGTGATAATCAACATTCGCGCAGATGAAGTCGCGGGCAAAAGCTAGTAAAGTTATAATAGTGTATCACTATATTAAAAATCGGTATCGGTATATAGTAGGCACTTATTTTATTTTCGAGAATAACAGCTCCTGGTTCTAGATAAGAGACCTCTAGTTTTCCTTGTGGCAAATAAGCGATTTGCTAATATAGGTAATACTCTAAGAGCGATCGGCAGAGGAGGACGCATCATCTACAACTAATGAAACAATACTCAGTATTTATGAAGTATAAAATGTGTAGACTGCAGTGTGTGCTGGCGTTGGTAGCGCTGCTCGTAGGGTTGGCGCACTCCTGGGGTGAGTATGAGAGCCGTGTTTTATTATAACCGACTGTTTCAGAGGACTATTCTACCTTTTGCACGTTTCATGCAAAAGTAGTCTAGTAATTTTTTGGACAATAAATAATTCCATGTCTGGGGTAAATAACTTGACTACTCGACTTGCATGATTCAAACGCTTTCCACATAGGTATTTGAATTTATACTTAAAAAAATAATCTCCGATTCTGCATTAGTTTTGTAGAAATTGCCTACGTAACTAATATAACACCTTTCATTTTAACTTGTTTAGTTTGATAAAATCATATATCAAATGATGCTCATTTATAAAAACTAAAATTTATGAAGACCATTAGGTAAATCAATAATATTGGGTACGTACTAGCACGAATGCTGGGCCGTGGTTCTGGTATCAGGTGCCAGCAATATCTTACAAACTATCGTTCTGGTGTAATGTCTATTTTTTGTTGTTGTTATTGAACAACAAAAAAAAGACATCATCAGCTGCCTAGCCTTTTCCCAAGTATATTTGGGTCAGCTTCCAGTCTAACCGGATGCAGCTGAATACCAGTGTTTTACATGGAGCGACTGCCTCCCAACCAACCCAGTTACTGGGTAACACGATACCCCTTGGTAAGACTGGTTGTCAGACTTTCTGGCTTCTGACTATACCCATAACGACTGCCAAAGATCTACAAATGACACCCGGGACCAACGGCTTTACGTGCTTTCCGAGGCACGGAGGGAGGGAACTCGGTATTATAGTATATGTTTTACATACGCTATATTGACATTTTTTATGCATGAAATCTTTTTTCTCAATTGCTGTTTCTATTTTGTAATACTTGTTTTTATAAATTCTTGGAATCTTTTATAACAAAAAAATAGAATAAAAGTACTTAGATTATATTCCATCGAGCATAAAGACTGTGTGTCTGTTAATTAAATATATTATAGTTTATTTTACAAGTCTGAAAAAAATAAATAATGTTTTGTTGTGACATGTTGTCTCAAACTCAAACTCAAAATCATTTATTTCAAATAAACCATTTACAGGTACTTTTGAATTGTCAGAGTCAGTCAGTCAGAAAGTTGAAGCTAGTTGCTCGTTCCAAACAGTAGGTTTCTATGGAGAAGAACGAGCAAGAAACTCCATGAACAGCACTCTTTTAAAATCAATAATATGTTACAAATTTCGGTTACATCATTCATATTGAATCTAGGGTACAATGTGAGAACAATGTAACAAGTCGTGTACGTTAAAAGAGGTTTAGATAAAAATATAATCATAATAAACAATTCAAAATAAAATTAGAATAACCGAGGCAGCTAAGAGATGACCAGTCCCAACTAACGGCGCCCGTTCACGAACATGACGCACGGATCGGCATCATTCGACTCAACCATTTTGAAGGGAACCGAATGATCCAACACGCGCGCCACCGTCAGCGAGACATTCCAGTGAGCATGACATACTCCCAACCGCCAGGGCACATTCAAGTCAATGAAAGACATACCTCGTAAATGGTAGCTTTAAATAACATAGTGCTCACATGTATGTGCTATGAAAAATTTATATAATACTAACACATTGAGTTTATACAATGCAAAGATAATGTAGATCTATATCTTCAGCAGCTCCAAAAATAATTAAAAATGCTAATCAATGAATCTAGTATGAACCCTTATGGCTGTGGAGCTAGACCAGCATCCAGCCAAGCATTTTTATCAGTGATGTATTCACCCAATGAATAATATGCTCGGCTGCATAGTGTGCGTTTTATATAAGACTTAAGAGTCTATACAACCTCAGCTCAAATTCTAATTTCGCCCCCACTTCACCGCGCCGCCTAACTCTTTATCTCGCTCGCACACTGATGCGCGCGGTCACGCGGCACACCGCGAGGTCGACACAATTTTATTAGAATAAACTACTTACTTTATGTGTCCGACAAGTTCTCAAGTAATAAAATTATCAATAATAGTATTAATTTATCACTATTATAAAAATAAAATTTATATCACTCCGCGACCCCGGCTGACAGTTGCTTATCAAGCTAAAATTTTCCAGTATAAACTGACCTCTCATTGTACGGAAAGCCTATACAATGCGAGATCAACTTATACTGGAAAGTTGCTACAAAATAATAGACGAGCCAACAACGTTACCTACTGTGAGGGTTCCGCCGATCGATTTTGTAGTAAGTTTGAGTTTTATAGTTTTCTCCTTGTATGTTTTTGTGACTGCCGTTTTTGTATGTAATTATGTAAGTAGTAGGTAGGTCTAAATGCAAGTATCTACATAATATTATTACTATACCTATAAGATTTTTTTTTACCAATTCTGAGCCACTGCAAACTAAACTACTGTCACACCTCGGACACTTCATACAAAACTTGCAAAATAATTGACGTCTGTACACGTGCAAATGTGTGCGTGAATTTTAGTAGGGTTGAATCAGTTGGATGTCGTGGCGTACAAAATGGCGCGAAAAGTGCAGCGCTTTGCGTCGGGTGAACCGAACGACGACGGAACTACCCGAACGTTTCGAGCATTATTATTCAGAAGTGACCTTGTCCGAGCGTTCAATTATTTATTTCTTAAAGAAATAAAATAAATGATATTTGATTTTGAATACTCGGATTTGTCATGACATAAACGTAATATTATAATATTTATAATGTAAAGAGGTTTATTTATTCATCAATAATGGTAAATTAAGGTACCTACCTACCTAATTACAAAATATGGAATTCACGATCGCCCCGTACCATTACGCGGCAACACAATTTTTTTTTTTCATTTATTTCGGAACCTGTCCATGGTTCAAAAGTATTTAAAAAATTAAAATATTACAATAATAATAATCACAATGGGGCGACGCGACAAGGTTAGTGCGTAGGCTACTACTTTTCAATTCAAAGAATGAATAGAACGTGAAAGAAAGGGACATAAGTACATAACTAAGACAATAAAGAGAGAGAGCAATATTAATAGCTGGTAATGTTGATACGTTATTATTACGGAAGTTTTAATTGTAATAATATAAAACGACGAAAACTTGGAAAATAAATGAATCATCGAGATTAAAACTAATAAATAAAACTTAAAACAAAATAAATCGCAAAATTGTGTGTTTGTGTCAGCAGTACCTACAGCGCAGCAGTTCTTACGATTCTGAGCGCCCTGGCTAAAGAGTCGGCGGTTAGCCCCTCCTAGTGCGGGGTGACGGTGCGGTATCTGATGTAGCGCGGGGAAGGGAGTGTCCCTTCTGTACGTAGTACTATTAAGTATTCTGTGCTACTGTTACAAAAAACTAATCAAGTGCGAGTCACCATTGCATTCAGGGTTCTGTGGGTACATTGGCGTGGTAGTAAAACGCTTTCCCATTATACAAATTTCAAAATAAATCACCGAAATGTATGACTGCGCATAACTTCCGAAGGTCTGCAACATATTGGTTTTGTTTTTTATTGTGTTCTTGATTCTCAAGGCATGATTTGTACTATGAATATTAGATAGACAGGTAAGTATGTAGATAAGCAGGATAGTTGGTTATGTAGTACGCATGTAAAAAATGTAATGCGATTTCGTGTTATCTATCAGTAGGTAGTTAGGTAGTGTAGGTAGTGTACTTAGGTAGTAAGTAGGGCATGGTTTGTACTATGAATATTAGATAGGCAGGCAAGTATGTAGATAAGCAGGATAGTTGGTTATGTAGTATGCATGTAAAAAATGTAATGCGATTTCGTGTTATCTATCAGCAGGTAGTGTAGGTAGTATACTTAGGCAGGTGTGTAGCAACTATATACGTAGGAAGGATAGTTAGGTAGGTTGGCAAGGATGTAGGATAGGTAAGAGGGTAAGTATTTAGGTAGGTAGGTAGGATAGGGTAGGTAGGTAGGGTAGATATGGTTTTTACCATAAGTTATACACATTGTCAAAATTACATAACATTTAATTCGCTTAAATCTCTAATGGGCATATTTCGAACATGTCTGGGATCGCATAGCTCAGGCAACATGCATGTCATATAAAAATTTACTAATTTTGGTTCCATTTCTTGCCAATATTGATCATCTCTCTCTATAATTTCAACTTTGACGTCTTTGTCGCATGCAGACCATACTCCGAAAATACATTTTTGCCTATCAGTTATATGAAGTTGTCCTTGTACTTGTATATACCATGGAGGTTTTTTATTTATAACAAGTCCGTTTTTAGTTTTTTTCCAAAAATTCACTTTTTTCTTCTCTATAGCTTCGTCCAAAGATGTTTTAAATGCTGTTATGGGACACTTGATTTCAATAATTATGTCTTCTCCCACTATTCCATCTGGAGTCGCACCTAGAAAAGGCAAGTTTTTGTCTATGAAAAGACCACAAGGCTCTATTTGAATGTTTAGTTGTAATGCTATTTGCTCTGTTGCTGTTGCTTCATGCTCTATACCATGTTTCAGAGATGGGACATGGCTTAGATTCTTTGGATATATAAGACTTTTTACTAAATTTTTTACACTTGAGTTTTGTCGCTTATTTACGACTTTAGAAAAATTTGATGCCGTTAGAAGTTTTCTTCTGAGTTCTAACCACTCACTTGACTCTCTTTGTAATATTGTAGACTTTTCTATTTGTCTTCGATCTTCTTCTGAACTGGGCAAACTTTTCAAAAAGTCCTCTTTGATGCGATTGTACTCCAGACTTGTCATGTCTGGCTTTTCACAATTTTCACCGTAATCTTTATCGTTGGTTTTTAAAAACAGTTTTCTACATTTTCTTTTACAATATATCGATGCTCTTTGTCTTTGCTTTGAGCGCTTCTCCTCTAATTTCTTCACTAGCGACCTGGGACTTCTCCCCGAAATCGCTCTGTGTAAAGTGGTAAGTGGACGCTTTGTGTTAAAAGATACCACGGCAGCGTTGCATCTTGCATCATAACCCCGACGTAATGAAAAGTTTATGCGTTTCCCACCAACAAATTTAGCAATAATACTGTTGAAAGATTCTACTCTATTGCTGTCACTGTTGTGCATGAGACTTCGAGCCTTAGCTGCCACAGTGTTAACCACAAATTTAATTCTATGCCATATAGCACACGTCTTCAAAATTAAAGTTAAATCTTCACTATTTTTTTGGCTAGTACAATAATAGGGTTGGCAGTTTTCGTGATTTCCGAATGCATGCTTGTATGAATTCATGATATCTGTGAACTTACTTACTTACTTTTATGTCAAAGGTGGCGTCTTTGGTAATATGTTCAGTTATAGATGAGCAAATGACTTTACGGATAGCTAGGATTCTATGAGTAGTAATTTTTTTTCTTAAATTTGAAGGATATTTGGTTTCTGTAGTTATGTTCTTTAGCTTTTTACACATGTTTCTGAAAATGTGATTTTTGCATTCTATTTTTTCTACGGTGCAATTGGGATATGGACGACCTTCCAAAAATTTTTTATATGTGCTCGAGTCACCGTCTGCCACCATACGTTCGTATATAAGGTTATGTATGGGAATGGACTGTTTAAACCCCTCTAACAATATCTCAGACTCCATACCCGTAGAAGAACCGCTATAATTATTGTAGCATACATGGTCACCTGGACTGATACCTTTACTTTCAGCTCGGGCACAAATGCAGCAGTATTTGTTCTTCACTCCGATGAACAAAACCTCACCAAACCTTTTGCCAATTATAGCGGCAGCTCCAGATAGGGCTGAAAAATTTGTGTTGAAAGAACGTTTACTCCAGACACCATCTGCAATCACATCTATGCAAGCAATGCCATTTTTCACTCGCCCTTCCGCAATAGCTGCATCTCGTTCCCTTGCTGCAGCTGCCTCCATTGTAATTATAGCAGTTTTTCGCCAGTCATCATATATTTTATTTTGGACTTTAGCATAGTGCTTTTGAGAGAAAGATGGACAATCCATTGATGCATATAATTCGCTAAATTGGGAATAGCCAATTCCAGAAGATATGATGCCAGATGTTGCAGATTTGTTTAAATCTAAGTCTGATTTAGGCTCAGAATCAAGATAAAATGTTAGATTACACATATTGCAGGCTAATTTATATTTGGAGAGTAGACCTTTTCTCTTTTCTGATATAATGTGAACGTTGCTCAATGTACATCCGAATGCTTGATTATGATTGGATATTTCTTGAAGTCTTCTATAAAAATATTCTACATCAATCATTCTCCGTCCTTCTACACAAAAACAGCTTTTCTCTTCCACAGGATTATTAAAACTCACTTCGTACCTGAAATTATCAGAATATATTTTTTTTCAATTCTTGCTAAACTGAATAACATACATGATACACACACAAACTTCTCATATAAAAATCTAGCAATTACCAATTTGTATCATCATCACATTCATCATCTGATGTGTCGCATTGCGGAAGATTATGTAAATATCTGAAAAAAAAAGAGGTTTTTAGTAGGTATAAGAATCAACTTCCTAACTAATGATATAAATGTGCAAGTGAGTTTGTTTGTTTGTCATACTAAAGTAGCTGAACGAATTTGGATGACATGAAAAGACCATGTCCTGGAAACGGATATAGGCTACTTTTTATCCTGGATCACAAACGACGTCGCGGGCAAAAGCTAGTCACTAATAAAATCAAGAGTATTATTAATAAATTTATAGTAAAAAAACTTTTTTAAAAACAACCTTTATTTAAATTCGCTAAAAAGATTAAAAAAAAATCCTATGGCCACCTTCCAGCTCCATCATCAGACCCTAGTTACTATCTAAAGACAAAGAACTCATCAAGACGAATCATACGAGCCTAATCTCGATGTAGTTATGTCGTTTAATAACGGAGTTCCTATGGCCACCTTCCAGCTCCATCATCAGACCCTGGTTACCATCTAGAGACAAAGTACTCATCAAGACGAATCATACGAGCCCAATCTCGATGAAGTTATGTCGTTTAATAACGGAGTTCCTATAGCCACCTTCCAGCTCCATCATCAGATCAGCTTTATGTCATCATTATATTCCATTGTCACACGATACTCATATGCGTGCAAAATTTCAGCAAAATCGGTTGAAGATATCTGCTTCAAAATTGAGTTGCAAGATGCCACCCAAACAAACATACATACTTACTTACATACAGTGCAAGTTGAATAAAAGCTTGTAATAAATAACTTACGGATCCAATATTCTTTCGTCACTACGTATATTCAATGCACAGTTTGTGTCCTCAGGTGGTAGTTGTGATCTGCAAGAAAACGTAACATTTATTTTATGGAACCCTAAAAAGTACACCAATATAAAAAGTTTGTGAACTCGAAAATTTCGTGATAGTAATCGTTACGCGTTAGTATGTACAAAACGGAAATGATACGTATGGTACTTACAATTCAATATTTTGTAATGTATGTACATTTGTTTCGTTCGAATTTATTTCTACATCTATTGGAGGTATTTGGGTCCTGTAACAATCACAAGTGGCTGGTATAATAATACTGACATATAGAACTTACATATTTTTGTTTATCAATTCGATATGGAACCCTAAAATTGTACAATAAAAAAAGGAGGAAATCCTCCACAAAATCATACAAGTTGCGAATGTTACAATGAATTATATCACATCCACGGCAAACTTACGAATCTGCAGTTTGAGTGAATTCAATATTTAGATGAATAAGTGTACCTAATGTGGTACTACACACTGTGGTAAATTTTTGTATTTCTATCTGTGACGGTTACGGAATTCAAATTGTTCGATTCTGCATTTTATGTTATTACACCCATAGTAAACTTACCTAATTCATTTAAGATGTTTTAGCGTAGCAGCATTTATAGAGTTTTAGTAAAATGTGCCACTGTCAAGTTACGAATCTGGTATAATCGTGACTTTACATTGGTAGCAAACATGATTAAAATGGGTCAGTTCACCCAAGGCAAACATACGAAACTGACACGTTCGTGAATTTACATTGGTAGCAAATACTATTGAAATGAGTTAACTCACCCAAGACAAACATACGAATCTGGCACATTCGTTAATTTACATTGGTAGCAAACATTATTGAAATGAGTCAATTCACCCAAGGCAAACATACGAATCTGACACATTCGTGAATTTACATTGGTAGCAAACATTATTGAAATGAGTCAATTCACCCAAGGCAAACATACGAATCTGACACATTCGTGAATTTACATTGGTAGCAAACATTATTATAAAGGGTAAGCTAATCCAAGGCACACATACAAATGTGGCATATTCGTGCATTTTCAATTGTATCGAATACTATTTGTTGAGGAATTTACTTTAATCAAATATGCGAAAATGTTACTATTCTTGAAATAATGGCTTATTCGTTATTAAATGAGTGAATTTACTCACAGCAAATATACGAAAATGATATTGATGTAAATTTTAAAATTCTTTAGTGTCTGTAATTTATATTTTTATACCTAAATTACTTTTTGCATTAAAAATCTAAAATAAATAATCGATTTTATCTAATAAAACCGCATAAATTGCACATCACTAATAATGATTGGTTGCACCACTTTTTTAGTCTCGTAAGTCGTTAACTGTGCTCTGATTCAGAGTTAGATTAATAGTTTATTAAAATTTACGTGCTTTGTTATTCATCATGAAGAGAAATGATAAAATGCTACGTAAAGTGTTCGAAGCTGAGAGAAACACAAGTATACCAAGTAAGTATATTTTTATTTTTATATTATTTTAGGTTATTACATACTTCTTTTTGTTAGGTTTGTTAATTCATATTATTTTAGAACAGAAACTTCAACTGCCTTGGCTAGTTCGATATTTTTTGTTGAAGATGACGTACTAATGTAAACCTACCTACTTACAACTTCGTTTTTATTTAATACTCGTGTCGCGTCGTAATTATGTTAAGTATGTAAAGCAAGTAAAATTATTTCAATCTAAGACTGAAAGCCTCTTCACTGCTTGATGTACACATTTCAATTATTTGTGTAGAAAAAGCAGTGAGGGGCGTTCAAGTTTACATTGAGACGTTTGTACATAGTTACAAGCAATTTTATCACAGCGTCATTTGTTTACCTAAATACTTTCGTGGTTCGGTATTCAATTTCAATGGTTGTTTTAGCCGTGCTGACAGAATGAAACAAAATAAAACTAGAAAATTTCAAACATAAAAAAAATTACTAACATTAAGTTACCTTACTTACCCTACTTACCTTACTTACCCTACTTACCTTACTTACCTTACTTACCTTACTTACCCTACTTACCTTACTTACCTTACTTACCCTACTTACCTTACTTACCCTACTTACCTTACTTACCTTACTTACCTTACTTACCCTACTTACCTTACTTACCCTACTTACCTTACTTACCCTACTTACCTTACTTACCTTACTTACCCTACTTACCTTACTTACCTTACTTACCTTACTTACCTTACTTACCTTACTTACCTTACTTACCTTACTTACCCTACTTACCTTACTTACCTTACTTACCCTACTTATCTTACTTACTCTACTTAACTTACTTACCTTACTACACAATTACATACACTATCACTGGACAAGCGAAGCAGTCACTTAATTTTACTTAAAATTAATATTACTTTCAGGAGCAGCCAAGCTGGAGGAAAAAAATAGTAGAAGTAACAATATGTTTACGCACAAGAATGGAGTTTATTTAAGAAAAACTCATTGAGAACTTCAACTGTGTATAATTTGATTTAATTTAGAATTTAGTTTGCGGAGCCGAAATGATAGTACAGAATTTTGATAGCCAACACATAAAAAAATATACACGCTACCTTCGTAGTTGTAAATATAAAAAAAAATAGGTGTAGACGCAAAACACACTACGAAGACACTTTGCATTCAAAATATGAGCAGGCGCGTACATAAACTCCCCCCGTTGAAGGGCGCAGATCTTCAACCTTGAAAATCTTCACACGTAGGCAGGGGACACAGGCGAACTAGAGATCGGCGCACGCAGCCCTTGGTTGTATTGATGTCTGCGACTCGGGATATGCCATCTGGTCCAGGGAAAAGTCTGGCGATGCGTCCGAGGCGCCAAGTTAGTGGTGGTGTATTGTCTTCTTGTAGAATGACAAGATCTCCGACGTTTAGCTTCTTAGCATCGATCTTCCATTTGGTGCGTTGATTGAGTTCGGAGATATATTCCTTTTGCCAGCGCCTCCAGAAGCCTTGCCTTATTTGCTCAAGGCGAGCGTACCGGCTACGATGGGTTGCATTGCAGTCGTCTTGAATTATGGGAGTTGGCAGCGCATTGAGTGGTCTGCCAATCAGAAAGTGCCCTGGGGATAAGGATAGGAAATCGTCAGGGGATGAAGACATTGGACACAAGGGGCGACTATTTAAAACTGCCTCTACTTGTGCGAATAAAGTACCTATTTCTTCATAGGAAAGATGGGAGTTTCCCATGACTCTTTTGATGTGGTATTTAGCAGACTTTATTCCAGCCTCCCAAATTCCACCGAAGTGAGGGCTGTAAGCAGGTATAAATGAAAATTTTATTCCTTCCTCTGATGCAAACTGAGAAAGAACTTCACTGTTTAATTTTAGAAAATTGCTAAGTTCCTTAGCGGCGGCAACAAAATTTCGTCCGTTGTCAGAGCAAACCTCCGCTGGTCTACCACGACGGGCAACAAATCGACGAAATGTCATAATAAAGGCTTCTTTAGTTAAGTCACTGACGGGTTCTAAATGAACGCATTCAAAACGCAAACAAATAAATAGACATAAGTAACATTTTACTAACCTAGCACCACGGCCCTTGCGGTTTAATATAAAAAAAGGACCGGCGTAGTCAATGCCAACAGATTTGAAAGGAAAGTCCACGGAGACACGGTTTGTTGGTAAATTGCCCATTTTTGGGGATATGGTTTGCCCGCGAACACGCACGCAAGTAACACATCGCCTCACAACGCTTCTAGCTAACCTTCTTCCGTTTATAGGCCATACAGATTCTCTGACCGTTGCTAGCAATAGCTGCGGGCCAGCATGCAAGTTTCGTAAGTGTTCGTGTACAAAATAAAGTTTTGTTACATAGTGAGAAGAGTCCAAGAGTATTGGATGTTTTTTATTAAATGAATAATTAGAATTATGTAATCTCCCCCCAACTCTTATTAAATTGGTTGTAGGCTCAAGGAAGGGAGACAAGCATAATAATTTAGATTTAGGCAGTAATGATAATTTTGATTGAATTCTTTTATATTCAAGAGGAAAAGATTGTTTCTGTGAAATTCGACAAATAAAAATAAAGGAATGACTCAACTCATGCACTGTTAAAGGGCCAGATAACCGATTAAGTCTATTTGATATTTTTGAATTGTGTAAAAAGCGTAAAAGATATGCAAATGTTCTTTGTAATTTAGAAAATTTTGAAAATCTTTTAAAATCGAATGTTGATTCAGGTAAATTAATATAATGACTTTTTATTTCAGGTAAATCAATAAATTTTAGATTTTGATGCAGTATAGGCCATTTTGATTCATCATTGTATAAGAAAGACGGGCCTTGCCACCACGTCAGATTGTCGCGAAGGTGATGAGCGTTTAAACCTCGAGAAATTAGGTCAGCAGGATTAACGTCAGTGGGAACATGACGCCAGTCCTTTCGATTAGTAAGATCTAAAATCTCAGCTATTCTATTCGCCACAAATGTTTTTAGCTTACTTGGGTCATTGTTTATCCAGCATAGTACGATATTAGAATCGCACCAATGTGTAATTTTTGTAGGTATAAGTCTTAAGGACTCAGTAACTGATCGACATAAATTAGCTGATAACAACGCCGCGCAAAGTTCGAGGCGAGGTATGGTGGTGGGCTTTATAGGAGCCACCTTGGATTTCGAACATAATAACCTCACCGTCACCTCATCGTTTTCGTTCAGTGTTCGCATGTAGATGCAAGCTCCGTAAGCAACTTGCGAAGCGTCGCTGAACGAATGCAGTTCTATGGACTTTGGTGGGTCACCGATTACTCTTCGTGGAATTTGCAGATCTGCAAGTAACGGTAAGTTTTTTGAAATTTCATTCCAATTTCTTTGTATGTCTTCAGGTACCGGTTGATCCCAATCAATTCCCTTGATCCACAGCCTTTGAATCAATATTTTAGATTGAATTATGCATGGGCTTAATAACCCAAGTGGATCAAAAATACGAAGTGATTGCGACATTATAAATCTTTTTGTTATTATTGTATCATTTATGTTATTATTTTTTACAGGAAAATTGAACGTGTCATCACTTGGATCCCACCCTAGACCAAGAGTACTAGAGGATTCACTCAAGGTAAGTTTTTCTTTTGTATTAATTTCTATATTATGGAATAATTTAGGTAAATTAGTTTTGTATTTTCGTAGGGGGAAACAAGCTGCATCTAGAGCAGTGGAGAGTGCCTTTTGTATGTATACTAATTGATCTTCATTGTCTGACCCGGTAATGACGTCATCGACGAAGAAATCATTTTGTATTATTGTTTTAATTAACTCGTCATCACACTCTTCTCCTACCTGCCACAGACATTTAGTACTAAGATAGCTGGCACTTGCAGTACCGTAAGTGACAGTATCTAATCGCAAAGTTTGGATGGGCTGCGACTCATCTTCTCTCCATAATATTAATTGAAGATCACAATCACTTGGATCCATAGCAATTTGTCTATACATTTTAGCTATGTCTCCAGTCAAAATGTACTTATATTGACGTGCTCTAACTAAAATGGAGAATAGAGAATTTTGCAGATTAGGCCCAACCATTAAGATATCATTTAGAGAGTAGCCAGAGGTTGTAGGAGTTGAGCCGTCAAAGACTACCCGAATCTTGGTAGACTCACTGTCCTCCTTGAATACAGCATGATGACATAAAAAGTATGAAGGATTTGGAATTGCAACAGGGGACTCTGAGAGATGTCCTAGAGTTGAATATTCACGTATAAATTCTACGTAATGTGACTTTAGCGTCGGATTTTTCCTAAATCTTTTTTCAAGATTTTTGAAACGTTTTTTAGCTTGGTGATAAGAATCACCGAGACAGTCAGGAGAGGCCTTTAGTGGTAACTTCACTCTGAATCTGCCATTACTCAAACGAGTTGTGGTTTCGTGAAATTGTTTTTCACATGCTATTTCGTTGGGGCTGAGAACCTTTCTTTGAGGAAGACTCTCGAGTTCCCAGAATTTAGTGAGCATTTCATCCAATTTGTTGCTTGGAACAATTGCATGATTGCATTGAATATTTTGACTGTAATTTTGTGCATTAATAGGGCCGGCTATAAGCCAACCTAATTTAGAATTTTGTAATTTAGGATTATTTGGGCCTAGGGAGCGTTGTCCGCTGACTAGTATATCCCAGAAGATATCTGCACCAATGATCATCTCAATGGAAGCAGGTTCATTGAATTTAGGATCAGCTAATATAATACCCTTAGGTATTTTCAGATGACGTATATCGACGGAAACCTTTGGAATGTCTCCGGTAAGTTGATTGAGAATATAGCAAGACAACTTAACTTGGTAAGTGCCATGAATTGATTTTAGGTGAGTAGCACAACATTCTAATATTGTGTCACATTGATTATTTCCTATTCCTATAACCTTTAATGCATTTAATGGATTACATATTAAACCTAATTTTTGTTGCAGAGATTTTGAAATGAAAGTGGATTGGCTGCCACTATCTAACAGCGCGCGAACCCTTTCAGTTTTATTATTTAGAGGATTGTAAACTTCTATAATGGCCGTAGACAAAAATACATGAACATAATTTTGTTGAGAGAAAGCCGCTACGGTCTCCGTTTTACCATCGTCAATTGAATCTGTTGCGCTACAGTTAGCTGGTACGCTAGCATCGTGGAGAAGAGTATTATGTCTTTGGTTGCAATGCCGACACGAGCCCATGCCGCACTCAGATGCAGGATGACCTTGGCGCAAACAATTAGTACATAATTTATATTGGGTTATGCATGACATTTTCTCTTGAATGGATTTTGATTTAAAAGTAGGACAATCATAAATCCTATGATTTCCATTGCACACTACACACAGATAAACATTTGAAGAATTATTACGAGCCTGTGATGTAGATGCAAAAACATTGGTATTTTGGTTACGGCTTGATTTATTAGAAGAATATTTATTGTTATTTGATTGAGATTGATTTGACAAGACACGCGGGTTTTGTTGTGATTTAGAATTATTGTTGTTGTTGTTTATAGATTTATTTTGATTAAATGATTCTAGTACATTAGCGCGATCAATTAAGAATTTATTAAATTGCTCTAAAGTGGGCACGTCATTCACGCAATCTATCGTGTTGCGAAATTCTTCCCATTTTAGTATGGTACGACTATCCAATTTAAGCAATAAAATAAATATAAGCAACATGTCCCAGTGGTCTGTAGGTAGACCTAAACTTTTTAAAGCTCTTAGATTTTTAGTGACGTTATCAACTAAACACCGAAGAGACTTGTCTGATTCACGCGTGATTGGTGGAATATTGATTAAAGAATCTAAGTGATGATTCATGAGAATTCTTTTGTTATCGTATCGCTCGCAAACCTGTTTCCAAGCCTCCTGGTAATTAGCCGAAGAAACTTCGAGATTTGATATGACACGTGCAGCGTCACCATCCAGATAAGAGACTAAATAATGAAACTTATGTATATCTTGAATGCGCTCATTTTTATGAATCAAACTAAGAAATGTGTCCCGAAATTCGAGCCAGCGGAAGTGTGATCCATCGAACTTAGAAATTTGTATTTGAGGTAATCTAAAACCCACGTATTGATGATCCGAGTCCGCATTCACAAGGATAGATTGACGGCGCTTACCATCATCATCACTACTACATTGTTGTAGTTCTGTTTTGGCTATAGCTATATTTTGAACTATATCTTGTTCAATGCGTTCTCGCTCATCAAGTTCTACTTCAATATTTGGAGCATTTAAAACTTCAATCTCTGTCTGCAAGTCGTCAAACCTTGTCGACAATCCTTGAAACTTAGTTAATCTTAAACTCAATTCCGCAAGTTCTATATTTGATAACTCAGGTAATTTACAAATTTTTTCTAAATAGTTTTTAAATTTTGTAATTTGTCCTTTAATCGAACTACGTTTTACTAGTAATTCTCTTAAAGACACCTTGGCAGAGGATTTATCGCCACCCTCATGCGTCATTTTGAAAAGTAAATTAAATAAGTCAAGCGTATAACTTTAGTATTATACTTAAGACTAGTAGAATTGAATATAGCGACAATGTTTGAACGGATTTAAAAAGGAATAAAAAAAAATGATATTCTCACGCTCCTCCTTCGGTGGAAATTCCTGGGAAACTGGACTCGGCTGGCTGCAGTGCCTCGCTCAGCAGACAGGCAATGATGGCTGCATACTCAATCAAGAGAGTTTGCCAACAGGATAACGGCTGAAAATTTCGGCAAATCGGTTTAAATATAGGGAAAATACCGAATATATCGATGTAGGAGTATGACAATTAGAACTATGATTTTTTTTTTACTTATCAGTACGTAATTTTGAAAATGAATTTAAGAACAAGGATTCGAATATGGAAAGATAATTTAAATATTATTTTTTAGTGGACGGTCTATGTAGGTACTTTTATTTACCTTTACACTTATTTAGCATGTTAAAACCTATAAAATTAAGAATATAGCACAAATAAAGGCGTTTGGAACAGGAATTTAGAATGGATTACGTATGGAATATGGAATTTGGAAATTGGTTTTACTTTGGTAGGTAGAACGGAACAAAGGAAGGCACTTAACTTTGTGATAATGATGACTCGATGGAATTCCGGTACGATCTTTAGCTGATTCGTTGGCACGGAAGACCAGCCTGGCCTTGGTTATTGTAGTAACCTCCAAATGTCCTTCTTCTTGTATCGCTGAGTATGACGCAACTCGTGTATTGCGTTACTGGTATTGTATTTTTGAATATTTGTCCTGTCACGGTCGCCAAATTTCTTGTTTACGCACAAGAATGGAGTTTATTTAAGAAAAACTCATTGAGAATCTTCAACTGTGTATAATTTGATTTAATTTAGAATTTAGTTTGCGGAGCCGAAATAATAGTACAGAATTTTGATAGCCAACACATAAAAAAATATACACGCTACCTTCGTAGTTGTAAATATAAAAAAAAATAGGTGTAGACGCAAAACACACTACGAAGACACTTTGCATTCAAAATATGAGCAGGCGCGTACACAATACATCAAACAAAACTCAACCACTACAAAACATAATGGAAGAAAATATTATGATTGATAAATCTATGGGCAATGGCTCTACTGAAGAATGCCTTCCTGCATCAGTATCAATAGCTAGCGATGTAACCCTTGTTTTCATAGACTCCGAAGCAGTTTTAACGCCGGAGGTACCACAAAATTCACCGATAACTTCAATAGACCGAAACATTTTTCTATCCGAAGGTGATTCAACAATTAATGTAGTTGCAACGCCGGAGGCACCATTAGACTCACCAATAACTCCAATAGACCGAAACATTTTTCTATCTGGAGGTAATTCAACATTCGAAGCAGTTGCAACGCCGGAGGCACCATTATACTCACCAATAACTCCAATAGACCGAAACATTTTTCTATCTGGAGGTGATTCAACATTCGAAGCAGTTGCAACGCCGGAGGCACCATTATACTCACCAATAACTCCAATAGACCGGAACATTTTTCTATCTGGAGGTAATTTAACAATCGAAGCAGTTGCAACGCCGGAGGCACCATTTAACTCACCCATAACTCCAACAGGCCGAAACCTTTTTCTATCTGGAGGTCATACAACAATTCCTGAAAGTACTGAAAATTCTTCACCAGTTCGTGATATGTCACCAGATACTCTTAAATTATTAGAAACACTGAATCATAGTGATTTTAGTGATGATGACAGTGTTAAAGACCCCGATTTCGTTGGTGACAAAGACCTCGGTGATAATAGTTCATTAGGTAGCGCTCACTCCATATGTATTGAGAATGAAGACAGAATGCAGAAAACACCAAAGTCCAAGTCACCAAAGCAAAAACATATTTCCGACCCTTCTAAATGGAAGAGACGTATTGAAAAGAAGAAACGTTTAAAAGGTGAGGCTTATAAAACTATCAAAGGCAAATCCGTTTCCGCTATGCCTTTCAAGCAACCTAAGTGTCTGACAATTCCGAAACATAAATGCAATACTAATGTACCTGAAGAAGTGAGAAAGAAAATTTATGAGTCTTTTCGAAATCTGGAAACTTTACATGAACAGCGTCAATTTATAATCCGACATGTTAAAAAAGAGATGAAGAAAAGATCGACAACAAATGGCCCTTCACGCTAAGATTTTACACACAAATATTCTTTTACAATAGGACAGGAAAAGGTCAGTGTATGCAGAAATTTTTTTTTGGACACCTTAAACATAAAAGAAGGCATTATAAGGGGAGCTTTGAAGAAGGTCTCTTCAGAAGGTGTTCTTTTACCAGACTCTAGAGGCAAGAAACCGCCATTTAACAAACTTTCTGATGACAGATTCAATCAAATCAAAGAACATATATTTTCATTTCCTGCCATGGAATCCCATTACTGTAGGAAGAATACAGAGTACAAATACCTCGATTCTGATCTAAATATAAGAATAATGTATTCGCTATATAAGGAAAAATGTGAAAAAGAAAAGACAAAGCCAGCGGGCATAGAAACGTACCGAAAAGTTTTCAGGTCATATAAATTAAGATTCCATGTGCCAAAAAAAGATTTATGCAAAAAGTGTGTTGCTTATAGAGAATTAAAACGTAATGATACGACTAACTTTGAAGACGACAGTCATTCCAAACATCTTAAGCGACGGGACGATGCTTATCTGCGTCGAGACGCTGATAAAGCAGCAGCAAAGAATGACCCAAAAACTTTAGCGTTTAATTTTGATTTAGAGGTGGTCCTTCAAACCCCTAAAGGTGCTTCTGGACCATTCTTTTATGTTCGAAAGCTAGCCGTTTACAATTTAACATTTTATAAATTTGGGGATCAGGATGTCGATTGTTTCACCTGGGATGAAACCGAAGGCAAACGAGGAAGTATTGAGATCGCGACTTGCGTTTATAAATATATTTCGAGCAAGCAAGACATAACTCATGTCAGAATGATGTCTGATAATTGCGGAGGCCAGCAGAAAAATTTTAACTTTTCTTGCATGTTGCTATATTTGGTAACAAACCACCCTACAATACACACAATAGATCACGTTTTTTATGAATCTGGACACAGCCACATGGAATGTGACTCTATACACTCCAAAATCGAACAAAAGTGTAAAAACACTGCAGTGTACACTCCGGATGGATGGATTCAAGTAATGAGACTGGCTAGAACTAATCCCCGCCCATTCAATGTAAATGTGTTAAATCATGAGGAGTTTTTAGATTTTAATCCAAACCACTGTCAGTTTGCCGAAGAACTAACAAAAAAAACAAACAAAAGAAAGAAATATTCTAACAAAGAAAAAATAAACAATGAAGAGGAAATAAATGAACAACAACTAGAAGAGAGAGGAAAAGAAAAGACGAACTTTCAAGATGCTGTGTGGGTACAATACCGTAAAGATAGTCTTAAGTCAATTTTTATTAAAACTGATTATAATGACGACAGCTTCAAAGAGCTGAAGATAAAGCCAAAAAGGGGCAAAACTTCAACATTAGTGCCTGTACCTATTTATGCTGAACGTATTCCTTTATCCAAACAAAAAAAAAAAGATTTATTAAAATTATGTGTCGAAAACCAAATACCGAAATATTACCATTCTTTTTATCAAAATCTTCCAGACTCGGAAACAGCTGAGGATCGTTTGCCACAGCCTGATGCTGAAGAGGCAGAGGACTTCTAACCATGCCTATAAAACAGTGTTTTTTTTTGTTTACAACTTAAATATAAGTTCTTGAATATAAAAATATAAAAGAATGTACTAGTTTATTATTGGCCTCCTATTTTCTTATATTCTTGATTTAATTCCAATTATTAAAACAGCTTAAATCTAAAGTATTTTTACTACTTTACCTTGAATAATTTCTTATCTTGCTATTAGCGTCCTAAACTAACTTCTTGCCTTACTTACCTAACTTTTCTTACTTTATTTACTTACCTGTAATAATTAGATAATTTGAAACCTCTGGCACACATTTGTTTTTCAAAATAGTAGTTTTAATAGATATTATTATTGACAGTTTGTCCATGTTTTACAAGGATCAGAAATAAATACACATTCGTAACTTTACATCATCATACATACAATTTAATAGATATTTATTCATACCATGGCAAACTTACGAAAGTGGTACTTTCGTAAGTTCAGCGAAGTTACAATTGAATATTTTTGTAATGTAAGTAACGAAAGTACCACTTTCGTAAGTTTGCCATGGTATGAATAAATATCTATTAAATTGTATGTATGATGATGTAAAGTTACGAATGTGTATTTATTTCTGATCCTTGTAAAACATTGACAAACCGTCAATAATATCTAAAAAAACTACTATTTTGAAAAACAAATCTACCACAATACCCATTATTCCTGTTACTAGAAAAAAGTTATCATTGATGTTTCCTTTCAAAATGCTCCCCTGTAAAATGAATATTATGCAGATTCGTAAGTTTACCGTGGATGTGACGATATGTACTACGTAATTATTATTTACCCACGTTTATATAGAAATACAGGTGCGGGTACGCGTGGCTACATAATATGAAGCTGTACGCTATGTAAGGTGAAAGAAATATATTTCCAGTATTAGCTGACCTCTCATTGTGCGGAATGCCTATACAATGTGAGATCAGCATATATTTCTTTTTTCTATACGTTATTATATAGCTGTGTGTTCTAATAACAGATCAGTTACATGCATAAGTAGGTAGTAGATACTCACGAACTTTCTGGAATATTCTCTTTATCAACATCATCTTCGGTAGTGTGTAATCGACGTCGTCTGGAAAGATCATCATATTTATTATTTAGCTAAACTACTACAGTACGTCCAGTAGGTTCATATTTTTTATGTATTTCACAACATGCATAGGTACCTAGCACTACAGTCTGATAAGTCAGCAGGTAAGTAAATGCGCCGCGGCGCGGCTCCGCGCCGGCGCCGCCACCGTGCCGCGCACCGTGTGACCGGCACGTCCGATTGTATGTGAAGCAAGCACTAGTTTGGTTTCTTGCAATTCTTGCAGCTAGTATAAGTAGGTTCTTACCGTACTTATTTATATTTTTTATAACTTTCGAAGCGCTTAGCGGCTACAGTACGGGTTGCAGGTTCGATTGATGCACGGAACTTGTATTATTATCTTGTATTATTATCTTGCTATCACACAATAACACAATCATGTCCGAGCGACCCGACCCGTCCTGCAGCCGCCAAGCGCTTAGAAAGTTATAAAAAAATATAAGAAGGTATGTGCGGTAAATACCCACACATGCAGAAACTGTTCCAAACGTAAATACCTATTACATTTTTACCTACATGTTTGTAATCACTAATACTGGAAATAGATAGGTACTTACTTCATTTCGATCATATGTTTGCCTGTTTCATTACGCCAACCCCGTCGCTTCTTATTTTTATTTCGGTTATTTCCCATTATAAACACAAACACTAGAACTCACGCAATTCAATATTTTTATTTTACGTCGTTCGTCGTATATGCGTAATCTGTCCCTGAGCGCAAAATACGGACACAGCCCTCCCGTACGGAAGCCGGAGCAGGACTGAGGGCGGGTGGCGCGCGTCAGGGAACAAACTTTAATATGGCCGATATTATGGGTTATTTATTGTACGGCGAAAAAAAGGGAAATTCAAAAAAATAAATAACATAAGACCTGCTTTATAGTTAGTTCAGTTAGTATAAAAAGTTTAATGATCTAATTTGAAGTATTTTATGATTGCCAGCGGTTTATTATTCAGTTTAGAGGTAACTTTGGGATTTTTTTCTATCGAGAAAATTTTATGGAATCGTGTTTTCGCCAAACATAAGCCCTAACATGAGTCCTCAACTTTACCATATATTTATTATAAAATTAATACTCCAGTATTTTCGGCGTATCAGAGGATTCTGCTAAGCCATTTGAGGTAGTATAGGCTCTTTTGTCTCATTTAGTTGAACAATGCGGGGAGGTATTTTATTGTAACATTTTAAACAGACAGTTCTAATGACAGTTGTTAACCTTGACATTTGTCAGTAATTCTTTTTAATTAGTTTTCGGCTTATATGACTTAAAACCTTCAAACTGATATTTTGTAGTCGAATATATGTGTCTATTGCTGTATTTTATACTAAACAGCTGGACACCCGCTTATGTATCTGGTGTTCTTAATAATCCTTTACGCACTAACCAAATAAAAATAACGGGCAGACTACAATAATTGCTATATGACGATACGGCCGTTCCAGAAAGGGCGGGTCCTACTGTTAGGATTCCCCGGGGACTTCCGTCCCAAAGCTAGGAGCCGACCGCGGCAGTCTTATCTTCGGCCGATCCTGTTTCCCGGCCAAGCTGTGGAGCCTGGAAATCTCTGCCACAACTTAGTGCGTCTAGGTTAGTGTTTTTTTATATCCCTGTTTTTATACTCATCGCATTCTTGTGAGAGCTATTAAATTTTAACATACAAGTCTACTTAGCCTTTTATTTCATAAAAGCAGTAGAACTGTTACAGTATGAAAGGGATGGTCACCCATCCACAGACCGACCGCGGTTAGCGTAGCTTAACCTTTGACCAATCGATCTGTACGACTTGTAACTTAGCCACGAGTTCCTCCACGACGAAGATACGAACAACAAAAAATAGACACGAACAACAAATAGCCATCATATTTTTGACAAACTCTCATCATTGACCACTATTTCGCCTAGACGTTTTAAAAGTCGTGACTTTAAAGTAATAATAATAATAATATGTGGGGACATTTTCACACACGGCCATCTGACCCCAAACTAGGGAGACCCTGTACTATGGGTTGTCAGACAGCTGATATACATACACAAATACATTTTTTTTTTTGTAAATACATACATATATAGATAAACAACACCCGGACACAAGGCAAACACAAGTGCTCATCACACAAATGTTTACCCTGGGCGGGAATCGAACCCGCAACACGCTGCGCAGCAGTCAATCGCTCGTCCACTGCGCCAACCGTGTCGTCAAAAACAAAAAAAAAACAGGCTGGTTTCTAGGGTTCAATTAACCACATCGATTTATCTGCCTTTAACTCAACGATGAATTTATTCCCAAAATAGGAAAAATATATATATATTTCCGCCAAACGCTTTAAAGACACGACTTTTGAAACGTCTACGTTAAAAAAAAGTGGTTTACGATAAAGTCTAGCAATAATGGATATTGAGTCCTAACATTGTTCTGTAAAATAGCCATCACACCGAATCGACAATCAGTAAGTTTTTTTAGTACCTAATACTTAAACAAAGGCCCAACATTCACGCTAGCAAGTGCCTACCAATGCAATATTATTGCTTTACCTATGGTTAAAATTTAAGACACGATTCGAAAGCGTAGGTTAGCTTTACCATAAATATTCGTTGGTTTCATTACGCATCTCAATTAAAATAAAACGAACATGCAAATCGTTTCGATGTTAAAAAAAAATTTGGTTTTTCATCTAAATGCGTACTGATATTAAATAATTTAAAACAAAAACTCATTTTAACAAGACTGTAACTTCAACATTCCGCGCGAGACCTAGCGATAAATACGAGTATTGTGAAAAATATTTCCTTACTAGCTTATGCCCGCGACTTCGTTCGCGTGGAAGTCGTAAACAATTACTACTTGAGTACTCAATAGCAATTTTAAATTTTAACACGTAATCACGTTGTCCCATACAAACTTTGCCCCCGTTTTTCACCCCCATAGGGGTAGAATTTCGGAAAATCCTTTCTTATCGGATGCCTACGTCATACAATGAACACACCCTCCAAGTTTCTCTCCGATCAGTGGTTTTGGCTGTGCGTTGATCCCTCAGTCAGTCATTCAGGACAAAGCATTTTATATATTATATAGATAGATTTCGATATTTCAGTTCGGAACTAATTCGAATAATAATATTTATTTGCATGTTTTACAAAACAGGAAAGAGGATAAGAAAGAACTTATAATGGGCTACTGTTGATATAAGTTTTAAGGACACTATTATAAATATGTGTAATAAACACAACTCTAACAGCAAAATAATTTTTCAGTTGCTGATTTGGTTAACTATCTGCTAACATTAAAGGTACACAATTTTTCTTTTCAGACATTGCTATAACTGAAAAAGACCGTTTGAAATTTTATATCAACGGAACCCAAATAGACTCCGTATGGTTTAATTCCCAAAATCTCGGAGCGTTGGCTTACGATGACGTAGACAATATGATACTCTACGTAGACAAACAAAGCAACAAAGACGCTATACGTAGTTATGACTTAGTCTCCATGGAATACAAACATTTGACAGAAAGAACCGGAGGAAAAATTCATAGTCTCGCTTTCGACCCAGTCACAGAAACAGTCTTCTTTACTGATACAAATGAAAGAAGCTTAAATTGGTTTTCTTTAAAAACTGATTATGAAAAAAATATTCACGGAAACCTTTTAATCAAGATGGATGAAGGGATCCCCACTGATATCGCCGTGGACAGCTGTAGAGGGTACGTTATTTTGCACATTCCCTTCTGCAATATAATTTCTCCTGCGTACTTGGCTGGCTTTCATTTCAAGTAGCCGTGGCAAAAGAAAATTGGTAGTTCAAGAATATAATTGTTACTGAACAGAATAAGTAATTTAAGTAGTTTTCAATTTACAGGTATATTTACTGGATGAACACAAACCTTACACAGCCTTCAATAGAGAGAGCTCGATTTAATGGCACTGATAGAAAAGTTGTTATGAATACTGTTTCACTGTCTATCGACACTACTTATAAATTGGAGCCACACAGTCTGACCATTGACCAAAACACACAAAAAATGTTCTGGTATGAACCTAGTAGTCTTTTACTATACAGTACTTTTAGTGCAGATTTAGATGGAGGGAACAAGAAAGAAATCAGCATATATGACATTTCATCTGAGCATAAAATATTTTCCAACCCGTCAAACATAATGACCGTCTCAAAAAATGGGCTCATCTCGTGGGGCTGGTGCTCACGTTGCGAGGTCTGAGAAGGAACCAAAGTTTTTAAATGATACTAAAGAAATCAAAAAGTTAATTACGCTGCATAGTGAAAGCCCTGTCACTATAGTCGCAAACTATAAAATCAAAGATCAAATTCAGGGATTGAAGAATTGCGAAGCACTAAAGAATCTAGTGCATAATAACTCTGTGATCAACGACTCATTAAAAATTGCTACAGAGTATGATGGACCGTTATGTGTTCACGGTGTGAAAGTGAATGGACAATCAGTTTGCAAATGCACATCTGGTTACACTGGTAAAAGATGCGATGTTTCAGTCTGTGACAACTATTGTTTGCAAGGAAACTGTAGTATCAATGATCAGGGACTTCCTGAATGCAGGTAAAACATATTCTAATCCTTCTATTTGATTAAGTTTAAGAAATCATGACTGACATTTTCGCTTTTCCAGATGTAATGCTGATTATTCTGGGGAAAGGTGTGAAGTTAATGTGTGCCATGGATATTGTTTGAATGACGGTATCTGTTCCTTAAATGTGGCCATTGAACCACTTTGTCAATGCATAGGAGATTATGCAGGTAAAAGATGCGATGTTTCAGTCTGCCAGAACTATTGTTTGCATGGTTACTGTAGTTTCGGTGATGACAGACTTCCTAAGTGCAGGTAAAATATATTCTATTTCTTCTTTGTTTTCTTATTTGTCCTTTTAAATTACTTAATGTTTCGTTTTATTTATTACAGATGTAATGCCGGTTATTCTGGGGAAAGGTGTGAAGTCAATGTGTGCTACAGACATTGTTCAAATAACGGTACCTGTTCTTTGAATGAGGAGAGTGAGCCAGTTTGTCAATGTGTTGGTGACTACGAGGGATCAAGATGTGAAACTGCCAAACACGGTATTGTCACTTTCACTAAGAGTCCTACTCAGTACTCAACAGAGAGAAACGTAACTCTAACTGATTTACTCTCAAATTGGCGTAAACCTACAAAAATTTCGGTTACCGTTGAAGTATAATCAAATTGTTAATTTTCTAAATAGACCCACTTGCGCCAGAAACTCAACTAAAAGTTAAACTACAAATATGTCATACTATGGCTCCGTGTTAGCAACTAACTTTAACGTGATTAGTTAATAGGATAAGCATGGCTGGCGGAAGCGTGCTTTACTATTTTATGCTAATGGTTTATTGCATCTGTTTACTAATCTGCTTTTTATGCTTTATAAAGTTTCCGGTTACAAAACAAGTATGAACAGTTGACCTCGTTATTTAATTTCCACCCTAGAGTTTATATATTTTGTAGGTCTTATAATTTCAAGATCTATTTTTGCTTCTAACCAGTGTTGTACTCTGATAGTTTCAATCTTATTAAATTTTTAAGTTGCTGGAAGCTTTTATCAGATTATGCAATAATATTAGGACAACTACATACCGTTTCCGGATGGAGGTGTCTTCCAACCTTAGCTACATTTTATTTTTTTAATAAATTCTCATGTAATTACGAAGTGTTTTATTTTCGTTTAGCACAGAACCCTAAACATTGTATTATAACTTGCAATGGGTTCATACTGAGATTCCATCATAGTTCGAAAAGTAGATCCTTTAAGACGTTAGTTCTGGCTGTCGTTGCCGGTCTATCTTAGGTTCGGACTACAAGCCTCATGAGTCTTTAATTAAATTTGTCTCTCACGCAATTATTAGAATTGTTTCTGCGTTGACTACATACAATCAGTGGCGCAATATTTCCAGTTTCAGTGTACCGACGTTCCTGTCCTACTTTGCCATCACTGGTTGACTTTGATGTGCCGTGACCGGCCGTTGACCGATATGGTGAACGTCTGGAAAGTGTCATCCCCGAGACTTTGGAATGAGCCGCTCTGCTGAATTTTGCGGAATAAAGTAATCAATACGTCCACAAATTTTGTTAAGCTTGCCTGTGTACTGGATGTGGGTGAGTGGGAGTCGGGCCTCTTTCTTCAGGCACACCCGTCACGCATCATAGGCACTATGCTGGGTGATATTTCCTTCGGCTTGCCATATGCCTGCATCTTGGCGTTCCTTGCGGGGCGAGAGAGAGGTAAAGCTGTGAACTGACTCAAACATTATTACCTATCCTGCAGTGAGAGCGCAGGCAGGACGACACTGCACGCCAGCATTAATTACATCAGCCGACGTACTCTTGCCTCCACCGAAGTGCCTGCTGTCTTCCGCGACGATGAGGAGAGACCAGATGGGATGACTGATGAGGATGACACTATAGTCATCTCATCTGGTCTCTTGAAGTTTAGTAAGGGATGCAACATGTGTCAACACCCTTGCACCATTCCATCTTCCTAGCACGACGTATTGTGCAGAAGGTGGCGAAGACCTTAAACAGTGCAAATATAACAGCTTATTGTTCGATCCGTTTGAGGTGAATCACTAGGCCCATTGGATCCGACCGACCACGGCCCGACTGCTCATTTTGTTTTTCGTCACGTGGCTGGCATAATTCTTTTGCCAAAGAACCAGCATTGTCATCTAACGTGGCAACGCTGTCAGCCTGTTGGGCACGTGTCATATTATTATTTTTATTTTTGTATATATTTCGTTCTGTTAAGTTGTAAATAATAAATGTTATAATGATACCTAGGGTGAGCAAAATATCAACAAAAACAATAGGGTATTTTACTCTATACGAGAAAAAATCTATAAATATGTTACTGAGACAGTTTAGGCATTAAGCAGTCGGAAAATGTAAGTTTTAGTCCATAAAATAACAAAACAAATTTTTAAATTCAATTTAAAGTTTTCAATATTTTTAATCTGTTATAAAACACCGTGAAATAGTAGCGGCCATGTTATTACGCCATACGGCTGTGTAAACAAAAAATTGTCAACTGTCAGTCAACCGATTGGCGTAATATAGGCTTTGTACTTTTATTATTTTCGTAACCAACATATTTTTTTCATTATTACACCTATTACAAAATATGCTTTTAATTATTTTTAAATGATATACAATTATCATATTTAATATGAGCTCACTTGATACAAAACGAACTGACGTCATTTACGCTGAACAATATGGCGTCCAGTAAAAGGCGTTTTCGTCAAACTACGCGCGAAATTTGAAAATTGAAAATTTAGATGCATTTTTATGGCACTTAGCGATTGAATAAAAATGTTGTGTTTTTTTTGGTGGCATATTAGCACTACAGAATTTCATTGATACACTTTTCAAAAATGGGTGTAATACCCTATTCAATAATTTAATTTTATTTTTGGTAATGGCGATGACACAATACGCAGACAGACAGTTCCGGCGCAAATAGTTAGTGTCTAAGATTATAGAATAAAAAAGGGTACCTAGTATATAAATAAATAATAAATAAGTAAGTATACCTCTCTTTACCACCACAATTATTCTTTTTCTGTAATTTTTGAGCGAAGCGGTTTTTTAAATACTTATCACAAATCCTCAGTTTTCGGTAACAATATTCGTAATTACCTATATGAATATACGAATTCTCATAAAAGTATTATCATAACCTAAACATCAAACACAGCTAAGTAATAGTAGTAAAATAATAAATTTGTAATATATACCTATATTTTTTTTAAATAACATGTAAAACTCATGCACAGCTTAATAAACTGCTAAAGATAGAAAGCTTTGGTTTTAGGAAGCAATTACTATATTAAACAAAACTGCATGCTGAGAAGGTATTTCATCATCAGCCTGAAGATGTCCACTGCTGGACATAGGCCTCCCCCAAAGGGGGCCGTATGGTTGTTACAAAGGCGCAGAGAACGCTGCTGCCCATTCTCTGGTGAGTCCCTTAGTCACCTCTTATGACACCCACGTGAAGATATGGGATGGTGCCATTCTTTACGTCTGACACCATACTTACTACCGTATGGAGTTCCGAATAAATGTTTCATAATAAAAGCACCGGTGAAGCGTCCCAAATGTTCGCGCGGCGAAACTAAATGGAAGCTGGATGTCCGGCCGGGGTGCGTACGCGTCGACGCGTAGTCGCCGCGAAAGCGCTGTTGCCCCATGTAAAACACTGGTATTCAGCTGCATCCGGTTAGACTGGAAGCCGACACCAATATAGTTGAGAAAAGGCTACGCAAATAATGATGATCACGATTACAGATTATGTTAACTTAAAGTTATGTTGATGATATTATCTGTCTATACTTAATATTATAAAGAAATCGCACTTCTTTGCGTATTTCGGTTGAAGTGAGTGAGTGAGTGAGTTCGGTACCAATTTTATTGTTATGGGACGGCAATTAATTATCATTATATAGATGATGAGCTCTGTTGCCCGCAATGTGCGAGGGTCTTCACAAAGAAGACTGGTTACATAAGCCACATGCGAGCTCACGAACGTCAGCTATAGCGGAGCTAAAGCAATCGCCTTGACCGAAACCGGTCGGATCGCATCATCATAATCATTATGGTATTTGCCCTGGCTTCGCAAGCCCGTAATTTTAGCTTTTTCAGTTTTAAGACCAACTGTGTCAAAAGTTGATGTATATTTATGGCCTCTAAACATCAAGCTAACAAAGCTACAACAAGCACATCAAGCTACAACAAGCTGTCAAATATCTTTGATAGATTTTCAACTTTGTAGCAAAGGAATAAGATTCATATTCAATTCGATAAAATGACAGTTCGGTATGGCTTTATGTGCTGGCGTCTGTATAAGATTCCGTGTCAAGTCAACCTACAAATACAAATCTGGAGAGCAATTGTACTAACTTTTAAAATTCGTTAATAACTTACAAATTATTTGTAGTTATATTATAACTCATTATTAAGCTAAAATACAGTTAAATAATGAAGCTTGCGATAAAATTCATTAAAAATACCAATCAAAAGTTACAGAAAAAAATATGTGCATTTGAATGTAGAATGGATATACTCGAACAAGATTCGTGGCACTCATCGAACTCACACCGTTCCCCAGAATAACCAGCATTACATCTGCAATAAAGTAAATGAAAAACATTGCAATTTAAACTTTACAAGGACACCAACAGACGAAGTAATTATATTTTACCTGCAAATAGGAAGTCCCTCATCACTGAAACTGCAATTACCTTGCAAACAATAGTTCTCACAGACTGAAACGTTACATCTTTCACCAATAAAACCAGGAGTACATTTGCAAACTGGTTGTCCATTCACTTTCATACCGTGAACACAAAACGTTCCATCATATCCTGTAGCATTTTTCGATGAGTTGTTGATCGCAGAGTTACTCTGCACTAAGCTCGTTAGTGCTTCGCAATTCTGAATTCCCTGAATTTGATCTTTAACTTTATAGTTGGCTGCTATACTAGCAGGACTTTCACTATACAGCCTAAATAACTTCTTGGTTTCTTTAATATCAGTTCTAATCATTGGTTCTTCCCAGATATAGCAACCTGAGCACCAGCTCCGCGAGATAAGACCATTTGACGACGCGGTTGGCGCAGTGGCTGAGCAATCACTGAGCGAGCTGCGCAGCGTGTTGCGGGTTCGATTCCCGCCCAGGGTAAACATTTGTGTGATGAGCACTTGTGTTTGCCTTGTGTCTGGGTGTTGTTTATCTATATATGTATGTATTTACAAAAAAAGAATGTATTTGTGTATGTATATCAGCTGTCTGACACCCATAGTACAGGGTCTCCCTAGTTTGGGGTCAGATGGCTGTGTGTGAAATGTCCCCACAATTTTTTTACTTTTTTTTTTTAAACTGTCAGTGCATTTGATGGATTGGCAAATAATTTGTCTTCAGCAGAAAATGAAAACTGACTGATTTGCTCCTTGTTCCCTCCATCCAAATTTGCACTATAAGTTCAGTATATTAAGTGACTACTGGGATCATACCAGTACACTTTGGGTGTTTTGGTCAATGACTAGACTATGTGGCTCCAATTTATGAGTACTGTTGATAGACAATGAAAGAGTGTTAATGACAACTTTTCTGTCAGTGCCATTAAATCGAGCTCTCTCTATTGAAGGCTGCGTAAGGTTTGTGTTCATCCAGTAAATATAACTGTAATTTGAGTATACCACATTGAGTAACACAGATTCTGTTCAGTAATAATTTTATAATTTTTAATTTTCATCACGGTTACCCATGGAGACAAGTCAAGTACTCTTGAGTGTGAATTGTATTCGCTCTATCTCCTCTTCAGAGTCTGATGGAATGGCAAACCGACATGTCCGAGGAGAGATCAGGCGTAGAGCCAACGTCTGTACGTTTTTCCTAAGGGACGTCGATGTAATACCACCAACTCGGGGCATCCACGAAAATTCTGAAGGCAAAATCCTGAAATACTGCTGACCTGGGGATCGAAACCCTGCGCTCAGCAACGGTTCAGTAATATGTCATTAAAGAACCATAAGTAACATACCCTCTACAGCTATCCACGGCGATATCAGTAGGGATCCCGTCATCCATCTTTATCCAAAGATTTCCGGAAACATTGTTCTTAGATCCAGGTGTTAATGAAAATCAATTAATGTTTCTTTCATTGGTATCAGTAAAGAAGACTGTTTCCGTGACTGGATCGAAAGCGAGGCTGTGAATATTTCTTCCATTTCTTTGTGTCAAATATTTAAACTGTTTGGAAGATAAGTTATATCTACATAAAGCATCGTAGTTGGTCCGTTTGTCAACATACAATATCATGTTATGAACATTATCGTAAGCTAACGCTCCGAGATTTCGAGAAATAAATTGCATGGAGACACCATACATATGGGTTCCGTTGTTGGTATAAAATTTTAGTAAATCCTTTTCAGCTATGACGAGATCTGAAATGAAAAATTATTTATCTTTAATATTAGAAGATAGTGACTATGAACTATTTGGTTGGTTATATGTTATTAGCATCATAAACTTTAATTAATACAAATATAGCTCGCAACTTGATCCTCCTAATGTAGGTTCTCGCGGACATAATCGAAATCGTGGAATAAGAAATAGCCGACATCCTTGTTCAGGTCTTAAGCTGCCTGTATTCAAGTTTCATTGGAAACAATGAAAGGAAAGCAAAAAAAAATGCCACAGAAATACACGTAGGTATGCAAAATGACAACTTTGATGGACGTAGAGGAGACTAGACTAGACTCCCAGGACACCAAGTGTGAGTGCAGTGATCCTGACCAGACAATGGCCCACTTACTGCAGTGCCCAAAGTGCCCCTACACCTGCATCTTAGAGGACATTAAAAACGCCACTAATGCTGCGATAAATGTGGCTACCTACTGGCCCAAGTATTCTAACAATAAGGAAATGCATCGATTTGAAAAGAAGAAGAAGATGGACGTAAAACTAACATTAGCAGCTGCACGTCGTAACGTGATAAGTAGGCTTCCACTAGGTTTAACCCTGTACTTCGGGGGAGCTGCTGAAGATGTAGATCTATATTATCTTTGCATTGTATAAACTCAATGTGCTAGTATTATATAATTTTTCGTAGCACATACATGTGAGCACTATGTTCTTCAAAGCTACCATTTACGAGGTATACCTCTCATTGACTTGAATATGCCCTGGCGGTTGGGAGAGTCATGCTCACTTGAATGTCTCGCTGACGATGACGGTGGCGCATGTGTTGGATCATTCGGTTTCCTTCAAAATGGTTGAGCTAAATGGTGACGATCCATGCGTCATGTTCGTGAACGGACGCCGTCGGTTGGGACTGGTCATCTTTTAGCTGCCTCGGTTATTTTAAATTTTGGTTTGAATTGTTATTATAACTATATTTTTCTCTAGACCTCTTTTAACATGCAAGACGTGTTACATTGTTCTCACATTGTACCCTTAGATTCAACATGAATGATGTAACCTAAATTTGTAAAATATAACTGATTTTAAAAGAGTGTTCATGGAGTTTCTTGCTCGTTCTTCTCCATAGAAACCTACTGTTTGGAACGAGCAACTAGCTTCAACTTTCTGACTGACTGACTCAAAAAATTCAAAAGTACCTGTAAATGGTTTAATTGAAGTAAATGATTTTGAGTTTGAGTTTGAGTTTGACCACAGTACAGGGGGCCAAGTCTGCTATTTTTATAATTTTGTCATTCCAACACGATCCCATTGTCATTTCGCTAAAAGTTTGCTAATCTGCTAAATTCATAATGGTCAATCATTGGTCGGTCGAATTAAAAGCAAGACTGCACAAAGACGTTCTAATGGTAGGTCACTGATCAAAGGCACTGTCAAAATTTTAGCAGATTACCGCCTAAGTTGTCCTTTTTTACGAGATTACCAATCTATATCATTTCATTCAATGGCGTGTCAGTGATTGACCATTGGAAAGTTATAATGACGCTATTATATTAATAGATTACCAAACTTGTCAAAATCAACAATTATGAAATCAATGATTGACCATTCTGACACGATTGTAATAGCAGACTTGAGGCCCTGCACAAGTCAGATCAGAACAGGTCTGGATCTCCGTAGTTGTCAATAAAAGGAAACCGGAAAAAGAAGATTCGTTCAGTGGTTTTGCCGTGATGACGTAACAAACAGATAGACTTATTCTTGCATTTAAAACAGTAGGTACCTACTATACCCTGTTCACAATAAGATTAGACATTTACAAAAACCTTTTTTACAATCCGTTCAACCGATTTTGACTCATATTGCGTTGGTAGCATGACAAATGGCAACTGCAGTAAACAGTTGTTATTGTAACCACTTTTTGGCTCTAATGTCATCCTTAAGCCTACGGAATAGAAGTCAAAATCGGTCGAAGGGACTTTTTGTAAATATCTAATCTTATTGTGAACAGGGTATAGTTGACCCAACAGACTTTGTCCTGTCCCATTCTACCTACAAACTTGCCTACCTTCCTCACTACCAACTTACCAACCTACCTACCTACCTAACCTATCTACCTACTTACCTTTCCAACCCTACCTACCTACAATATTTTTGTGTTTTTTTTTTTTCATTTTATTAGTTATTGTGTTATCGGTCCAGCCGTTCTTGAGTTACAAATGGCGTAATTATCATGACTTTGTTTTGTAAATATAAATGTTGTGGGTAAAACCATCTACGATAATTTATTATTTTATGTAGGTATTTGTTTTCTGTCCTTATTTGTGTCCTTACATGCAATTCATTATTATCAAATATGTTTATGAATTTTATTATGAACAGTAATTTGGATGCTTAATGCAACGAATACTTATAGTTCGAGATCCCATCCATCTTTCTAACATGGCTGAAATTTTGAGCAATATTGCATATTTTGCTGGCGAGAATCTCTCTTTTTCAGGCATCAGGTACTAAAACTTCAGTTTTGTTCTGATTTTTATATTTAGGTATGTGGAAATTAAGTTGGTGAATTTTTGATAAATAGCTTTTTTTTACGTAAAAGTATAAAAGTTTCTCCCCCACCCAGCAACTATTTTTGCTCAATGTTACTTGTTCGATGTAGTTCGTTACAGCTCGATGTAGAGAATGGATAGATGACTATTTGATGATGTGTCTTTTTACACTTTGTATAGGTAAATTGGGTAGCTGACACCATTAACCAATAATTCCAAAATACTACTTATCTTAAAATACACTTTATTTTAGCCTGGAAAACCCGATTAATTTTCAATTACTGTAAAATTAGATTTTAAGTTGCTTTAAAATCAATTCCTAGTTAGTCAATTGAGTTGGTAAATTAGTGACGTCACAGGCCGCTATTGTCATACAAAATATAAGGAGGAATCTCGTTTTGACAGCTCTAAAAAAGTATGTCAATTGATTAGTGGTGTCAAGTACCCAATTGGCACCATTGCACATTTAAATACTTGAAGAGACAATGGGCCAAGTTCAAGCAGGACTTGCGAATCGAGCAGGTTTCGTATTTCAGTTTGAGATTAAAAATTATAATTTTCTTATACGCATCTAACAATAATTTTTTTTTTTTTTTTTTTTTTTTTATTTATTGATAGGCATACGTTTGACCACTATCTCACCTGATGGGAAGCGATGATGCGGTCTAAGATGGAGCACGCTTGCCTAGAAGTAACCTATTCACTCTTGCCTTAAAGACTCCCAGGTTGTAGCTATCAGGAAACACAGACTCAGGCAGAGAATTCCACTCCTTAGCAGTACGCACAATGAATGTATTCCCAAAACGTTTCGTGCGTATGGGTGGGATGTCCACCGTGTGCCGGTGGCGCATCGCCGTACGTCTTGTGGTCCGATGATGGAACGGGCTCGGCGGAATTAAATTATGCAATTGGTTGTGGATTCATCGGTATAGTTAATTCTTACATTTAAGAAGCGTTAAGCGGGAGTATACCGACAGCACATGAATTTAATTATAAAATAAAAATGTTTTAACCTCGTACAAAGTTTTGAGTTGCGGAAAAACTGACTAATCTCAAATGCAGGCTGTTATCAGAAAATGGTACTGCACTATCGTACATTACTTCATCATCAGCTGCCTAGTCTTTTCCCAACTATGTTGGAGTCGGCTTCCAGTCCAACTGGATGCAGCTGAATACCAGTGTTTCACATGGAGCAACGGCCTATCAGACCTCCACAACCTAGTTATTGGGTAACACGATACCCCTTGGTAAGACTGGTTGTCAGACTTTCTGGCTTCTGACTACCCTTAACGGCTGCAAAAGATCTACAAATGACAGCCGGGACCAACGGCTTTACGTGCTTTCCGAGGCACGGAGGGAACTCGGTATGAAATGGATGATTACCCATCCACAGAATGACCGCGGCTAGCGTAGCTTAATCTTTGACCAATCGATCTGTACGGCTTTTACTTAGCCACGAGCTCCTCTCTATTGTACATTACTTTTTAACCAAATTAAGACTAGACAAGTTTTATAGTCGCCTGAAGCAATCATAATACCAACGCAAAACTACGTGCTGCGAAGCCGAATACCCCGGTTTATATCTCCCGTCTCCACCACACCACCGACGCGGAAGACATCGTGAAGTACGTGCGCCAAAGGCTGAAGTACGCGCCGAGAGTGCAGCTGCTGGAGTCGCATCGCAACGTCAACTATGACGACACGGTTGACGCAGTGGCTGAGCGATCGACTGCTGCGCAGCGTGTTGCGGGTTCGATTCTCGCCCAGGGTAAACATTTGTGTGATGAGCACTTGTGTTTGCCTTGTGTCTGGGTGTTGTTTATCTATATATGTATACATACATTACAAAAAAAATGTATTTGTGTATGTATATCAGCTGTCTGACACCCATAGTACAGGGTCTCCCTAGTTTGGGGTCAGATGGCCGTGTGTAAAAATGTCCCCCACATATTATTATATTATACTAGCTTCTGCCCGCGACTTCGTACGCGGATCCTGTTGCTTATGCCAGCGACAACGGGGTCGGCAAAATCGAAGATCTGAAACGTCTGATGTCGAATTCTAAGAGCCCGGGGACGGGAAAACAACGGGATGCGCGAGATGATTCGAGACGTTCAAAAAGTACAATTTTGAATCATACCTCCGATGGCGGAAAAAAAAACAACAGAGCATCGTGAATTTAGGCCGCACTTTGTATTTGTTGGGTTCGGGGACTATGTGGAATAGTCAATCATAGGAGTATACGTAAATGAACTCCGTTCCGTATCAACCCAAGGAAGGTCGCCACGACCTACGGCTATATCTTGAGACACATCCGATTCTTCAGATGATACCGACATTCTATTCAGAGAATGTCGAAGTCGATCAGAATTCAAACGTTCGTTGCGCTATTCTTCTGTCGCTTCATGCCGTACTCCAGCAATTCTTTTTCTCTCACTTTCTAACTGATTATGAATATTTTGTTGTGTGCGTGTTCGGGACAATCTATACTATAATATTATAAAGCTGAAGTTTGTTTGTTTGTTTGGTTGAACGCGCTAATCTTAGGATCTACTGGTTCGATTTAAAAAAATCTTGTTGTGTTGGATAGTCCATTTATCGAGGAAGGCTATAAGTAGGCCAATGCGAAGCTGGGTCGAGTCGCTAGTGTATGATAATCGTGCACCACGTTCATCATTCGGTTCAAAAGACCTGTTAGTAGATGTGCGAATACGCTGAGAACTCAAGCGTGATTCTGTATCGGTAAACGTTTCCGATTCGCGAGACAATGCATGTCGCTCACGATCAGCGGACAGTCGCGCATCACGTTCCGCAGCAGATGCGTAGATACGCTGAGAACTCAAGCGCAATTCTCTATCCGTGAACGTCTCCGACTCGCGAGACAATGTGATGACGTTCACGATCAGCGGTCAGTCGCGCATCATACTCTTCACTGGTCTCTAGAGACCTGGATGTAGATGCGTAAATACGCTGAGAACGCAGGCGTGCTTCGCGATCTGAAGAGGTTTCCACGGAGCAAGTTGCAGCCTGATGTTCTCGAACAGCATCAAGTCTCTCCTGACGCTCTTCGGTAGATTCTTGGGATCTTATGATCCTCAATCTTTTAGCTCCTTTGGAACATTGGGAAAGATTTGACCTCTTTCTAGGCATGGTTATAGTTTTATTGTAAAGATACCTGATCAATTAAAATCTAAGTGACTGCTCCCCTGCATTACCGGGTAGGCTACCGTGTCACGAAGATAAATGGAAAAGGAAATTAAGCACCCAAATAACATAAGCCCGAAGGCATATTTATTCGAAAAAATAAATGGGAATTTTGGCCAGTAGAGTCAAATTTTCAATGATATACCATCGTCATCAAAAATCAGTCTTAAATTGTTACCGCCTTCACCGCGTGAAGGTACTCCCAGCTTATGTTATTTTATAAGATACAGTGAAATTAGTGATAGCATTGATTTTCACATCAGATGTTTCTGATCTTCGATTTTTATAAGTCAACAGGAAATGCCCATCAGACCGAACAACTTCTGCTAAGACGTCATTCCTATATGTGTCATGGTGTAACTGGGCTCTTGGAGTTCCACATCAGGTGTTCCAGATCTTCAAATTTATTCTCTCAGCAGAAAATGCTCATCACGTGGAACAATTTTTGCTATGGTACCATTTTTGTGTCTCTTATAGTTTAGCTGGTCTGTTGCGGTTCTGCATCAGGTGTTCAAGTTTCCAAGATAAATTATAGCCTATATGTTGCCCAGATTTAATACCTATACAACAAAAGAAAAATCATTCAAATCCGCCCAGTAGTTCCGAAGATTAGCGTGTACAAACAAACAGACAAACAGACAGAATTTTTTTTTTGGATTCGTGCTCTATTACTGTTCCTAAACCCCCCTCAATTATTTTTTTTTTAATATATTCAATGTACAGACACAGTTTTGTTACTGTTTTATTATATGTATAGACTATATTAACTTTAAGGCGTTTGTGGTGCGCATACCAACATGCTACCTGCATCAGGTGTTGGATGAAAGCTTTTGGCCTCAGGATGTGGTATTTTGCCGCTATCGCGGCCAAGTACCACCGGAACGCAGGAAGACTTAGTGCAACAAAATGAAATTAACATAGTCTTAAGTTTTATTTCCTAACACAATTGTTGTTTTGTTATATGTATACTTAGGTTAAGATATCTATGGGTCTTTGTAACCTGAAAATAAATGGTTTTAAATGAAACACGGCTCTCATACTCACCCCAGGATTGAGCTAACCCCACGTGTAGCGCTACCACAGAACATATAAAGGAGCGCTACCAACGCCAGCACACACTGCAGTCTACACATTTTATACTTCATAAATTAAATACTGAGTATTGTTTGAACAGTGGCAGGTGGTACGTCCTCTTCTGCTAATCGCTCTTAAAGTAATAAAGCTAAACGCTTATTTTCCTCAATCAAAAATAGAGGTCTCTTATCTGAAACTACGAGATGTTGCTCTTCAAGGCAGGTATTTGCTTTGGTAGGTTGTTAATTGGACCCGAACCACAGTCGACGACACGGTTAGCGCAGTGGTTGAGCGATTGACTGCTACACAGCGTGTTGCGGATTCGAATCTCGCCCAGGGTAAACATTTATGTCATGAGCACTTGTGTTTGCCTTGTGTTTGGTTGTTGTTTATCTATATACGTATATATTTAAATGTATGAGCCGTGTGGTGCCGGCCGTGATTTCTACCCGTGGGTGTCGTAGAAGGCGACAGAGGGATATTAAGCCGAGGATGGGCAGCAGCGTTCTTGTGAGTACCATTAAAGCTACTGCGATCGCGAACATGCATCGGTCAAGCATGGAGATTACGGCTATACCCCCCTTAGGGGAGACCTTTAGATGCCCACTGCTGGGAGTGGGCATCTAAAGGTTGACATTATGATGATGATCAGCTGTCTGATACCCATAGTATAGGGTCTCCCTAGTTTGGGGTCGATGGCCGTGTGTGAAATGTCCCACATTTATTATTATTATTATTAGTTGTCCAGATAATTAGGTATTCAATACACAGGGTGGGCAAAAGAGAAATAAAATATGAACAAAATTACCACTGAACTAACTTAGGCTATGATTATTAAAAAAAATATTCTTCAAGTCCAGTCTATGGGTGCCTTCCCTTATTTACCGTTCTGCTACTGTCTCATAGTCCTGTATATTTTTGACCATATTACTAAGTAGTACCAGTACATAAAGACTTGGTACTGTAAGTATGCCTAAATTAATTAGTCACCCGCAACAAATTTAATTCTTTCTTATATGTATACGGACGAATAAGTATCCACCACCCCCTTTCTAGCCATAATAATAATAAATTGTTGTAGAAGTATCCTGAGGTTTCAGAAACTCTTTGATATCACGAAAAAGAGACGGCAGTGATAACAAGAATGATTAAGCTCGCATCAATTCTTGACTCCCCAGAGGATGCCGAACCGTTACACAACGGATTGCATGAATGTATGATTATTAATAATAATAATATCGTTTATTTCGGATAACAAAATTACCCATAGCATATATAGGTACCTTACAGACTATCATATATATTTATAAAAACCACAACAGTAATAATAAACTATTGTACACGAATAGACGGAATCGTGTTGCGCTGCCGCTGCGTGATGTCGCGTGGCCTTCCGCGGAATCGCCGATACACGACACCCTTCGGCCAAAACTCTTCCTTGAGGAAGGTCTCAATATAATGAGTCAGCATTCGCACTAAAAATGTATGTATGCATATTCCATGTTGCTTGGGGTCGGCACATCATGTTTTCTTCTTCCATTCCGTCATGTCAACTGTCATGTTTTCACTGACTCCCTTTTCATTCATATCATTCTTCACACAATCCATCCATCTTTTCATTGGCTCTCTCGGTCCATCTATCCAAATAAATATTTATAACTCTTTCGGTCACATGCGCTTCATCATCGTCAATAAATGATCATTATAGTACTGTATCCACTTGAGAGAAATGCATTCGAATTTTTACGAGTTACAAAAAGTTGGAAGAAGCAAAATGCATTTGAAAAAACAAGGCACTTACATAAAATGATAAACAATTAGTTGCGTTAAGTTAAATTATTGCTATAACATTCTCATGTTCAGTAAACATCTTTTTTTCGCGACTGCCGGAGGAGGCGAGTAATTTACAGAATAACTTGTAGTTGTTTTAGTAAATAACATTAACAAATACCTACAAATCTCTGTGATCGATACCGTTACTGATACCGACTCTTATTCTAAATGATAGTTAACACTTTTTGAATCTTGCATAACTCAATTGCATTCTTCAATGAAGTGAGCTAACTTGACGCTCACCAGCGCAGCCTACTGGACTAGTGATTTAGAAAACAATTAAAGGTATTTCTCTTTTCTTGATTTTTGACTTACAAGCGGATGAAGATTTCTCATCGAAACATAAGTGTAAAAATATATACTGCCATGCATGGGCGGAGGCATGATGGTGCAATTGGCCCACCCTGACTTACTTGACAAAACTCATGTTAGTACCAAATTGCCTAATAATCTCTGAGCTCTCGTCATTTAGCCAATCCTTTTCCCAATTATGTTGGGGTGCAGCTTCCAGTCTCATTCCAGATACCAGATATATACTACCATTGTTACGGAAAGTGGCTACCAACTGTTCTCAACACCTTGGGTACTTACCACAATTATATCCGATGGTAAATTATATAGGGTTAGTTGGCAGATTTTCGGGCTGCTGACTACCGGTAATAATATTGTTAAGATCTACGAATGACAGCACACCAACAGATCAGATCTACTGACGGCCTAGCATATCTTCTTTTTGAGGTATGAAGAGGTCTCACTATTAACCCATCTCATCATAGGATAAAATGTTTAGGGTTTCATGCTTTACGAAAATAAAACACTTTATCAAATTACATGAAGATTTATTAAAAACTAAAATGAATGCGTACAGTACGGTCAACGTATCTTGGCGCGTCTGAAGTTAGCCGATTAGCTGCGCAGTAGACAATTTCGTTCCTAAAAGTTCCATTGCGCAGCCAAACAGCTAACTTCAGACGCGCCAAGTTACGTTGACCGTATTGTAGCTAAGGTGAGAAAACAACTAATTCCGGAAACGCTGTTTATTATGTTATAATATTTTATTATGAGTTGACTTAACCCTATTTTAATAAAATACATCAGCAAATTAAAGCTTTAAAGAGTCAAGTACCGATGTAGGTAATTTTTATTGTTAGTGGAATGCATATATGCCGCCCGAGAAGTTCCAATATGATTAAAACTGTCACATTGGTTTAAAGCAAATATAGATCTTGACATTATAAGAGGTGCAAACGACATTCAACTTTAGGGTGATAAATAAATAACTAGGATGACTGTTCATACTTGAAAGATGACCGGAAACTTTTTATAACGAAAGCAAAACAGTAAACGGATGCAATAACCACTAGGACAAAATGAGTAAAGCACGCTGGCGTCTACCATGGTTATCTTATTAATACTTATCGAATAAAGGTCTGTTGTTAACATGGAGCCTATAGAAGTATAACCTTTTTTTTAATTCGACCTCAAATAAAATTACTGGCGCAAGTAGGCCTAATTAATTATAAACAATTACTTCATACTTGCAACAATACCCAAAATTTTTTGTCGTTTACACGCTTTTGAGAGTATTAGTTCAACGTCCCTTCCTCTTGTGTAAAAATCTTGAAAAAATTGACAAAGTCATGTTTTAGAGTTATCTTTCTCTCTGTTGAGTACTGAGTAGGACTCTTAGTGAAAGTGATAATACCGTGTTTGGCAGTTTCACATCTAGATCCCTCGTAATCACCAACACATTGGCAAACTGGCTCACTCTCCTTATTCAAAGAACAGATACCGTTATTCGAACAATATCTATAGCACACATCAAGTTCACACCGTTTCCCCAAATAACCGGCATTACATCTGCAATAAATAAAACAAAACATTAAGTAATTTAAAAGGAAAAACGAGAAAATCAACAGTCGAAGCAGTGTACAACATAGTTTACCTGCACTTAGGAAGTCCCTCCTCACTGATACTACAGTTTCCTTGCAAACAATAGTTCAGGCAGACAGTAACCTCACATCTTTCACCTACATAATCTCCTATGCAGTGACAAGATGGTTTACTGTCCTCATTCAAAGAACATGCACCGTTATTCAAACAGTATTCTTGACACACATAGACTTCACACCTTTCCCCAGAATAACCAGCATTACATCTGGAACAACGGAAATGTCAGTCAAGGTTTCTTTACTTAATCGAAATCGAATCTTTTTATTAATCAAACAGAAGGAATAGAATATGTTTTACCTGCATTCAGGAAGTTGCTCATCATTGATACTACAGTCTCCTTGCAAACAATAGTCGTCACAGACTGAAACATTGCATCTCTCACCTGTGTAACCAGGTGTGCATTTGCAAACTGATTGTCCATTCAGTTTCACGCCGTGAACACACAACGGTTCATCATACTCTGTAACAATTCTGAATGAGTTGTCGATCACAGAGTTATTTTCCACCAGATTCGTTAGTGCATCACAATCTTTCAATCCCTGAATTTGATCAATAATTTTATAGTTTGCGACTATAGTGACAGGGCTTTCATTTTTCAGCAAAAATAACATTTTTATTTTATAATTATCAGTTTTAATTTTTGGTTCTTCCCACACGCCGCATCTTGAGAACCAGCCCAACGAAATGAGCCCGTTTTTTGAAACGGTCAATGTGTTTGATGGATTGACATCAGCTGTAAATCGGAAACTACTCATTTCGGTCTTGTTTCCTCCATCCAAATCTGCACTGTAAGTAGGGTATTTTAAAAGACTACTAGGTTCATACCAGAACATCTTCTGTGTGTTTTGGTCAATGATCAAACTGTGAGGCTCCAATTTAGTAGTAGTATTGATAGTCAGTGAAACAGTATCAATAACAACTTCTCGATCAGTGCCATTAAATCGAGCTTTCTCTATTGAAGGCTGCGTAAGGTTTGTGTTCATCCAGTATATATACCTGTAAATTGAAAAGCATTTACAAGGATTGTGAACCTGTAGATTCTCATACAAAAAGCGATAACCCCCGTAAACTTAGTCCAATTTTCAAAATGTTTGAAAAAGTTGTAGTTATAATGAAAAATTAGATCTGAACGTTTTTATTTTAAAGAAATATTGCGGTACGATAGAAGTAATTATCATCTCATCATCATTATCATGTTTGTCTTAAAAACTTCCTCGAGCATTTTTATTTTTCTAAATTCAACTATACTAGATTACTTAAAAAGCAACCAAGATTAAGGTATACTGAATGTAACGAGATCAAAATTGTCTCATTTCATGAAGATTTAGGGGGTGGGGGGGGGGGGGGAGCAAAAATGTTATCGTCCAAAACCATATTTCAAAAAGAAAATGTAGACTCTCAACCCTGTCTATCGCACGATAACGGTCGGGGAGTAGGGCATTTTGTATTTGTATTGTTCACCTGGAGGGATGCAGAGCGAGTGGTATGAAACTGATAGCATTTTTGGAAATAATTAATCGCACTGCGTTTCGGTAGTTCACAATCCTCTTATTGTTATAGATATTCAGTTTAGTGCGTAGTTATAATATTTTTTGACTGAATTTCCGTTAGCACGGCTAATCCCAATGGACGCTAGCCAAGATCGCAGGAGATATTATAGAGCAAACGTAAATGTGCATGTTTTTTATAGATGTTAGTAAACATTCAAACTTAAGTAGTAGTTAGTAAACACGTTAACACATTAATAATCGACATCAAATTATCAGACAAGTGATGTGACAAGTGTGTGGAGAAAAAAAACATTATTTTGTGACATTATTTCCCATAAAACGATACAATTTTAGTGTTAGAACCGTGCAAGGGCGATTGTCAGTGTCACTGTTACAGCAGCATTTGTTAATACTTTATGCTGTGCTGTGCTGTGCTGTTCTGTGTGTACCATACCACAAAATAAAAAGGGTACAGAAGGATCGCTTCCGCCATCTTCAAAAATAATTACCTAAACTTGCCAAACTCACTAGGGCTGCTACTGTATTGACTCTGTAGGTTTTATTTGTAACAATATGAAATTTTATTGACACTAGTTGGAATTTTTTTCTGTTCGTCATGAAATGTCAATGTCTCTCATCTATTCATTTAGACTAAACGTGACAGTCGAAACTGTTGTCTAAGCAGACATCAGTTTCGACTGTCACGTGCAGTTTCAAGCGAAACTTGAGATTGCCTATAAACGCAATGTCTATGCCTATAAACGTGTGTGCGTCGTAAAATGGCGGTTTGTTCTGAGTGGTCTCTCTGCTCGGACGCACCGCAGCCTTACGTACTTTGTGACCGTATCGTTACGGTCCGCCGCCGTTTCGTTCTGAAATATTGAGCTTATCGTTCAACTATTCACGGAGGTTTAAAAAATATTGTACATGCGTGAAGATACCCTTTAGGTACCCAAAAGTATAAGAATCAGAATTTCAACTTCTCTAAACATCTATTTTTTTGTACAAGTCCTGCCGTGATTCTTTGGGCACAATGACACTCAAGAGACTGTTTGCGCTGCCTCGAACCTTCTGCTGTAGCCACAACGCGGTATGTTACCGCCTGATTGCTGCGAAGCCGTCCGTGCCTGAATTGGCGAACATGCTAGTACCAAAAATAGAAAAAAATTGTGGAACAATAAGATGGGAGTCCAGCTGCACTCCCATCTTATAGTCCCACAATTTGCCAAAACATGGGTAGAAGTCATGCGCAAGACCAACTGGTTTACTCGTACGTGTTTCCAAACTCTGGGCTGCTATTAAGAAATTCCCAAAGACCAATCAACCTTACCCCCATTCCCATCAGCTGTAGCACTTGTGATTACAAGATCAACAGTTAAAAATTAATTATTATACTATCATGGGTAACGTACCCTCTACAGCTGTCCACGGCAATTTCAGTGGGGATCCCTTCATCCATCTTGATTAAAAGATTCCCGTAAATATTATATTATAATCAGGTTCTAATGAAAACCAGTTAATGCTTCTTTCATTGGTGTCAGTAAAGAAGACTGTTTCTGTAACTGGGTCATAGGCGAGACTATGAATATTTTTTCCATTTCTCTCGGTCAAATATTTATATTCCATGGAGTTTAAGTTATAACTACATATGGCATCGTTGTCGCTTTGTTTGTCCACATAGAGTATCATATTGTGTACGTCATCGTAGGCTAATGCTCCGAGATTTTGAGAATCAAACCGCACAGAGACATGATGCCATTGTCTTCCGTTGTTGGTATAAAATTTTAATAAATCTCTTTCAGCTACAGCAAAATCTGAAATAAAAAATCTTTATCTTTAATATTATAATAGTGAACTATTTGGTTGGTCGTGTGTTCTCAACTCAAGCACTCTTCCCCTCTCTTAATTATTTAAAATCTTTCTGTGCCCGTTAGGGTCAATTATCATTATTTTTCACCTGTATTTGTATACGCTAGGTATGGAAAATGTGAAATTTGAGATTTGAAAGTCATCATCAGCTTTTTCCCAATTATGTACAACAATTCGTAGTCATCTCGAAACCAGTGCTATTATTTGGAATCCCCATGAAGACAAATACAGTCTCATGGTGGAAAAATACAAAATAAATTCTGTAGGTATTTATATTTTAAGCAATATGGGGTTTATCTATTCTACCCGTTAATGTATCCGAGTCTTTTTGTATTGGGCATGGTAGGGTACACTAGGCTGGCGGTTAGAAGGGATGTCGCGTTAGTGATGTACGTGGCGAGGGTGCTGCACGGGCTGGTGCACCATCCAGATGTGCTGGAGGCGCTGTGGCTGTGTGTCCCGGACGGGTATGTGGGGGCGCGCTGCCGCCCCGCTTTGTTAGAGGTGCCAAGGTCTAGGACGAATTTACTAAAGTTTGCTCCGTTGTCAAGGGCCGCACGTTTGATAAATAATATACCATCGGAGGATATATTTCATAGCCTGCCGAAGTTTGTATCAGGAGCGCAAAAGTGCATTGAAGATGGGATACAAATATGACTGACGGACTGACTATTGTTATCGTTAATGTGAATTATATATATATTTTTGTATAGTTATTTTTTAATATTTGTGCTATATGTTTGTTATTGTATGAGGGATATAAGTATGTGCAGTTAGTAAGTGATGAATATAATTATGTGTATGACATCGTATTGGAATTTTCTGTAAGATGTTGTACGTATTGTCATAAATAAATAAAAAAATAAATAAATGTTGGGCTCGACTTCCAGTCTAATTGGATGCACTTGAATAACAGATTTGTACATTTGCCTGCCTGACTTCTACGACCCAGTTACTGGGTAACACGATACCCCTTGATAAAAGTGGTTGTGAGACTTTCTGGCTTCTGATTACCCATAACGACTGTCAAAGATCTACGAATGACAGCCAAGACCAACGCCTTTACGTGCTTTCCGAGGCACGGTGGGGTCTCGGTATGGAATGGATGGTCAAAGCATGGCTTAACTTTGACCGATCGATTTGTACGTCTTTTAGGGTGTTACCAGACCAATAATAATAATAATAATATGTGGGGACATTTTCACACACGGCCATCTGACCCCAAACTAGGGAGACCCTGTACTATGGGTGTCAGACAGCTGATATACATACACAAATACATTTTTTTTTGTAAATACATACATATATAGATAAACAACACCCAGACACAAGGCAAACACAAGTGCTCATCACACAAATGTTTACCCTGGGCGGGAATCGAACCCGCAACACGCTGCGCAGCAGTCGATCGCTCAGTCCCTGCGCAAACTGTGTCGTCAATGTCAAACCAATCGATCGATCGCCGATCGACGGCATCGATCCATGGTAGAATGGATTAATCGACGTTGGTCGATAGTTTCTACCAGACTGTCGACTGTCGACCGACACAACAGGGTCATCTTTGTATACGGATTTTCGAAAAATAAATTACTCTTTTAGTAAAAAAAGCATGAAACGGATTTAAAGTGCAGAATCCGTTATTAAAACCACATGCTAAGTCATAACAGTATAGAATAAAATAATCGGAGAATGTTTACGTTAAGATAAACCAATTCGTGCGTCACATTAAGCAGTGCAGCCTACGCTCTTAACCCAGTTGTTACTGAAACTTTTTTTTATCTCGTCTACAGTATTTTTTTTAGTATTTGTTACCTTGATGCATATAGTAAACATGGAAAAATACAAAAAAAAATCGGAGTTTTCAGGAAAACTCAAAAAATGCGGATCGTTTTAACGATCGGTAGTAATTTGGGGATGTATTTTTGACTTACAGACCCAGGAATGCACAATAAACCTAAATATTTTTTCCCAATCAAATCATTGACGAATTGTTACAATTAGACGATGATGATCCATTTCCAAGAAATATAACCATTTTACGACCAGATAACGCGAATGATGTTGATATCACAGATGAAAATTCTGGTCACGAGGAGTTTGTAACTCTGAACAATCTTCGAGGTTAGATAATTATAGATCTTATTTAAATTATTTTAGGTATTTATATTTTTATATCTAAGTGCTCAGCTAAGAGCTCCTGCTGAGATAGAATACATGTGTTCCGAAAGTGACAAGGACAGTGTACCCTTGTCTGCTTTAGCAAAAAGAAGTCGAACCACCGAAGAACTTCTAATTGTGGAAGGTCGTCAACCTAAACCATCTATATCTAATTCAGCTCCAGTTATTAGCAGTTCCTACGTCTGCCGTTTCTTTTGCTGATTCAAGTTGGATCAGCAAAAGGAACGGCTGACTGTGGAAATCATCCAACTGTACCAAAGAAACAGAATTATACTCTGAGAAATCGCAATAATCCTCACGACCAACCACTGTTATCGAATTATTGGTCAAATATACAAATACTTTCGCGATTGAAAGAATAGAGTGGGCAATAAGACAACGAGTGAAATGAAGTGTTTCCTTGCTCTTTACAGTAGATTACTCAGGTGGACGACCTTCCACAATTAGGGGTTCTTCGGTGCTTCGAATTCTTTTAGCTAAAGCAGACAAGTCACTGTCCTCGTCACTTTATTCTACCTCAGCAGGGGTTCTTAGCTGAGCACCTAGATAGAAAAATATAATATAACAACTGACATGAGAAAATAACATTGATTTATATGAGATATAATTGTATATATCAAACCTGGAAGATTATTCAGAGTTACAAACTTCTTATCACCAGAATCTTCATCTGTGATATCAGCATTCGCGTTATCTAGTGGTAAAATGGTGATATATTTTTTTAAATGGGCCATTATCAACTTGTTGGTCCAATTCGTCAATGATTTGATTGAGAGACAATGGTCTATTAGTATTCCTGGATATGAAAGGATGACATATTACTATTATCCCCATATTACTACAGATCGTTAAAACGATCATCGAGTATAATATCATTTGTTTTTTGTAAAAGATATGACAAGATCAAATTTTATTTCACAGTTTTGTTAGACAGGATATGAATTTATAAAAAACGTACATAAAATATATTTTAATCACAAGTTAGTTTGTAAACACTGACCGTTTTGAAGACATGGTGAAAGTTAATTGCGCTAATACGAATTAAAATACAAAAACACTTCAAAATTATGATCATAAGATAATTATCTATGCACCAAAACACTGTCAAATGATCACTGCTTCGATTGGTAAACAATAAGCAAGAATTATCGCTCTTTATTATTTTTAAATTGAGGGTATTCGCCAGACTGTTTTTTGATCTTTAAAACGATCGGTCGTTGTAAATGGGTAACAACTCGCAGTAGTTCTCAACAAAGATGCACTAATTACTGCTTACTATGGATTAGCCGAATCAATTCTTAGATACGGAGTTATTTTTTGGGGGAATAGCACAGACACTGAAATTGCGTTTCGGGCCCAGAAAAGATGCATTAGATCAATGTTTAGACTGCAAACAACAGATAGCTGTAAATATTATTTTAAGGAAAATAACATATTGACATTGCCCTCATTATACATTTTAGAAGCCATAATATTCATTAAAACTCATCCTAATTTATTTCAACGTTTGTCTGATGTTGTCCCAAGGAATAGACGTGATAATTCCAAACTCAGTGTTCACGGCGCTAAAACAACTCTTATGCGTAAAAGCATCTTTTGCATGGCTCCGACCATATTTAATAAATTGCCCAAATCGTGGAGAACATTGACTATATCTGCTCTTAAATGCAAGTTAAGGACTTTATTAACTAAAAGAACATATTATAGCATTTCAGAGTTTATTAAGGAGGACAATTTTCTTTGTTTTTGAAATGATGATGTTCTTTTAATATTGTGTTTTACTACTACTAGTTACTACTACTACTAAACTCCATATTATATAATGTATTGTTTTATTTTAGACGGAATTAAAATTTGCAATGACTTAATATATTTTTTTATAATTTAATTTCATAATGTAATTTTTGATAAATGTAGTCACGGTTTGTGCTCCATCTCGTCCTGCCAATTTGTACGCCACGTTATGCGGCTCAACATGAGAATCATTAAATATTTAATATCTTGCATGCAATGTATGTACACCATGTTTAGACAAATAAATAAACTTACTTACTTACTTACACAATGGTGTCATAAGATAACGCGAGGTTTATGATCGATCCTGTTTAAACGTAAACAGTTACCGTTAATGTTTATGTTTTAAATTAAAGTTTAATAATTAGATATTGTTTAAAATATGAAACTTATATCTTTATACCGCTTAAAAACATTCACAACACAACACAAACAACAAACAGCACTGCGAATTTTGCGATATGAAATTTTCATATGTTTTACCAAAACTAATTAAAAGTGAATATTTAACCAATTAGAGCACTAAAAAACGTTTATTTTAATGTACCTACCTATAGCATTTTACAAGTGAAGTGCCAATGACGTCGAACGACCGAACTGAAGTCCTCAATTCAGAACACTGTCACACAATTATTCGAATGAATACAGATTAAAAACGGCTTTCAGTGTGTTGGTACATTCATGAACTAATATTAAAACCAAACTTTGTTCCGCTGAACCATACCGTTATCGAAATAGAGCCGAAAATCGAAACGAATCGAGCGAGCGCGAAAATGTTGACCAATCGACCTAAAGCACTCTACGGTTTACGATTATGGCGATTGATCGGCCTAAACTACCCAGTGGGTAGCAACCTACCTAACAAACCTACCCTACTAACCTACTCTACCAACCTACCCTACTAACCTACCCTATAAACCTGCCTTACCAACCTTTTTTTTTTTTTTTTTTGATACGGGGTGGAAAATCCTCATGGATGTCCTCCGCCCTGGGGCGGGCGGAGGGGTCTGTCAGACTCTTACTGACTAAAAACCACCCCGGTGTTCCATCTCACACCTACGTCGGGGGTCGCGGGAACTGGAGATACTTCCGCAACCCCCGGCTGGTGCCGGCCCGCTGCAGCGGGCCACTTCTCGGGTCAGGGGGGGGAGTGAGGTGTTAGACTCCCCCCCGGACGTCTTAGAGGGGCGCGCGTGGAACACTACGCGCCGCCACCTCGGGTCCTGGTGTATGTGGGGGGCGACAGACGTCCCCGAGTCTGCCGCCCCTGGACCCATTTAGGGGGGCCGGAAGAGGGCGTTGTCCGCCCTTCGCCGACGCCCGGTGCGCCTGCTGCGAGCAGGGTGGGAGGTTGAGATCTCCCTTTCCCTTTCCGCAGCCTCCTTCTGCGACATGACACTTTCGCAGAAGGAAACCACCGCGTCCCAGGACTCTGCGCTGTCGACCATCGACTCGACCACGGCCGACAGCGACAGGTCACTGCCTACTTCTGAGACGAGGGCACGGCGCGGCTCCTCCCAAGCGGCACACTCTGCCAGCGTATGCCGCGCCGTGTCCTCCCGGCAGTCGACGCAGTGGTGACACCGGGCGTCCGGCTCCCTGTTTATGCGACACAGGTACTTCCCGAAGCAACCATGCCCCGAGAGCACCTGCGTCACCCGAAACGACAGGGAGCCGTGCCTCCTCCCGAGCCAGCGCTCGAGCACTGGCCGGACCGCCTCGATGATGGCGAGGCCGGCGGTAGGGCGTGAAAGCCTGTCCCGCCATTCCGCCACCAGGACCTCGCGAAGCTGAGACCGACGCAGCTCCATGTGTCGCTGCATCGGTCGCTCGCCCCGCGCCCGCGCTTCCTCGCGCCACCGGAACATTGACGCGAGTACCTTCGCCTCCAGGTCCCAGGGCGGGGATCCGGCCAGTGCACAAGCCGCCTCGTAGGAGACCGTGCGATACCCCCTGATGACTCTGACGGCCATCGCTCGTTGCGGCTTTCGCAGCACGGCGATGCTTCCGGCCGTCAGGTCTGCCGCCCAGATCGGGGCCCCATAAAGGGCCATCGATCGCACGATCCCCACGTAGAGCCGCCTGCAGACGGCGCTCGGGCCCCCCAGATTGGGAAGCAGCGTTGAAAGCGCCCCGGCCGCGCCCAACAACTTGGGCGCCAGCCGCTGGAAATGAGGGCCAAAATCCCATCGGCTGTCGAGCACCAATCCAAGGTACTTCATGGTGGACTCGACAGCTATTCTGGCCCCCCCGACCACGATGTGTGATCCCGGCGGCGGCGCCCGCCGAGGACCGTGAAAGATCACGGCCTCCGACTTGTTGAGGGCCACTTCCAGGCCGAGGTGCCGGATGCGGCTCACCACCTGTGATACCGCAGCCGTCGCCAGCAACGCTGCCTCCCTGTACGAACTCCCCCGGGCCGTGACCAGCGTGTCGTCAGCGTAACACGTCAGGTCCACGCCCGGCTGGAGCTCGCCCCTCAGCACCCAGTCGTACCCGATGTTCCACAGGGGCGGTCCTAAGACGGAACCCTGCGGAACACCGCACGACATGCGGCGCTGGTGCTCGCCATCACGTCCCACGTAGGTGACACACCTCTCGGACAAATAAGCCCCAACTATGCGGCGGAGGTAGGAAGGCACACGATGATAGCGCAGTGCCTCCCGTACACAACTCCAGGGCAGGGTGTTGAACGCGTTGGAAATGTCCAAGGACACCGCCAACATTACCCCGCCCCGGGACACCGCTTCCTCCGCCAGGACTCTCACCCTTGATACAGCGTGTATGGTGGAGCGCCCATGCCGAAAGCCATACTGGCTCTCGTCCAGGTCCGGCCCCTCTTCGCACAAGTGGCCGACGAGGCGGGCTGCGATTATCCGCTCAAACAGCTTTCCCACCTCGTCTAGCAGCACTATGGGCCGGTACGCGGACGGAGAGTCCGCAGGGCGCCCCGCCTTCCTGAGCAGGACCAGACGACCAGATTTCCACAATGTGGGAAACTGGCCCCGCTCAAGGCACGCCGTAAACAGTCCTCTAAGTTGGGGCTCTAGCTCCTTCAGAGCGAGGGCCAACGCAAGGCCGTGAATCCCGTCGGGCCCCGGAGCCACATTCTTGGCCCGGAGCCGCAGCACGGCCGCCCCCATCTCTGCCTGTGTCACCTCTGGGACGCTGACGGCGTTCCCCTCTGTGGACTCTGCGTCTGTGGGCAAAGCCATCGGCGGTGGAGTACGCTCCGCTCGTGCCGGGAAGAGGGCTGAGACAACCTCCTCCAGCAGCTCTGGTTGGAGACTCCCCGTGAGCGGGGGCGCCGCAGACCGAAGTTTCCCTCGAACCGCTTGATATGGGCGCCCCCACGGATCCCGGTTTAGGGTCTCCAACATCTCCTCCCTGGCTTGCGTCTTCGCATCGCCGATGGCCAGACACAGAGTCCTCTTAGCCGCGCGGTACACCTCATACAGCGCGGCTTCTTCGTCCGGGACCCGACGACGTCTCCTCCGGTATCGGGTGTACCGGCGTCTGACCGCTACGCACTCAACGCGCATACGTGCGATCTCGGCCGACCACCAGTACACCTGGCGCCCTGCTGACTGTGCGTGGACCCGGGGCATGGACGCGTCGCAGATTTGCGTCATCGCCCCGCGGAACCACAGCGCCTCCAGTTCGACGTCGACGGGTCCGTTCGTCTCCGACTCCCGGAACCAGGCCTGGACAATGGCGGCCTCCTCGAGAAGTTCCCTGTTCATGCGCTTACGAGCCCAGCGCGGACCGTTCGTTCGTGGGGCCGATGGACTGCGGCCGCCCGCGGTCTGGGCGAAGACGTCGAAACGGATGTAACGATGATCCGACAACGTCTCCACCTCCACGGCGACACGCCAGTCGCGGACACGGCTCGCGACAGCAGGGCTAGCGAACGAGACGTCCACTATTGACCCGCCCCGCTGCCGCACGCACGTGTGAACCTCACCCCGATTCAGAACGGCCAAGCCAGTCGTGACCGCCCACTCCTCCAGCACCTCACCCCGAGCATCGGTCACCGGAGATCCCCACGCCGCAGACTTGGCGTTGAGATCCCCCAGCAACAGCACCGGGCGAGGGTGAAGACGGCCTACGACGGCACCCAACTCAACAAGGAACCTCTCGAAGTCGGCGAGGCTCTTGTTGGGCGAAAAATACGCACCAACTATGCCAATGCCGTCCGCGAGGGCGGCTACCCAGCCGTGTCCTCGGGACGGGTTGACAAAAGCCCCGCCAATGATGGCCACCAAGCCGTCCAAGTCTCCCACCCAGTTATCCCTGGGGGGGACGAAGTACGGCTCGGCGACCACAGCCACGTCAATCGACCACTCTGCCATGCTCTGGAGGAAGAGGTCCTGAGCTCTGGCAGAGTGGTTGATGTTGCCCTGGAGGAAATGGTACAGCGCCATTTATGCGCAGTCCATTCCCTCCGGGTTCGCACCATTCCTAGGCCGGGAGTCGGCCGATGAGGCGCCAGCCTGCGAGGGGGGTAAAGGGCCCCCAGCAGCCTTGGCGCCCCGTCTCTTCCTGGGGGGCGCACAGGCCTTTCCACCCGCTGTGTGCCCAGCGGGCCTCCCTGCAGCTGTACAGAGGCTGCAGTTTGGCGCCGCGGAGCACTGGGCCGCCTTGTGGCCGGGCTGACCGCAGCGATAACACTGATCGCTGCGATCGACTTGGCCGGTGCACCGAGCCTTGACATGCCCAATGTCAAGGCAGCGGAAGCACCGCATAACCCTGGGTTGCAGCAACTTCGCCCTCGCTGCAACCCACCCCACCAACAGACGCCCAGCATCAGCGACTTTGTTGGCCGCCGCCACCGGACACCGCACCCAGATCGCGCCGAGCCCGGAAGCGTCGACGCGAATCTCGCCCGTCCGCACGTCTGCAGGCGGACATCCACCGACACGGGCGACGGCCGCCACGACCTCATCCGGAGTAGTCGAGTCGTCCAGACCGTCAACGCGCAGCTCGGCGGTCTTCGTCGGCCTGGACACCCGGACGTCCTCCGGGTTGAGGACTTCCCTCAACTTGGCGGCCAAGATGTCCGCCTTTTCGCCGCTAGAGGCACCCGACACCTCCAGCAGCCGCGCCCCCGTGATCGCCGGCCTCATCTTGAAGCCGGACGGTGTGCCAAGGTCGGGGAACGCGACTTTGGCCTTTGCCTCCAGTAAGACCGCCTTATAAGAAAGGCCCCTTTCGACGGCTCCGGGCTGCAGCGTAATGACTACAGCCGCGGAGCGTGGGGCTCTGACCATACGCGGCCGTTGGGCCTTCTTAGGTGCCGGTGCTGGCGGCGCCGGTGCCGGTGGTTGTGTCTTCTTTTTCTTCTTCTTTCGGCGACGGCGGCCGTTCTTACCGGCCTCCATCCAGCCGTCCGTCTCCTCAGTGGGTGCGGGCGCGGTCGTAGAGGCCGCAGTCGACCGGGAAGTGGGCGCGGACGTACCCGCCGCGGGCTTGCCGGTTCCTTCTGCGGGCTTTTTGGGCCCCTTTCCGGTATTTTTCGGCAAAGCCGCCGCCGCGGCCGCAGTTGCGGGCACAGGGCCCGGCTTAGCGGGCACCGAGCCCGGCTTAGCGGGCGTCTCCTTCCTCCGTTTGTCCGCATTAAGCGGTGGACGGAGGGTTTCGGGAGGGAGTAGCCTGCCCTCCAAAGCCTCCAGCCGGGCCCCCACCATCTTCCCACACTGCATCATGCAGATGCGGGCAATCTTCTCTACCTCCGCATCCGCTAAAGCACGGGTTGATGATGGGGCTGGTGACGACGCTGAGGCCGCGACGGTAGAAGCGCCAGCGGGCACGGCGACGGGAACTGCTCTCTGGGCGGCAAATTGCCGCTTGAGGTCCTCTAGCTCGGAGCGGAGACGGCTGTTCTCCTCCCACAGCTTCGCCGTCTCATCAGTGCTCGTGCGTTTTACGAGGACCTCAACCGCCTCCCGAATATCATCAGCCGCCTCCTTCAGGGCGCGCGTGAATGTGCCCTTCAGGTTGCCTGATTTCGTAGCAACCTTCAGGACGACACCCACGCCGTCCAGAACTTGGCGACTGAGCGCCACCGCCGAAACACCCTCGCCGGCTGCCAGCCGAACTTCGCGCCGCTCTCGAGCCTGTCGGGACAACTCGGCGACTTCGCCTTCCGCGACAGCTTTTCGCTGGGCCCGTTTTGCGGCATTCGCCTCCGCCCTGTTTGACCCCAACCCCAAGGAGCCGTCACTTAGGTCCGCGATGGAGGGCCCAGAGTCGCTCGCCATGCTCTCCACGTTGTCTGACGGAGCCGGCGTATCGGGCCGAGACACCGGTACGAACCGGCCCCGCCCATCGCGCTCCGATAAACGAGCGGGGGCTCCACTCGCCACCGCGCGACCTCTCCCTCTACGTGCCGCTGGCACTTTCGGGGCCGACAGGTTCTCCTCGCTGGAGGAGAGACCCATTGGTCCCGATCCCAAGCTCCGCGGGCGCTTCCTGAAAGCGCTCGCCGCCGCCGCTTTCTTGGCGGTGGCCACCTCCTCATCGCGCAGGCGCTCCAGGCTAACCTGGAGCTCCTTTTCTCGCTTGCTGTCTACTTTCTCCGCGCTTCGCACGCTCGTCACCGATGCGACATCAGACATTAATGCCGCATCCACCTCTTCCTCTTTTGTTGATTGGTTTTTTATATTGAATTCCATTTTGTTCCCACGAGTAGTGGGGGATTTATTCAGTCCACCTAGTTAACCCCCTGTCCCTAGGTAAGTGGTGTCATTTATTTCCCAACCCCGAGGTCCCACTGGCCCCTGGCTGGGGGTGCGCTAACGACTGATGCGCCACCTACAACTACAAAGTTGCAAGTGACACTACTCCTCAGCCATCCATACCCTCGCCACGCACCAAAACTTGGTATTAGAGGAATTTATTATAGAGGTTCTCTTCCTCGCGGCCCAGGCGGTTAAGCCAAGACCCTCGTCCCGTTCCAAGTCACAAGATGTGAGCTCTTCACGGATTACGATTTCGACGGGTGCAGTCGGGAGAAAGGTTCTCCCGCTGCCAGCCCGTAGGCAGGGTAAGTGCACTACGAGCGCCGCCCATGCTTCACCACTGTGTCCTCTGCTTAAATCAGAGGGACACGTGAAAAAACGCCCCTTTTCGGCCCAGATTGGGCCCCACCTCCACGAGCCTGAAGCTCCCCCCCCCACGCAGAAATTCGCCACAGCCAATATTCTCGAGAATATTGACTGTACCCAGGGTGCACCGGCCCGATCACTGCTCTTTCCCCCGAACGTATTCGAAAGGAACCAGCAGCAATCAGGCACACGAGGAGGTTTTCTGCACGCACCCCTGCCTTACCAACCTACCCTAGCTTCGTACCAGTCTATTTTTTTCAGATTTTATCACCATTTAAACTTTTCCTGGAATTTCACAAATCTTTCAAGATCAAACCAAATCGGTTCAGCCTCGTGTTTTAGCAGAAGATAGAAGAGTGTTATCCGCTATGTCGCGCCCACACAATGTTTACACGAAAATTTAATAACATACTGTGTTACAATTTATTAAAAATTTTAAAAAGAGAAGTGTAACCGAAGGTATGTACATAGTTGGGGCTACTGAACGCATTCTAACTGACGGAGACTGTATTGGAGCAGTGATTTATCTGTTAGAAAGTCTTTTTTAAAGTATTAGCACTTGTTTACTAATAGATTATGAAAATTCTTTTTAAAAACAGACTTACCTCAAGCCTGCCCTTATCCTGTCTACAAAATTTCATTAAGGATAATTACTTATCGACAAAATTTGACTAGACGAAACTGTTGTTGGTATAGTCCCTTGAAACACTTGGTTATAATGAAACACAGCTCTCGTACTCACCCCAAGAGTGCGCCAACCCCACGTGCAGCGCTACCAACGCCAGCACACACTGCAGTCTACACATTTCATACTTCATAAATACTGAGTATTGTTAATAGTAGTAGATGATGCGTCCTCCTCTGCTGATCGCTCGAGTATTACAGAAAAACGCTTATTTTTCTCATATATAGCTCTCTTCACTACGGGCTTGTTGTTTATCGAAATAAAATTAGTGCCTACTTTGCGCTACAAAGCAGATAATGACTTAGGGTCAGCTCACACCGAGACGCGACGTGACTAGACGCGCGACTAGAACTTTTTGGCTTAATATGCCAAAAAGTTAACTAAGTAACTAAGTTACCTTTTTTTATAGCCTATTTTGTGTCAAAGTCAAAGCGTTTATTTCAATTAAACCATTTACAGGCACTTTTGAATTGCCAAAGAGTCAGTCAGTGTGACAGAAAGTTGAAGGTAGTTGCTCGTTCCAAAACATAGGTAGATCTCTATTGAGAAGAACGAGCAAGAAACTCCACGTACACTCTTTTTACCCGACTGCTCCAGAAGGAGGGTTATGTTTTTCGGGTGTATGTATGTATGTATGTTAATTTATTTGGCACGCTCTGTAGCCTAAACGGCTTGATAGATTGTAGCTTGAGAGGTGTCGTTTCATTCGTCTTAATTGTGTGAGTGACACTGGGTATATCAAATTTATATAAATTAAACTGTCCGATTTTCGGCGACATATTCGTGTTTAAAAAAAAAGTTTTTACCACAAAACCTATCGAGTCAAGTATCAAAATAAAGGGTTTTATAAATAACTTACAAATATACATACAACTAATATGTTTAAAATGTAATTTGGAATGAGAAATGCTATAAAACAACAAATAAATTAAGGTTGATTCCATTTAACTTGAGTTCCTTTACGTCGATTTTGAGAGTATATTGCTCTTGTAAAATATTGCTATTTTATGCTTTCTAATACCGGTACGTTGAGTTTAGTTAATAAGCACAGTCAGGATATAAAAATAAAAGCCAGGATCATTAAAATAATGTTTTATTATTTGTAGTACTTATTACTTCTTCTCAAACAAAGAATCTTTCTGTATAATATATAATTATTTGTTTTTAATGTTTAGCTACACTATAATTTACTTTATATAATTTCTAGACGTTAGTAGACGAAAAAAATTAAATGTTTTCGAGAATATGGCGATTTAGCGTTACGTATCATCTGATTACACCGATTTCTTGCAGCTTTGAAGAGGTTCTGAGAGGTTCAGAGGTATTATCTTCATTTCGATCCTTTTTTAACTCAAGATTCTTGCGGCTCATCGCCATGCAAATCCCTGTCGTCATTTAGGACAGACGAGAGGAAAATGAGGCCATGGTGGAAAAAGCCAGGTGCAGAACACTGATCATGAGTGGACACAAGAGAGGGACAGGTCGTTAAGACTAAGTCGAGCTACGTGTCATCCCCTGAGATATTCAAACGAGTAGGTTGCCGAAAAAGAACATAAGAGACTAAGAGACCCGATGATATGTAAGAGTTTACGGAAACGAGAGGTTGGTTGCGGAAGGTCCGTGTTGAAATTGCCCATGATGACACAATGTGTATATCTGACCCTACTGATTTTCAAGGTTGGAAAATTAATCAATGGTGGGCGGACATTAGACAACACCAAACTAAGTAGCGTTTTAACACCTTTAATATGAATATAATTAAATAGCAACACAACCTCCTCCCTTTCCATTTCTATCGGTACGGATAAAAATGAAACTGGGAAGAGGGTAGATGGTAGAAAGGTTTGAGCCCACTCTTACAAATCAGAACGGCGTGAACGTTGGCGTTAGAAACGGTGTCTTACAGATCACTGTAAGACTATGTTAAATGGCGACTACATCCCTCACCTCCGTTTTGCCGATGATGCAGTCGTCATGGCTGAGTCGATGGAGGATATAAAAACTATGCTCAGGGACCTCAGTAACGTTTCTCAACAGGTGGAAAATGAATATGGTCAAGACGAAAATTATGTCGAATGTCCATGTTCCATCCGTAAACTGTCCTACTAGGTAGGTGCAACTTCGACAGAGAGGCCGCCCGAAGAATCCAAATCGGATGGGCAGCGTTTGCGAAACTACGAGATATATTTTCGTCCAAAATTCCACAGTGCCTAAAGACGAAGGTTTATAACCAGTGTGTTTTGCCAATGTCGACTTATGGTACAGCGACGTAGTCCTTAACTGCTGGCCTCCTGCAGAAGATCAAAGTCACGCAGCGAGCAATGGAGAGAACTATGCTCTGAGTTTCTTTGCGCGATAAAATCCGGAACTAGGAAATCCGCCGAAGAACTAAGATCACCGACATAGCTCTCAAAATGTTTAAGTTAAAGTGGCAATGGGCAGGCCACATCTCTCGAAGAACCGATAACCGATGGGAAAGAAAGGTTCTTGATTGGCGACCACGAACAAGAAGACGCATCGTTGGTAGGCCTCCGACCAGATGGACGGACGACATTGTTCAGGGCGCGGATAACCGATGGATGCAAGCGGAAGGTTTCCGCTCATTGTGGTGTCCTATGGGGGAGGCCTTTGTTCAGCAGTGGACGTCCTCCGGCTGATGATGATGATGACAGATCACTGTAGTAACTTGGCACACATCGAGCATTGTTATGGCAGACATTAAACAAATTTTAATGGTCTTTCTGTTGGCTGAAGCTCCGACGCACAAAGTCACCAAGGATGTCGGTTAATGAACTAAAAGTAAGCATGGAAGTTAAATAAATATGCGACTAAGTTATAACTAAACCTTTTGGTGCTACACCAATTAATACATAACATCATGGAAGAGAAAACATATATGTAATACAAAAAAAAAACATACTAGACACACTTTAGGTTTATCGTGTAGGAGTACCGTAAAAATACTACTTTTATTTAATTTTTTCGACTAAACTTTGAGAGTTTTGGACGCAAAACTGATGCAGAAGGGACGCAGTCTGCGTCCAAAACTTTCAAAATTTAGTCGAAAAAATTAAATAAAAGTAGTATTCTATAAAATTAAAAAAGGCATATACTAAAAGATAGATAATAAAATTGTCTGTAAGATAGTGTAAATTTCGGATAATTATACCTGGTAGATTTTGTGTGATTGTCAATGTTTTGTCCGCATCAGACACAACTTCACGAGTTAATTAAACTATTTAATATGAACTTAATCAAAAATATTCACTTTCTATATGAGTCAGAGAATGTTCTAGTTTAACATATATTTTTTTCAAATCATTTACACTGCACATTTTGACGTGATTGTCAGTTTAAAATCTGTAAAAGTCGTTTAATAGCCCCTTAAGGGAGTAAAAACGGGACAGAAATAGTAGACACGACGTAGGGATAAAAGTAGCAAGGCAAGGTTCTCGGCTCGATGTAAAGGTAACCATTCTAAATTAATTCACTGCGAAAACTAAAAAAAGTAAAATAAAAAAATTCTTTAAAAAAACAAAAAACCCGTCTGCGTAAAATATCGTTAGTAAATTAGGTAACTCAAAAGATAGAAATAAGTGAAAATTTAAATATTTTTTTGATTTTGAATGATTGTTGTTGACAGTGTTCACAAAGGCAGGAGGCATCAAGTTAAGTTTAGACACTTTCAACGGATTTGATAACAAAATACATTATGTACATTTTTGATGCCTCCGACTGCGTTTGTGAACACTGTCAACAACGATCATTCAAAATCAAAAAAATATTTTAATTTTCACTTATTTCTATCTTTTGAGTTACCTAATTTACTAACGATTTTTTACGCAGTCGGGTTTTTTGTTTTTTTTTAATCAAGTTTTTTACAGAGTACTCGTTACATGAATGAATATTGTGTCTTCTATGTGGAAACTATGAAAATAGTCTAGCAATACAAAACATAAAAAAGAAGCAAGATAAAGTCCATGGCAGTTAAGAGCTGACCAATCTCTACTGACAGCGTCCGTTCACGAACATGACGCGTGGATCAGAAGTTGACATGCTGCACAGCACGACGCAGCGATGCTTCGCCGATGATGCTTACTAAGTTTCGCGTCTTTACGTGGCTTGCGGCATCGCGATGTCTTTCGCGGCATGTCGTGTCACAGTGTGTGCTGACTTTTAAAATAATAAAATCCAATGATCATTGGAATTTCCGAAGTCCATTATCTGGAACCACGACCTATAGTTTATCAATATAAATTCTTACTACTTACATATTGCAAAGGAGGTAATTGTGCTCGTGGCGAGAAATCACTTTATTATCACAAATGGTTTAAAAAAAAAGACAAGTGCGTCATTAGGGCTAAAGGGAAATATTAGCAAAATTACCACTAAATTATTTTTCTTCTCAAATATGACGTCTAATGAAAATATTAAAGACAATTCGAGAAATGAAATACAGCACAATATTGTCTCGTAGGTAGTCTTAGTAAGCATAATGCTCTGATGTAACGTACTTACATTTTACTAGTTTTCTATTTTTAGTTTTTTTTTAGTTTTTTTTTTCTAGTTTTTATTAATTGAAATAAAAATAGAAAATCAACAAGTTTCATTCTTCCATAAATGTATATGGACGAATAAGTATCCACCACTCCCTTTCTAGCCATAATAATAATAAATTGTTGTAGAAGTGTTTCAGAAACGCTTTGATATCACGATAACGAGACGGCAGCGATAACAAGAATGATTAAGCTCGCATCAGTTCTTGACTCCCCAGAGGATGGCAAACCGTTAGACATCGGATTGCATGGATGTATGATTATTAATAATAATATCATTTATTTCAGGTAACAAAATGACCTATAACATATATACCTTACAGACTATCATACATATTTATGTATTGTGTGTATTATGTATGTGTCACTAGTTAATAAAAATTGTACGTTGTTTCATAGCTAATAGTTTTATAGAATTTCGTTTCATATATTTTTTTTTTAATAATTTCGTTTCATAGAATAATCAATACGCAGTGTACTTACTTTAGAGATTTTTAAATCATTGATTTTTGTTTCACATAAAGTTTATTGTTAGAATAATCATACCATAGAATAACAAATCAAATATTCTTTATCCTTATATTTTTTATTTAATATGTAACTTATTCCCAAGAATGGGAGTCTCAGTTCTAACCAAACTTACTGCGCGTGCGTGCAAGCATCCATGCAGCATGCAAGCCAGCATGCAGCGTGTAAGCAAGTATGCAGCATGCAAGCAAGCATGCAAACAAGCATGCAGCAGGCATGGTTTCTGTCACGGCTCCGGCGGTCCCACGGGAGCTTATCGTCGCAGATGTGTTTTACGCTCACCACCGCGGCTTTGGTTTGCTAGCTGGCTGCGCCGGCCAGCTTCAGCCACGGCGGCGAGCGTTAAAACCACATGCTCCTCACCTTGCGGGCCGCCTTGCCAGCACGCCTACGCAGATTTAAATTACACTCTAGGGGTAGGGCAGACAAAACTACGTAGAGTCGGTTTCGCAGCGATTCGTTTCTGTCATTAACTTTGGTAGCACTTCATATTGACTTTTTAAGACAACATTTTTGTTATTGTCTATTTAAATCTATACATTTTTGTTGAAATAAATTCCATGGAAAAATAGAACAAACAAACAATATTCGTTAAAAAATAATTCTACTGTTTGATAGGTTTGTTAAACAAAAAATGTGTTTAAAAATTCATTGAATTGTGTTTCTGTCAAATATTTTTCATTAAAGTAGTTGTCGAGTAAAGTCTTTGAAACAATAATAGTCGAAATAAAAATACGAGAACCAAGTATCATGTGAAACATTTTCTGGAAAACGAAATTCTATGAAATTTCTGTCTGCGATACAAGGGGACACCGTTAATTAACTATTACACACGAAGAGACGGAGTCGTGTTGCGCTGCCGCTGCGTGGTGTTGCGTGGCCTTCCGCGGAATCGCCGATACGCGACACCCTTCGACCAAAACTCATTTTTGAGGAAGGTCTCAATGTAATGATTCGGCATTCGCACAACAAATGTATGTATGTATGTATAGTCATCATTTTCCTACCCATGTTCTCATGTTACTTGGGGTTGGCACATTATGTTTTCTTCTTCCATTTCGTCATATCAACTGTCATGCTTTCACTGACTTCCTTTTCTTTCAAATCATTCTTGACACAATCCGTCCATCTTTTCTTTGACCTTCCTCTCCCTCTCCATTCATTCACATTAATATTCATAAATCTTTTGGTCAAATGCTCTTCATTATCACCTATGTATGATTATTATAGTGCTGTATCTACTTGAGAGGAATGCATTCGAACGGTTACGAGTAGCAAGAGGTTGGAAGAAGCAAAAAATGTTTAAGATGTACGATACATTTGTAAAAAAATCAAGGCCCTTACATAAAATGATAAACAATTAGTTGCGTTAAGATCAATTGTTGCTATAACATTTTTGAAAGTCGATTAATATTTAGTGTAAAATCAATGTTATTCTCATGTTCAGTAAATATCTTTTTACGTGACTGCCGGAGGAGGCGAATAATTTACAGAATATCTTGTAGTTATTTTAGTATATAATATTAACAAATACCTACGAATCTCTGTGATCGATACCGCCGATGATACCGACTCTGATTCTAAGTGATAGTTCGCACTTTTTGAATCTTTCAAAATCTGCTTTAGACTAGTGAGTTGAACTATATAGTAGGTAGGTATTATTAAAGTCAGTGAGCCTTGAGAATAAAGTTAAAAAGAAAAAATAGTTCTGGCTAACTTAACACGCACGGCGCGGCACACTGAACTAGTGATTTAAAACAATAAAAGGTCTTCTCTTTTCTTGATTTTTTACTAACAAGCGGATAACTGTTTCTCATCGAAACATAAGTGTAGAAATAAATACTGCCATGCATGGGCGGAGGCATAAAACGAATGCTCCATGCATTTGGCCTACACTGACTTACTTGACAAAATTCATGTTGGTACCAAATTGCCTAATAATCTCTCAGCTCTCGTCATTTAGCCAATCCTTTTCCCAATTCTGTTGGGGTCAGCTTTCAGTCTCATTCTAGATACCAGATAGGTACTACCATTTTTACGGAAAGTGGCTGCCTACTGCTCTCAAAACTTACCACAATTATATCCGTTAGTAAATTATATAGGGTTAATTGGCAGATTTTCGGGCTGCTGACTACCAGTAATACTTGTTAAGATCTACGAATGACAGCACACCAACAGATCAGATCTACTGTCGGCCTAGCATATCTTCTTTTTGAGATATGAAGAGGTCTCACTATTAACCCATCTCATGATAGGATAAAATGTTTGGGATTTCATGCTTTACGAAAATAAAACACTTTATAAAATGACATGAGGATTTATTAAAAACTAAAATGAATGCGTAGCTAAGGTGAGAAGACAACTCATTCCGGAAACGCTATTTATTACGTTATAATACTTTATTATTAGTTGACTTAACCCATTTTTTAATAAAATACTTCAGCAAATTAAAGCTTTAAAGAGTCAAGTACCGATGTAGGTAATTTTTATTGTTAGTAGAATGCATATATGCCGCCCGAGAAGTTCCAATATGATTAAAACTGTCACATTGGTTTAAAGCAAATATAGATCTTGACATTATAAGAGGTGCAAACGACATTCAACTTTAGGGTGATAAATAAATAACTAGGATGACTGTTCATACTTGAAAGATGACCGGAAACTTTTTATAACGAAAGCAAAACAGTAAACGGATGCAATAACCACTAGGACAAAATGAGTAAAGCACGCTGGCGTCTACCATGGTTATCTTATTAATACTTATCGAATAAAGGTCTGTTGTTAACATGGAGCCTATAGAAGTATAACCTTTTTTTTAATTCGACCTCAAATAAAATTACTGGCGCAAGTAGGCCTAATTAATTATAAACAATTACTTCATACTTGCAACAATACCCAAAATTTTTTGTCGTTTACACGCTTTTGAGAGTATTAGTTCAACGTCCCTTCCTCTTGTGTAAAAATCTTGAAAAAATTGACAAAGTCATGTTTTAGAGTTATCTTTATCTCTGTTGAGTACTGAGTAGGACTCTTAGTGAAAGTGATAATACCGTGTTTGGCAGTTTCACATCTAGATCCCTCGTAATCACCAACACATTGACAAACTGGCTCACTCTCCTTATTCAAAGAACAGATACCGTTATTCGAACAATATCTATAGCACACATCAAGTTCACACCGTTTCCCCAAATAACCGGCATTACATCTGCAATAAATAAAACAAAACATTAAGTAATTTAAAAGGAAAAACGAGAAAATCAACAGTCGAAGCAGTGTACAACATAGTTTACCTGCACTTAGGAAGTCCCTCCTCACTGATACTACAGTTTCCTTGCAAACAATAGTTCAGGCAGACAGTAACCTCACATCTTTCACCTACATAATCTCCTATGCAGTGACAAGATGGTTTACTGTCCTCATTCAAAGAACATGCACCGTTATTCAAACAGTATTCTTGACACACATAGACTTCACACCTTTCCCCAGAATAACCAGCATTACATCTGGAACAACGGAAATGTCAGTCAAGGTTTCTTTACTTAATCGAAATCGAATCTTTTTATTAATCAAACAGAAGGAATAGAATATGTTTTACCTGCATTCAGGAAGTTGCTCATCATTGATACTACAGTCTCCTTGCAAACAATAGTCGTCACAGACTGAAACATTGCATCTCTCACCTGTGTAACCAGGTGTGCATTTGCAAACTGATTGTCCATTCAGTTTCACGCCGTGAACACACAACGGTTCATCATACTCTGTAACAATTCTGAATGAGTTGTCGATCACAGAGTTATTTTCCACCAGATTCGTTAGTGCATCACAATCTTTCAATCCCTGAATTTGATCAATAATTTTATAGTTTGCGACTATAGTGACAGGGCTTTCATTTTTCAGCCTAAATAACATTTTTATTTTATAATTTCGTTCTTCCCAGACGCCGCATCTTGAGAACCAGCCCAACGAAATGAGCCCGTTTTTTGAAACGGTCAATGTGTTTGATGGATTGACATTAGCTGTAAATCGGAAACTACTCATTTCGGTCTTGTTTCCTCCATCCAAATCTGCACTGTAAGTAGGGTATTTTAAAAGACTACTAGGTTCATACCAGAACATCTTCTGTGTGTTTTGGTCAATGATCAAACTGTGAGGCTCCAATTTAGTAGTAGTATTGATAGTCAGTGAAACAGTATCAATAACAACTTCTCGATCAGTGCCATTAAATCGAGCTTTCTCTATTGAAGGCTGCGTAAGGTTTGTGTTCATCCAGTATATATACCTGTAAATTGAAAAGCATTTACAAGGATTGTGAACCTGTAGATTCTCATACAAAAAGCGATAACCCCCGTAAACTTAGTCCAATTTTCAAAATGTTTGAAAAAGTTGTAGTTATAATGAAAAATTAGATCTGAACGTTTTTATTTTAAAGAAATATTGCGGTACGATAGAAGTAATTATCATCTCATCATCATTATCATGTTTGTCTTAAAAACTTCCACGAGCATTTTTATTTTTCTAAATTCAACTATACTAGATTACTTAAAAATCAACCAAGATTAAGGTATACTGAATGTAACGAGATCAAAATTGTCTCATTTCATGAAGCTTTAGGGGGTGGGGGGGGGGGGGAGCAAAAATGTTATCGTCCAAAACCATATTTCAAAAAGAAAATGTAGACTCTCAACCCTGTCTATCGCACGATAACGGTCGGGGAGTAGGGCATTTTGTATTTGTATTGTTCACCTGGAGGGATGCAGAGCGAGTGGTATGAAACTGATAGCATTTTTGGAAATAATTAATCGCACTGCGTTTCGGTAGTTCACAATCCTCTTATTGTTATAGATATTCAGTTTAGTGCGTAGTTATAATATTTTTTGACTGAATTTCCGTTAGCACGGCTAATCCCAATGGACGCTAGCCAAGATCGCAGGAGATATTATAGAGCAAACGTAAATGTGCATGTTTTTTATAGATGTTAGTAAACATTCAAACTTAAGTAGTAGTTAGTAAACACGTTAACACATTAATAATCGACATCAAATTATCAGACAAGTGATGTGACAAGTGTGTGGAGAAAAAAAACATTATTTTGTGACATTATTTCCCATAAAACGATACAATTTTAGTGTTAGAACCGTGCAAGGGCGATTGTCAGTGTCACTGTTACAGCAGCATTTGTTAATACTTTATGCTGTGCTGTGCTGTGCTGTTCTGTGTGTACCATACCACAAAATAAAAAGGGTACAGAAGGATCGCTTCCGCCATCTTCAAAAATAATTACCTAAACTTGCCAAACTCACTAGGGCTGCTACTGTATTGACTCTGTAGGTTTTATTTGTAACAATATGAAATTTTATTGACACTAGTTGGAATTTTTTTCTGTTCGTCATGAAATGTCAATGTCTCTCATCTATTCATTTAGACTAAACGTGACAGTCGAAACTGATGTCTAAGCAGACATCAGTTTCGACTGTCACGTGCAGTTTCAAGCGAAACTTGAGATTGCCTATAAACGCAATGTCTATGCCTATAAACGTGTGTGCGTCGTAAAATGGCGGTTTGTTCTGAGTGGTCTCTCTGCTCGGACGCACCGCAGCCTTACGTACTTTGTGACCGTATCGTTACGGTCCGCCGCCGTTTCGTTCTGAAATATTGAGCTTATCGTTCAACTATTCACGGAGGTTTAAAAAATATTGTACATGCGTGAAGATACCCTTTAGGTACCCAAAAGTATAAGAATCAGAATTTCAACTTCTCTAAACATCTATTTTTTTGTACAAGTCCTGCCGTGATTCTTTGGGCACAATGACACTCAAGAGACTGTTTGCGCTGCCTCGAACCTTCTGCTGTAGCCACAACGCGGTATGTTACCGCCTGATTGCTGCGAAGCCGTCCGTGCCTGAATTGGCGAACATGCTAGTACCAAAAATAGAAAAAAATTGTGGAACAATAAGATGGGAGTCCAGCTGCACTCCCATCTTATAGTCCCACAATTTGCCAAAACATGGGTAGAAGTCATGCGCAAGACCAACTGGTTTACTCGTACGTGTTTCCAAACTCTGGGCTGCTATTAAGAAATTCCCAAAGACCAATCAACCTTACCCCCATTCCCATCAGCTGTAGCACTTGTGATTACAAGATCAACAGTTAAAAATTAATTATTATACTATCATGGGTAACGTACCCTCTACAGCTGTCCACGGCAATTTCAGTGGGGATCCCTTCATCCATCTTGATTAAAAGATTCCCGTAAATATTGTTTTTATAATCAGGTTCTAATGAAAACCAGTTAATGCTTCTTTCATTGGTGTCAGTAAAGAAGACTGTTTCTGTAACTGGGTCATAGGCGAGACTATGAATATTTTTTCCATTTCTCTCGGTCAAATATTTATATTCCATGGAGTTTAAGTTATAACTACATATGGCATCGTTGTCGCTTTGTTTGTCCACATAGAGTATCATATTGTGTACGTCATCGTAGGCTAATGCTCCGAGATTTTGAGAATCAAACCGCACAGAGACATGATGCCATTGTCTTCCGTTGTTGGTATAAAATTTTAATAAATCTCTTTCAGCTACAGCAAAATCTGAAATAAAAAATCTTTATCTTTAATATTATAATAGTGAACTATTTGGTTGGTCGTGTGTTCTCAACTCAAGCACTCTTCCCCTCTCTTAATTATTTAAAATCTTTCTGTGCCCGTTAGGGTCAATTATCATTATTTTTCACCTGTATTTGTATACGCTAGGTATGGAAAATGTGAAATTTGAGATTTGAAAGTCATCATCAGCTTTTTCCCAATTATGTACAACAATTCGTAGTCATCTCGAAACCAGTGCCATTATTTGGAATCCCCATGAAGACAAATACAGTCTCATGGTGGAAAAAATACAAAATAAATTCTGTAGGTATTTATATTTTAAGCAATATGGGGTTTATCCATTCTACCCGTAAATGTATCCGAGTCTTTTTGTATTGGGCATGGTAGGGTACACTAGGCTGGCGGTTAGAAGGGATGTCGCGTTAGTGATGTACGTGGCGAGGGTGCTGCACGGGCTGGTGCACCATCCAGATGTGCTGGAGGCGCTGTGGCTGTGTGTCCCGGACGGGTATGTGGGGGCGCGCCGCCGCGCCGCTTTGTTAGAGGTGCTAAGGTCTAGGACGAATGTACTAAAGTTTGCTCCGTTGTCAAGGGCCGCACGTTTGATAAATAATATACCATCGGAGGATATATTTCATAGCCTGCCGAAGTTTGTATCAGGAGCGCAAAAGTGCATTGAAGATGGGATACAAATATGACTGACGGACTGACTAATTTAGCAGCATTATTTCAATTTTGTAAATGTGAATACCATGGAGCCATGTATATTAATACCTTTATGTTTGACAAAAATTAACATGGCGGTCGGGAGTATTGTCATGCTCGCTCAAATGTCTCGCTGATGGTGGCGCGTGTGTTGGATCATTCGGCTCCCTTCAAAATGGTTGAGCTAAATGGTGCTGATTCACGCGTCATGTTCGTGAACGGGCGCTGTCAGTGGAGATTGGTCAGCTCTTATCTGCCATGGATTAGATGCCACTTTATCTTGCTTCTTTTTTGTGTTTTGTATTGTTAGATTACCTTCATCGTTTTCACATACAGAAGCAACAAGAATGTAACCAAACTTTGTAAAAAATTGATTTAAAAGAGTGTCCGTGGAGTTTCTTGCTCGTTCTTCTCCATAGAGACCTACCTACGTTTTGGAACGAGCAACTAGCTTCAACTCTCTGACTAACTGACCGACTCCTTGACAATTCAAAAGTGCCTGTAAATGGTTTAATTGAAATAAATGCTTTGACTTTGACTTTGACTTTGACTATTGTTATCGTGAATGTGAATTATTGTTATTTTATTAATTGTTATGTATATATATATATATATATATTTTTATAGTTATTTTTTAATATTTGTGCTATATGTTTGTTATTGTATGAAGGATATAAGTATGTGCAGTTAGTAAGTGATGAATATAATTATGTGTATGACATCGTATTGGAATTTTCTGTAAGATGTTGTACGTATTGTCATAAATAAATAAATAAATGTTGGGCTCGACTTCCAGTCTAATTGGATGCACTTGAATAACAGATTTGTACATTTGCCTGCCTGACTTCCACGACCCAGTTACTGGGTAACACGATACCCCTTGATAAGAGTGGTTGTCAGACTTTCTGGCTTCTGATTACCCATAACGACTGTCAAAGATCTACGAATTACAGCCAAGACCAACGCCTTTACGTGCCTTCCGAGGCACGGTGGGGTCTCGGTATGGAATGGATGGTCAAAGCATGGCTTAACTTTGACCGATCGATTTGTACGTGTGTTACCACACCAATTGATCGATCGATCCATGGTAGAATTAATCGACGTTGGTCGATAGTTTCTACCAGACCAATCGATTGACTGTCGACCGACACAACAGCGTCATCTTTGTATACGGATTTTCGAAAAATTAATTATTCTTTTAGTAAAAAAAGCATGAAACGGATTTAAAGTGCAGAATCCGTTATTAAAACCACATAAAACAGTGCAAATCATAACAGTGTAGAATAAAATAATCGGAGAATGTTTACGTTAAGATAAGCTAATTCGTGCGTCACAATGGCGTCATAAGATGATGATGATGATGATGGCTTTATGATCGATCCTGTTTAAACGTAAACAGTTATCGTTCATGTTTATGTTTCAAATTAAAGTTTAATAATTAGATATTGTTTAAAATATGAAAATCATATCTTTATACCGCTTTAAAACATTCAGAACACAAACAACAAACAGCACTGCGAATATTGCGATATGAAACTTTCATATATTTTACCAAAACTAATTAAAAGTGAATATTTAACCAATTAGAGCACTAAACATCGTTTGTTTTAATGTATAATACATCTCAAAATAACAAATCGAAACTACCTATAGCATTTTACAAGTGAAGTGCCAATGACGTCGATCGACCGAACTGAAGCCCTCAATTCATAACACTGTCACACAATTATTGGAATGAAAACAAATTAAAAACGGCTTTCAGTGTGTTGCTACATTCATGAACTAATATTAAAACCAAACTTGGTTCCGCTGAACCGTACCGTTATCGAAATAGAGCCGAAAATCGAAGCGAATCGAGCGAGCGCGAAAATGTTGACCTAAAGCACTCTACGGTTTACGATTATGGCGATTGATTGACCTAAACCAACTCAGTGGGTAGCAACCTACCTAACAAACCTACCCTACCAACCTACTCTACCAACCTACCCTACTAACCTACCCTATAAACCTGCCTTACCAACCTAGGGTAGGTTGGTAAGGCCTACGTACCAGTCTATTTTTTTTTGCATTTTTTTTCAGATTTTATCACCATTTAAACTTTTCCTGGAATTTCACTTTCAAGATCAAACCAAATCGGTTCAGCCTCGTGTTTTAGCGAGACTAACGAACAGAAGATAGAAGACTGTTATCCGCTATGTCGCGCCCACACTATGTTTACACGAAAATTTAATTACATACTGTGTTACAAATTATTCAAAAATTTAAAAAGAGAAGTGTAACCGAAGGTAGGTACACAGTTGGGGCTACTGAACGCATTCTATCTGACGGAGACTGTATTGGAGCAGTGATTTATCTGTTAGAAAGTCTTTTTTAAAGTAGTAGCACTTGTTTACTAATAGATTATGAAAATTCTTTTTAAAAACTTACTTACCTCAAGCCTGTCTTTATCCTGTCTACAAAATTTCATTAAACATAATTACTTATCGACAAAATTTGACTAGACAAAACTGTTGTTGGTATAGTCGCCTGAAACACTTGGTTATAATGAAACACAGCTCCCGTACTCACCCCAAGAGTGCGCCAACCCCACATGCAGCGCTACCAACGCCAGCACACACTGTAGTCTACACATTTTATACTTCATAAATACTGAGTATTGTTAATAGTAATATATGATGCGATTGCTCGAGTATTATATATATAGCTCTCTTCACTACGAGCTGTTGTTTATCGAAATAAAATTAGTGCCTACTTTGCGCTACAAAGCAGATAATGACTTAGGGTCAGCTCACACCGAGACGCGACGTGACTAGACGCGCGACTAGAATTTTTTGGCATAATATGCCAGAAAGTTAACTAAGTAACTAAGTTAACTTTTTTTATAGCCTATATTGTGTCAAAGTCACAGCGTTTATTTCAATTAAACCATTTACAGGCACTTTTGAATTGCCAAAGAGTCAGTCAGTTTGACAGAAGGTTGAAGGTAGTTGCTCGTTTCAAAACATAGGTAGGTCTCTATGGAGAAGAACGAGCAAGAAACTACACATACACTCTTTTAAATCAAGTTTTTTACAAAGTACTGGTTACATGATTATTGTGTCTTCTATATGTGAAAACTATGAAAATAGTCTAGCAATACAAAACATAAAAAAGAAGCAAGATAAAGTCCATGGCAGTTAAGAGCAATCTCTACTGACAGCGTCCGTTCACGAACATGACGCGTGGATCACCACCATTCCGCTCAACCATTTTGATGGGAGCCGAATGATCAAACACACGCTGCACCATCAGCGAGACATTTGAACGAGCATGACAATGCTCCAAGCCGCCATGCTCATTTATGTCAAACATATAATAATTGACTTAATAAATGGCTCCGTGGTATTCACATTTACAAAATTGAAATAATGCTGCTAAATTATACAAAAAAAAAGAGGTTTCCAAACTACATCATTTTGGCAGATGAAGTGTGATAAGTAAATAAATAAAAATATGTATGTATAATAATAACGATACTCGCTTTGATTATGTTCATGTCACCGTCGTCCGTAATGCGGGATCAGCAGAGACGTAAGCTTCTTGGCGTTACTTTGACGTCGAATCTTAACTTTGGGTCATTTATTGAATCCAAGGCCAAACTAGCTGCCAAAAAGCTGGGAGTCCTCGCAAAGGTGCGAAAGTACTTCACGTCGGAAAAGCTGCTCAACTTATACCAAGCACAAGTTCGATCGTGCATGGAGTACTGTTCGCACCTTTGGGATGGATCGGCAAAATACCAACTGGAGGCATTGGAAGTCATCGATAGACGTGCCAAGAGGCTCATAAACAACGACTCCCTGGTTAGGGCTAAGCTCCAGAGCCTTGAACATCGCCGCACCGTTGCTAGCCTTTCGGTCTTTTATCGGGTACACTTCGGAGAGTGTGCTTTGGAATTGCACAATTTAATTCCCCCATCCCCGTTCCATCATCGGACGAGCAGAGATACGGCGAAGCGTCACCGCTATATGGTTGAAGTTCCACGGTCTCGAACCAAGCTTTTTGACTCCACATTTATTGTGCGAACTGCCAGACTGTGGAATTCCCTGCCCTGAACCGGTTCATCTTAGGCAAGCGTGTTCCAACTTAGACCGCATTATCACTTACGATCAGGTGAATTGCGGTCAAACGCTAGCCTATCTAATAGTATAAAAAAAAAAAAAAAAACGTCCGCCTCTTGACCCGACTGTGACTGTGGCGACATGTTAATAAAAATGGGGTAGGAAATATTGTGTCCCATTGCAGAAAAATAGCCTCCCCTTTCTCCTTCCAAACTTCGCAATCTAGAGCGCTATCATTCTGCCCACATTTTTCCTTGTTAGGGTTCCGTAGCCAAATGGCAAAAAACGGAACCCTTATGGATTGTCGTCTGTCTGTCCGTCCATATGTCGTCATAAGTAGTTTTTTTTAATACGTCATAAATCGTAAACCGCAATTTTACCTTTCATTCAATCAACTCAAATATAATAAAAGGTTACAACAAACTACAAGAACTCTTATGTTATGTTACTTGCTGCTACGGAACCTTTTCATGGGCGAGCCCGACTCGCACTTGGCCGCTTTCTTTATTAACTACACAAAAATATACTACACATTTAAGTGAGACAATTAGAAGATGACCTGCGGCACAGCACGACGCAGCGATGCTTCGCCGATGATGCTTACTAAGTCTCGCGTCTTTATGTGGCTTGCGGCATCGCGATGGCTTTCGCGGCATGTCGTGTCACAGTGTGTGCTGACCTTATAATTAACTTGAACTCTAGTCACGCTTTTTTTAGTAATTAGGTATTTTGATAACGAAAAAAATGGGATTTCGATGCAATACGAAAAGGTTAAAGTTTAAGCAAAAACAGATATCTGATATCTATTTCAAAAATAATAAAATCCAATGATCATTGGAATTTCCGATGTCTATTATCTGGAACCACGACCTATAGTTTATCACTATAAATTCTTACTACTTACATATTGCAAAGGAGGTAATTGTGTGTGTGGCGAGAAATCACTTAAGTATCACAAATGGATTACAAAAAAAAGACAAGTGCGTCATTAGGGCTAAAGAGAAATATTAGCAAAATGACCACTAAATTATTTTTCTTTTCAAATATGACGTCTAATGAAAATATTAAAGACAATTCGAGAAATGAAATACAGCACAATATTGTCTCGTAGGTAGTCTTAGTAAGCATAATGGTCTGATGTATCGTACTTACATTTACTAGTTTTCTATTCTTATTTCAATTAATATATAGTGGGTGACTCTAAATTAATTGAAATAAAAATAGAAAAGCAACAAGCTTCATTCTTCCATAAATGTATATGGACGAATAAGTATCCACCACTCCCTTTCTAGCCATAATAATAATAAATTGTTGTAGAAGTGTCCTGAAGTTTCATATCACGATTACGAGACGGCAGCGATAACAAGAATGATTAAGCTCGCATCAGTTCTTGACTCCCCAGAGGATGGCAAACCGTTAGACATCGGATTGCATGGATGTATAATTATTAATAATAATAATATCATTTATTTCAGGTAACAAAATGACCTATAACATATATACCTTACAGACTATCTATACATATAATAAAACAGTAAAAAAACTGTGTCTGTACATTGAACATATTAAAAAAATAATCATTGAGGGGGGTTTAGAAACAGTAATAGAGCACGAATCCAAAAAGAAAGTCTGTCTGTTTGTCTGTTTGTCTGTTTGTTTGTACACGCTAATCTTCGGAACTACTGGGCGGATTTGAATGATTTTTCTTTTGACGTATAGGTATTAAGTCTGGGCAACATATAGGCTATAATTTATCTTGGAAACTTGAACACCTGATGCAGAATCGCAACAGACCAGCTAAACTATAAGAGATACAAAAATGGTACCATAGCAAAAATCATTTCACGTGATGAGCATTTTCTGCTGAGAGAATAAATTTGAAGATCTGGAACACCTGATGTGGAACTCCAAGAGCCCAGCTACACCATGACACATATAGGAATGACGTCTTAGCAAAAGCTGTTCGGTCTGATGGGCATTTCCTGTTGACTTATAAAAATCGAAGATCAGAAACATCAGATGTGAAAATCAAAGCTAAAAATAACATAAGCTCGAAGTACCTTAACGCGGTGAAGGCGGTAACAGTTCAGGACTGATTTTTGATGACGATGGTATATCATTGAAAATTTGACTCTACTGGCCAAAATTCCCATTTATTTTTTTATTTTATCGAATAAACATACCTTAGGGCATATGTTATTTGGGTGTTTAATTTCCTTTTCCATTTATCTTCGTGTCACGGTAGCCTACCCGTAACGCAGGGGAGCAGTCACTTAGATTTTAATTGATCAGGTATCTTTACAATAAAACTATAACCATGCCTAGAAAGAGGTAAAATCTTTCCCAATGTTCCAAAGGAGCTAAAAGATTGAGGATCATAAGATCCCAAGAATCTACCGAGGAGCATCAGGAGAGACTTGATGCTGTTCGAGAACATCAGGCTGCAACTTGCTCCGTGGAAACCTCTTCAGATCGCGAAGCACGCCTGCGTTCTCATCGTATTTACGCATTTACATCCAGGTCTCTAGAAACCTCTCTGTCTCTCCGTCTGAAGAGTATGATGTGCGACTTACCGCTGATCGTGAACGTCATACATTGTCTCGCGAGTCGGAGACGTTCACGGATAGAGAATTGCGCTTGAGTTCTCAGCGTATCTACGCATCTGCTGCGGAACGTGATGCGCGACTGTCCGCTGATCGTGAGCGACATGCATTGTCTCGCGAATCGGAAACGTTTACCGATACAGAATCACGCTTGAGTTCTCAGCGTATTCGCACATCTACTAACAGGTCTTTTGATCCGAATGATGAACGTGATGCACGACTAACTGCTGATCGAGATTATCATACACTAGCGACCCGACCCAGCTTCGCATTGGCCTATAGCCTGCCTCGGTAAATGGACTATCCAACACAAAAAGATTTTTTTAATTCGAATCAGATCCAGGACCGACCAGAGAGATCCTGAGATTAGCGCATTCAACCAAACAAACAAACAAACTTCAGCTTTATAATACTATAGTATAGATTGTCCCGAACACGCACACAACAAAATATTCATAATCAGTTAGAAAGTGAGAGAAAAAGTATTGCTGGAGTACGGCATGAAGAGACAGAAGAAGAGCGCAACAAAAGTTTGAATTCTGATCGACTTCGACATTCTCTGAACAGAATGTCGATATCATCTGAAGAATCGGATGTGTCTCAAGATATAGTCGTAGGTCATGGCGACCTTCCTTGGGTTGATAAGGAACGGAGTTCATTTACGTATACTCCTATGATTGACTACGCCACATATTCCGCCATCGGAGGTATGATTCAAAATTGTACTTTTTGAACGTCTCGAATCATCTCGCGCATCCCGTTGTTTTCCCGTCCCCGGGCTCTTAGAATTCGACATCAGACGTTTCAGATCTTCGATTTTGCCGACCCCGTTGTCGCTGGCATAAGCAACAGGATCCGCGTACGAAGTCGCGGGCAGAAGCTAGTTATTAATAATAATAATATCATTTATTTCAGGTAACAAAATGACCTATAACATATATACCTTACAGACTATCATACATATTTATGTATTGTGTGTATTATGTACGTGTCACTTTTGTGATTTTTATAAATATAAAAATCACAAAAATAATAGTTAATTAAAATTGTACGTTGTTTCATAGCTAATAGTTTTATAGAATTTCGTTTCACATATTTTTTTTTAATAATTTCGTTTCATAGAATAATCAATACGCAGTGTACTTACTTTAGAGATTTTTAAATCATTGATTTTTGTTTCACATAAAGTTTATTGTTAGAATAATCATATCATAGAATAACAAATCAAATATTCTTTATCCTTATATTTTTTATTTAATATAAAACTTATTCCCGAGAATGGGAGTCTCAGTTCTAACCAAACTTACTGCGCGTGCGTGCAAGCATCCATGCAGCATGCAGCGTGCAAGCAAGTATGCAGCATGCAAGCAAGCATGCAACATACAGCATGCAAACATGCATGCAACATTCAGCATGCAAACAAGCATGTAGCATGCAGCAGGCATGGTTTCTGCCACGGCTCCGGCGGTCCCACGGGAGCTTATCGTCGCAGATGTGTTTTACGCTCACCACCGCGGCTTTGGTTTGCTGGCTGGCTGCGCCGGCCAACCTCAGCCACGGCGGCGAGCGTTAAAACCACATGCTCCTCAGCTTGCGGGCCGCCTTGCCCTTGCACGCCTATGCAGATTTAAATTACACTCTAGTTGTAGGGCAGACAAGACTACGTAGAGTCGGTTTCGCAGCAATTCGTTTCTGTCATTAACTTTGGTAACCCTTCATATTGACTTTTTAAGACAACATTTTTGTTATTGTCTATTTAAATCTATACATTTTTGTTGAAATAAATTCCATGGAAAAATAGAACAAACAAACAATATTCGTTAAAAAATAATTCTACTGTTTGATAGGTTTGTTAAACAAAAAATGTGATTAAAAATTCATTGAATTGTGTTTCTGTCAAATATTTTTCATTAAAGTAGTTGTCGAGTAAAGTCTTTAAAACAATAATAGTCGAAATAAAAATACGAGAACCAAGTATTATGTGAAACATTTTCTGGAAAACGAAATTCTATGAAATTTCTGTCTGCGATACAAGGGGACACCGTTAATTAACTATTACGCACGAAGAGACGGAGTCGTGTTGCGCTGCCGCTGCGTGGTGTTTCGTGGCCTTCCGCGGAATCGCCGATACACGACACCCTTCGACCAAAACTCTTTTTTGAGGAAGGTCTCAATGTAATGATTCGGCATTCGCACAACAAATGTATGTATGTATGTATAGTCATCATTTTCCTACCCATGTTCTCATGTTACTTGGGGTTGGCACATTATGTTTTCTTCTTCCATTTCGTCATATCAACTGTCATGCTTTCACTGACTTCCTTTTCATTCAAATCATTCTTTACACAATCCGTCCATCTTTTCTCCCTCTCCATTCATTCACATTAATATTCATAAATCTTTTGGTCAAATGCTCTTCATTATAACCTATGTATGATTATTATAGTGCTGTATCTACTTGAGAGGAATGCATTCGAACGGTTGCGAGTAGCAAGAGGTTGGAAGAAGCTAAAAGTGTTTAAGATGTACGATACATTTGTAAAAAAAATAAAGGCACTTACATAAAATGATAAACAATTAGTTGCGTTAAGATCAATTGTTGCTATAACATTTTTGAAAGTCGATCAATATTTAGTGTAAAATCAATGTTATTCTCATGTTTAGTAAATATCTTTTTACGTGACTGCCGGAGGAGCCGAATAATTTACAGAATATCTTGTAGTTATTTTAGTAAATAATATTAACAAATACCTACGAATCTCTGTGATCGATACCACCGATGATACCGACTCTGATTCTAAGTGATAGTTCGCACTTTTTGAATCTTTCAAAATCTGCTTTAGACTAGTGAGTTGAACTATATAGTAGGTAGGTATTATTAAAGTCAGTGAGCCTTGAGAATAAAGTTAAGAAAAAATAGTTCTGGCTAACTTAACACGCACGGCGCGGCACACTGAACTAGTGATTTAAAACAATAAAAGGTCTTCTCTTTTCTTGATTTTTTACTAACAAGCGGATAACTGTTTCTCATCGAAACATAAGTGTAGAAATAAATACTGCCATGCATGGGGGGAGGCATAAAACAAATGCTCCATGCATTTGGCCTACCCTGACTTACTTGACAAAATTCATGTTGGTACCAAATTGCCTAATAATCTCTCAGCTCTCGTCATTTAGCCAATCCTTTTCCCAATTCTGTTGGGGTCAGCTTTCAGTCTCATTCTAGATACCAGATAGGTACTACCATTTTTACGGAAAGTGGCTGCCTACTGCTCTCAAAACCTTGGGTACTTACCACATTTTTTTTTTTTTTTTTTTAGAATAGAATAGAATTTTATTTATCTTAGAAACAGTACACCAGTAGTAAACATTAAAACGTAGTTATAATTAAAGTACTTACATAGTTTTTAATGTACACTCACTAAGTTTATATGGTACCTACTTTTGGTTTCGGAGCGTGAGAAACCTTACTTTATATATTACTTAAATGAGTAGGTACTCAGGATTTTTACTGAGGATAAAAATGAGAACACGTACTGCCGATTTGGAGGCGACTTTTATTCTAATTCAAAATACATACAGGGCTCATCCGGTGGACATAGACCGCTGAGCTTGCGAACGACAGAGTCTAGACATAATAGATATATGTACGTACTTAATCTAGAGCGGACGGGTGAGGTGTATCTATAACTCCTCCGACCCTAAGAGCGAAATTATCGGAAGGTTCGATTTGAGAGTCTTTCCGACAATTTTGCCAATACAATATACATTTGGGCGATTTAACCCAGGTTATATAAATCAAAAATGTAATAAAACTAAAAATTACTAATCCTAAAGTGACGTATCCTAAAATTTCACTGAAGTTAAAGTTCTTGTTTTCATTCAATACACTTTCTATCACTTCACTATGCTTTAACGAAAACGCCATATATTTAACTTCGTCCAAACTGATTCCTTTCATATTAACTACACTCGATTCGGAGGCAGTGGCATTCAAGTTTAGCTGCGATAACGTGACAATTGGAATCGTTTCCACAACTTCCAATTCCACAAAAATATGTCAGCGAAGGTGAATCCCATAGATTTGGAGGACGCAAGGCTCATCAATTGTCACCAGGTAAGTGCCGAACACAAGTTGCTTACTGATCTCTTCACCGCATTGCTTCGTCAGTGTTGTTCTCAATCTAGTGTAGAGAAGCCAGCTAGCTGCGTTCACTTGCTGGACCCTGACCTTCTCAATTTCTATTTCTCGTTGTTTACAGGGACTATGGTCATATTCAAATTTCATCAACTGTTCATAATAAAAGGCTTGATTATCCGCAGTACATAAAAACTGATCTCCAGCAGAGAGCGGTCGACATGGTTTTATTAGTGGTAAGTATTTCATTCCTTTCGCCAGAAGGTAAGGATATTTGGTAATAATGGCTAGGGTTTTGTTTTCAGATTCATGAAAGATTGGTAAGGAATATATCTTAAAATAATTATACGATGAGTTATCCGTAAGTGGAATTTCCATTATAAATGTAATCTGATTATTTTTAATAAATGATTTTATACAAATGGTCTCCTCTATTTTCAATAGATTTGTTTCTATTGGAGGATACATTAAGTTTCCTGAGTTAGAAATTAGTTGTAAATGATGCAATAATTCTGTAGAATTCACAATAGATTGATGTAGTATCGATAATTTACTTAACGCTAATGCTGTTTCAAGTTCACTTAACCTAGCAAAGATAGTACGGAAACTACTCGTGAATACAGAAAATAATCCTGTAAGATAAGTTAAGAAAATCCAGTTGTTTTGTTTTGCAGATAAATCTTTCAGAAGCAGTTCAATCTTTGTTAGGCGATTATGAAAGTATGCAGTATTCTGATTTATTGTTTCAGTTACATTAATGAAACTCTGAAACATTTTGGAGACAATTGTTAATTTTTTTGAAGTAATTATTTGATTATGATTTAATTTGGAAATAAGTTCTTCGTATCTAACGGCGTCATCGTGATCTAGGTTACCTGTTATTAGTTTTATAATAGAACCCAATGGATTAATCAGTCCTCTTTTAGAACGTTTCTGCGGAACTAGTTGTCGGTATTTTTCTATAGTTATATCGAGTATAAACTCTGTATGTATTTTCATACTTGTAAGTTCTTGAGAATATGATGCATTCCAATCGATAAGTTTACACATTTGTTGGAAGTTGCTGGATATGTAATTTAAATCATTATGAATCTGTTCTAAACTGATGAGCTTGACTATAGTCCAGTGATCAGTTTGAATGTGTGCTAGGCCTTCCTTTACTGGAAATATACCTGGGTTTCCTTCAAGATTTTGCAGATGAAACGCTAGCGAGGGCATCACTACCAACAGGATGCCGCACCACATGCGAAGGGCGTTTAACATTCTTAATAGGGGTTTTAGTAATTCTTTCACCAATTTGAATTGGTAAAATATTTCTTACAGCTTGACCTATTACTTTTGCTTTTACGTATCTGGGTTTGTCTTTACTTTTACGCTTGTTTACGTCTTTCGCAAAAATAATTTCGCCTGCATTAAATTCAATTTCAGCTTCACCACCTTTCCTTTCCCTATGTTTTACTTTTATTGCTACCATTTTCTCTGTTAAGTGTGTATACATGACTCTGATGCGTTTAGCATGATCCTTCACCAATTTCTGAAAATACTGTTTTTCTAACTGTATGCTATACGGGTTGTTAGTATCAGTATGCCCGAAAACAACTTCGAATGGAGTGAGTTCAGTAACGGAGTGAATGGAGTGGTTATATGCCATAACTGAATATGTCATTACAGATGCCGCATCGGTACAACGGTTTTCATATTTCGCCAATCTGTATATTTCGATTATGGTGGAGTGAAATCGTTCTATCAGACCCATGGAATTGGGATTATTGGGCGTACCAATATGAAGTTCGACTTTATGTAAGCTTAGAAATTCTTTCATTAACTCGTTATTGAACTCGGACCCTGGGTCGGAACTTATTTTTTTTGGAACTCCGTAGTATGAAAAATACTTCATTAGAGCACGGACTACTTCTGGAGTAGATTTGTTCTGAATTTCGATGGCCTGACCTAGCTTACTAAAAGCGTCTATGAGGGTTAGATAAGTTTTACCTTCAATACTAAAAAGATCTATAAATATTTCCTGAAACGGAGCATTTTGTGTTTGTGATAGTTGTAAGATAGGTTTAATGGGTTTTCTATCATATTTCATTTTCTGGCATGCCTCGCAAGTATTTATAACTGCCGCTATTGTCTCCTGCATTCTATCCCAATAATAATTCCTACGAAGCCTAACTAATGTTTCTTTGATGCCGCGATGGCACGTATTTCCTTCATGATGCTTAATTATTATAGATTTTTGTTCTCCTTCATCTTCTACATAAACTACTCGTTCTGTACATTCATAAAAATTAATTAAATCCTTTCTAAAAAGCTGAATTATTATATTACCGAATAACTTACGATGTTCATTATCTTCAAAATAAATGAAATACTTAAACTTTGGTTTAATGTGTTGTTTCAAAAAATCTTTAATCAGTTCTGGATTGTCTATTGGTAAGAAAACTTCTAATACTTTTTGTTTGTCACGCGAGAGATCTTTCACTTGCATTTCATTTTTGAACCATGAGAAAACTAAAATTTGATTCGGCTTAGTGTCTATAGCTTCATGTAAGATTGGTATTCCAGTACAGTCGTTTAAGGCTGAATGAATTGTATCTGTTTTACTAGACTCGACCTGAACAGGATATTCATTAATGCTTCCGTCAATGAAGTCTATAGAACTAGCAGTTGCTGTTCGACTTGTATCTGATATGGTTATAGTTGATGAATTGGTACGTTCTCTTTTATTATGAACTATGGCCCTTTCTGTAACTATACTATCTAAGTATTCCGTATCTCTTTTACCCACGTTAACTACCAGCGATTCATTATCATCGTCAGAGTCTAAAGCAAACATTTTTATTCTAGAAAAGGCGTCGGCATTGGTATTTTGTTTGCCATTTTTGTATATTAATTCAAAGTCATAGTCTTGCAAGCGGAGTCCCCAACGTGTAAGTTTACTACTTGGATCTTTCAGAGATCGAAGCCATACTAAAGGACGGTGGTCAGTGTATATGTAAAACTTTCGACCGTATAAATATGGTCTGAAATGTTTTACTGCCCAAATTATAGCGAGCAATTCCCGTTCGATTGTGCTGTAGCGTGATTCGGTATCGCTAAGAGTGCGACTAGCGTAAGCGATAGGTTTGTCACTGCCAATTTGTCCTTGTGACAAAACTGCACCCAAAGCTATGTTTGACGCATCAGTCGTAAGTATGAAAGGTTTGTCGTAGTCAGGGTATTGTAAAAGAGGGGCATGTGTTAAGAGTTCTTTGCATTTATTAAATGCGTCAATGTATTTCTGGTATATTATAATTTTATTACGCTTCTTTAAACAAGATGTCAATGGTTGGGTAATTTTTGCGAAGTCTTTGATGAAACGTCGGTAGTATCCTACCAGTCAAAGAAAACTTTTAATCTCAGTAGTGGTTTTTGGAAGAGGATATTTCAGTACAGCCGTAATTTTGTCGTCATTGGGTTTTAGTCCTTCTTTGGTAATTGTGTGTCCAAGGTAAAGTACTTCTTTTTTTAGAAACTCTGATTTGTCTAATTGGATTTTCATGTTAGTGGCCCTAATTCTGTCAAAAACAGTCCGTAAATTCTGTATCATGTTATCAAGGCTATTTCCATAAATAATGATGTCATCTAAGTATACCATACAGTGTAGTCCTTGTAGTCCACGTAGAACGTTATCCATTGTCCTCTGGAATGTGGCTGGGGCCGTTTTAAGCCCAAACGGCATTCTGAGGAACTCAAAATGTCCATTTTGAGTGGAAAACGCTGTCTTCTGTCTGTCCCTCTCGTCTAATTCTATCTGATGATAACCACTGGCTAAATCAAGCGTAGTGTAGTACGTGCTCTTTCCTAATTTGTCAAAAAGGTCATGGATGTTCGGTAGGGGGTATTTGTCATCGATAGTAATTTCGTTAAGTCGTCTAAAGTCTATCACCATCCTGTATTTAACTTTTCCAGATGCGTCCATCTTCTTAGGCACCAGGTGAACAGGAGCGTTCCAAGGAGAATGAGACTCTTGTATTACATTGTCGTTTATCAATTGGTCAACTTGTCTGTTGATTTCGTTTTGAACAAACGGAGCCTGTCTATACGGTTTCACATATATAGGGTCTTCGTTTTTAGTCCTAATATGATGTTTTACCGAGTTAGTAAATGTCAAGGGGATTTGGTCACAGTAAAATATGTCTTTGAATTCCTTGCAAAGTCTATAAATTTTTTCACGTTCTTCTTCGTTGGTATGGTCAAGTCTGAGTTTAGTCAAATTGTCTTCAAGTAACTTGTCTATCTCTATGTCAGTATTATTTTTAGTAACATTTATTTTACATTCATTATTTTCATATTTAGTAACTGTAAAGGGTTGAATTATATTAAGTCGTTTTGGACTATCTGAAGTATTTTGGATTACTGAATACGCGTATCCATTTATGCAATTTATTATAGCGCTGGGCATACGCAGACCATTCTCGAATTCTTGAAAATCAAGAATAGCATCGCCTGAATATTGATTGATAGGTAACTTAACTCGTTGTTCTGTTCGCGGCGGTATATTAATTACATAATTTAAGTTGTTGTTAATTATTGGAATACAAGTTGTGCTAGTTGTTAATACTTGATTCTTTAAATCAATTACTGCGTCTAATTGTAACAAAAGGTCATTACCAATAAGTCCGTCATATTGTGCGTCCACATCATACAAATAAAATTTATGCCAAGCGTTGGTTACAAAAGTAGGTAACGGAGGAATTTCCACTACTTCATCGTGTCTACTAGAAGCGTGGGTGCTTACCACTTGAAAGTGTTCTTTCCTAATATATTCACTGAAAAAATCATAAGCCTTTTGAGGGCTGATAAATGATCTCATGCTACCAGTATCAATCATCATTTTCGCGTCTATTTCTTCTAAGTAAATGTAGGGAAGTTTTAAATTAGGATCGCAATTTAGCTTCAAGATTTCTTGTCTACCATCGAGGCTTTTTCCTGAAAATTCACATTCTGACTGTCATTTGTTGCTTCTAATTTGTCATCAGGTATGTTACAATCGTTCGTGTCATTATTTACGCTATCATAGTAATAGTTAATGTCATTTAAGTAGTCATAGTCATTTGACGGATTATAATAGTTAAATTCGTCCCAATAGGGTCCATATACATACTCGTAATCGTGCATAGTAAGTTCATTCAAATTAAAACCTTGTTGCTGCTTCGGTTGGGCTGTTCTCATAGATACGTCACTATCTTGATTTTGGAGTTTTAATACCTGGGGAAGATTCGAACCAGGCTGCGGTGGTTTGTAACCCAGTTGTTGCGGTAGTTTGTATCCTAACTGTAGGGGTGGTCTATAACCAAACGGTTGAGGTGGCCTATAGCCAAACTGTTGCGGTGGCCTATAACCGAATTGTAGAGGTGGCCTATAACCAAACTGTACAGGTGGCCTATATCCGCTCTGTTGAGCTGGCCTATAACCGAACTGTTGTGGTTGCAAACCCAATTGAGGCCGATACTCGAATACTGGCTTGAAGGGTAGACCTTGACCCAAAGTTTGAGGTATCTTGTTTTGCGTATTTTGGGGATTATTCAAATTAAATTTAGACTGAAAAGGTTTGTACCCCACTGGTTGGGTTATCGATGACTTTGAACTTGATCCCGAAATTTGATTATTACTATGAATACGGTTACGCATATTATATTGATCTAAGAAATTGACTTCTTCGAGTACGATGCTCAAGGCTGCTTCTAAGGTTGTAGGCGATTTAAGCCTAACGATACGCACCATATTTTCAGGAAGGTTGTACAAAAATACATTTAGAGCCGTATTGTTGTAGATAACCGACTTAGCACGTTTTAATTCCACGTCATCAATTGTATTCACCTTCGACATTAATAACGAGCGAACATTTTGGATTCTATTACAAAAATCTAAAAAGCTTTCACTTGAATTTATTTTTAAAGATTCTAATTCAATATTAATACAAGCTTCACTCCGGGGGTCTCCAAAATGTTGAATCAGCAAATCTTTGAACGCGGACCATGTAACAATATCTTCACGTTCCGATAAGAGCGCAGCTGCATCCTCTTTCAATCTACTTGTTAAAACATTAAAAACATAAAGATTTTGTTCTGTATTTCCCTTAAATCGATCAACCACGTACTGACATTTTCTCAAATAAAGGTTTAACTGTCTTTTATCACCATTATACAGTGGAATTAAATCAACAATTTCCTTTGGTATTGGTGCAACTGCAACTGTAGTGGGTGTCGTCATGATTATAGAGTAATGAACTGTACAGAGGTTGCAACTCGCTTTTAAATAATCCTATTAAAATTAAAATTCACACACACTTACAATATAACAAACACACAATTAATTAATCAGACACAAAATTAATTAATCAGAATACCCAATAATATGAAAAATAAACTTCGTAATACTTCTACTACAAAAATGTAAATTTAGAAAAAAAAATAGTTTTACCTTAAGAGTTACTTTATCTTACAATTATTAATTGAATTTACAGTTAATACTGTTTATTTTATTCAATTCAATCAATCTAGATTTGAACTTTAAAGTTAATGCTGAAAGTATGAACTCTCTAACATTGACACTACTCTATGTTTTATGTTCTAAGAATTGAACAGAGATAAGACCACATAATTTCATACAGAGTTATCAGCTAAAGACTAAACAATAATCTGTCTGTTATAATGAGCAAGTTTTGATCTCGAAAATAACATTTAAAACTTACGAAAAATATAGGAGGATTAGGGAACATAGGATTGGCGAAAAGATTTACTCACCAACCGCCCGTGACTCCCATACTCGATGATTTCTGCACTCACGCGATTTAAAAGAATATTTATTTGGTTCGAAGGATTTTCTCTGCTTTCGTAGATTTTACGCTTAATGTTTTCTAGTCGAATTTGGACGTCCGGAAAAACGCGAAACTACGGATTTCTACGAGAAAATCCTACCGGCTGCGCCACTTTTGGTTTCGGAGCGTGAGAAACCTTACTTTATATATTACTTAAATGAGTAGGTACTCAGGATTTTTACTGAGGATAAAAATGAGAACACGTACTGCCGATTTGGAGGCGACTTTTATTCTAATTCAAGATACATACAGGGCTCATCCGGTGGACATAGACCGCTGAGCTTGCGAACGACAGAGTCTAGACATAATAGATATATGTACGTACTTAATCTAGAGCGGACGGGTGAGGTGTATCTATAACTACCTACACTTGCACAAATACACAATAAAATCAAAACTTAGATAACGATTATTAAGTATAACAAAATAACAATGCAACTATGTAAATAAACTTGCTTATTAACATAAACGAATGATAAATGTCCATTGACGGTATACATAAATAAAGTTCTTTACCTTCCGCGCTAGTTAAAACTGTGTTACGGCAAGGTAAGATTTTCGTTCGATGATTAATTTTCAATCGTATCGTAATGAACATAAAACACCGTCTTGCTGAAAGTTTTATTCTTACAATGAGAAATAAACGTCGATGACGAATTACAGGTTTAACGTAAGCAACTAGTATATGTAAAAATAAGTTTAAAAACTAAAACCCGACTACAACAAAAAGTGATCTAAAAAGTACGAAACAAGAAAATATTTCACACAGACATCAAGACATAGGTACAAAATGGTCAAGGTAAGCCGTGGTTGCATGCCTGTATCCCATAAGAGTGCGATGAACATGAAAATTATAATGGCATGCAACAACGGCTTACCTTGACCATTTTGTACCTATGTCTTGATGTCTGTGTGTAATATTTTTTTGTTTCGTACTTTTTAGATCACTTTTTGTTGTAGTCGGGTTTTAGTTTTTAAACTTATTTTTTTTATTTAAACCATTTTGAAGTCACCGCTAAGTATTATATATTTAAAAGGTACTGGTGAACCCCTTTCTAATGATACTAAACACGGTATGCGTATCTTCATTTATTTGGTAATCTTTCCTTTTTTTAAATAATTTGTGACAAGTCACAACTAAATATTATATATTTGAATAGTACTAGTGAACCCCTTTCCAATGATACCAAACACGGTATGCTTGTCTTATTTTTTTTTTAATCTTGGTTTTTATGTCCGCCAGAGAGCGCCACATTGGATTTGGTGATACGTCATATAGCCTATAACCAGCGGACAATCAAGATGCTTCTAACGATACCTCATTTGTTTAGTTCCGATAAGTGGTTTAGGAGCTATGAGCGAACAGATGAACATACATACATACATACATACATACATACATACATACATAGCCTGTCAAAATCATAACCCTCCTTTGGCTTTGCCGTAGTCGGGTAAAAATAACTAGACAAGCATGATGCGTAATGAAATAAATACGATATTAGATTTAAATGTGAATGCTAGAATAAATATAGTTTAGTAATGAACGTACGACATTTTGTGTATTTATGTATGTATGTTATATTTGTAATACTTATGTTTATAAATACATCAATATTTTGTTTTGTCATGCATTCATTGGATACTAAAATAAACTTATATTTGTATTATGTTTTATAAATATATTATAATTAATTAAAACATGGTAGTAATTAAAATTATAAATATTCATATTTTAAAATATAGGGGTTAAAATAAATAACATAGCATAATTATATTTTATTTACATATTTTTATGAATGTTTCAGTCCGTTCGTAATCTAATTTACCCAGAAACTCATCCAGTGCCTTTCTACAAACATAACTAGTCATATCTTTTAGGGGTTTTATTTTACTAATACGATTGTACAATAACGGAGCCAGGAAAAAAGAGAAACTCTGCGCAAAAGTGGTTTTACATGCTGGGACAACGTACACCTCATGTGATCTTCTAATAGATTTATTAGTTGGTCTTTCACGGATATGTTGTTTTAGAACTATATTCTGTAAAAAGAGTTGACGAACGTTTAGGACTTCAAAATCTTTGTATAGTGCAGTAGTTGGATACCTAAATCCTTTGAAATTAACAACTTTCAGAATACATCGGTGTACCCTTTCTATTTTTATGGTAATACTTTTCTTAGCACCACCCCATGCAGAAATACCATAAGAAAGTATTGATCGACACAGTGTAAAATAAACAGTTCTGTTAGTGTTTTTATCTTTTAAATTTCTTATTTTTTTGAAAATTGGTATCAGTTTGCGTATTCGAGATTTTAAATTACTAATGTGTTGTTTCCAATTTAAATTTTTGTCGATTTCGATGCCAAGATATTTAGTACTATCAGTTGAAGATAACAATGAACAATCGCAATTATTAGTATTCACACAATTAGAATAATGAGCTTTTAAGGTGAAATCTGATGGAGGTTGTAAATTATTTTTTATACTGAAAGTTATATATTTTGTTTTTAAAAGATTCAAGGTAAGTAGGTTGTAGTCAAGCCATTTAATTATCTTTTGAAGCCCGTGCTCGGCTGACAACTTGACGTCGTCCCATGTAGCTTGTTGGAATAAGATTACTGTATCATCAGCGAAAGTAGTCACCTTAGCATCGGCTATTTCGATATTACAAAGATTATTTACATAAATCAGAAACAGTGTGGGTCCAAGGACTGATCCCTGAGGAACACCGAAATTAACAGGTTTCTTAGAGCTTCAGATATTACCAATTTTTACAGTCTGTGTCCTGTTTGTCAGGTAGTCCTGGTAAAGATTAAGTGGTATTCCTCGAATACCTATGGCCTCCAATTTACATATGAGTAGGGGAATTGAGACAGTATCGAATGCCTTGGCTAAATCTAGAAAGACACCAAGGCATTTTTTCTTGCAGTCAAGATTGCCAGCTACACTTGTAACAAAGTTTTCAACTGCATCTATGGTCGATTTATTTTTCCTAAATCCAAATTGGTTTTTAGAGAGAATATCATTTCTATCTAGATAACTAATTAGCCGGTTATTTATAATTTTTTCGAGAATTTTAGCCAAAGTAGGCAAAAGTGATATCGGACGATAATTAGTGATACTATCTCTTTCCCCCGATTTAAATACAGGTATGACTAATGAGTCCTTCAGTATGTCTGGAAACTTTCCGGAAGAAAAACATAAATTTAATAGATGTGTTAAGGGTGTAATGACAAATCTAGAAGTTTTTTTTATACACTCAGCGGATATTCCATCCCATCCAGTAGACTTCGTATTTTTTAATGACAATATAGTTTTATGTACCTCTGCTTCATCGGTCTCCCATAACATAAATGAGTTACAATTAATCTGACTATTTGCAAACTTATTTTAGCACACAAGATCATTCTCCGTAAGCTGTAATTTTTGTAGAATATTGTTTGACAATTTAGAGCCCATATAACAAAAAAAAATTATTTATGAAGTCCACAGATTCTTGCGGTGTTGATTTTAATTTTAATAACTCAATCGGTACTTGCGACTTATTTGATACATTTAAATTACATACACGTTTTATAACATTCCATGTTCTTTTTATGTCATTTCTGTTGTTATTTAAATCTGATTAATCGTGATCATTTTTTAAATTGTGGAGAATGTTGTTGCAGTGATTTCTGTAGCGTTTGTAGGTGACTTGCAGATCGCGACCTTTTGGTGACTTTAGACATCTTCTATGCAACGTATCCCTAAATCTAATGCAACGCAATAGACCCGGCGTTACCCACGGTTGGAAAGTTTGGCGTCTATTGGGCACGGCAATCGTGTGGCTGCAGTTTTGAATGATTTCAGATACGTTTTTAATAAGTACTTCAGCGGCTTTATTGGGATCTCTTAAAGATGTTATATTGGCCCAGTCCAGTTCTTTCATAATTTTATATACCTTTTCATAATTTAGTTTTTGCAGAGTCTTTTTTTGTTTATTATTACATTCCTCAGTTAAAGGTAATACTAAATACTAATATTATGGTATAATGGCTAATGGTATAATGTAAATACTACTATGATCAGTAACCGACGATTCACAGACAACAGTTATTATTTTGCGCTTTGACTTGACAAAGCAATGATCAATACATTTACTAATACGCGTCGGAAGTTGGTGACTCGGTAAAAGACCGTAAATTGCTAGAAGATTCAAGTAGTCATCAGATCTTTGGTCAGTACTACTAACACTTATATCAATATTGATGTCTCCAGTTAAGTAAACATGAGGCACGTGTTTTATATCTAGCAAAATTTCGTCCAAAGAACCGAGAAAATTGGTGAGCGATGCAAAAGACGGCGATCTGTACATGCAGATAAAGGCATGACTGTTGTCAATTTTTACTATCAAACAATCAGCGTCCACAAAATTTGGCTCATTAACTGTGACACCTGTTAACTGGCTTTTTATATAAACAACTACACCACTGTTCTGATTTATATGCTTATTGGTGTGAAATGCTGTATATTGGTCCAGATTCGGTATCATACTTGAACCTTGTAGCCAACATTCCGTAAGTATTATAATGTCATAATTTATGTTACTCCTTGCAAGAAATACCTTAAAGTCTTCATAATTTTTGCATATGCTTCGTATGTTTTGTACAATAATTCTCAAACAAAATTCCGTTTCAAGTTTGTATTCTGAAAACACTTCTGGATCTTCAACCAAAAACGAGTCACCGACGCGCACATACGGGTATATTGCTAATCTACGCGGCCAAAAGTGGAATTTACAAACTGTAAATTATGTTGATTATGACGACTCCCAGAGCTAGGGGATAGTCTCGGGAACAACAACCCGCCCTCCCTGCTCCGCTACTTGCATTAGCTACGTCATACATTTGGTTGGAATTCGATCGTTCAACTTGTTGTTTGTATCTGTTCTCGGCGCCCGTGCAATAACATTAACTTTGAAGTTAAATATTAAATATATAGTGTAAATTTAAGAAGTGTTTGTGATGGATCCTGATGTGGCAGGTAGTTACTTTTGGTTTCGGAGCGTGAGAAACCTTACTTTATATTTTACTTAAATGAGTAGGTACTCAGGATTTTTACTGAGGATAAAAATGAGAACACGTAGTGCCGATTTGGAGGCGACTTTTATTCTAATTCAAAATACATACAGGGCTCATCCGGTGGACATAGACCGCTGAGCTTGCGAACGACAGAGTCTAGACATAATAGATATATGTACGTACTTAATCTAGAGCGGACGGGTGAGGTGTATCTATAACTCCTCCGACCCTAAGAGCGAAATTATCGGAAGGTTCGATTTGAGAGTCTTTCCGACAATTTTGCCAATACAATAAACATTTGGGCGATTTAAGCCAGGTTATATAAATCAAAAATGTAATAAAACTAAAAATTACTAATCCTAAAGTGACGTATCCTAAAATTTCACTGAAGTTAAAGTTCTTGTTTTCATTCAATACACTTTCTATCACTTCACTATGCTTTAACGAAAACGCCATATATTTAACTTCGTCCAAACTGATTCCTTTCATATTAACTACACTCGATTCGGAGGCAGTGGCATTCAAGTTTAGCTGCGATAACGTGACAATTGGAATCCTTTCCACAACTTCCAATTCCACAAAAATATGTCGACGAAGGTGAATCCCATAGATTTGGAGGACGCAAGGCTCATCAATTGTCACCAGGTAAGTGCCGAACACAAGTTGCTTACTGATCTCTTCACCGCATTGCTTCGTCAGTGTTGTTCTCAATCTAGTGTAGAGAAGCCAGCTAGCTGCGTTCACTTGCTGGACCCTGACCTTCTCAATTTCTATTTCTCGTTGTTTACAGGGACTATGGTCATATTCAAATTTCATCAACTGTTCCACACAGGTAAGTTCATAGTATAAGGCTTGATTATCCGCAGTACATAAAAACTGATCTCCAGCAGAGAGCGGTCGACATGGTTTTATTAGTGGTAAGTATTTCATTCCTTTCGCCAGAAGGTAAGGATATTTGGGAATAATGGCTAGGGTTTTATTTTCAGATTCATGAAAGATTGGTAAGGAATATATCTTAAAATAATTATACGATGAGTTATCCGTAAGTGGAATTTCCATTATAAATGTAATCTGATTATTTTTAATAAATGATTTTACACAAATGGTCTCCTCTATTTTCAATAGATTTGTTTCTATTGGAGGATACATTAAGTTTCCTGAGTTAGAAATTAGTTGTAAATGATGCAATAATTCTGTAGAATTCACAATAGATTGATGTAGTATCGATAATTTACTTAACGCTAATGCTGTTTCAAGTTCACTTAGCCTAGCAAAGATAGTACGGAAACTACTCGTGAATACAGAAAATAATCCTGTAAGATAAGTTAAGAAAATCCAGTTGTTTTGTTTTGCAGATAAATCTTTCAGAAGCAGTTCAATCTTTGTTAGGCGATTATGAAAGTATGCAGTATTCTGATTTATTGTTTCAGTTACATTAATGAAACTCTGAAACATTTTGGAGACAATTGTTAATTTTTTTGAAGTAATTATTTGATTATGATTTAATTTGGAAATAAGTTCTTCGTATCTAACGGCGTCATCGTGATCTAGGTTACCTGTTATTAGTTTTATAATAGAACCCAATGGATTAATCAGTCCTCTTTTAGAACGTTTCTGCGGAACTAGTTGTCGGTATTTTTCTATAGTTAAATCGAGTATAAACTCTGTATGTATTTTCATACTTGTAAGTTCTTGAGAATATGATGCATTCCAATCGATAAGTTTACACATTTGTTGGAAGTTGCTGGATATGTAATTTAAATCATTATGAATCTGTTCTAAACTGATGAGCTTGACTATAGTCCAGTGATCAGTTTGAATGTGTGCTAGGCCTTCCTTTACTGGAAATATACCTGGGTTTCCTTCAAGATTTTGCAGATGAAAAGCTAGCGAGGGCATCACTACCAACAGGATGCCGCACCACCTGCGAAGGGCGTTTAACATTCTTAATAGGGGTTTTAGTAATTCTTTCACCAATTTGAATTGGTAAAATATTTCTTACAGCTTGACCTATTACTTTTGCTTTTACGTATCTGGGTTTGTCTTTACTTTTACGCTTGTTTACGTCTTTCGCAAAAATAATTTCGCCTGCATTAAATTCAATTTCAGCTTCACCACCTTTCCTTTCCCTATGTTTTACTTTTATTGCTACCATTTTCTCTGTTAAGTGTGTATACATGACTCTGATGCGTTTAGCATGATCCTTCACCAATTTCTGAAAATACTGTTTTTCTAACTGTATGCTATACGGGTTGTTAGTATCAGTATGCCCGAAAACAACTTCGAATGGAGTGAGTTCAGTAACGGAGTGAATGGAGTGATTATATGCCATAACTGAATATGTCATTACAGATGCCGCATCGGTACAACGGTTTTCATATTTCGCCAATCTGTATATTTCGATTATGGTGGAGTGAAATCGTTCTATCAGACCCATGGAATTGGGATTATTGGGTGTACCAATATGAAGTTCGACTTTATGTAAGCTTAGAAATTCTTTCATTAACTCGTTATTGAACTCGGACCCTGGGTCGGAACTTATTTTTTTTGGAACTCCGTAGTATGAAAAATACTTCATTAGAGCACGGACTACTTCTGGAGTAGATTTGTTCTGAATTTCGATGGCCTGACCTAGCTTACTAAAAGCGTCTATGAGGGTTAGATAAGTTTTACCTTCAATACTAAAAAGATCTATAAATATTTCCTGAAACGGAGCATTTTGTGTTTGTGATAGTTGTAAGATAGGTTTAATGGGTTTTCTATCATATTTCATTTTCTGGCATGCCTCGCAAGTATTTATAACTGCCGCTATTGTCTCCTGCATTCTATCCCAATAATAATTCCTACGAAGCCTAACTAATGTTTCTTTGATGCCGCGATGGCACGTATTTCCTTCATGATGCTTAATTATTATAGATTTTTGTTCTCCTTCATCTTCTACATAAACTACTCGTTCTGTACATTCATAAAAATTAATTAAATCCTTTCTAAAAAGCTGAATTATTATATTACCGAATAACTTACGATGTTCATTATCTTCAAAATAAATGAAATACTTAAACTTTGGTTTAATGTGTTGTTTCAAAAAATCTTTAATCAGTTCTGGATTGTCTTTTGGTAAGAAAACTTCTAATACTTTTTGTTTGTCACGCGAGAGATCCTTCACTTGCATTTCATTTTTGAACCATGAGAAAACTAAAATTTGATTCGGCTTAGTGTCTATAGCTTCATGTAAGATTGGTATTCCAGTACAGTCGTTTAAGGCTGAATGAATTGTATCTGTTTTACTAGACTCGATCTGAACAGGATATTCATTAATGCTTCCGTCAATGAAGTCTATAGAACTAGCAGTTGCTGTTCGACTTGTATCTGATATGGTTATAGTTGATGAATTGCTACGTTCTCTTTTATTATGAACTATGGCCCTTTCTGTAACTATACTATCTAAGTATTCCGTATCTCTTTTACCCACGTTAACTACCAGCGATTCATTATCATCGTCAGAGTCTAAAGCAAACATTTTTATTCTAGAAAAGGCGTCGGCATTGGTATTTTGTTTGCCATTTTTGTATATTAATTCAAAGTCATAGTCTTGCAAGCGGAGTCCCCAACGTGTAAGTTTACTACTTGGATCTTTCAGAGATCGAAGCCATACTAAAGGACGGTGGTCAGTGTATATGTAAAACTTTCGACCGTATAAATATGGTCTGAAATGTTTTACTGCCCAAATTATAGCGAGCAATTCCCGTTCGATTGTGCTGTAGCGTGATTCGGTATCGCTAAGAGTGCGACTAGCGTAAGCGATAGGTTTGTCACTGCCAATTTGTCCTTGTGACAAAACTGCACCCAAAGCTATGTTTGACGCATCAGTCGTAAGTATGAAAGGTTTGTCGTAGTCAGGGTATTGTAAAAGAGGGGCATGTGTCAAGAGTTCTTTGCATTTATTAAATGCGTCAATGTATTTCTGGTCTATTATAATTTTATTACGCTTCTTTAAACAAGATGTCAATGGTTGGGTAATTTTTGCGAAGTCCTTGATGAAACGTCGGTAGTATCCTACCAGTCCAAGAAAACTTTTAATCTCAGTCGTGGTTTTTGGAAGAGGATATTTCAGTACAGCCGTAATTTTGTCGTCATTGGGTTTTAGTCCTTCTTTGGTAATTGTGTGTCCAAGGTAAAGTACTTCTTTTTTTAGAAACTCTGATTTGTCTAATTGGATTTTCATGTTAGTGACCCTAATTCTGTCAAAAACAGTCCGTAAATTCTGTATCATGTTATCAAGGCTATTTCCATAAATAATGATGTCATCTAAGTATACCATACAGTGTAGTCCTTGTAGTCCACGTAGAACGTTATCCATTGTCCTCTGGAATGTGGCTGGGGCCGTTTTAAGCCCAAACGGCATTCTGAGGAACTCAAAATGTCCATTTTGAGTGGAAAACGCTGTCTTCTGTCTGTCCCTCTCGTCTAATTCTATCTGATGGTAACCACTGGCTAAATCAAGCGTAGTGTAGTAAGTGCTCTTTCCTAATTTGTCAAAAAGGTCATGGATGTTCGGTAGGGGGTATTTGTCATCGATAGTAATTTCGTTAAGTCGTCTAAAGTCTATCACCATCCTGTATTTAACTTTTCCAGATGCGTCCATCTTCTTAGGCACCAGGTGAACAGGAGCGTTCCAAGGAGAATGAGACTCTTGTATTACATTGTCGTTTATCAATTGGTCAACTTGTCTGTTGATTTCGTTTTGAACAAACGGAGCCTGTCTATACGGTTTCACATATATAGGGTCTTCGTTTTTAGTCCTAATATGATGTTTTACCGAGTTAGTAAATGTCAAGGGGATTTGGTCACAGTAAAATATGTCTTTGAATTCCTTGCAAAGTCTATAAATTTTTTCACGTTCTTCTTCGTTGGTATGGTCAAGTCTGAGTTTAGTCAAATTGTCTTCAAGTAACTTGTCTATCTCTATGTCAGTATTATTTTTAGTAACATTTATTTTACATTCATTATTTTCATATTTAGTAACTGTAAAGGGTTGTATTATATTAAGTCGTTTTGGACTATCTGAAGTATTTTGGATTACTGAATACGCGTATCCATTTATGCAATTTATTATAGCGCTGGGCATACGCAGACCATTCTCGAATTCTTGAAAATCAAGAATAGCGTCGCCTGAATATTGATTGATAGGTAACTTAACTCGTTGTTCTGTTCGCGGCGGTATATTAATTACATAATTTAAGTTGTTGTTAATTATTGGAATACAAGTTGTGCTAGTTGTTAATACTTGATTCTTTAAATCAATTACTGCGTCTAATTGTAACAAAAGGTCATTACCAATAAGTCCGTCATATTGTGCGTCCACATCATACAAATAAAATTTATGCCAAGCGTTGGTTACAAAAGTAGGTAACGGAGGAATTTCCACTACTTCATCGTGTCTACTAGAAGCGTGGGTGCTTACCACTTGAAAGTGTTCTTTCCTAATATATTCACTGAAAAAATCATAAGCCTTTTGAGGGCTGATAAATGATCTCATGCTACCAGTATCAATCATCATTTTCGCGTCTATTTCTTCTAAGTAAATGTAGGGAAGTTTTAAATTAGGATCGCAATTTAGTTTCAAGATTTCTTGTCTTCCATCGAGGCTTTTTCCTGAAAATTCACATTTTGACTGTCATTTGTTGCTTCTAATTTGTCATCAGGTATGTTACAATCGTTCGTGTCATTATTTACGTTATCATAGTAATAGTTAATGTCATTTAAGTAGTCATAGTCATTTGACGGATTATAATAGTTAAATTCGTCCCAATAGGGTCCATATACATACTCGTAATCGTGCATAGTAAGTTCATTCAAATTAAAACCTTGTTGCTGCTTCGGTTGGGCTGTTCTCATAGATACGTCGCTATCTTGATTTTGGGGTTTTAATACCTGGGGAAGATTCGAACCAGGCTGCGGTGGTTTGTAACCCAGTTGTTGCGGTAGTTTGTATCCTAACTGTAGGGGTGGTCTATAACCAAACGGTTGAGGTGGCCTATAGCCAAACTGTTGCGGTGGCCTATAACCGAATTGTAGAGGTGGCCTATAACCAAACTGTACAGGTGGCCTATATCCGCTCTGTTGAGCTGGCCTATAACCGAACTGTTGTGGTTGCAAACCCAATTGAGGCCGATACTGGAATACTGGCTTGAAGGGTTGACCTTGACCCAAAGTTTGAGGTATCTTGTTTTGCGTATTTTGGGGATTATTCAAATTAAATTTAGACTGAAAAGGTTTGTACCCCACTGGTTGGATTATCGATGACTTTGAACTTGATCCCGAAATTTGATTATTACTATGAATACGGTTACGCATATTATATTGATCTAAGAAATTGACTTCTTCGAGTACGATGCTCAAGGCTGCTTCTAAGGTTGTAGGCGATTTAAGCCTAACGATACGCACCATATTTTCGGGAAGGTTGTACAAAAATACATTTAGAGCCGTATTGTTGTAGATAACCGACTTAGCACGTTTTAATTCCACGTCATCAATTGTATTCACCTTCGACATTAATAACGAGCGAACATTTTGGATTCTATTACAAAAATCTAAAAAGCTTTCACTTGAATTTATTTTTAAAGATTCTAATTCAATATTAATACAAGCTTCACTCCGGGGGTCTCCAAAATGTTGAATCAGCAAATCTTTGAACGCGGACCATGTAACAATATCTTCACGTTCCGATAAGAGCGCAGCTGCATCCTCTTTCAATCTACTTGTTAAAACATTAAAAACATAAAGATTTTGTTCTGTATTTCCCTTAAATCGATCAACCACGTACTGACATTTTCTCAAATAAAGGTTTAACTGTCTTTTATCACCATTATACAGTGGAATTAAATCAACAATTTCCTTTGGTATTGGTGCAACTGCAACTGTAGTGGGTGTCGTCATGATTATAGAGTAATGAACTGTACAGAGGTTGCAACTCGCTTTAAAATAATCCTATTAAAATTAAAATTCACACACACTTACAATATAACAAACACACAATTAATTAATCAGACACAAAATTAATTAATCAGAATACCCAATAATATGAAAAATAAACTTCGTAATACTTCTACTACAAAAATGTAAATTTAGAAAAAAAATAGTTTTACCTTAAGAGTTACTTTATCTTACAATTATTAATTGAATTTACAGTTAATACTGTTTATTTTATTCAATTCAATCAATCTAGATTTGAACTTTAAAGTTAATGCTGAAAGTAAGAACTCTCTAACATTGACACTACTCTATGTTTTATGTTCTAAGAATTGAACAGAGATAAGACCACATAATTTCATACAGAGTTATCAGCTAAAGACTAAACAATAATCTGTCTGTTATAATGAGCAAGTTTTGATCTCGAAAATAACATTTAAAACTTATGAAAAATATAGGAGGATTAGGGAACATAGGATTGGCGAAAAGATTTACTCACCAACCGCCCGTGACTCCCATACTCGATGATTTCTGCACTCACGCGATTTAAAAGAATATTTATTTGGTTCGAAGGATTTTCTCTGCTTTCGTAGATTTTACGCTTAATGTTTTCTAGTCGAATTTGGACGTCCGGAAAAACGCGAAACTACGGATTTCTACGAGAAAATCCTACCGGCTGCGCCACTTTTGGTTTCGGAGCGTGAGAAACCTTACTTTATATTTTACTTAAATGAGTAGGTACTCAGGATTTTTACTGAGGATAAAAATGAGAACACGTAGTGCCGATTTGGAGGCGACTTTTATTCTAATTCAAAATACATACAGGGCTCATCCGGTGGACATAGACCGCTGAGCTTGCGAACGACAGAGTCTAGACATAATAGATATATGTACGTACTTAATCTAGAGCGGACGGGTGAGGTGTATCTATAACTAGTTATGCTGTATTTTATTAAGTATTTTGTTATTTTCATCATTACAAAGATAAGATATAATAATTTGAAAGTACCTACATGTTAGGGCGATTTATCATTGTAAATATTTTATGTCGTCGTCTATTTGTTATACTATCAAGTTAGATCCTGCCATAATTCCTTATACAAATGAAAGTTTGATGCTTTGAGTAGTAAACAATAAAAAACACTGCCGCGGATAAGCGCGGATACGTTATGTTTTGATACTTTGAACTTTTTTTGAGTAATGTAAAAAAAAAGTACTGTAATTTAAAAAAAAATGTTTTTGTTTTAGGTTCAAGAGGTACCTACCTCGGGAGTAAGAATCGTGTACCTCTTATAAGTTGTATGAGAAGCTTATAGAGAAGAAAAATGAAGTGTTTTGTGCAAGAAACTATCGCGCTTCGCATGCCTGGGAAACCCAATGTTATTTAATAATAAAACCTCTTTATAAATTATATTAAGTATTTTTCTACTAAGTTATCTACTAAGTTATCCTTTAGAAAAGAATAAGATTATAAAATAATTTTGGCCGCGTAGATTGTCAAAACACCCGTCTGTGCGACGTTGATATTTCTATCAACTTCGGTGACTACCTCATCTATGTTATCCATAGCAAAAAACTTTTAGTATTATTATTTATAATAATAGAATGTTTTTGGTTGATGATTGGAGTTTCTGCAATTAGTATTACTTTATCTTCTGTATTGGACTTGTAATAAACATAATAGAATGATATAATACGCAAATATAATACATATAAGATATAACATTTGTAATATAATAAAAAGCTACCCAACATGCTTGTTATGTGGTCACACGAGTTAAGACTAAAAAAACAAATAGAGAATTGAGAATAATAATACCAAGTAACCAAACTAGAAAAAGAGCAAAGGAGAAAAAATATCATAACTTCCTATGTTTTGCCTCGATAAATAGTCATTCCGAAGTGAGATCCATAATTTGACTTAGTGATTTGATGACAATGGTAGGCTGTCCTTCCTGTTTACGGAGCAAGATATTTCCTCTTGAAGCCCAGCAGTACTGAAACGATCCATTCTTCACCAGCTCTTTACCCGCTGCTAACATCTGCTTCGACATGGAGGTTAGAGACTGAGAAACATATATTCGTGAAGAAGCTCCTGTGAATCCCAGGATATCGGCACTAAGCGGGTTATCTACGTTATCAGAGTTGTATTTTCTAGCAGCTTTAATAAGTGTTTCTTTGCTTTTGCTGTCCTGGTACTCGATAACAATTGGTCCATTTATTCTGCCTCTTCTAAATACAGTTGCATTTTCATTGATTTGTGGTATCCCCAAGGTTTTATATATGTTAGTGACAATTTCACGTACATCTTCTTTGTCATCATGCGGGATATTTCTAACTTCAACCGTATTTTTCAGGAATTGTTTTTGTAATGCGTTCAGCTGGGTCTCCAATTGATTGATGCGTTCCACAGATGCATCATGCTTAGATTCAATTATTTGTACTTTGTTGCAAATTTCCTTATAGTAGGCAGCATTTGATTCCAGTTGACTTTTTAATTCGGCATTAGACTCTAATATCATGCTATTTTGATTCTTAATAACAGCGATCTCAGCAATCATCGTTTCTTTGAATGACTGTAAGAGGGCTTCTTTTAAGTCTGCCATTTGTTTATTGAATTATATCCGTTGGTAAATTATATAGGGTTAATTGGCAGATTTTCGGGCTGCTGACTACCAGTAATACTTGTTAAGATCTACGAATGACAGCACACCAACAGATCAGATCTACTGTCGGCCTAGCATATCTTCTTTTCGAGATATGAAGAGGTCTCACTATTAACCCATCTCATGATAGGATAAAATGTTTGGGAATTCATGCTTTACGAAAATAAAACACTTTATAAAATGACTTGAGGATTTATTAAAAACTAAAATGAATGCGTAGCTAAGGTGAGAAGACAACTCATTCCGGAAACGCTATTTATTATGTTATAATATTTTATTATTAGTTGACTTAACCATTTTTTTTAATAAAATACTTCAGCAAATTAAAGCTTTAAAGAGTCAAGTACCGATGTAGGTAATTTTTATTGTTAGTGGAATGCAATATATGCATGCCGCCCGAGAAGTTCCAATAAGATTAAAACTGTCACATTGGTTTAATTCAAATATAGATCTTGACATTTTAAGACGTGCAAACGACATTCAACTTTAGGGTGATAAATAAATAATTCGGACGACTGTTCATACTTGAAAAATGACCGGAATCTTTTTATATCGAAAGCACAACAGTCAACGGATGCAATAACCACTAGGACAAAATGAGTAAAGCACGCTGGCGTCTACCACGGTTATCTTATTAATACTTATCGAATAAAGGTCTGTTGTTAACATGGAGCCTATAGAAGTACGACCTTTATTGTAATTCGACCTCAAATAAAATTACTGGCGCAAGTAGGCCTAATTAATTATAAACAATTACTTCATACTTGCAACAATACCCAAAAATTTTTGTCGTTTACACGCTTTTGAGAGTATTTGTTCAACGTCCCTTTCTCTTGTGTACTGAGTAGTGGTCTTGAAAAAATTGGCAATGCCATGTTTTACAGTTTCACATCTTGATCCCTCGTAATCACCAACACATTGGCAAACTGGCTCACTCTCCTTATTCAAAGAACAGATACCGTTATTCGAACAATATCTATAGCACACATCAAGTTCACACCGTTTCCCAAAATAACCGGCATTACATCTGCAATAAATAAAACAAAACATTAAGTAATTTAAAAGGAAAAACGAGAAAATCAACAGTCGAAGCAGTGTACAACATAGTTTACCTGCACTTAGGAAGTCCCTCCTCACTGATACTACAGTTTCCTTGCAAACAATAGTTCAGGCAGACAGTAACCTCACATCTTTCACCTACATAATCTCCTATGCAGTGACAAGATGGTTTACTGTCCTCATACAAAGAACATGCACCGTTATTCAAACAGTATTCTTGACACACATAGACTTCACACCTTTCCCCAGAATAACCAGCATTACATCTGGAACAACGGAAATGTCAGTCAAGGTTTCTTTACTTAATCGAAATCGAATCTTTTTATTAATCAAACAGAAGGAATAGAATATGTTTTACCTGCATTCAGGAAGTTCCTCATCATTGATACTACAGTCTCCTTGCAAACAATAGTTGTCACAGACTGAAATATCACATCTCTTACCAGTGTAACCAGGTGTGCATTTGCAAACTGATTGTCCATTCACACTCATACCGTGAACACAAAACGGTCCATCATACTCTGTAGCAATTTTGTATGAGTCGTTGATCACAGAGTTATTCTGCACTAGATCCTTTAGTGCTTCGCAATTCTTCAATCCCTGAATTTGATCAATAATTTTATAGTTTGCGACTATAGTGACAGGGCTTTCATTTTGCAGCAAAAATAACATTTTTATTTTATAATTATCAGTTTTAATTTTTGGTTCTTCCCAGACGACGCTATTTGAGAACCAGCCCAATGAGATGAGCCCGTTTTCTGAAACGGTCAATGTGTTTGATGGACTGACATCAGCTGTAAATCGGAAATTACTCATTTCGGTCTTGTTTCCTCCATCCAAATCTGCACTGTAAATAGGGTATTTTAAAAGACTACTAGGTTCATACCAGAACATCTTCTGTGTGTTTTGGTCAATGATCAAACTGTGAGGCTCCGATTTATAAGTAGTATTGATAGACAGTAAAACAGTATCAATAACAACTTCTCGGTCAGTGCCATTAAATCGAGCTCTCTCTATTGAAGGCTGCGTAAGGTTTGTGTTCATCCAGTAAATATACCTGTAAATTGAAAAGCATTTGTAAGGATTGTAAACCTGTAGATTCTCATACAAAAAGCGATAACCCCCGTAAACTTAGTCCAATTTTCAAAATGTTTGAAAAAGTTGTAGTTATAATGAAAAATTTGATCTGTACGTTTTTATTTTAAAGAAATATTGCGGTACGATAGAAGTAATTATCATCTCATCATCATTATCATGTTTGTCTTAAAAACTTCCTCGAGCATTTTTATTTTTCTAAATTCAACTATACTAGATTACTTAAAAAGCAACCAAGATTAAGGTATACTGAATGTAACGAGATCAAAATTGTCTCATTTCATGAAGATTTAGGGGGTGGGGGGGGAGCAAAAATGTTATCGTCCAAAACCATATTTCAAAAAGGAAATGTAGACTTACAACCCGGGGAGCAGGGCATTTTGTATTAGGTCCTTACATATGAAATTGCCGATACTTAATACTGGCAACTTTGAAATCAAATATTTTGTGTTTGATTAGGAATTCCAACTTCAAAATTATTTCAAAATAAAGACTAAAGAATATTGTTTTAAAATTCGTGTTTCATTTGTTTTCACGTCATTTGTTTCGGCTTGAAAATTGCTATAGCAACAACAATGGAGAAATTAAAAATTCGCGGTATTTACGAATATGAGTTCCACCGTGGCGCCAGTGCAGCAGAAACGGCTCGAAGGATTAACGACGTGTACGGGCCAGGCACCGCTAACGAACGAACGGTGCGTTTTTGGTTTCAACGTTTCCGTTCTGGAAATTTTGATTTACAAAATGATCCTCGTGGACGACCGGATACTTAAGTGAATAATGAAGAATTAAAGGCGATAGTGGAAGCGGATCCATCTCAAACCACTTCTGAATTAGCAGCAGCCTTTGGAGTAAGTGACAAAACAATCACTATCCATTTGCGTCAAATTGGAAAAGTAATAAAGCTCGAAAAGTGGGTACCGTACGAATGGACTGAAGCACACCAACAAACACGCGTCGGTTGCTGCGCTTCTTTGCTCAATCGTCACAATAATGAGGGAATTTTAAATCGTATTGTCACTCGTGATGAGAAGTGGATCGTGTACGATAATCGCAAGCGATCATCACAATGTCTTAACCCTGGAGAACCGGCAAAACCTTGCCCCAAGCGAAAACTGACCAAAAAGAAGATTCTAGTTAGTGTTTGGTGGTCCTGTGCTGGTGTCATCCACAACAGCTTCTTGAGATCAGGCCAGACGATTACTGCAGACATGTATTGTCAACAGTTGCAAACAATGATGGAAAAGCTCACCATTTAACAACCGAGACTGGTCAATTTCTCTAGCCCATTGCTCCTTCAGGATAACGCTCGACCACATACTGCACATCAGACGGTCGCCAAGCTAGAGGAGCTGCGACTGGAAACTCTGCGTCACCCACCACACTCTCCAGATCTTACCCCAACCGATTACCACTTATTCCGAAATTTGGACAACTTTTTACAAGGAAAAAAATTCAATTCTGATGAGGCAGTTAAAACAGCCTTCAAGCAGTTCATCGATTCTCGCTCCCAGGATTTTTTTACCAAAGGGATCAATGAGCTCCCGATAAAATGGCGGAAGTGTATCGATAACAATGGTGCATACTTCGATTGACTAAATATATAATTTCTTAAAAAAAAGTTATTTTTAATTTTTTGATACCGAGCGGCAATTTCATATGTAAAGACCTAATATTTGTATTGTTCACCTAGAGGGAAGCAGAGCGAGTGGTATGAAACTGATAGCATTTTTGGAAATAATTAATCGCGCTGCGTTTCGGTTGTTCACAATCCTCTTATTGTTATACTGGGTGATTTTTTATTAAAAAAAAAATCGGACTTCCCGTACCAAATCAATAGTCAGCTGATCGATTTTGTATGGGAAGTCCGATTTTTTTTTTAATATTTCGACCCATGTTTTTTGGAGAAAGTTATTCAATTTTATGGGTACTATCACCCTGAGAAATTTGGAACGTGAATAAAAAATCACCTAGTAGATATTCAGTTTAGTGCGTAGTTATAATATTTTTTGACTGAATTTCCGTTAGCACGGCTAATCCCAATGGACGCTAGCCAAGATCGCAGGAGATATTATAGAGCAAACGTAAATGTGCATGTTTATCTGTGTATAATAAACGATTTGTTACGGTTTTAAACCATAGATGTTAGTAAACATTAAAACTTAAGTAGTAGTTAGTAAACACGTTAACACATTAATAATCAACATCAAATTATCAGACAAGTGATGTGACAAGTGTGTGGAAAAAAAAAAACATTATTTTGTGACATTGTTTCCCATAAAACGATACAATTTTAGTGTTAGAACCGTGCAAGGGTGATTGTCAGTGTCACTGTTACAGCAGCATTTGTTAATACTTATGCTGTGCTGTGCTGTGCTGTTCTGTGTGTACCATACCACAAAATATAAAAGCGATCCTTCTGTACCCACAGAAGGATCGCTTCCGCCATCTTCAAAAATAATTACCTAAACTTGCCAAACTCACTAGGGCTGCTACTGTATTGACTCTGTAGGTTTTATTTGTAACAATATGAAATTTTATTGACACTAGTTGGAACTCTTTGCATTTTTTTTTAAACAATTTTTTTTCTGTTCGTCATGAAATGTCAATGTCTCTCATCTATTCATTTAGACTAAACGTGACAGTCGAAACTGATGTCTAAGCAGACATCAGTTTCGACTGTCACGTGCAGTTTCAAGCGAAACTTGAGATTGCCTATAAACGCAATGTCTATGCCTATAAACGTGTGTGCGTGAGTAAAATGGCGGTTTGTTCTGAGTGGTCTCTCTGCTCGGACGCACCGCAGCCTTACGTACTTTGTGACCGTATCGTTACTGTCCGCCGCCGTTTCGTTCTGAAATATTGAGCTTATCGTTCAACTATTCACGGAGGTTTTAAAAATATTGTACATGCCTGAAGATACCCTTTAGGTACCCAAAAGTATAAGAATCAGAATTTCAACTTCTCTAAACATCTATTTTTTTGTACAAGTCCTGCCGTGATTCTTTGGGCACAATGACACTCAAGAGACTGTTTGCGCTGCCTCGAACCTTCTGCTGTAGCCACAACGCGGTATGTTACCGCCTGATTGCTGCGAAGCCGTCCGTGCCTGAATTGGCGAACATGCTAGTACCAAAAATAGAAAAAAATTGTGGAACAATAAGATGGGAGTCCAGCTGCACTCCCATCTTATAGTCCCACAATTTGCCAAAACATGGGTAGAAGTCATGCGCAAGACCAACTGGTTTACTCGTACGTGTTTCCAAACTCTGGGCTGCTATTAAGAAATTCCCAAAGACCAATCAACCTTACCCCCATTCCCATCAGCTGTAGCACTTGTGATTACAAGATCAACAGTTAAAAATTCATTATTATACTATCATGGGTAACGTACCCTCTACAGCTGTCCACGGCAATTTCAGTGGGGATCCCTTCATCCATCTTGATTAAAAGATTCCCGTAAATATTGTTTTTATAATCAGGTTCTAATGAAAACCAGTTAATGCTTCTTTCATTGGTGTCAGTAAAGAAGACTGTTTCTGTAACTGGGTCATAGGCGAGACTATGAATATTTTTTCCATTTCTCTCGGTCAAATATTTATATTCCATGGAGTTTAAGTTATAACTACATATGGCATCGTTATCGCTTTGTTTGTCCACATAAAGTATCATATTGTGGACGTCATCGTAAGCTAAATGTCCAAAATTTTGGGAATCAAACCGCACAGAGACATGATGCCATTGTCTTCCGTTGATGGTATAAAATTTTAATAAATCTCTTTCAGCTACAGCAAAATCTGAAATAAAAAATCTTTATCTTTAATATTATAAGATAGTGAACTATTTGTTTGGTCGTGTGTTCTCAACTCAAGCACTCTTCCCCTCTCTTAATTATTTAAAATCATACTGTGCCCGTCAGGGTCGATTATCATTATTTTTCACCTGCATTTGTATACGCAAGGTATGGAAAATGTGAAATTTGAGATTTGAAAGTCATCATCAGCTTTTTCCCAACTATGTTGGGTTCGACTTCCAGTCTAATTGGATGCACTTGAATAACAGATTTGTACATTTGCCTGCCTGACTTCCACGACCCAGTTACTGGGTAACACGATACCCCTTGATAAGACTGGTTGTGAGACTTTCTGGCTTCTGATTACCCATAACGACTGTCAAAGATCTACGAATGACAGCCAAGACCAACGCCTTTACGTGCTTTCCGAGGCACGGTGGGGTCTCGGTATGGAATGGATGGTCAAAGCATGGCTTAACTTTGACCGATCGATTTGTACGTCTTTTAGGGTGTTACCAGACCAATAATAATAATAATAATATGTGGGGACATTTTCACACACGGCCATCTGACCCCAAACTAGGGAGACCCTGTACTATGGGTGTCAGACAGCTGATATACATACACAAATACATTTTTTTTTGTAAATACATACATTTGTCGGAGACGGTTTATTAATCACAAATGTGGGTGTAACTAAATTTGTTATGATTTGTGTTTCTTATTGTTAATTTATGTGATTTTACTATTAATTATTGTCTATTAATTCGAAACATGATTTATTGTATGTGCACACTGATTTGTGGTTACTTTATTTCGATAATTGTTATCGATGGTTTTATTCAAAACAATTGTTGACACGTTACTTTGAATGTAAAACGAATTACTTTATGAAATCACTATTGTTTATTCATGACAATTATTAGTGTGGTATTTGATTGCTTTATAATTAAATCTTATTAGATTTAGTAAATTGTAGTGTTTTGTATCAAGTAAACGCGTGACGCACTTCCGTGCGCCAATGGATAGACTTGTATGGAGAGGTTGTAAGGAGGGGGGCATCGCCTTATAAAAGAGCGTGCACTCCGTAAGTATGACAGTCGATCCTCGGATTCGACTCAGTAAAGAGTTCCTGCTCCCGACAATACTGCCGGTTTACCTGGTACAGCGCTGCTGTATATTCACATAGCTGTATAGGCTTGCTGCTAGCGAGCGATACACTTTGTATTTGGGTGGCTTATGCTACTGTACGAACTATAAACCTTAAGGGTTTGTTCGTTTATCATTGGGTGGCTTAGGCTGCTGTACGAACTGTAAACCTTAAGGGTTTGTTCGTTTATCATTGGGTGGCTTGGCCACTGTACGAACTGTGGGACCTTAATGGTCTGTTCGATTGACTATATTGTTGCTGTACCTTTAACTTACTTTATTCCTGTTACTGATTACCATTTGTATTTTGTTTACTAATAGTGTGTAATGGTTTTTACAGGTCTTGTTTATCCCTAATGGGATAATGGGAACGCCCATACTCCTGACGATGTACTATACCGCTCGGCACTCGTCCTCGATCGCTCAGTGACGATCCGACACATATATAGATAAACAACACCCAGACACAAGGCAAACACAAGTGCTCATCACACAAATGTTTACCCTGGGCGGGAATCGAACCCGCAACACGCTGCGCAGCAGTCGATCGCTTAGCCCCTGCGCCAACTGTGTCGTCAATGTCAAACCAATCGATCGATCGCCGATCGACGGCATCGATCCATGGTAGAATGGATTAATCGACGTTGGTCGATAGTTTCTACCAGACTGTCGTCTGTCGACCGACACAACAGGGTCATCTTTGTATACGGATTTTCGAAAAATAAATTACTCTTTTAGTAAAAAAAGCATGAAACGGATTTAAAGTGCAGAATCCGTTATTAAAACCACATGCTAAGTCATAACAGTGTAGAATAAAATAATCGGAGAATGTTTACGTTAAGATAAGCCAATTCGTGCGTCACATTAAGCAGTGCAGCCTACGCTCTTAAACAACTCGCAGTAGTTCTCAACAAAGATGCACTAATTACTGCTTACTATGGATTAGCCGAATCAATTCTTAGATACGGAGTTATTTTTTGGGGGAATAGCACAGACACTGAAATTGCGTTTCGGGCCCAGAAAAGATGCATTAGATCAATGTTTATACTGCAAACAACAGATAGCTGTAAATATTATTTTAAGGAAAATAACATATTGACATTGCCCTCATTATACATTTTAGAAGCCATAATGTTCATTAAAACTCATCCTAATTTATTTCAACGTTTGTCTGATGTTGTCCCAAGGAATAGACGTGATAATTCCGAACTCAGTGTTCACGGCGCTAAAACAACTCTTATTCGTGCTTTTACGCATAAGAGTTGTTTTAGCACTCTTTCTCTTTCGTTTTAGCGCTCATCTTTTGCATGGCTCCGACCATATTTAATAAATTGCCCAAATCGTGGAGAACATTGACTATATCTGCTCTTAAATGCAAGTTAAGGACTTTATTAACTAAAAGAACATATGATAGCATTTCAGAGTTTATGAAGGGGGACAATTTTCTTTGTTTTTGAAATGATGATGTTCTTTTAATATTGTGTTTTACTACTACTAGTTACTACTACTACTAAACTCCATGTTATATAATGTATTGTTTTATTTTAGACGGAATTAAAATTTGCAATGACTTAATATAATTTTTTATAATTTAATTTCATAATGTAATTTTTGATAAATGTAGTCACGGTTTGTGCTCCATCTCGTCCTGCCAATTTGTACGCCACGTTATGCGGCTCAACATGAGAATCATTATATATTTAATATCTTGCATGCAATGTATGTACACCATGTTTAGACAAATAAATAAACTTACTTAGTTACTTACACAATGGTGTCATAAGATAACGCGAGGTTTATGATCGATCCTGTTTAAACGTAAACAGTTACCGTTAATGTTTATGTTTTAAATTAAAGTTTAATAATTAGATATTGTTTAAAATATGAAACTTATATCTTTATACCGCTTAAAAACATTCACAACACAACACAAACAACAAACAGCACTGCGAATTTTGCGATATGAAATTTTCATATGTTTTACCAAAACTAATTAAAAGTGAATATTTAACCAATTAGAGCACTAAAAAACGTTTGTTTTAATGTACCTACCTATAGCATTTTACAAGTGAAGTGCCAATGACGTCGAACGACCGAACTGAAGTCCTCAATTCAGAACACTGTCACACAATTATTCGAATGAATACAGATTAAAAACGGCTTTCAGTGTGTTGGTACATTCATGAACTAATATTAAAACCAAACTTTGTTCCGCTGAACCATACCGTTATCGAAATAGAGCCGAAAATCGAAACGAATCGAGCGAGCGCGAAAATGTTGACCAATCGACCTAAAGCACTCTACGGTTTACGATTATGGCGATTGATCGGCCTAAACTACCCAGTGGGTAGCAACCTACCTAACAAACCTACCCTACTAACCTACTCTACCAACCTACCCTACTAACCTACCCTATAAACCTGCCTTACCAACCTACCCTAGCTTCGTACCAGTCTATTTTTTTCAGATTTTATCACCATTTAAACTTTTCCTGGAATTTCACAAATCTTTCAAGATCAAACCAAATCGGTTCAGCCTCGTGTTTTAGCAGAAGATAGAAGAGTGTTATCCGCTATGTCGCGCCCACACAATGTTTACACGAAAATTTAATAACATACTGTGTTACAATTTATTAAAAATTTTAAAAAGAGAAGTGTAACCGAAGGTATGTACATAGTTGGGGCTACTGAACGCATTCTAACTGACGGAGACTGTATTGGAGCAGTGATTTATCTGTTAGAAAGTCTTTTTTAAAGTATTAGCACTTGTTTACTAATAGATTATGAAAATTCTTTTTAAAAACAGACTTACCTCAAGCCTGCCCTTATCCTGTCTACAAAATTTCATTAAGGATAATTACTTATCGACAAAATTTGACTAGACGAAACTGTTGTTGGTATAGTCCCTTGAAACACTTGGTTATAATGAAACACAGCTCTCGTACTCACCCCAAGAGTGCGCCAACCCCACGTGCAGCGCTACCAACGCCAGCACACACTGCAGTCTACACATTTCATACTTCATAAATACTGAGTATTGTTAATAGTAGTAGATGATGCGTCCTCCTCTGCTGATCGCTCGAGTATTACAGAAAAACGCTTATTTTTCTCATATATAGCTCTCTTCACTACGGGCTTGTTGTTTATCGAAATAAAATTAGTGCCTACTTTGCGCTACAAAGCAGATAATGACTTAGGGTCAGCTCACACCGAGACGCGACGTGACTAGACGCGCGACTAGAACTTTTTGGCTTAATATGCCAAAAAGTTAACTAAGTAACTAAGTTACCTTTTTTTATAGCCTATTTTGTGTCAAAGTCAAAGCGTTTATTTCAATTAAACCATTTACAGGCACTTTTGAATTGCCAAAGAGTCAGTCAGTGTGACAGAAAGTTGAAGGTAGTTGCTCGTTCCAAAACATAGGTAGATCTCTATTGAGAAGAACGAGCAAGAAACTCCACGTACACTCTTTTTACCCGACTGCTCCAGAAGGAGGGTTATGTTTTTCGGGTGTATGTATGTATGTATGTTAATTTATTTGGCACGCTCTGTAGCCTAAACGGCTTGATAGATTGTAGCTTGAGAGGTGTCGTTTCATTCGTCTTAATTGTGTGAGTGACACTGGGTATATCAAATTTATATAAATTAAACTGTCCGATTTTCGGCGACATATTCGTGTTTAAAAAAAAAGTTTTTACCACAAAACCTATCGAGTCAAGTATCAAAATAAAGGGTTTTATAAATAACTTACAAATATACATACAACTAATATGTTTAAAATGTAATTTGGAATGAGAAATGCTATAAAACAACAAATAAATTAAGGTTGATTCCATTTAACTTGAGTTCCTTTACGTCGATTTTGAGAGTATATTGCTCTTGTAAAATATTGCTATTTTATGCTTTCTAATACCGGTACGTTGAGTTTAGTTAATAAGCACAGTCAGGATATAAAAATAAAAGCCAGGATCATTAAAATAATGTTTTATTATTTGTAGTACTTATTACTTCTTCTCAAACAAAGAATCTTTCTGTATAATATATAATTATTTGTTTTTAATGTTTAGCTACACTATAATTTACTTTATATAATTTCTAGACGTTAGTAGACGAAAAAAATTAAATGTTTTCGAGAATATGGCGATTTAGCGTTACGTATCATCTGATTACACCGATTTCTTGCAGCTTTGAAGAGGTTCTGAGAGGTTCAGAGGTATTATCTTCATTTCGATCCTTTTTTAACTCAAGATTCTTGCGGCTCATCGCCATGCAAATCCCTGTCGTCATTTAGGACAGACGAGAGGAAAATGAGGCCATGGTGGAAAAAGCCAGGTGCAGAACACTGATCATGAGTGGACACAAGAGAGGGACAGGTCGTTAAGACTAAGTCGAGCTACGTGTCATCCCCTGAGATATTCAAACGAGTAGGTTGCCGAAAAAGAACATAAGAGACTAAGAGACCCGATGATATGTAAGAGTTTACGGAAACGAGAGGTTGGTTGCGGAAGGTCCGTGTTGAAATTGCCCATGATGACACAATGTGTATATCTGACCCTACTGATTTTCAAGGTTGGAAAATTAATCAATGGTGGGCGGACATTAGACAACACCAAACTAAGTAGCGTTTTAACACCTTTAATATGAATATAATTAAATAGCAACACAACCTCCTCCCATTCTATTTCTATCGGTACGGATAAAAATGAAACTGGGAAGAGGGTAGATGGTAGAAAGGTTTGAGCCCACTCTTACAAATCAGAACGGCGTGAACGTTGGCGTTAGAAACGGTGTCTTAAAGATCACTGTAAGACTATGTTAAATGGCGAATACATCCCTCACCTCCGTTTTGCCGATGATACAGTCGTCATGGCTGAGTCGATGGAGGATATAAAAACTATGCTCAGGGACCTCAGTAACGTTTCTCAACTGGTGGAAAATGAATATGGTCAAGACGAAAATTATGTCGAATGTCCATGTTCCATCCGTAAACTGTCCTACTAGGTAGGTGCAACTTCGACAGAGAGGCCGCCCGAAGAATCCAAATCGGATGGGCAGCGTTTGGGAAACTACGAGATATATTTTCGTCCAAAATTCCACAGTGCCTAAAGACGAAGGTTTATAACCAGACGTGTGTTTTGCGAATGTCGACTTATGGTACAGAGACGTAGTCCTTAACTGCTGGCCTCCTGCAGAAGCTCAAAGTCACGCAGCGAGCAATGGAGAGAACTATGCTCTGAGTTTCTTTGCGCGATAAAATCCGGAACTAGGAAATCCGCCGAAGAACTAAGATCACCGACATAGCTCTCAAAATTTTTAAGTTAAAGGCAGGCCACATCTCTCGAAGAACCGATAACCGATGGGAAAGAAAGGTTCTTGATTGGCGACCACGAACAGGAAGACGCATCGTTGGTAGGCCTCCGACCAGATGGACGGACGACATTGTTCAGGGCGCGGATAACCGATGGATGCAAGCGGAAGGTTTCCGCTCATTGTGGTGTCCTATGGGGGAGGCCTTTGTTCAGCAGTGGACGTCCTCCGGCTGATGATGATGATGACAGATCACTGTAGTAACTTGGCACACATCGAGCATTGTTATGGCAGACATTAAACAAATTTTAATGGTCTTTCTGTTGGCTGAAGCTCCGACGCACAAAGTCACCAAGGATGTCGGTTAATGAACTAAAAGTAAGCATGGAAGTTAAATAAATATGCGACTAAGTTATAACTAAACCTTTTGGTGCTACACCAATTAATACATAACATCATGGAAGAGAAAACATATATGTAATACAAAAAAAAAACATACTAGACACACTTTAGGTTTATCGTGTAGGAGTACCGTAAAAATACTACTTTTATTTCATTTTTTCGACTAAACTTTGAGAGTTTTGGACGCAAAACTGATGCAGAACGGACGCAGTCTGCGTCCAAAACTTTCAAAATTTAGTCGAAAAAATTAAATAAAAGTAGTATTCTATAAAATTAAAAAAGGCATATACTAAAAGATAGATAATAAAATTGTCTGTAAGATAGTGTAAATTTCGGATAATTATACCTGGTAGATTTTGTGTGATTGTCAATGTTTTGTCCGCGTCAGACACAACTTCACGAGTTAATTAAACTATTTAATATGAACTTAATCAAAAATATTCACTTTCTATATGAGTCAGAGAATGTTCTAGTTTAACATATATTTTTTTTCAAATCATTTACACTGCACATTTTGACGTGATTGTCAGTTTAAAATCTGTAAAAGTCGTTTAATAGCCCCTTAAGGGAGTAAAAACGGGACATAAATAGTAGACACGACGTAGGGATAAAAGTAGCAAGGCAAGGTTCTCGGCTCGATGTAAAGGTGACCATTCTAAATTAATTCACTGCGAAAACTAAAAAAAGTAAAATAAAAAAATTCTTTAAAAAAACAAAAAACCCGTCTGCGTAAAATATCGTTAGTAAATTAGGTAACTCAAAAGATAGAAATAAGTGAAAATTTAAATATTTTTTTGATTTTGAATGATTGTTGTTGACAGTGTTCACAAAGGCAGGAGGCATCAAGTTAGGTTTAGACACTTTCAACGGATTTGATTTTTTTACTAACGATTTTTTACGCAGTCGGGTTTTTTGTTTTTTTAAATCAAGTTTTTTACAGAGTACTCGTTACATGAATGAATATTGTGTCTTCTATATGTGGAAACTATGAAAATAGTCTAGCAATACAAAACATAAAAAAGAAGCAAGATAAAGTCCATGGCAGTTAAGAGCTGACCAATCTCTACTGACAGCGTCCGTTCACGAACATGACGCGTGGATCAGAAGTTGACATGCGGCACAGCACGACGCAGCGATGCTTCGCCGATGATGCTTACTAAGTTTCGCGTCTTTACGTGGCTTGCGGCATCGCGATGTCTTTCGCGGCATGTCGTGTCACAGTGTGTGCTGACTTTTAAAATAATAAAATCCAATGATCATTGGAATTTCCGAAGTCCATTATCTGGAACCACGACCTATAGTTTATCAATATAAATTCTTACTACTTACATATTGCAAAGGAGGTAATTGTGCTCGTGGCGAGAAATCACTTTATTATCACAAATGGTTTAAAAAAAAAAGACAAGTGCGTCTTTAGGGCTAAAGAGAAATATTAACAAAATGGCCACTAAATTATTTTTGTTACAAATATGACGTCTAATGAAAATATTAAAACAATTCGAGAAATGAAATACAGCACAATATTGTCTCGTAGGTAGTCGTAGTAAGCATAATGGTCTGATGTATCGTACTTACATTTACTAGTTTTGTATTCTTATTTCAATTAATATATAGTGGGTGACTATATATTAATTGAAATAAAAATAGAAAAGCAACAAGCTTCATTCTTCCATAAATGTATATGGACGAATAAGTATCCACCACTGCCTTTCTAGCCATAATAATAATAAATTGTTGTAGAAGTGTTTCAGAAACGCTTTGATATCACGATAACGAGACGGCAGCGATAACAAGAATGATTAAGCTCGCATCAGTTCTTGACTCCCCAGAGGATGGCAAACCGTTAGACATCGGATTGCATGGATGTATGATTATTAATAATAATAATATCGTTTATTTCAGGTAACAAAATGACCTATAACATATATACCTTACAGACTATCATACATATTTATGTATTGTGTGTATTATGTATGTCAGTTTTGTGATTTTTATAAATATAAAAATCACAAAAATAACAGTTAATTAAAATTGTACGTCGTTTCCTACCTAATAGTTTTATAGAATTTCGTTTCACATATTTTTTTTTTAATAATTTCGTTTCATAGAATTATCAATACGCAGTGTACTTACTTTAGAGATTTTTAAATCAATAATTTTTGTTTGACATAAAGTTTATTGTTAGAATAATCATATCATAGAATAACAAATCAAATATTCTCTATCCTTATATTTTTATTTAATACTAGCTGACCCGACAGACGTTGTCCTGTCCCGATCTACCTACTTACCTGCCTATTTACTACACCTACCCTACACCTACCCTACACCTACCCTACACCTACCCTACACCTACCCTACACCTACCCTACACCTACCCTACACCTACCCTACACCTACCCTACACCTACCCTACACCTACCCTACACCTACCCTACACCTACCCTACACCTACCCTACACCTACCCTACACCTACCCTACACCTACCCTACACCTACCCTACACCTACCCTACACCTACCCTACACCTACCCTACACCTACCCTACACCTACCCTACACCTACCCTACACCTACCCTACACCTACCCTACACCTACCCTACACCTACCCTACACCTACCCTACACCTACCCTACACCTACCCTACACCTACCCTACACCTACCCTACACCTACCCTACACCTACCCTACACCTACCCTACACCTACCCTACACCTACCCTACACCTACCCTACACCTACCCTACACCTACCCTACACCTACCCTACACCTACCCTACACCTACCCTACACCTACCCTACACCTACCCTACACCTACCCTACACCTACCCTACACCTACCCTACACCTACCCTACACCTACCCTACACCTACCCTACACCTACCCTACACCTACCCTACACCTACCCTACACCTACCCTACACCTACCCTACACCTACCCTACACCTACCCTACACCTACCCTACACCTACCCTACACCTACCCTACACCTACCCTACACCTACCCTACACCTACCCTACACCTACCCTACACCTACCCTACACCTACCCTACACCTACCCTACACCTACCCTACACCTACCCTACACCTACCACTACCTAAGTGCAAAATTGACTCTTTGACGTTAGGAACATACCTACATTGTTTAAACAACAGTGACTGCTTGTAATTATGAACTTTATACAATAGCAATAAAGCTCGTTTTAGTTAGAAAACGTTTGTATGGGAAAAAGAAAAGGGCTCTTTTTAGGGTTTTTCCGGCAATTATTCGAATTTTTCTCGCCGTAAAAACCATCTTTGAACTTCAACGAACATTTTAAAAAAAGAATTGGCCAAATTGGTCCAGGCGTTGTTGAGTTATGCGCTTACCAACACATTTTGCGATTCATTTTTATATTATAGATAAAACTTATTCCCAAGAATGGGAGTCTCAGTTCTAACCAAACTTACTGCGCGTGCGTGCAAGCATCCATGCAGCATGCAGGCCAACATGCAGCGTGCAAGCAAGTATGCAGCATGCAAGCAAGCATGCAGCACGCAAGCAAGCATGCAACATACAGCATGCAAACAAGCATGCAACATGCAGCATGCAAACAAGCATGCAGCATGCAGCAGGCATGGTTTCTGTCACGGCTCCGGCGGTCCCACGGCAGCTTATCGTCGCAGATGTGTTTTACGCTCACCACCGCGGCTTTGGTTTGCTGGCTGGCTGCGCCGGCCAGCCTCAGCCACGGCGGCGAGCGTTAAAACCACATGCTCCTCAGCTTGCAGGCCGCCTTGCCCTTGCACGCCTACGCAGATTTAAATTACACTCTAGGCGTAGGGCAGACAAGACTACGTAGAGTCGGTTTCGCAGCAATTCGTTTCTGTCATTAACTTTGGTAGCCCTTCATATTGACTTTTTAAGACAACATTTTTGTTATTGTCTATTTAAATCTATACATTTTTGTTTAAAATAAATTCCATGGAAAAATAGAACAAACAAACAATATTCGTTAAAAAATAATTCTACTGTTTGATAGGTTTCTTAAACAAAAAATGTGATTAAAAATTCATTGAATTGTGTTTCTGTCAAATATTTTTCATTAAAGTAGTTGTCGAGTAAAGTCTTTGAAACAATAATAGTCGAAATATAAATACGAGAACCAAGTATTATGTGAAACATTTTCTGGAAAACAAAATTCTATGAAATTTCTGTCTGCGATACAAGGGGACACCGTTAATTAACTATTACACACGAAGAGACGGAGTCGTGTTGCGCTGCCGCTGCGTGGTGTTTCGTGGCCTTCCGCGGAATCGCCGATACACGACACCCTTCGACCAAAACTCATTTTTGAGGAAAGTCTCAATGTAATGATTCGGCATTCGCACAACAAATGTATGTATGTATGTATAGTCATCATTTTCCTACCCATGTTCTCATGTTACTTGGGGTTGGCACATTATGTTTTCTTCTTCCATTTCGTCATATCAACTGTCATGCTTTCACTGACTTCCTTTTCATTCAAATCATTCTTTACACAATCCGTCCATCGTTTCTTTGACCTTTCTCTCCCTCTCTATTCATTCACATTAATATTCATAAATCTTTTGGTCAAATGCTCTTGCGAATGCATTATCACATATGTATGATTATTATAGTGCTGTATCTACTTGAGAGGAATGCATTCGAACGGTTACGAGTAGCAAGAGGTTGGAAGAAGCAAAAAGTGTAGAGCGCGTATTCGATTTGTGACGAAAACTTCATGTTTTTGCGTTTTGCCCAGAGCAATATCGTAATTATGTGAGCAGATTTTTAAAGACAATTTACAGTTTTAGTAAGATGATTTTTTTATGTTTTGATAGATGATGATGATTCGTCTTGATTTACACAGCTACAGAGTAAAAGTATAATTTTTAATTATGGTTTTTTAAAACGAAGACAATTCTTTCATATCGTTTTACGAAAATAGACGTCAGAGTTAACTTGCAGGACGAATACAACCATTACAGTATGCCAAAATATTTTGTTTTATGGGTTTTTCCAATAGTATATACAGTCATAAAGACAGTAACAGAGCCAAAATTACGAAAATATTACTAATATGTATTAAAAAACAATGTTGTAAAAGTAGAAAATCGGTTCACTTTGACAATTTTTTCCACCAGTATTTGAATAAAAACATAACTGATATATTTATTTTATGAAAGTAAATGTTATGCTTAATATACAGAATATTTTTCAGTCCGTTATACGAGCTCATTTATTTTAGACAATTATTTTAAAAAGCACTGTAAAACATCGCGCGCTGTCGTTTGCCGATCAATTTCAATGATTCGTGCTTACTTCGTGCGTATTTTTTTTTCTGATGCATACAAACAGACCATTGTGTTGTACTAGTGTGTGTCAATGCTCCTACGCCGTTCTAGCAATCGTTTAGATTTTGAGTTGCGCTAAATCGAATACGCGCCCTTAAGATGTACGATACATTTGTAAAAAAATTTAGGCACTTACATTTAAAAATGATAAACAATTAGTTGCGTTAAGATCAATTGTTGCTATAACATTTTTGAAAGTCGATCAATATTTAGTGTAAAATCAATGTTATTTATTCTCATGTTTAGTAAATATCTTTTTACGTGACTGCCGGAGGAGGCGAATAATTTACAGAATATCTTGTAGTTATTTTAGTAAATAACATTAACAAATACCTACGAATCTCTGTGATCGATACCACCGATGATACCGACTCTGATTCTAAGTGATAGTTCGCACTTTTTGAATCTTGCAAAATCTGCTTTAGACTAGTGAGTTGAACTATAAGTCAGTGAGCCTTGAGAATAAAGTTAAGAAAAAATAGTTCTGGCTAACTTAACACGCACGGCGCTGCACACTGAACTAGTGATTTAAAACAATAAAAGGTCTTCTCTTTTCTTGATTTTTTACTAACAAGCGGATAACTGTTTCTCATCGAAACATAAGTGTAGAAATAAATACTGCCATGCATGGGCGGAGGCATAAAACAAATTGCTCCATGCATTTGGCCTACCCTGACTTACTTGACAAAATTCATGTTAGTACCAAATTGCCTAATAATCTCTCAGCTCTCGTCATTTAGCCAATCCTTTTCCCAATTCTGTTGGGGTCAGCTTTCAGTCTCATTCTGGATACCAGATAGGTACTACCATTTTTACGGAAAGTGGCTGCCTACTGCTCTCAAAACCTTGGGTACTTACCACAATTATATCCGTTGGTAAATTATATACGGTTAATTGGCAGATTTTCGGGCTGCTGACTACCAGTAATACTTGTTAAGATCTACGAATGACAGCACACCAACAGATCAGATCTACTGTCGGCCTAGCATATCTTCTTTTTGAGATATGAAGAGGTCTCACTATTAACCCATCTCATGATAGGGTAAAATGTTTGGGATTTCATGCTTTACGAAAATAAAACACTTTATAAAATGACATGAGGATTTATTAAAAACTAAAATGAATGCGTAGCTAAGGTGAGAAGACAACTCATTCCGGAAACGCTATTTATTATGTTATAATATTTTATTATTAGTTGACCTAACCCACTTTTTACAAAATACTTCAGCAAATTAAAGCTTTAAAAAGTCGAGCCCCAATGTAGGTATTTTTTATTGTTAGTGGAATGCATGTAGGTATGCCGCCCGAGAAGTTCCAATAAGATTAAAACAGTCACATTGGTTTAAAGCAAAAATAGATCTTGACATTTTAAGACTTGCAAATGACATTAAACTTTAGGGTGATAAATAAATAACTAGGACGACTGTTCATACTTGAATGATAACCGGAAACTTTTTGTAACGAAAGCACAACAGTGAACGGATGCAATAACCACTAGGACAAAATGAGTAAAGCACGCTGGCGTCTACCACGGCCATCTTATTAACTTATCGAATAAATGTCTGTTGTTAACATGGAGCTATACAAGTATGACCTTTTTTATTATTTGACCTCAAATAAAATTACTGGCGCTAGTGGGCCTAATTAATTATCAACATTTAGATTATACTTCAACAATAACCGAATTTTTTGTTGGTTTACGCCAGTTTGAGAGTAATTCAGTTAGAGTTACGTTTCTCTCTCTTGTGTACTGCGTAGTGGTGTTGGTGAAATTGTCAATATCATGTTTTACAGTTTCACATCTTTATCCCGCGTAGTCATCAACACATTGACAAACTGGCTCACTAGAACATGCACCGTTGTTCAAACAGTATTCTTGACACACATAGACTTCACACCTTTCCCCAGAATAACCAGCATTACATCTGGAAAAACGAAAACGTCAGTCAAGTTTCCTGTAACTTAATCAAACAGAAGAAGTCGAATATTATATTTTACCTGCATTCAGGAAGTCCCTGATTATTGAAACCTTGTTCCGTTTCCTTGCAAACAATAGTTGTCACAGACTGAAACATCGTATCTCTCACCAGTGTAACCAGGTGTGCATTTGCAAACTGATTGTCCATTCACTTTCATACCGTGAACACACAACAGTTCGTCATGGTCTGTAGCAATTTTGAATGAGTCGTTGATCATAGAGTTATTTTCCATCAGATTCGTTAGTGCATCGCATTCTTTCAATCCCTGAATTTGATCTATAATTTTATAGTTTGCGACTATAGTAACAGTTTTCATTTTGCAGCGATACTAACTTTTTAAATTCATGATTATCAGTTTCAATCTTTGGTACTTCCCAGATGGCGCAACTTGACAACCAGCCCCACGAGATGAGCCCATTTTTTGAAACGGTCAATGTGTTTGATGGATTGAAAAATAATTTGTCATCAGCTGTAAATGGCTAATAACTGATTTCTTTCTTGTATCCTCCATCCAAATCTGCACTGTAAGTAGTGTATTCGAAATTTCTTCTTGATTCATTCCAGAACATATTTTTCTGTGTGTTTTGGTCAATGATCAAACTGTGTGGCTCCGGTTTATAAGTAGAGTTGATAGACAGTGAAACAGTATCAATAACAACTTCTCGATCAGTGTCATTAAATCGAGCTCTCTCTATTGAAGGTTGCGAAAGGTTTGTGTTCATCCAGTAAATATAACTGTTAATTGAAAACCACTTTAAGTTACAGAAATTCTGTTTCACTGATATCAAGGCAGTAACCGAAAAATGATCGTGTGGCGTCGGTCACGAATAGCACCACCCCATTTCTACCCGTGGGTGGCGTAGAAAGCGACAAAGGGATATTGACCGGAGGATGAGCAGCAGAGTCAGAGGCCTCTGCCTCTGACTGGGGCTGGGCTGGCAACACTGCCCGAGTGACATGTCAAAATTTTAATACGTATTTAAAAATTAGTTTTAATTATTAATTAAGTATTTAATAAGGTGTAATAATACATGTTTAAGTAAATAAGTGCATAATAATCCAGGATTATTGTTTTTCCTGCAAAGTAGCAAAGTAAACCCTGTTTTTGGTTATTCACCGTTACCGGTAACCTATAACGGAACAGCTGATGTCAACCTGCGGATTCAAACGGGGAGTATTGTTTATTTTATTTTATCGTTGCCTGGTATTAACACACAAGAGTCTCATATTTTGTATCACGCTCTTTTTGAGACCCAGCATCATTTATTCTGGTAGATTTCGTACTTTGCAATAGGTCCTTGGCACTTTGTTCTCATACAAAAGACAAAACTTAGTTTCGAAATAGAGTTAATCTTATAGTATATTAGAATTCATTACAACAATAACGTGTAATTCTCTGTATGTGCATTGTAGTCTTGACATAAAACTGCAACTTCAATCTTAGGACCCTACATACAGGGAAAAATAAAATCATAAGACAATTTTGAATTAATTAGCTTTGCAATAAATGTGATTACAGCCTACCCTTTCTTCTCGTCAAGCACTAAATTTTCCATCTTTTCTTTCATTCCTACCATACCTATTTTGTTTATTCAATTAGTTCTCACCGTTTCTTCAATTCTAATTTCAGTACTAATCCTGAAACCATGCCTGTGATGACCCGTAAGGCTACTGCTCAGGATTTGGAGCTCAAATTGAGAACGGCCCTACAAGAACTAAAGGCGTCGAACATCCAATGTCAACAATTATTACTGGAGAGAGAGGAATTCGAAGAGAAAGTTAAGAAAATTGTTGACAAAAACACAAAGTTAAAACGGGAGCTAGTAGACCTTCATCAGCAATACCTGGATGTTATTGATGAACGGGATAAACTACGGGTGGTCACGAATGGTTTCAACAGCTGTAGCAACCTATACGAGGAGGCCTTGTGTAAAGTTAGGGATTTAGAGGATGAATATTAATTCATGCAAATGTACGGTATTCAAAATTACAGAAGAAAAAGAATGTACTCAGGTTATGGAAACTAATCATTTATATAATGAATTGTTGAAAAGTAATTGTAACACAAATTCGTTAATAACAATTGACCTTACTGAAGATTCTATAATGAAACACAATAATAGTAATTATAAAATGAGTCACAATAAAATAACAGTTACTTGAAGAGTCACTAAATAGAAGAGTTATTAAATAACAACCTGAGTCAATCTGTACTGAATTATTGCACGCCTGGGCATTCATATAAAGAAATAATATCTTCAGTTACTAGACAGGAATATGATCCTAATACAATTATTACTATATCTATAGGTAATAGCTCAAAGGTTAAAATTGATGATATAACTGACAGTGTCACTGAACTCTTGAACATTAAACTGAACTCTTGAACATTAAATGTCAAAAAATAATATTATGCGCTTTTCCGTACTTTGAGCACCTGTCAATTAGGAGAAATAATAACATACATAAGCTTAATAATCATATGCATTTATTAACTAGTCACTATAGTGACAAGCTTATGTTTCTTGACACCAACAGTTTCGTTACGTAGTATCGTTGAAAAATAGAAATCGACTAGAGATACAGCGTATCTGCCGACGCGGCGTATCTGTAGACGTCAGATGGCATGGCTATTAGCATTTCAAAACTCAGACATAATTAGTATGTCGAAATGTTCCATAACTAGCACCATGGTTAGTAATAATACTAATGTTAAGGTGGTAAACTCCTGTTGTCTTACTTACTGAACAGAAGGCACCAGTATCAATATAGTTCAACTTAGTAATAACAAGGTATCTTCTAGCAATCATGCAGAGAATTTTAAAAAAAGGGCTGAGCAACATTCCTTGAAATTATTTCATCAAAATATTCAAGGTTTTTCTTCCAAGCAATTAGAAATTGAATTGTTTTTGTAAAAGACAATGTTCGACATTATTTGTTTAACTGAACATTGGTTGAAACCTTATGAAATGTTAATTAATAATGAAAATTATACTGTGGGCAGTTGTTTTAATCGCAAATCTATGCTGCGTGGTGGTTCACTAATTATAATAAAAAAATATATTAAATTTAAGTCTCGCAGAGACATCGTTGAACTATCAGTTGAACATATTATTGAACTGTCCTGTGTTGAGCTGGATAAGCATGTCATAGTGTGCGTTTACAGACCCCCGAATCATCAAAACTACTCTTTATTTGAGTCTATAATGGAGGATGTTTTGACTAAACTAGTAACGGGTAATAAATCAATAATAATTTGCGGAGACTTTAATATTAATATTTTAGAAAATATTTCAAGTAGCAGAAGATTTATAAGTCTCTTTAAATCCTTTAATTTGTCAAATGTGTTTTTAGAAGCAACACGAATAACTACGACCGTTGCTACTTGTATCGATAATGTTTTTTGTAGCTGCGACTATTTAGATAAAGCTATTGTAAATTATCTCCCTTCTGATCACAGCGGTCAAACCGTTACTTTTGAGTCCAACACACCCTTGCAAAAAATACAGGTACAGTCAAGACCAATAACATCTGGTAATTTAGATAAATTTAACAAGATCTTAATAAGTAAGTTACCCGTTCAGGACCTTAGTATGAATAATGGTAATATTTTATTTAAAGAATTCTTCTCAGTTGTGCAAACAGAGTTTCAGAATATTTTTAAGAATAAAACTAAAACAATTTGCCTTAAGTTTTTATTCAGTGACTGGGCAACTAAAGGCATCAGGAAAAGTAGGGTAAGACTTTTTGAGCTGTATGGCTTTAAGCCTTATATTAACACTGACACTTTTAATAAGTATGTTACTATTGATTCTAAAACTTTTAGCGTTATACATTAGCAACAAAGTAAAATCATCTGATGATAAAATTAAGACTATTTGGAAAATTGATAATAATGAAACAAATAGGAACAAAAGACATAATAATGACTACACTCTTGAGACTTCCAGTGATCTCATAAGTACTAATATAGAAGTTACGCAGGAATTTGCAACATTCTTTACCAATGTTCCAATTAAAACTACTGAAACTTTAGATTCCTTGCCCTCACTTGCTTTTAATTTATTAAGTTTGAATGTTCCAGCCTGCCCCACGGAATTTAAATTTAAACATATAAACCCTGCAATCGTTATAAAGACTTTTAAACAACTCAAGATCAAGGCTACTGAAGATTTATGGGGGATGTCTACTAATGTTTGTAAATCGGTTATTGACTCAGTGGCACCCTATTTAGCCTTCATTTTTAATTTGTGTGTAGACCAAGGGGTTTTCCCGGATTTAATGAAGTACAGCAAGATTATACCACTTTTTAAATCCGGCGATTGCAAGGACACGAATAATTATAGACCCGTTTCAGTTTTGTCGGTTTTCAGCAAAGTGTTTGAAAAAGTAATGCTTAATCAAATGTTTAGTCATTTTAACTGTAACAACATCTTACATGACCAACAGTATGGTTTCACCAGAAGGCGTTGTACTACTGACGCCGGTGTCACCTTAATTAAGCATATCTTTAAGCCATGGGAGGATTCACAAGATGCTATTGGCATTTTTTTGCTACCTCTCCAAAGCATTTGATTGTGTAAATCACGAAACACTGCTCTTAAAGGACGGAGGAATAAGGACATACTAGATTTCGTCGAAAGGACTGTTTTCCCAGGGATTACGCTTGATTCCAAGCTACAGTGGGGTCCTCACTTAACATCTCTTGCAGGTCGATTAAGTTCAGCCGCTTACGCTGTCAGAAAGATCCGCCATTTGACAGACGTGGATACCGCTAGGCTATTATATTTTAACTATTTTCATAGTATCATGACTTACGGTATTTTGCTATGGGGACGGGCTGCAGATATGGATTCTATTTTTATTCTGCAAAAGCGGGCTGTCAGAGCAATCTATGGTCTCCGCAAACGCGAATCTCTAAGAGAATTGTTTAAACAGATTAACATCATGACGGTACCTTGTCAATATATATATATGAAAACATTATGCATGTTCGAAAAAATCTTCATCTTTTTAAAAAAATAGGTGACAGACATAATGTTTATACTAGAAATAGGAACAAATTAGATCAGCCAAGTTTCAGATTGTCAAAAGTACATACTTCTTTTATGTGGTACTGTGTAAAATGCTATAATAAAATGCCACTTGATATTCTACAATTGAATAAAAAACAATTTAAAACATATGTATTAAACGCACACTATGTAGACAAGCATACTAGAAGTTAGAAGATTACATCAATAATAAAAATGCTTGGCTGAATGCTGGTCCTGCTCCACAGCCAGTTTAAGGAATTTCTAAATTGAAGGAAAGGATGTTTCCTACCCCTTTTTCTATTGACATGAGTAACGAGTATCGTTATTATTATACATACTTAGATATTTTTAAATTATTTACTTATTACACTTCGTATGATAAAACAATATACATTAGAAACCTTAGTTTTATATAATTTAGCAGCATTATTTCAATTTTGTAAATGTGAATACCATGGAGCCATTTACTAAGTATATTAATTAATTAATAAATTAATATTAATACCTATATGTTTGACAAAAATTAACATGGCGGTATAGACAATACTCCCAGTATTGTCTTGCTCGCTCAAATTTCTCGCTGATGGTGGCGCGTGTGTTGGATCATTCGGCTCCCTTCAAAATGGTTGAGCTGAATGGTGCTGATTCACGCGTCATGTTCGTGAACGGGCGCTGTCAGTAGAGATTGGTCAGCTCTTATCTGCCATGGACTTTATCATGCTTCTTTTTTGTGTCTTGTATTGTTGGATTACCTTCATAGTTTTCACATATAGAAGCAACAAGATTTATGTAACCAGACTTTGTAAAGAACTTGATTTATTAAAAGAGTGTTCGTGGAGTTTCTTGGTTCTTCTTGACCGACTCCTTGACAATTCAAAAGTGCCTGTAAATGGTTTAATTGAAATAAATACTTTGGCTTTGACTTTGACTCTGCTGCTTTTTGATGATTATTTTAATATGTTTGTTATAATTTCCTGACTATCCCATTTTAATTATTCAATTTGTCTTGTTGCCATTTTTATTTTGTTTTTATTATTGTTTAATTAGGTAATGTTTTGATTTGCATGCCGTAAAGTAAAATGTAGCTGACTTCATTTATTTATGTTACTATCTTATACTGTACCTACATTTAGAGCGAATACAATTCTAATTCTGAGTCTGAGTCCTTCGGAGTACGTACTATAACAACTACACTGCGATCGCCAACATGCATCGGCCAAGCATGGCGATTACGGCTGAACCCCCCCGGAGGAGATCTATACCCAGCAGTGGGCGTCTAAAGTTTGGCATGATGATAAAATAATGGACCGGATAATGAAGATGAATTTAGTGGTATTGCTGTGATCTGCAGTGTTAATTCCAGAATTGACATACAGGTAACAGACAGACAGGGTTACAGTGTGGATAAAAGTACCATTATTAAATAACCTGTTATGTGTTCTCTATTCGTCATCTTATTTCCTGCTTTGACTAACATGCAATAATAAATTTCTCTTAATGAACGACTTGCGCGTCTGCGGTATTTGTACAGTCTATTATTTTGGTAGTAGTGTAGGCAATTATATAGTTTCGTTTCTATGGAGCGTCGTGGATGTGGTGGCAGTTTGTGCTGAGTAAAAGCTGTACAAATCGATCGGTCAAAGGTTAAGCTACGCTGGCCGCGGTCTGTCTGTGGATGGAAGACCATCCAGTTCATACCAAGTTCCCTCCGGGTCCTAGCTGTCGTTCGTCACAGCTGGCGTTCGTGGCTGTCGTTCGTTGTGTTCTGAGCTGAACTCCCATTTGGTGCAACCTTGAGACGCACACCGCACTTTGTTTAACCCTTATTTGATTTGTTTTTTTATATGTCTTTTGGATGCACTAAATAAATGATTTATCTATCTATCTATCTATCTATCTTTGGCAGTGTTTAAGCGAGTCAGAAGCCAGAAAGTCTGACAACCAGTCTTACCATGGGGTATCGTGTTACCCTGTAACTGGGTTGTGGAGGTTATAGGCAGTCGCTCCATGTAAAACACTGGTATTCAGCTGCATACGGTTAGACTGGAAGCCGACCCCAAAATAATTGAGAATGGCTAGGCAGATGATGAGTGCAGGAGTCCAACTCTTACTTGTTTTTCTTCTTCTTTTGTAATTTGTATTATTTCCTAACTTTTATTTCTTTATTTAAACTAGTATTACAAGAGAATTGTATTTCTTATTTAAGTATGATGTCCCACACTAGATTTTTTTCCTGTATCGTGAGTGCATTTATAAACATATACACACAGACAGCAGATCAGGAAAAAATACCTGTAAGCCGTACAAATATTTTTTCCGTGCAGGAATTGAACCCGCGACACGCAGCGCAGCAACCAATCGCTCAAGCACTGTGCCAACCGTGTCGTCATGGATAACGTCAAGTGTTTGTTTGTATGTAATGGATAAACTTAAACAAAACTGAACCGACTAAAAATAATCTTTTACCTATTTAATATATAAAATTCTCGTGTCACAGTTTTCGTTCCCGTACTCCTCCGAAACGGCTTGACCGATTCTGATGAAATTTTGTGTGCATATTGTGTAGGTCTGAGAATCGGCCAACATCTATTTTTCATCCCCATTTTTCACCCCCTTTTCATCCCCAGTAGGTAGATCGGGACAGGACAACGTCTGTCGGGTCAGCTAGTATAATATAATAATAAGTAAAAGATTATATTGTTTTAAAATATGTATTAGTTTATAATTATGGTTTTTATGCTTATGTATGTATTGTGTTTTATGGGCCTTAGTTGCCTGGAATAAAGGATAAATAATAATATAGAAAGCTACACCTACCGGACGACACGGTTGGCGCAGTGGCTGAGCGATCGACTGCTGCGCAGCGTGTTGCGGGTTCGATTCCCGCCCAGGGAAAACATTTGTGTGATGAGCACTTGTGTTTGCCTTGTGTCTGGGTGTTGTTTAACTATATATGTATGTATTTACAAAAAAAAAATGTATTTGTGTATGTATATCAGCTGTCTGACACCCATAGTACAGGGTCTCCCTAGTTTGGGGTCAGATGGCCGTGTGTGAAAATGTCCCCACATATATATATATGGTTATATTTTAGTATCAAAAAAAGTTTTATACAAAAAAGACAACCGGCTTCAAAAAGTAATGAAAAATAATTTTAAATTCGCAAGTCAGATTTGGTTTTATTTGTTGTTTTTATTAAAGTTATTTTTCATTACTTTTTAAAGGCGGAGTCTTTTTCGTAAAAAAGTTTTTTCGCTATTTATTTGGTACGTCGTTCTTCTTACTTATCATACAAATTAATTACGAAACGGTGACACCAAAAAAAATCTGTCATCCCTTAGGAGAGGAATATTTTCATGAAATTTATATGAGATCATATCAATAAAAAAAAGAATCATCGAATCGGACTACACTGAAAAACATTACATAATACAGCGTCGAATTTAGAACCTCCTTCTTTTTTTGAAATCGGTTGAAAAATTAGGGTTCCGTCAGAAAAATCACACGAAGGAAGTCGCTGGTAAAATGCCAGTCTATGCTAGGGGTTTACCTGAATATTTCAATAGAACCTCCCATTAACCGTTTGCGTGCGACGGGGGGTATTTATACCCCATTACAAATTATTTAAACATGGCCCATTTATTTACAGACAGCTTTTCCTTGATGTTCATGTCATTTTAACAGTAACAGAAATTGGACATTTGATTCGTAGTTGTGGTGTTAAAAATAACGAAGTACCGATTTAGGGGTTGTTATTACTACACTCTGTCCACTGGTTTAACCGTTTTTTGACAGCTGTAACTAGTAATTGGAGCTACGTAACGATTTGATTATTTACACTTTATTTATAATATATAGTATGGTTACCGATTTTTTGAAGCAAGTAATAAACAATCGTGAGAAATTTAGGCGACGACTCGGCATCAGCCGAAAGTTCCATGTCGGAAGACGACGAACAATATATTGATTTATTTATTGTAATAATGTAAAATTAAATTTATAATATTATTTGGTTGTTTGGTTTTTTGGATGTTCAAACCCCGCAATATAAATTTATTGAATTATTTTCAAAATGTATGGGTTTTTAGGTTTGCCTATATTTACAATTATTATTTTAGATTTATTTACTTGAAGCGAATACATTCGATCCCATCACTTAGTACGATAGAATGTAACTATATTTATTGCGCATAACAATTTTTAAGTTTTTTGTTATAACTGATACGCATACTGTATTATAATGTCTGTAAGAGGTCATACATAAGATAATCCAATGGGATAAAGCAGTTTATATTGTATTTATTTTATAACGCATTTTAAAGTTAACTTTTTAGTATTCGGGAATAGTTTCGTAGTTTATCGACAGCTGTATATAAGCTAAACCCATAGGTAACTATACCCAGTGTATAATTACTGTAAATGTAGTTACTTGAACATCACCGCACCGTTGCCACGCTATCGGACTTTTATCGGCTACATTTCGAAGAGTGTGTTTTGGAAATACACAACTTGATGCCCCCATGCCCATCCCTTCATCGGACGATCAGAGCAACGGCGAAACGTCACCGCTATACGATTGAAATTCCACGGTCTTGTACGAAGCACTTTGCTTCTACTTACGTTATATAAGCAAAAGACTGAGGAATTCACTGCCCGCCTTTCTGTTCCCCGATAAATATAATCTGGGTATCTTCAAGGCACGAGTGACCCGGTTCATCCTAGGCAAGCGTGATCTACCTAGGTCGTATGTAGATTTTCTAAAAAAAATAGACACCGATTTTTCTTGATTTTACGTTCTATTAATATTTTAATGATGCCAGTGTTTACCCTAACACACGGTATTGGAGTCGGATTCCTGTCTAATTAAATACCAGTGTTTTAAATGACGTGACTGCTTGTCTGATCTCCACGACCCAGTTACTGGATACGAGAAACCTTGGTAAGACTGGTTGACAGATTTTCTGACTTCTGACTACCCATAACGACAGTCAAAGATCTACGAATAACAGCGAGACCAACGGTTTTACGTGCCACCAAAACACACATCATCGGCGAATAAACAATGTATGAAAATTGAACTCATCTTTCCTCTTTACCTACCTCAGCGGGGTATCTAAGACAAGCCAAATAGCCCAAGCGATTTACCAATCTAACTTTGCCATCACAATTTAACGTAAACATCTTTATTCTGTAGCCAGTAATGCTCAAATTGAAATGGAAAGAAGTTATCGCTTGGCAAATCCAAATTGGTCTTTAAATAATGACAACCATATATAAGGTATTGTGTTTTGATGGTTCATGTCGTTCTATAGTTTGAGATGTATGGGAGTTGTATGGGAGTCGGAAATGGTTATGTTTAGCTTCCGAAGGCTTTTGCAAGTTTGAATGGGATATCGCTGGAAGTTATAGTCCGTTTGGTTTATCGTTTTGGACTGAAGTGAGTTCAGATGAATCAAAGGTGTGCCGTTTTCCGTAACTGTTACCACAAAGTAAGTACGTAAGGCTACGGCGCGCCCGAGCAGAGAGACCACTCAGAATAAACCGCCATTTTGCGCACGCACATATTGACATTACGTTTATAGGCATTGTCAAGCAGTTTCAAGCAGATTTCTGTCTCGACAGTCACGTGTTGTTAAAACGAATAAATAATGTAATTGACATTTCATGACGAAGAGGAAAATTTTCTTTTAAAAAATTGCAAGGAGTTCCAACCAGTGTCAATAAAATTTCATATTGTCACAAATAAAACCTACAGAGTGACTACATTATTTTTGAACATGGCGGAGCGGTTCATCTGTAATCTATATATTTTGTGCTGTTACCTTACAGTGCTTTGATGAAAAATCTATGTTTCAAAATCATAAATGGCTATACAGAAGGGTTCATTTATGTTTTACTAGCGACCCCGGCTTCGCACGGTTGCAATGTAGACAAACTATACTTATAAACCGCTTTTTTTTGCGACACAGATATGACGACACGGTTGGCGCAGTGGCGGAACGATCGACTGCTGCGCAGCGTGTTGCGGGTTCGATTCCCGCCCAGGGTAAATATTTGTGTGATGAGCACTTGTGTCTGGGTGTTGTTTATCTATATATGTATGTATTTCAAATGTATTTGTGTATGTATATCAGCTGTCTGACACCCATAGTACAGGGTCTCCCTAGTTTGGGGTCAGATGGCCGTGTGTGAAATGTCCCCACATATAAAAAAAAACAATAAAAAAAAAACCTTCCTCTTGAATCCTCTATCTATTGATGAAAACGCATTAAAATCCGTTTCATAGTTTAAAAGATATAAGCGTACAGAAGGACAGACGGCGACAAGTGACTTTGTTTTAAGAGGATTTGAGACTTTGTTATAAGATTCATTTAACAGGGAAACATATTTTTATTTTAATTCATGATGATTTGATGTTGAACATGTTTTAAACGGTTTTATTTCATACATCATCACACATATTATTGTAATAAATTAAAATTGAGTTTCTGTACGTTCGGGCTAAATTCCGAAACTAGTCCAATTCTGTAAATTATGCTAGTAGGAAGCTACCTTATCTCTAAGTGTTATAGGCTATTTTTAATAGTCATAAAATTAGGAATCCATAAAAAAATTGACGCGGGTCTAATTCGCGAGCAAAAGCTAGTATTATCATTGTAACATAAATGATACTTGGTAGTTGTAGCTTTCTATTTTTGTAATAGTAACAGCAAGTTTTGTTAGAGTTTATCTGATATCAACATCCAACCTTACAATCTTTATCTCTTTACCCCTTGACTGTTGACATGATTCCTGGAGTCATATTGTTATTACCCGATTGCGTGACGCAAAGGACCCGACTGCGCGACGCAAAGGACCCGACTGCGCTACGTAAAGGACCCGACTGCGCGACGCAAAGGACCCGACTGGGCGACGCAAAGGACCCGACTGCTCGACGCAAAGGACACGCCTGCGCGACTCAAAAGAGTTGAGGAAGAGGAAGGAAGAGATGGAGGAGTTGGAGTTGTTTATCAGCCTATGTATGTATGCATGCATGTATGTTTGTTCCTTTGTACTGCTCTAGGGACCAAACGCGTGGACCGATTTTGATAATTCTTACGTCAATTGATTCGTCTTAATCTCGCAAGTATCACTAGAAACATGACAGTAATCAAAATTCAATAAGGCGACAACCAGACGGCAAATTGTGGAAAAAGTAAATATAAAAAATCTAAAATACATCAAATAAAAAAAAAACAAAATTCGCAAGAAAATTATTTTGAATAAAAACTGATGAGAAAAAAACAAATCCAGTATTCTAGAACTTTGTTAAGACAAATAAGTTATTGAATAACTACAACTATAGTTACATGATCGATATACACATAAAACAAATTCTAATGCGGAATACAGCGACTTTAACAGTCGGGACCCATTATTTGGCCAATATTTGAGCTGTTCTAGATTTTTAATGGGTCCCGGTTGGGTTTTTTGATTTTTTTAATTTACTTTTTTGTTTATTTAATGGATAGGTGAGCTCATAATATTAGCATAGTTTAAGTAGGTATAGAGTATTATACAGTATGTTAATTAACAAAAGGGGTTCCCTGTTACCGGCAATTCTACATAGTTCAAACTTCCATAGATACTAAAAAAAATATTCCCATCTAAAAGAAAATAAAAATATTTATTAAAATATCATACAAAATCGAATACTTTAAAGAAACAGTCTCTCATTTTTGAATTTTTTTATACTTATATTTTTATGCTGATATATTTTATTAAATCTGTTAATGTTGTAGATTGACGAATTCAAAGCAACACTCTCTTTTATTTAACTTTTTGTATTAAGTACTGAGTATTTTACTAGGTATTTTATAGATACAAAATTAATATTTTTAATTTTTTTTCAATATTATCAGATTGTAGATTTACAGGCATTTGATTTCTTAAATAATAGGTAACACAGCAATTGTAGTCTACAATATGGCGGGTTAAGCTAGCGGGTGTAGCTAGGCTACAAAATAGCCCGAGTTTAGGAGACAATTAAAAAAACAAACAATATAAGCGGGCTTTCGAAAAAATAGTTTGACATGTCACTCAATTATATCCCATGTACCACTATGGTTGCGTGTATGCTATCTTAATATTTTAATTGAAATATTCAAAGCATCCAATCATTTTAATAAACGTGAAGATTGATGAGTTATTTTACACTAATTTGTGGACATTATCCTAATAATGGATGGAACGTGTCTTTTAATTAATTAGACAACATTTTTACGATGGGAAGATAAAATCTAAGTGATGACGAGAATTCGGTGTACTTACACCTGCAATGCTTTTTAAATAACTAGCAACATATCAGCCTAAATTACGCTGCATTTTGAATTCAATCACAAACATGCCGAAAATTGCTAAAATAGCTTATATAGCTACAATATATTGTCCCTTTAATTCAATAATTGCCTCCCTAAATAAAATCTTATTACGCTTAACTAAATCAAAATGTTTATCATATAACTAATAGGAAATAATCACTGGTAACACTGTACTGACGTATTCTATTGTTGAAACCTCATCCGATATTGGGGTTGACAATTTTCAAATTGGAATCCATAATATATTCACCCCTGTGAATCAGTGTGACGGGGTTGAAATAAGAGTAAGTAGTGCAAGCGTATGAGGATAGTCTACATTATACGTATCACCATCATCATGTCAACCTTTAGACACCTACTGCTGGGCATAGGTCTCCCCCAAGGGGGGGGGGGGGGGGTTTAACCATAATCGCCATGCCTGACCGATGCATTCTGGTGATCGCAATAGGTGTTATTATCGTAGGAAGGACACTGCTGCCCATCCTCTGGTCAATATCACTCTGTCGCTTTCTACGACACCCACGGGTAGAAATAGGGTGGTGATATTCGCGGCTGGCACCACACTACTTAATACGTGTACATCTAGCTATATTAATTCTTTAGATCGAATGAAGAATATCGTTTTGCTGTAGCCACGTGGAAATTATTTAATTTGCGCCAAATGCAACAAGCCTTGCTGTCGCCATGCGTTTGGAAGAACTAGTGACGAACGAGGTCCTGGCATTCCTGCAGTGTCAGCTGGATGTCTTGGACAAAGTCAGTGTTACTGGGCAACTCGATTCAAATTTTATATGACGCCAAAAGTGCCTTTTAATAGTCTAATTGAAATAAATGATTTGATTTTCACTTTGACTTTGTTACCCAGATCTGCACATCCAACTACACGAAGAGGGAAGGCACTGCTGTTTGAGCCGCTGCATATGGCTGACTGAATGCCGACCCGTAGGAGATATGAGAAAAAAGAGAGAAGAGTCCCCAAGACATCATCAAAGTGTTAAAGGGGACCGACCCGGGCGACGTGTGGACTTTCGTGGCGATTTGCGCAAGCTGCCCCCAGTCACATTTGACCACGTCGATGTGACCAAGTTGCTGTGGGAAATTACTACCCTGAGATCAAGCTTGGCTGACATGCAGTTGAAGTTGGAGGTAACGCAATTTACCATCTACTTACCGAGGTAGCGGATCTACGCAATATGATATGAAGGTTACAAGAACCAATTACTAACATCAACACACATACCGACGATTAAATACATCGCAGCTGAGTTTCGAGTCAGCAAAATTAGACTCGTGGCCGGTTGCTGTCACAGCGCAATACGTCGCCGACCCAACGTAGTAAATAGTTTTGTTAGCGAGGTTAATATGTATTATTTTATGTTTTGTATGTTTAATAAATCAAAATTTTAATAAATAACAATGTTGTTGTGGGGCTGGTAGGATTAGACACTCTCGAAATCAGACGAAAATTACTTTTATTAGTTCGAGACCACCATCTCCTGACAAACAAAGTGGATAACCCGACTACGCTGGAGCGGGTAGGCCTAGCGGGCGTGCCGAGTCGCTTCTTAGTCGGAGGTGAAGGCGTGGAAGGTCCTCATCGCAGGAGGAAACTGTTTGCCGTGTCCCCGGGAGTGCGCACTCGTCGAGCTGCGGCTGCACCCACAGCCCAAGCTGTCACACTGCTGAACTCTTTGCTCACCCAGCACATAGATCTGGATATCTTCCATGATAAACCGTATTATGTGTGTAAATGTTTATATTTATTCTTAAGTAGTATTATAAGTTAGTTAAGGTTAGTCATAAGATAATTAAAATGTATGCAATTTGGTCGCAAGCACTGTTAGCTTATGATTTTAAATAAATAAATAAACTGGTATTAAACTAGCGCAATTCTTAAGATACACGATTAATCAATACAGCGGTAAATCAATGAAACCTTAGAGTTTTTTAGTTAGGAGTAGTCCATATCGAATTTGTATAGGTACAGGTTGACACACTGCGCAACTGTTAGGGGGGAAATAAGTCATGATTATGAACTACTGTTAGCATGGAACCAAATTTAAAAAGTATTAAAAAAAACAGGTGTTCCAGTAATTTTGAACTTGTTACAATTATTTTATTTGAGTCTGTCTACAGTTTAGATACACAGTATCAGACAGTCTCCTGTAACAAATATCCTTATGCCCAAAGCATTAATCGTCAGAGATTACCCTCCGAATATTAATAAGTAGTCAACTAGAAGGAGAAAGGGGTGAATAATCTCGTAGTCGACAAAGCATCGCGTCGGAACCAGGAACGCGTTAACGATACGGTAATTAATATAGGTACTGTAGTCAACTTTAGAAACACATATGTATTATTTATATAAAAGTATTTATATCAAAGCGAAAGATGACTAATTTAGTTACTGACTAAGCACTATATTATCTCGAAAACTGCTTGGCATCTAAAGCTGCAATTTGTCAGTATACAGATGAGACATCAGCTACAAATGGACGAAATGGATTTCCACGCGGCTGAAGTCACGAACTCAAGCTAGTATTAAAATATACGTAACTTGGCGGTCTCTAAACATCAGGGCAGATGACAGAATTATCATTCTATTGATTAAACTGCTGTGAAGAAATATCACAACTAATTAGACAATCGTCTTGCGTAGTGCAGTGTTCGAAAACGACTTCTTATTATTTAGACCTTTATCGGTCAATACCAGTCTCCATATCCAGACCGCTTAATTGAGACCATTCCTGAGTTAACTGCGCGGTGCGGGAGGGGTGACAGTTGTCACAAGTTGACGCATTAGTGAGTTGTCGCATCACATCACCGGAGTGTGGTGCACCGCACAGCTACCTCAAGAACGGTCTCAGTTAAGCGGTCGCGCTATTATCATATTATGGTCAATGAGTAATTATCAGTCAGTCCGTTGACTTTGACTTACGTATCATTTTGAAATTAAGTTATTTGACAGGAAATTGACTGATCACAAATCTAGATAATAATAATAAGTCCTTTAAAATATCTGCAAAATTTCATCAGTAACCTTATTCCCCAAAATACTTATCGTCACTGGAAAGCGTGTAATCTGTTTAATTCAAATTCAAATTCCAAATCATTTATTTCAACCACTTCCAGGATAATGCTAAAGCGCCAAAATGGTACTTTTGGGAAATGAGGTTCAAAGTTATTATTTATTTTTTAATCATATGATGAATAGGAAAAATCCTATTGAGGCATCAAATAAAAACATGTCATTGCTATCAGTGTAATCTTCAATATTCATGAAGACATAACCACAAGTTATTGTACTGTGTACTCCTGCCATATTTTTCTCAATCACCATTAGTACCGTATCTGCGAGTGTACGGCCTATTGAACGACCGATACACATATATGTCCATATCCTAAAATCCCTCATCATGCTTATCACATGTTACGGAAATTCCAACTTTACGGCACGAGCTATAAGAATCAGCTTTGTTTATTAGTAGGGTGTCACTTGTGTCAGAATTTTTTGGGGTGCAGTTTCGCAGTAGAATGCCAAGTATTTCTGCACTTCACTTTTATTGTATCAAATAATAGGGGCGCTCTTATAGCCATTATCACGTGTTTGATCTAAAATGATACTTGGTACGGAATGTACTGTGAGGGGTGTCTTTTCTGTGTATAGTTACTGTTTTACAGGATATCATTTAGGAAAAATAACTATGATATTTTCACTATGCCTTGAATACCATTCACTTATATTAGTGCTCATCATCATTTGCTTTAGCTTTTCTAAAGTATTTTGGCGTCTGCTTCCAGTCTAACCGGATGCAACTGAATACCAGTGTTTTACAAGGAGCGACTGCCCGTCTGACCTTCACACCCCAGTTACTGGGTAACACGATACCCTATGGAAACATTGGTTGTTAGAGTTTCTGACTTCTGACTACCCATAATGACTATCAAAGATCTAAGAATGTAAAATTTGGGGCAAAACCAGTTGCGTACTGAAAAATATAGACATTTCTCTATATTTTTCAGCATGTTACTGGTTTATGCTTGAACTAACAATTAACAAAGATGTTGTAACCCACACCATCCTCTACGATTAACGGACGAAAATTTTAACTGAAAGTTAAAAAAAAATCCGAAGAAAAGAAATAACAACAGAAAGAAAAAACATAAGTCGCTGCCACAAAAATGTTAAATTGTTTAGTGTAGCTTAATGTAGGTAATTTAAATTATACATAAACATAAATTACACATTGATCGCCGTAATATTATGCTTGCTCAAGGGATCAATCACTTTGAGAAGAGACATTTGTCTTGCTTACAATTACTTTACTTTTGAATAGTTGAGGAGTCGATCAGATTGTTAGAAAAGTTAAAGTTATTATTACGCCAGAAAGTGGTAGGACTATCCAAAAAAGTACATCTATCTAGGAGTCAATTCTCGTAACTATTGGCATTGTTACCATTCTGATCTTAGTATCAATCTATTAAAAATGTCTAAATTTTATTAAGGTGCTAACAAGCGAATTTTGCAGATTTTAAACTGACAATCACTTCAAAATGTGTAGTGTAAATGATTTGAAAAAAAAAAATATGTTAAACTAGAACATTCTCTTAATCATTTAGTATTTTAATTAAATCATGAAGTTGTGTCTGACGCGGACAAAACATTGATAATCACACAAAATCTACCAGGAATATTTAGACGAAACTTTTACTATCTTACAGACAATTTTATTATTTATCTTTATATTTACGCCTATTTTTAAGTTAAAGAATACTATCTTTTATTTATTTTTTTCGACTAAACTTTGAGAGTTTTGGACGCAGCGCATACGATTCTCTGGTCGCTCAAGATCGCCGGCATAGATCGTCGCCTAAATATACGTTTTTGACAAGACTTTGACAATGATGTTCGCTGAGTTGAGATAGCGATTACATTTTGAATGTTTTTTATTTTTTAAGTGACAAACGCGCCACTTTAACCCACTGCAGCTCTTGTAATCCGAACTCAACAGCCACAATCACCAGAAAACCACCGAGGCAAAGAAGTTTCACAAGTCCCGGAGAATCGATTCAACTGTCATGGATTCCGTAATGAAATTAATCAGAAAAGAACAGTGGAGGAGTAAGAAAAAAACATACTTACCACTCAGAACAGAACTAGGCTAATAGGCACAAAATGACGTTTATACCTAAGCAAGAAGGAAGGTGTAACGCCAACCTTACAAAATGGGGCTACCTCGACAGAGCAGCAGCTGGGTGTGTAGTTATATGGCGCCGAGTTGCAAACCATGCCCCACCTCTTGTCATGTCCTCTGTGCCCCAAAACATGCGATCGGGGTGAATTATGCGCTGCCACCGACGACACCATAGAAGTAGCTAAGTTTTGGGTCAAACAAATATAGAAGACTCTCGTGCCAGCGATAGGAAAAAGAAGAAGACCTAAGCCCAGTTGCGAAGCACCACAGATTACACTTGATTGGAAAAGTTTTTATTAGTCAAATTTCCCTTCTGATATCATAAACATTCCAATACTTTGCCTAGACAAAATAAATATTTTTTTACAATTCTACCTAATTTGAATAATAATTCATGAACTTGTTTAAACTTTTCACACAAGAATTTAAGTGGTCACCCAATACTGTTCGAGCAAATTTTAAATTATGCGGGTATATTGTACCCTTCTCCGTGTATGTCGCCTGATCGATCAACTTCACTCTAATTCAACTAATCTGCATATTAATTCTGTGAGCCCTTAATAAGCCGGGGACCATTTAATGTAAATGCATATTGGGTTACTATGATAGAAAGAGAGATAGAAAAATAACAACTTGAACGTAATTAAATAACATAATTAAAACTGTTTTAGTTTCTTCCTTATCTATACTCTATACTAATATTATAAAGCTGAAGAGTTTGTTTGTTTGGTTGAACGCGCAAATCTCAGGATCTACTGGTTCGAATTGAAAAATTATTTTTGTGTTATATAGTCCAGTTATCGAGGAAGGCTATAGGCCCAGACGAAGCCGGGTCAGGTCGCTTGTTTAATAATAAAAATCTTTATATAAACCATAACCTTCAACATTGCTTAAAATACTAGGTCACATGATTATTATAATATTATTGATCTCGATGCTTCTTAATTTACGACGTGACGTGTCTTTTCAACAGATTTCAAAATGGGGGAGGTAGTTAATGTTACGAGATTTACCCGGCAATTTTAAATCGATTTTAAAAATTCTGTTTTGAATAGATAGGTTATGCTTCAAAGGTGCACCTTTGAAGGTGGTGATATAATTTTATTGTTTTTTTTTTAAATCACATATATCTAAAAAATATACAAAGATGACGTTTTGGTTTGTGGTTCCCTTCAGCAACAGTTTAGCTAAGGACTTTCACTCTCTGTTTAAACTCTTTTTTTTAAGAAAAAAGACAACCGCCTTCAAAAACTAAAACGTTAAATAACTTTAGCTTAGAATACATTTGACTTTAGTTTTGGAAGTCGGTGGTTATTGTTCTGTTTGTTGTTGTATATTGCCAACGACTTCTGGAACTAAAGTCTCAGATTATGAAATAAAAGGCAGATAGACCGCGCGGAACACTGAGTGTGAAGGCACTAAAGCAAATAATAAAAAGCTTTTTACAACAAAGACAACCGCCTTCAAAACTAAAAAGTGAAAAATAACTTTAGCACAGAACACACATTGACTTTAGTTTCGGATGTTGATGGCTTTGTTCTGTCTGTTGTTTTGTATTGCCACCGACTTTTGAAACTAAAGGCAATGTGTGTTCTGTGCTAAAGTTATTTATCACTTTTTAGTTTTTTTTTTGAAGGCGGTTCTCTTTTTTCTAAAAAGTTTTTTTTTTATTTCGTCTCATAATGTGTGGCAATTAATAGAACCTACATCAGTTTCTCTACAATGTCTTCTGTGCGGCTTTCTAATTCTACGCCTGGTAATTACATTGAATCTAGCCATGCGGGCAACATTATTGCAAACAACAAAATATAAAATGGTCATTCAACTGTGCAAATGATTTTTCAAAGTTGTGTTAGCAGTTTTATAACATCACATATTTTTTGTTTAATTTTAAAAATAATATTAATTGTAGGAGTTTAAGCAACTATCGCATCATTGCATTTTAACCGACTTAAAAAAAAGGAGGTTATCAGTTCGACCCGTATGTTTGTATGTTTGTGTGTATATATGTTTGTCCGCGATTATCTCCCGTTTGGCTGAACCGATTTTGATGCGGTTTTCAGAAAATTGTTGTATACATTCTGGAAAAGGTTAGTAGGTATATAACAAACAGAAATTTATTCAGTGCTTTTTGAAAAAAAACAACAAAAACCGAGAAGACGTTTTCGTTTCTTCCATCTTTCCATCTTTGGAGGACTTTCAATCTCTGTTTTAACTGTGTTGCCGTATGGCAAATGGCCGTTAGATAGTGTAAGTCTCGTTTAATTATACCTGGTAGATTTTGTGTGATTATCAATGTTCTGTCCGCGTCAGACACAACTTCACGAGTTAATTAAACTATTTAATATGAATGTAATAAAAATATTCACATACTAAATGATTAAGAGAATGTTCTAGTTTAACATATATTTTCCAATCATTTACACTATACATTTTGACGTGATTGCCAGTTTAAAATCTGTAAAAGTCGTTAATAGCCCCTTAATCTAATAAACAAAAATCTCGTGTCATAGTGTTTCTTATCGAACTCCTCCGAAACGGCTTGACTGATTTTTATGAAATTTTTGTGTAGATTTGGTAGGTGTGAGAATAGTTCGTAGGCTATTTCTTTTTATTCATATAGCAAAACAAAGTTTGTCCGTCAGCTATTATCTATACTAATATTAAAAATTGGTATGTAAGATTGCATATACTGGCCAATCACTGAAACTACTCATTCAATTTCAAAAAATAATTCACCAATTGTAAGCTACGTTATTCCGTAGTGCTATAGGCTATATTGCATTATCAAACAATTAGGGATCCTTAAGAAATTTCTCGGGGCCGAATTCGCGGGCAAAGTTCTAGTATTCATATAAAATCTGAAATCGCCAACACACACTGATGGAGTACTATTAAGTATTCTGTGCTGATGGTTGTACTTTCTCTAAAGAGAACCCTACATTTCAATTAAAATTAAAATTACAACTCACTTTTCTGAGTTCGATATACAGTAATCACAACTGCTTTTCATAATAGCATTCCTAAACGATCAATCTCAGATTTTGAAAAGAAAATCAGGGTTATCAGTCATTAGAAGACCCGTAGCACAATTCTAATTTTAAATGCATTGAAAGGGTTAACGTTTGGCCACATTCGCCACGCTCTCGGTATTAATATCTTGATCCATCAGTCGGTGACGGGTTAAGATGAATCAGTGTGGAATGGAAGGGTTAACAGGGTGATTCTCAAAGTTGGTAATACAATCTTTTTTTAATATTTCTTTTTGATAAACGTTTTGTTATTCACTTGACATGGTTGTTTAAGATTTAATTAGACTTTTATTTCAAAACGAACACATAGTTGTTACGCTGCATTATTTTCGTTATTAAATTGTTTACCAAATTAAAAATAAATACCTACGATTAAAACAAGTGTACAAGCAACAGTTCCAATAATTATTCTTTTATTAAATACCCATTAAGTGGACCAACGACCTGATTAAGGAACGCTGGATGCAAGCCGCTTTTAACCGGTTCTTTCGGAAATATTTAGGCAAGGCCTATGTCCAGCAGTGGACATCCTGCGGCCGATATGATGATGATGATAGAAACTTGAACCTACTTAACCCGAGAGCAGAAGGATGTTAGAGGATATTAGACATTTACATAGATACCACAGTTTATGAAACAAAAGGCAGATGGGCCGCGCGGAGCACTGAGAGTGAAGCAAAGAAACCAAATACAAATTCAAAAGCGAATACCTACAACCTCGTGATTGTATTCGCTTTTGAATTTGTATTTGCATTTTTATTTGTTTTTTTTTTAACGATACGGCGTTTTGTGCTATACTGACTCGTGTCAGTACAGCACGAAGCGCGTTGTAGGTATTCGCTTTTGAATTTGTATTTGCTTTTTTGGCTTCACTCTCAGTGTTCCGCGCGGTCTATCTGCCTTTTGTTTCATAATCTGAGATAGATACCTCTACAATATCATTGTTTTTGTCTTTTGTATGTCACTCTGAAAATCCAGGCACAGTCACTATTGATTACTAAAAGTCAAACTAGGTACTGTAATAATTCATATTATAAGTATTCTCGTTATTATTTAGTCTTTGCCCGAGTAAATGTCGGTTATGTATCTGCTGTTTTTTTTTCTTGCGCGGTGGTTATTCTTTTTCCAAAATAAAAGTAGCTTATGTTACTCCTTATAACGGCAGCTATATGCGAGTGAAAATCGCGTAAATTCGGATCAGACCTTTGGGAGATACGACGGAACAAACAGACAGAAAAACATGAATTGTGTGTATTCTTATGCATTTAGTAAAAATATGTTATCTTGACATTACAAAGAGATACTTCATTTTTATTTATTTGTATATATTATTTAATTTTAGGTATGTAGGTATGTATGCAGGTAGAGGTCTAGAAAAAAAAAGAAATGATTACTAAAATCTCGCACCACGTTTTTCATCTGCGCAACAATGCTAATACCATGAAATTGTACCCACCCACATAGATTAATGACAGTCAACAATGGCCCCACCCGTTTCTACCCGATCCCTTTTCGATTTAACAGCAATTAAAAAGTTCCACTGAACATCGAAAGGGTTAAAACTTCATTTGCGTATAATTGGGTCGATTTCAGCAGAAATGTATTATTTTTTGTGAAGAAAATCTAGAATTGCGAACAATAAAGTTTGTGTTTCTTTTCCAGTAATTATATAAGTACATTGCCTCTTTTATAATACCTAACAGAAAGATTTTTTTAGGTACCTACTAGCACTTTGCCCGCGACTTCGTCCACCTGAATTTTCGTACGGATTCCCAATTTTTTGATAATTATTATTAATATAATTTATTTGATAATAATTCCGAATAAACAACAGTACTATGGAAACCAGGAACAACGAAGGTACCACAAACACCCAGACACAAATATCTGTTTCATCAACAAACATTTGACTGATTTGATTTGATTATTGTTTTTTTTTTTTTGACTACACGGTTGGCGCAGTGGCTGAGCGATCGACTGCTGCGCAGCGTGTTGCGGGTTCGATTCCCGCCCAGGGCAAACATTTGTGTGATGAGCACTTGTGTTTGCCTTGTGTCTGAGTGTTGTTTATCTATATATGTATGTATTTACAAAAAAAATGTATTTGTGTATGTATATCAGCTAACTGACACCCATAGTACAGGGTCTCCCTAGTTTGTCAAAAAAAATGTCCCCATATATTATTATTATTATTATTACTTGTGTTGGTGCGGGAATCGAACCCGCGACCCTTGCGTCTCAACCGGCGTTCTAAACCACTGCGATAAACGGTCGTCAAAAAATGTAACACTCAAGGATAACAACGCTACATCATATTGGTGAAAGAATTTAAGAAATTGGCTTAGGGTTTTTCCAGTTTATTCAATCCATTAAGAACACAGGTAAAAAAAAAGCTTTCTTTATAATGTTAGTTTACATTGTTAGGAGTCCCTTGGGGTTGAAACACTAGGGCCATGGGGCCCGAGTGCTCACCTTGTTTTTAAGAACTGTGTGTCTATTCTGTTACAATCTCCCTTGGTGAACACCTAGGTGAAGTGAGCTGTCTTCTGTCCCGATGCTAAGGATTGACAAAGCACTATCGGATGGAAATTGAAGTACTTCCTTAAAGCCGACGTGGGCATGCACCGAGATGTGGTCTCAGTGGACAAGGGTCTCACCCCGCTCTCCTTAGCGAACGAGAACTGGCGCAAACCTGTAGTACTAGATACTAATGACCGCAAGAAGGTATGGCAGAGCAAGAAGCTTCACGGGCGCTTCTACCGGGCCCTACATGGACCTGATGTAGACTTCTTGGCGTCCGTATCCTGGCTGCGATTCGGTGACCTCTTTGGGGAAACCGAAGGTTTTGTCTGTGCGATTATGGACGAAGTTATGATGACGAACAACTACCGGAGGTATATTGTGAAGGACGGCACGGTTGACATTTGTCGGGCATGCCACCGACTTCACCTAGGTGTTTACCTAGGGAAATTGTGACAGAATAGCACTGAAGGTCGTCTCTTCACGGAGAGCTGGTCTTTTTGGGCCAAAGAATTAGCATTTGGGCAATTATTGTCCATGTTTTCCCGAGACCCTAGGTTGTGCAACAATACATAAATCGTATATTTTGGCCTTATTTAAATAAGGTGGCTGATAGCGGATGGATGCGGGATGCGGTTGGCGATCTCTGGGGATGGCCTACGTTCAGCAGTGAACGGCAATAGGCTGATATGACGATGACTTATTGTCCCACTGAGAGCGATGCGGACGAGTTTTTTAATGCCCTGTGAACTTTCCATTGTACATAATATATTTTTTATTTATTTTTAAACTTTGTACATATCTATACCTATATACCTACATATAAGTCGGTTAAGTAATATTTGATTGAATGTGTGGATTCTGAATAATCTGAAGAAAACCTGTAAAATAAGTTTAGATTTAGATGAAACGGCTGTTTCACTAAAATATATAAACAAACTTTATCAAACTAATTGAGTAGGTACCTACTTATTTTTTCACAAATTATTTTAAAACCTACATTACATTTTCATTACAAATCTATCGACTAAATTACTCTGATCGTATATCTCAAAAAAATTACCACGTCGGAAACTTTTTAATTTAATTCAAATTTGAGCGAAGACATCTAAATAAAATGGGATTCAACCCTCTAATTGATTCAACACGGTTCTAAGAGTCGCGGTTTTTTAGGGTTAAGGTGATTCAAATTCTTTGTATCGTACCCAAATTAAATTTTAAAATGTAATTTGATTGTGGATTGCTGGGAGAAAAAGTTTCCTTTTAAGCCTGTAAGGTAATCCAATTAGAACTTTTTGGTTATTTTTTACGCCATACCTATCACTTATACAATGCAAAATTAATCTAATTGTATCATTGTTAAATAAGTATTGTTATAGAAATATATATTCCTACCTATGTAGGAGTATTTTTATTTTGTTTTATTAGTTTAGTTTGTTTCTGAACGAAGGATACAGTGAAGGAGATGGATGAGTGTGAGGGAGAAAGAAGATATAAGAAGATGGTTTTATGCAGCTGTTTTTTCATGATGCTGGAAAAATAAAAAGAAGTTTTGTGGAGATACGAGCATTTTTATTTCGGTCTCCAATGCTAAATATATTTTAATAATAAAACTAGCACTTTACCCGCGACTTCGCCCGCGTGAATTTTCTCAAAGATCCCTAATTTTTTGATGATGCAATATAGCCTTTAGCACTCAGAGATAACGTAGCTTCCTATTGGTGAAAGAATTTTTAAAATCTGTTGAGTAGTTTCATAGATTACCCCCTACATACAAACTTAATACCTCTTTATAATATTAGTATAGATTAACAAACAATATTTTCTTTTTTTACTCATTTTAAAACCATTAGACGCCACAGTTGGCGTAGTGGTTGAACGATTGACTGCTGTGCTGCATGTTTCAGGTTCGATTCTTGCACGGAACAAATATTTGCATGACCTGCTTGTAGTCGTTCCGGATCTAGTTGTTTGTGTAAATTATTTTATGTATGTAAACGCGTAAAAAGATACAAGATAATATATTATAATTTAATGAATCGAAAATGAGATAATAATAAACCTAAGAATAACGTAAACAACTATTAACACATTTTTTAAACCAAAAACCCAAAAATCCTTCGAGCCGGATTTGAACCAGCGACCTATGGATATCAATTATTAACAACTACAGTCCACCGCTCTACCAACTGAGCTATCGAAGGTATATGAAAGCAGTCCAAATTACAATTCTCTTTCGCCGCGACTTGCATACCTACTGCGTATTTATCACGTGTTTTCATAACAAGGTATACAAATAGATGTAGTTCTTTTTGCATTATTTGAAAAATGTATTTGACGGCGCGTCCAAAGAGTTGGTTCGACAACACAAACTTTTTGATTAAAGAACAGACAGCCGTCAACTTGACGTAACACTAGGCACTGAGAAGGCGGCCCGCCAAAAAGGAAATAAAACGTCAGATCGATCGATGTAGCGAAAAGCTAGTACTGTTTTATTAATTGCGGAAAATGTTGAGATTATTCATATTGCGGCTACAGTGAAGTCAAGTGAACCAAGTGAAGTGGTTAATTGCGCTCGCGTCTCACGTGCCTCGTTCACATTAATTCATATTCAAATAACACTTTCATTTATTATCGTCTCTTCGCCAGCATACCCACGCACACTGACCTCTTCTGATAATGACGACGTTCTGCCTTTATATTCTTATTTATTTTATGTGGGGTTCAATAAATATAAGTAAATATTTACCTAAATAGAACTGTCACCCACAATATGGACCGACCTCTTTAACCTTCAACCCCAACTTAAAAAAAAAGCATTAGCGTGCCCTCGGCGCCAAATTGGTATTAGTTTAAGTAATCTTACATTTTAATATTGATGAATGAAATATAAAGAAAGAAGTTTAAATAATATAAATTAGAATGAGTTTGAGAACACAATTCGCAAAAGAAATAAATAAAAACAATGTGGTTTTATGAGCTTTATTTACGTAGGTACTAGCTGACCCGACAGACGTTGTCATGTCCCTAACTATCTACCATACCAAACAACCTACCTACCCTGCCTACCTACCTACCCGAACTACCTACTTACCGACCTACCTACCCTACCTACATACCCTACTTACCTACCCTACCTACCTACCCTACCCTACCCTACCTACCCTACCTACCCTACCTACCCTACCTACCCTACCTACCCTACCTACCCTACCTACCCTACCTACCCTACCTACCCTACCTACCCTACCTACCCTACCTACCCTACCTACCCTACCTACCCTACCTACCCTACCTACCCTACCTACCCTACCTACCCTACCTACCCTACCTACCCTACCTACCCTACCTACCCTACCTACCCTACCTACCCTACCTACCCTACCTACCCTACCTACCCTACCTACCCTACCTACCCTACCTACCCTACCTACCCTACCTACCCTACCTACCCTACCTACCCTACCTACCCTACCTACCCTACCTACCCTACCTACCCTACCTACCCTACCTACCCTACCTACCCTACCTACCCTACCTACCCTACCTACCCTACCTACCCTACCTACCCTACCTACCCTACCTACCCTACCTACCCTACCTACCCTACCTACCCTACCTACCCTACCTACCCTACCTACCCTACCTACCCTACCTACCCTACCTACCCTACCTACCCTACCTACCCTACCTACCCTACCTACCCTACCTACCCTACCTACCCTACCTACCCTACCTACCCTACCTACCCTACCTACCCTACCTACCCTACCTACCCTACCTACCCTACCTACCCTACCTACCCTACCTACCCTACCTACCCTACCTACCCTACCTACCCTACCTACCCTACCTACCCTACCTACCCTACCTACCCTACCTACCCTACCTACCCTACCTACCCTACCTACCCTACCTACCCTACCTACCCTACCTACCCTACCTACCCTACCTACCCTACCTACCCTACCTACCCTACCTACCCTACCTACCCTACCTACCCTACCTACCCTACCTACCCTACCTACCCTACCTACCCTACCTACCCTACCTACCCTACCTACCCTACCTACCCTACCTACCCTACCTACCCTACCTACCCTACCTACCCTACCTACCCTACCTACCCTACCTACCCTACCTACCCTACCTACCCTACCTACCCTACCTACCCTACCTACCCTACCTACCCTACCTACCTACCCTACCCTATCAACCTACCAACCTACCAACCTACCTACCTAGACTACCTACCTACCTACCTACCTACCTACCTTACGTACCTAAAATTCGTATCGTACAAACCTTCTCCTTACAATAACGAACACAATAAAAAAAGAATTATCCAATTTGGTCCAGCCGTTCGCAAGTTATGCGCTTACATACATTTCGGCGATTCATTTTTATATATATAGATAAAAGGCTAGCATGTAGTTGTGACCGTTGGTTTGTCATCTATACATTACTATAGCGGTCAAAAGGTTAAATTGACTACGAAGTGTTCCTTTACTGAGAGCACACGCAGTGCCAAGAATAGAGAGAGAGATGGAGAAGTTTCAGAAGAACTAACTACCACAAAAACTTTGAATAATGGTTACTAGTATTTCGAACAATAATAAAAAGAAAACTAAGTAAATTCAGCACACAATTAATTGTAGATCATACAAAATATCTACTCTAATCCATACTTCCATACTTACTTACTTTGATATTATAAATGCGAAAGTAACGCTGTCTGTTACGATTACACAATGAAACAGCTGAATCGATTTTGATAAAATCTTGTATGAAAATAGCTTAAACCCTGGGGAAGGACATAGGCTACTTTTTAATATGCGACTTCGGCCGCATCTCGGACGAAGTCGCGAGCAAAAGCTAGTAAGTATTGTAAAGAGGTAAAGATTGTAAGTTTGTATGTAGGAGTTATTCTTCGAAACTACTTACTAAACCGATTTTGAAAATTCTTTCACTGATGCTGAAGGCTGCACCATTGCCACAACCGTAACACTCCATAGAAACGAAACGATATAATTGCCTACATTACCACTAAAATAACAGACTGTACAGATACGCGCGTGTGTGTGAGTGTCTACGTGCTGCTCGAATAAAAACGCAGTTACCAGAGCCAGTCGTTCGACGCGGGGAGAGGTGAGGAACGGTTTCAGAGGGAGGCGGAGCGTGTTGCTACTGTACGGCAGTACTAATATTTATACTGTGCCATTGCCGTGTGGCATGGTGTTGTAGACTTCAACGTGGACAAAGTTGCAGAAGTTATAGTCTATTTTAATTTGATTGAGTTGAAAATAGTTATTTGTTATACAAGAGTGCAAAGTTGCTTTTTAACCGCGTGTTCAATTTTGATGACCGAGCAAGCGAAGGATTTCAGCGAGTGATTCAAAATTAGAATCCTGAGCGTTAGCGAGGGAATCAAAAGAGCACGAGGTGAAAAATCTTTGCACTCGAGTGCAACACGTAACTTTTCATTCCACCTCAGCGAGGAAATGACTAAATGCAAAAAAAAAACGTTTACAAAGTCTGAGTTTTTAACAAATTAAACAAAAGTTGTATGATATATTCGGCACCATAGAGGTAGCAGTAAATAGGTTTAATGTTTTTTTTAATTCACAAACTTAGTGCACACGATGTTCTAAATTCAATTTACTTTATCCTCTAGAGAATAAAAACGGCTTTTCCACTCAGATATTGAAGATAAATTTACTTTATCCTCTAGAGAATAAAAACGGCTTTTCCACTCAGATATTGAAGATTAAAAATACTCTTTCCGAGATGGTGGGATGAAAAGGTTATTTTTGGTACTTTATAACATAAGTAGATACAATAAATACGTTACAGTTACGATAGATGCCGAATTTATTATAATTTATTTTTCCAGCAGCTGTCGCACTTAATTGTCGCACTAAAAACCTACAAGGAGCAGGGATGAACAATACCGGGAACGTTATTCGTTTCACTATAATTCTACCAAATTTAAAATAATCTAATGTTTAAAAGACTTTTATTTTGTTTATATTAATATACGTTCATGTTTAGTACTATTTATCAAAGTTTTGGTAAAACAATTAATTAATATTTATTTATTTTATTAATTAAAATGGTTTTAACTTATCTTAGAAATAATATGTTTTACATTCCTGCTTCTACGAGCCTCTTTTTTCTAATTCTATTATAAATGGAGTATAGTTGTTCGATAAAAACAAGAACTCAGCGAAAAGTAGTAAACAACTCGGGAACAAAATGGCTGACATCAAGTTAACAGAATCACCGACAATCAGCGGCTCACAACGAAATGCTGAAAATATTTCATCGTGAACGTACCACTAAATTATCTAAATAGAGATCACTCCCCAATCAGATGCGATTTTGAGTCTTATGATCAAGAGCTAAGAGTATTTTGTGGTCTCGACTAGAAGCGGCATGAATTTATTTACCTATACACTATTTATTTTTCACTAACTTCTGCAAACAAGTAAGGCAAATATACAATTAAATATATCCTATGATACTCTGCAATAGTGTAGCTTTCTTAGTGAAAGAATGTTTGAAATCAGATTAGTAATTTCGGAGATTATCTCCCACATCTAAACTTACAAACTTTACTTTTTGATAATATTAGTGGAGGTGTAGATAAACAAATTACCTACTGGCTTTTGCCCGCGATTTCAACCGCGTAAAATAATTTACAGAATTACATCAGTACTTTTCAACCGACTTCAAAAAAAGAAGGAGGTTCTCTATACGATCTTAATTCGTGGATAGGACGTTTTTTTTTTCTATGTTTGACAACGCAAAACTTCTTTCAGTGTAGTCCGATTTCGAGGATTCATTTTTTTATTGGTAGTGTATACCTAAAAGTTGGTCCCATATAATTTCATAAAAATATTCCACCCCTAAGAGTGGAAAATTGGATGACAGAAATTTATTGGTGGCACCGTTTTGTAATTCACTTGTGTATAAGAAGTAGGGGCTAAAATGCGTAAAAATAACTATTTTACAAAAACTACAACCGCCTTCAGAAACTATAAAATAACTTTAAATTGACAAGTCGGTGACAATACAAAATAACAAACACAACCAAATCAGCTGGTATGCAAATTTAAAGTTATTTTTTACTTGTTAGTTTCTGTAAGCGGTTGTCTTTTTTGTAAAAACTTTTTTAGGAAATAAGATTTCCCGTTTTCTTTCTGTAAGGCGAAGTAAACATGAGGTGGGCTGACAATGCCTAACATGACAGCCCACCACGCCTATATATTTATCGAGGTATATTTTTGCTGCACTGCTGTTCACGGGGGCAATTCTATCAACTTTTAGGAACATTTGCGTTTAAATCTCAGTCTCATGGTCAAATACTCAAACGCTACTCAATTATAAGATACCGTTAACTCGTGCTGTCTCTATCACCTTATACCAAAGCGACTGTGACAGTATGAGACTTAACAGCATCTTAAAGTTGAGTAACGTTTAAATTTTGCTCATCAATCTGTCAATAACGATTATGTTTACCTACATTGACTATTGATTGATGATAGATGAGATTGCCATTGTGAACATTTTTAAGGGTGTTATTTAAATGGTTAGCATAGTATTCGTATTTTTGTGAGCAGAAAAATATAATCTGTGAGCAGAAATAGCTAATTGATCAGCAACTCATGGCCAGCAAACATTCCAAAATCAATCAGCAATTTAAGTCATTCTGGATGACTGTAATTAATTTTGCTGCTCCTCTTTAATAAAATTTTGGTAAGCACTCAGAGGGTAAGCAAAAAATTTATTTTGAGCTGCATATAAAAGTAGCAAAATGACTTCTGGCGCTCGGCGGCCGCTGCTGTGGCACGCTCGCTTCGCTCTCTCGCCTTCGCGCGTTGTGTGGTCACAGTTCTAACCTAACTTAACCTACCCGTTTCGATTTTTACTAACTTTTTATTGTCTAAAGATTGATTTTGCCGCTCGACTCAACAAAGACACAATCCCATAAGTTATTTTGCTCACCATATTTTAAATATGCATACCAATCAAATACACTGCTTATAGACATGTTTTCTCTGCTGGTCAAGTAGTTATTTTGCGGACTGAATGTTTATTATGCAAACTCATATTATTGTAAGGTGCCTACTAAGATTTAATTTTTGACCATTATCAAAATTATTTGCGTTCTTAATTAATTGCATTCAAAATCTTTGTATGCCGACCAAATTATTTAAATGCTGTTTTTCTGTGGCTCACTAAATTTTATAATTGCTAAACATTTAATTTACTTCTTTTAATAAATGGTATAATTGTCTTCTACAGTTTGTAAATGACACATCTAGTTAAACATAGAGGAAATTCCTCCCGCATTCGGATGTGAAGCGTTCAACTAAAGATGGCGGGCGGAAACACGTCGCGCCTACTGTCATGGCAGCCGGAAGTCCTCTCGCCATTTGATAAATAGTTGTTCTTCAAGTTTTTCAGATGCAAATGAGGGGTCGCATGACTGATGGCATTTGTCACAATCTACCAGAATGGATTTAATTTGAAATTTCTTTAGGGATGTTATCTGCACCCCTTGTTTGTGTGAACGCTCTGATTACGCGAATCTGCTGAAGTTACGTTTTATTTTTGAGCTGTTTTGTAAATTGTACTTATATTTTAAGCAAGGTAGGTATTATTATATTTTATTTTTGCACTTGAGGTATAATTATTATTGATAATGGTCCTAGATCACGTAGTCATCAGAGCTCATTTTAAAATGGCTGACATTTTGAGAACAGATGGAGGAATGTGGCGTTAAGAGAGGTACTGATAGCTTCAATGCTAGGTCCATTTTCAGGTTCCAGTATAAAAGTTCCCTTACTGACTTACATATAAGTAAGACGGCTGGTATTTTTTTTTAATATTTTACAAGGTATTGTTGAAACCAAAATACATTATTACCAGATAATTTCCCTGGGCCATAATTTCAGCCAGGCGCTTTAAAAATCAGATTTTTAAAACGTCGACTCTCTGGCCTCATTCTATTGGATGATTTCCATTGAGTTTTGAATTGTCTTGCCAAAGATTTATCTTAAATTTCTACTTCGTGGGTATTTTGTATTCAAGTAAATCTGAGATCAGTAAAATCCTCAAAAGGTTCAAATGGAGTTATTTCTCTCACTCATCCGTCCATTCGGCTGTCTGTCCTTCTCACAGGGTTGCAGTTTTTTTTTTTTAAGATAGACACTAGAAATTCCTCTGCGAATCCAAAATGCACTGGGCCGAATTTAGCTAAATAACAATAAAACAATTAATTAAACCTTAAGTGATTGCTCCACAGGGGTGTGACTCTTATTCACTACAATTTCTCCTAAACTGCTAGTCATGGTGCCATTAGATTCGCGCATCTGGTTGTCGATGTGCACGTTTTACTAACTAGGATATAGAAAATTGTAGTATATGTTAAAACCTTAGATAAATAATACCGTAATGTAACGAATTGTTTAAAAGGCTTTCAGAAGATTCGTACACAGTAACTAAATCAAAATTTTTTTTTTACTGATAATTCGGACACCAATAAAAAAGCTGTTTTGTACAGTCAGTTGAAAAACTTCCAACGATAAAATCCGGTATAAAACTGTTATTTTTTACATCTAGGTATAGACGGATTTCGTTCGTTGGAAGTTTTTTTATCTGACTGTACAACACAGCATTTTTATTGTTGTACGAATCATCAGTCAAAAAAATATAGTTTCGGAAACTTTATCCGAATAATTATATTGTGTCCGAATTTTCAGTAAACCATTTAAAATAGTTATCTCCGTGATTATTAGTCATAGCAAACATTAACACGTCTAAATTATTGCAGACATATTTTTTTTTTGTTTTTGGCTGAAAATAAACTAATGTTTTATTATGAACAACAATTACAATACAAAAGGATTCAAGCAATTAAATTTAAATCCAATAATTATGTAATCAACAAAGTTATTTTCAACATACAAGGAAAATAATAATTATACACTTCAAAGAAAAAGTAAGAAGTAAATACTAATTGAAAACTTCTTGGTGGGTTGTTTTTTTTTTTTTTTTTTTTTAACTCACACACGGTCATCTGGTCCCAAGCTAAGCAGAGCTTGTGTTATGGTAACCAGACAACTGATATACATACTTATATAATTTATAAATACATACATATTATAGATAAACACCCAGACACAGAACAAACAATCATGCTCATCACACAAAGTTTGTCCTGGGTGGGAATCGAACCCACGACCTCCGGCTTAGCAGTCAGGGTCAGTGACCACTAGACCAACAGGCCCGTCTGTGTGGACAAAGAGAATAATAGTCTTTGGTTGTGGAGGTCAGATAGGCAGTTCCTTGTAAAATACTGATATTCAGCGGCATCCGGTTAGACTGGAAAATACTTTCTAACCTTTTCCACACTATGTTAGAGTCTAGATAGTTTTTTATTTATTTTAAAACTGAAGTAGTACTTTTCTTACATATACTGTGGGCTAGCAACTCGTACGCCACAAGACTACCTATCCTTTTTTTGCACCCGCATGTGTGGCAATAGTTTACTGTTTATAATTACCTACTGGCCACCCCTCAAGGTGTTGGAATAAGCGCGTGCGCTGGATAGATGGCAGATGTTTGCAAACCAGTAATGTCAGCATACCGTTAAAGTGGCTAGTGATAAAAAATATAGTTGTAGTTAGTGAAGTGTGACAAGTTATGGAAATGTGTTTTAATTAATCCTATACTCCATTTACAATAGCATTAGACAGAAGTTTAAAAAAGGTTATTTTTAATACACTCTTTGTAACAAAAGTACAATAAACATGTTAACAGTTAGAATAGACGTCGAATTTATTATGATCTATTTTTTTTGCGGCTGTCGCACTTAATTGTAACCATTTTAATATTTATCTTATACAATTATGCGGCTTTCATTTAGTTGTATTATATAATTCTAATTTAAAATTAAAGTGTCAATGCTAAAAACCTAAAAGAAGCAGGGATGAACAATACCGGGAACGTGATTCATTTCACTAAAGTTTCACTATAATTCTACCTTTAAAATGTTACCTAATTATAAATCAAAATACTTTTATTTTGTTTATATTATTCATATATAATAATATCCATATTTAGTGCTATTTTAGATATATTTATCAAATTTATGTTAATAAAACACTTATAAAAATAGTTTTACATTATCTTTGAAATAAAATGTTATTCATTCCAGCTTGTACGAGTCTCTTTTCTCTAATGCTATTGTAAATAGAGTACAGGTAGACTATGTTTTTGCCGACGGCGCGGCGCCAGAAGGAGGTGATGCTTCCAACTGCGTTTTGTGAATATTATCAACAACAATCAATCAGAATTAATAAATAAACGTATTTCTCTTTAGTACTTTTTTTATTAGCCCGTAGTGTCCCACTGCTGGGCCCACTGCCTCCCCCGAGTCTTGTCAGGTTTTCTTTTCTTACGCCGCCTCGAACCAGCCGTCGCAGTACGCGTCTAGATCATCTCGCCACCTCTTCCTGGGCCGGCCTCGGTGATGCCGGCCATCTTCAGGGACGCGTTGCGTGGAGACCTTGTGAAAATTTTAAGATAACAATTTTTCACGCAGTCAATACCTACGCCTAAATTTTGTCACAATGGAGACTCGTGAAATAAGCAGAGATAGTACTACCGTACAGTAGCAACACTGTTCCTCACCTCTGCCCGCGACGAACGTGCTCTCGAAACTGCTTTTAGTTCTCACGGCGCGCAGACACGCACACACACGCACGTATTTGTACAGTCTGTTATTTTGGGAGCAGTGTAGGTAATTAAATCGTTTCGTTTGTATGGAGTGTCGTAGGTGTGGCACAAGTGTGAGCGCAAATACAGGTGCACTCCCTTTTCCCCCACTCTCATAGACCAATGGGACGGCAAACTGTTAAGACCGGGGAGAGATCAGGCGTAGGACCAACGGCTTTACGTGATTTCTGAGGTACGGGCTTGTCACACCACCAACTTCCAAACTCCATGTAAAATACTGGTATTCAGCTGTAACTGGTGGAACTGGAAGCCAACCCCAATATGGTTGGGGAAAGGCAAGGCCAGGGGTCGGCAACTTGCGGCTCGCGAGCCACATGCGGCTCTTTTGATGTCAAGTTGCGGTATGTTGCGGTATTCAGTACCATAAGCAAAAATCATGCAATCGTACATAATGAAACTAATTCCATTTACTGCACCTGCTACTTTTCTTTACATTGTCTGCTACAAATCATAATGTAGGCATGAAATCACATTCGGATGTAATTTCGTCTCGCGAGATATATTAGGAACTAAAAGCAACTAGAATCAACTTTTTTTTTGTTTTATGACGTTCAAAAGTGCCTTTAATGGTCTAATTGAAATAAATGATTTGACTTTGACTTTGACACACGCTACTTTTAGCATCGGCGATCGGCGAAAGTCGCTAAAGATTATAATATTGAATTAATTAAACTTTTAAAACTGGAAAATTTTGTGAATTGAAACTTTTAATTAACCAACTTAACTATTGGCTGTTGGCTATTGGCTTTTAACTATTGGCTATTGGCTTTTGGTATTGGTTATTGGGACTATTGGCTATTGGCTATTTTTCGAAAGGTTGCCGACCCCTGGGCTAAGCAGATGATGATGGACTTCAAATTTGAAAACGTTTGAGTATGCGAATGCTCCAAGTCTTTTTCAAAAGTACCAGTTTATAATTACATTCATTTAACACCGGAAACTTTCTTATTGCAAAAGCTATATTAATTTATCAACCTAAGAGCAAGACAGTTTTTTTTTTGCAAAAAACTGTGTCTTTTCAACCGCAAAAGGTTAACGAGTGACCACGTGCCCTGAACTTTAAAGACACGAATGACTCACCTCTATCCCGTGCCATACCGACCGTGAACGCACCTGGTCACCCTAGTCTTTGCTGATGACTAATGTTGCACTTTATTTTGAAGAAGTTAAGGTTGTCAATCGTGTAAAATGTTTTATGTAGTAGACAGGTGTGAATGTTTAAAGAATATGAATGAATTATCATTGGTCAATTCATGTTTTTTTTCACGGCGCAGTATTCGTAACGGTGGCTAGCGTATGTAGATAAATTAATTAAAAAAATATGTAGGTAGTATAATGTTATTAATGTTAGTTCAAATAGTTTTGTTTTATTTCATTTTTTTTGTGACCATTTCAAATTTATTATCTCTTCAAGGCACGAGTGAACCGGTCCATACTAGGTAAACGTGCTCCACTTTAGGCCGCATCATCACTTAGGATCGGTGAGTTGCAAATAAAAATATACTTATATTACACTGCTCGGCAAAGGTCTCCGCCATAGCCATACAAACATCCCTTTGTGTTGCCTTTTCTGACAAGTCTTCCATAAATGTCTCTAAATCATCACGCCATCATTTCCTAAAGCAAATCGGCGACAACGGTTATAATTTGCAATTAGCATTTTTTTTAACAAATTCGTTTACTACTATTGGCCATTATGATAACCGAAAGCTTTAAAACGTTTAATTAAAAATATTTTCTCATGCATTTTTATCATTGGTCACCAACAATCTGCCCTCATGCGTCCGGTCCATTAAAACTTATACGTGATCTAAATAACTCTAAACAATAATCTTTTATCCCTTTCACGCCTTTTTAGCAAAACGGAAGCAGGCAATAAAATTACTTAAAATTCTTAATCAATCGAAACGCACTTTTATTCCGACACGATAAGATTTAAACTCTACTGACACAGTGCCATGGCGAAAAAAAATATAATTAATGACGAAACCGAAATGTTTTTGCCTGATTTGTGGCACTTATTCCAAATATGAGAAAAGCCAAAATCGAGTAACATTGTAAAAATAAATAAAATTGTTGAATATGAATTAGGGTCACACTACATTGCGAGAGTACCGAAAATCACATTGTTCCGCGCGGAAAAGAGACAACGCTCTACAAAATTAAGTGATGTTTCTTTCTCGCATGGAACAGCAATATAGCTCTTAATACTTTATGTTATGGGTACAAGTAGGGTCAATACGTTAATCTGCATAACAAAAGAAATGTTTAAAATATGCAAGGGCCCCTTTATTTTCGGAATGGCGGCTATCAATTGCAAAATAGGAAAAAACTGTCCACTCCATTGGACAGCCGACGAATATTTTTGAGTAGAATGGAGTCGAAATATTTATATAGCTTTGTTATTTATTAAATTAAAGCACTCCAACGACTTGTTCACTAATACGTTTTTTGGGGAACTGTAACAATTAAGCTTAATTTCTAGAGTGAATTTGTCACTTACAGGTGTGCACAGCACTTACATTTTTTCAGGTTATATAATTATATAGAGTACTAGCTGACCCGACAGACGTTGTCCTGTCTCTATCTACCCTACACCTACCCTACGCCTACCCTACGCCTACCCTACGCCTACCCTACGCCTACCCTACGCCTACCCTACACCTACCCTAACCCTTAAAATTTAGGGGTATGAAAAATAGATGTTGTCCGATTCTCAGACCTACCCAATAAGCACACAACATTTCATGAGAAAAAACGGCTTGACCGATCAAGCCGTTTCGGAGGAGTTTAACTACAAACACCGCGACACGAGAATTTTATTTATAAGATTTAATATATAGGCTAGAAAGTAAACAAAATTACATGATAACAAAATATAAAATTTTAAAAAAAGAAAAGAAACAACTAAATTTATTTTATGCTCAAGAGAATAAACAATGAATGACAAATTATAAATAAGTAAGTAATATTATAGATATTAACTGCGGCCACTGTGGGTAAGTAACAATTGCTTGCGAAATTGCGATAGCTTGTCGGCGAAAATGTCAATACAATTGAAACGTGTTTGAAGCTCATTGTACGTCCTCATCAACCTGTTCATTGGTGCCGAATATCCGAGATTAGTTCTTGTTGGGCATGGAGCGAACACATTTAGGATGCGTTCAGATCTGGGTGAACTATGACGAGGGACCGATATATTTATTTCTGCGAGAAGCATCAAAACTTGTATAGATCCATAAATGATCTTATGAAGCAGAATCAGGTCGTTAATAAGCAAGTTGTCATTTAAAAGTGACTAAGCCTTTGCGAGTAATCAGCGTCCAGAGGACAGCTACCTATCGGATTTGTACCGCAGATGACGCGTAAAGCTTTTTTGGACCCATTCAATGCGATTCACATTTGTGTGCCATAAATTGGATTCCAAACAGGTGACGCGTATTCCAATATAGTTCTCACAAGTGAATTATAGAGTACTGTTAAGGTTTGGATAGTTTTGAAGTCATGACAGGATCTTTTTATGAATCCCAGTGTTCTTAAAAAGAACCTGTCATGACTGTTATTTAGTGCTTACTTGCACAAATTATGGAAATGCGTAGAGACAAAATAGTGCCTGCCTCGCCGACCCAAGAACGTGCCTCTGAGTTTTAAATTCGTCCCCAAATAATCAAAATAAGATCCCGCCTGACCCTTTGCTGCCCTCCCACAGAGACGCCCTAAGCCGAGGCTCGTCCTCCATCGGGGTGCCCTTAGCGTGTAGTCGTTTAGTTTATAAGCTTTTTGCCCTGGCTGCAGGCCTTAACTTTACAAGGCACCACAGAAAGTTCGGTTAAGCAAAAAGAAATCAGTCGCTCTATTAACTTTGAATTTTTTGTAGAGCATTTTGGTAAGAAACATCAGATTTTTATTGTTGTTTATAAATATTCAATTATGGATGGATGGCGAGGAAGAGGAAGGCCGAACAAAAGATGGATGAATTGTGTGAAGAATGATATAAAAGAGAAAGAGAGAGTCCGTGATGTCATGACGGTTGACTGGAAGGAATAGAAGAGAAAACAGAACCTGTTGCGCCGACCCCAAGTAACATGAGACGAGGGCAGGAAGATGATGCTAAAAAGCACTGTGGCACTCGGGGACTGCCGCGGTAAAGCTAAATTGCATAGCATTTTATATATATTATATATATACATAGGTACACCTACCCCCCCTACCCCCCTGCCCTACCCCCCGCTACACCCCTACCCCCCACCCCCGCCACCCGCCCCGTACCCTATATATATAATTATATGTATATTATGAGGTTATATATACCATATACATAGGTACACGTTAAGCGAACGCTCGGCCGAGCTACATGGTAGGCGGAGTGGGGAGGTGTCAGGTTTTATTTTCGTTACGGAATTTCTTGATTCGGTCGCCGCGCTCAAAGCCCGCGATAAAAGCTATGCAATAGCTTAAAATATTTTAGAATAACACGACTTCATGCCGCTTGTGTTCCAGGGAAAGGGTGATGGGGTTCCATCTTTTGTCCGTCTCAAATGACCTCCGCAATTATTATCTATTCACTGCCCGCTCCATTTTCCCATACTAACATACGGGCGCTTTGATTCACGTCCATATTTTGAATATGGTCATTATCTATTAGTTAATTAAGGGCAATATAAGACATTGTTTGTTGTATTCGGGGCTAATTTTAACAGCGCGGGGCAATTTTGTGATAGTCTGAATAGTTGGTGAAAATTTGACCGTATAGGTAATCTTTAATTAAATTCTGTTTGATTATTTGTCAATGGGGTATGATTATGATTGAATAGGTTAATTTTACATACAGGCTGTTATATCGCTATAGGTTCTTATATAGGACGGAAGAGTAGTGAGCATAAAAAAGAAACAGAGGCGATTTTTGAAATACATCCAAGTTAGTAAAACCTACTTTAAAAAAAAAAGTTGCCTCTTGTATTGAGGAACAGGGTAGAAAGTTTGTCATCCGTCGCTGGTGGATCCTCCAACCAGACTGGTGTTGTCAGTCAGAATATTTTAAACTGCAGAAACAGTAACAATTCGTTTCAAAGTTTAAATCAATTCTTCTTCATTCTTTTCCAAAATTGCTGTAACATTATTAACTTAATTAATTACACACACAAACAACCAGACACGGAACAACTACCTGTAGACCATACAAATATTTGTTTCGTGCGGGAATTGAACCCGCGACACCTAGTGTAGCAGCCAATCGCTCAGCTACTGAGCCAACATTGTTGTCGCTTTGTCCATTAATTACATAAACATTCATGAAGTTTATGGGGGGAGGGGGTAATTTTTCGGTCGCCGTTATGATAGTCGAGAAATAAAATAGACGGTGGACAATTTTAACCTGCTTAGTGCGTAATAAAATAATAAAAACAGGCTCACAACCACGGATATCGATATCTATATCTATCGGATATCTATGCCCACAACTGTAGACAAATATTTTCAAAAATTGGTTGTCCGATTATTGATTGCCTGAAATAACACATTATTCAATTTCATCAATAACTTTATTACGATGTTCACTACATTGCCAGATCAATCACTAAACAAGCATAAAATACTATTCCCAAACAACTGCAACCTCTGAAAACCAGGATCAATAGCTGCGACCACCAGAAAAGCTCTAAGGCAATGTAGCTCGACGAGTCTCTGAAGAACTTTACAACTGTCTTGGATCCCCCAACGAAATCAATCAGAAAAAAACAGCGGAGGAGTAAGAAATACATATTTTTCACTTCCCTCTTCATTAACAGGAGACAGAACAGAACTAGGTCAATTGGCACAAAGAGACGTTGACAATTGGGGGAAACCTAGTTGCCAAGCACCATGGATTACAATTAACATTACTTAATGGGTCTGTAAATGTTAGCTGTTACATTCGATTCCAATAATAAGTATGGCAAAAACACCACAGAAACACTATGGAATGCAATAAATAAATATGTAAATAGAAATCGCTTGAACGCAAGGAAATTAGTTCTAATTTCTACAAGGTCCGTATGGTCACAGTATAAATATTAGTACAGTCGAACAAGCTAATTGGTTTACAGGTGAAAATATTCATGTTTCTACTACACTCACAATATTTTATTTTATTCCATTTTCTTATCTCGAACACGTGAGTATCCCTGGTACCTACGTACTGAAGATAAAAAAATAAAATAAATAAATAAAAGATTAGTGTAGTAGAATCATTAATATTTTTGCCTGTAAACCAATTAGCTTGTTCGACTGTACTACCGCACAGTAGTGACACACCCCGCCTCCCTCCGAAACACGGTTCCTCAGCTCTTCCCGCGTCGAACCTGCTCTCGAAACTGCTTTTAGTTCAAGCGGTGCGTTGACACGCACACACGCACGTATTTGTACAGTCTGTTATTTTGGTAGTAGTGTAGGTAATTAAATCGTTTCGTTTGTATGGAGTGTCGTTGGTGTGGTATGGTTAACAGCTCCGGATGTAACCTCAACACTATCTAAAATATGTATAATGATAAATAATAATTATAATATTTATCAATATACACAAATATATAATTATAATATAAAATGATAGATAAATATGTATAAATATATAATGGAATGAACATTATTAAGTATATAATTATGTTATAAACACCTGTATTTAACCCATGTATCACAAATAAACGATTTGATTTGATTTGAAAAATACAATTCTATTAGGGATCAATCACCAAACGTAAAATATCACCAAATACAAATGAACACAAACTGACGCGTACTCTGCATCCCAATGAAATCATTAGGCTTTTATTACTACCTACCTATCAGTAACTAAATTTAATAGGCCATTACAGCACACACATGTATAAAACGTTAATAAACCTAGGTGCTCCCGGAAACGGCAGTAAACCTTTTACGACCGATGCATTCGGAAGAATATTTCGGAAAACGTGACGTCATTATACTGGTTGACGTTTATTGGCTATTTGGTTGGGCACGCGGCTTCGCCCGCGTTCTGGTCAAGTACCTATATTATACAACTTCGCCATTTCGACCGCGTGTTTTTTTAAGGTTTTTTTTTATGTTATTATATTTAGACCGTACTGTCCCAATTAGCCGTGTGGCCGCGAATAGCACCACCCCTTTACTACCCATGGGTGTCGTAAAAGGCGACAGAGGGATATTGACCAGAGGATGGGCAGCAGCGTCCTTCTGAGTATCATAACACTGTCTGTGATCGGCAACATGCATCGGGCAAGCATGGCGATTACGACTAAGTCCCCCTTTGGGGGAGACCTATGCCCAGAGCAGTGGGCGTCAAAAGGCTGGCAAAATGATGACTGTCCCAATGCAGGGTTTGCCCTGCATTGGGACAGTCAGCATTCCCTTCCCTCATTCTTTCCTCCATTCCTCCCATCAGTCTTGACGTTTCGCTATGTCTTGCCAAATCTTAAGAAAGCCGTACAAGTCACCAACCCATCTCTGGTGGTCTACTGCGGCCTCGACTCTCAATTTTGGGTCTTACGGGCACATAGGTCATTCGGCATGCGGCAGACATGTCCAGCCCAGTCCTATTTAAGCTGGGCAGCCTTTTGAGACACGTCAGCGATCTGTGTTTTAAAGCGCAGTATGGTGTTTCGAACGCAGTCGGGCAATTTTTGCATATTATAAGATTTAGCCTACAGTACTAAGGAATATCTAACGTAACTTCCTATTTAGCAAAAAATATATTCAGGAACGGACTAGTATTTTTGGAGCTCACCCACTTTTTTGTATTAAATACGATCAAAAATACGTTCGTAGATTTTTTTAAAATAGAAGCTGAGCCACAGACTCAATTATCATCCACATGCCTGACATACTGATTTTTAATCTATATAGAGATGCATTTTACGTCCGCGTTTGAGTTTATCGATGACCGTTATTCACGGAACAACGCTCATAATGGACAACAGTTATTGTTGACTTTTTTATTGACTTGATACAGGCCGATAGGTTTAGCAAAGAACCATTTTTTTTTTGTAACCATGTTGTTAAAATTGGGTAGCTACATGTAATGGTATATGTCTCTTTTTTATTATGTTGGTATAAATAGGTATGTAAATTTAGCATGGGTGAAATTTTGAAAATAGATAAAGTTGGTGGGTATGTTATCCTACTTACTTACAATATCCTGTATTCCTGTAACACATATTTAAGTCAGCAATCAGCATACATGAACCTAGGAATGTGTGGTACCTATAATGTCATTCATTATATATTTAAATAACCTACCAACCTTATTTATGTTTAGGAAATAAATAAAATAAAAAGAATTACGTTAATAAGATAAGTGATTCTTAAGTTCTAAGCCCGTAAACAGACAAACAAACGGAGATAAATATTTTTCGCCTTTCAGAAAAATTCCTTTATCTATTTCAATATCTGCAAAGCATATTACTAAATCCTTATAATACTACCACAAAAAGCGCAGGGAGCATAGCAATCGCGGATCAATTACAGCACCCTAACGTTTTGCGTCATAATATCTCGACGCAAGCTATAACTGTCCGGTGGTCCGTCCGATCTGGATACTAAATAGAAAATATTATCAGTAGATTCAAACCCAACATTTACCTAAACACATTATTGTCTGTTTTTGGACCAGAGCAAAACGAAGTTAAGATTTTTTATAAACTTTGTTATCAATAAATAAATAAAATAAAAAACAAGTGTCAATTTCGTTGAAAATTTATGTGCGATGACGAGTGTAAATGTAGTTGCGAAATTCATTACCACGAGATACCTACGTTACCGCGAAAGTTTACCATCGCGACGTTTGTTGTTGCGAAAGTTCTTTACTACATTATATTATGACGGATCTGCCCCAGAGAGATTTTAAAGACCAAACAAAAAATTCGGATCCGCCCTAGAAACATTACCTACACAATCATTGCAATAAAGAACTTTCGCGACAACATAAGTCACAACGGTAAACTTTCGCGGTAACGTACATCGCGGTAATGAACTTCGCAAGAAATGATTTATGTTCGCCGATGAAGCACGCTTTAAAAAAAGTTTTTCAAAAAAAAGAACCGCCTTCAAAAACTAAAAAGTGATTTAGCACAGAACACACATTACTTTACTTTCGAGTCTTTCAAGTCGGTGGCGGCGGCTTTGAGTTTGTTGTTTTGTATTGCCACCGACTTTCGAAAGTAAAGTAATGTGTGTTCTGTGCTAAAGATATTTATCACTTTTTAGTTTTTGCAGGCGGTTTTCTTTTTTTTGAAAGAACGTTTTTTTTCCGCTTTTTAGTGTTGCCTTAACATCCAAATCCATTAAGAAACGGCGGCACACTTAAAAGACATTGTAAATCCCCAAAGATTGAAGAAACTAAAACGTCGTCTAAGTATTTTTTCTCGCAATTTGTTGATTTTCTCAAAAAGGGCTAGATCAATTTTGGTAAACTTATATGGGACCATTTCGGAATAACCCCCTTTCGAACAAAAAAAGAATTTTGCAAATCCGTCTATACCTATATGACAGAGTTATGCCCGAACATACACAAAAAAAAAAAACACCCATTGCTTGGAGACTTTTGCACTATGCACATGGTATATTTAATAGATATTTTGATTTTCTTTATTTTTTCTTTCTGAACTTCTGATTTTTTTTTACATTGCGGTCAGTCGGTCAAATATTTACGAGTGCAGCTCCTGACACTTTATGATTATGTTCCAATGCTGATTGAATGGTCACCACACTCACCACCCTTCGGTCGCAATTATTGTTTGCCATTATTGTTGTCCAGACCATGGTTTTTGTAGAGTACTATAGATACTGTACCTATTCTACCTAGGGAAGAAATTTTTGTAATGATGTTTCGTTTACTACCTACTTAACAGAAATCCGATTCATCCCATTATGAAATCTAATAAAGCATCAATTAAATAACTACGCTACAAATAAACAAATTATGTACAGAAAGTTGTAGAAACCAAATATTAGAACGCTATTTTCGTTGTTTACCTCAAAAAGTCTCGATTGTCCACCTCAAGTACCGTTTCCATATCGAAATAAATGATTGAATGATATCCTAATTGTAAACCAAATTAATCTTAATCTTCCAAAGAATCAGCATTGCCATACAGCGTGACAATGCTGAAAGCCTACAGGGCACGTGTCCCGTTGACAGTGATGTGGACAAGTTTTTAGATGCCCTGTGAGCACCCCCTTATAATATACTTTTTTTTTTTCAATTTAATTGAACCATGTAATATTTTAGCAGGTACCCACAATATGTTATTTTTATGCTAAGCATAATGCATGCGACGACGATGAAATACAACTATCTTAAACAAATGTGCTAAAAAGACAAACGTTTTGTTTGGTACCAGCGCCGCGGGACATATGATAATAGCATTGCTTTGAAATCCCTTACCAAGGGAATGTCTTTGAGTAACCTTTATTTAAATATTGTTCCAGAATTTCTTTCTCTCTCTTACAACTTTCAAAGAAACAAAAGAGAGTCCGTAAGAGGTGTTTCTTAAACAATTCAATAATCTACTAAATTAAATACATAGTATGTGTTTGTTGCATTGCGGACCCACTATACCACTGACCATATCCCTGGTGGCATTGTGGAACCCAAATGATTCACCAACAATTATAGTGGGGATCTGGCACTCAGTGGCCGCTATCGCGGCACCGCTCGCTTGCCTTCGCGCTTTAATGGTCACAGTTCTAACCTAACCTAACCTAAACAATTTTCTCAGAGTCTCATTTTATTTTTTCGCCATCTTAACGCTGAAGGCTAAAAAATGACGCTATACGTGAAACCTCGTAAAAGTATTAAACAGAATATGATATGGTGATCGACTCAGTAAAATTTACCCCAGAAAATGTCAGGACTAACATCGAAATTATTAATCTAGTTGCAAAAATAAACAACAATACTCACCAAGTCCGCGATTGCAAAACCGATTATTCTGAAACAAATGGTAAGTCACTTCCAACTCACTGCCAGCGAGGAAGACTCTGGAGAATATTTAGAGAATAAACTTTATGTATTCCATGGCAGTTTATGTTACAGGGAACTCGTTTTAGTTTGAACAAGTTCCTGTATTTTGGATAGAAGCAGCAAATATGCAGGAATATGAGTCAGAAATGTTTTAGCAAAATATGAAAGTGTCATTTGAAAAATGGTGTCTGGTGAAAACGCTTTGTATTTTCACTGAAGTTATTTTATTTCCTAATGCAGTAATTACCTTTACTCTGAGGCCATAATAATATCTGCTTATACCCTACCTCTCTTCTTCTTAGTCGGTATCTTCATTGCTGAAGGTCGTGTCTAGTATGAAGTGTTGATCACTCGATGTACAACGTTTTTCCACGTGCTTCTGTCCTCGGCGGTCTTAATAGCTTTGGTTATTGGCAGGTCAGTGAGCGTCTTTACTAGGTCTGACTACCGGGTAGGTGAACGACCTCGTGCTCTAGACCTCACTGCAGGGTTAAAACTTCTTTTCATACAGAGAAACCAGGGCATTGATCACCACGTGCGCTCAAGGCGGATAAACATTTTCAGACTTATATTTATTATACGTCCAAGTTTGCTCATAATGTTCTATTTCACTGACGTCAGTGGTGTCCAAGATAAAGAATCATGACAGGATTTGTACAAAAAAATAAAAATTCTAATTATTAAACTCTTGGGTACCTAAAGAGTATCATCAGGCATTTACAATGTTTTTAAAATCCCGCAATAAAAATGGATGTTAAAAGTGAATAGTTTAACAAAAAGCTCACTATTTCAGAACGAAACAGCGGCGGACAGTAACAGTGACACTGAAAGCCACCGTTTCGCAGTTCTTAGACTGAAATTGCATCGTTTTATGGGAAATAAAGTCATAAATAATGATTAATCGTTTTATGGGAAATAAAGTCATTTACATCACTTGTCTGCCAATTTGCTAGATCCGTTAATGACATTTGTTTCTTTCTTTTACATCAACACAAAATGGGCAACGAGATGAAACGAAAGAGTGTTATTTTCATTTCGAAATATTTTAATTATGCGGAGGTTTAAAAATGTGGTAAGTGTATCAATCTACTCCTGGTAATGTATTCTCCACGTTGGAAAATATTTTAAACCCTCTAAATGATTTTCTATCTATACTAATATTATAAAGCTGAAGAGTTTGTTTGTTTGTTTGGTTGAACGCGCTAATCTCAGGATCTACTGGTTCGAATTGAAAAATTATTTTTGTGTTGGATAGTCCATTTATCGAGGAAGGCTATAGGCCCGTGCGAAGCCGGGTCGGGTCGCTAGTTTTTCATACAAATGAATGTATGGTTCTCGCCATGATTCTTTAGAATTAAAAAAGCCACTTTGATACTTGCATAAGAGGTCACAACTGCTATTCCATCTACCCTTCTTACCATCTGCCTTAAACACTGGCCCATCACGACTCAACCGATCCGTTACTGCTTTAAACAAAGTCCTCTGAATATTTTCTTTATGAATAATTTCCACTTCTACTCCATCTACCCTTTGCTTAAGTTTCTTTAGTAAGATAAATTGTTCTGGCAAATTAAGCATAATTGAATTCGAAATTATTATCTTCCAAACCAATTGTACGATGTTCTCTTTCAAAATCCACTGAAACTTCAAAACTTTTCGGCTCCATTAATACCTGACTGATCACGGTGAACAATTTAAATTAACAAGAAATTAAATACAGCTTCATTGAGTACAAAGGATTATGTTTTAGCTCGGTTGAGAATTATATTGACGGCTTGTGCCTTCTTTGTATAAGACAACTCGCTTCTCAAATCCACCAAAGGAAATTTTTCATAATCACACAGAATACAACACAAGAGACAGAATACAGACGGATTTGAATCATTCTGACCGATGTAATTCGAATCGGAATCATTCGGATCGAAACTATTCGGATCGGAATCATTCGGATTATAAAGGTGCGTACATAATATTATATAACATAACATGTTATAAAACGTAATAATAATAAAAATCTTTATTTCAGACCATACAAGATCTATAAAAAAAAAACACAATTAGAATTACAAATTAATAAAAAAAAATACAATTAAAAGATAACAACAACAACAACAACTAATGACTAACAACAATTAATGTAACATGTTTCATTAATGTGTAAATTATTATTTTAAATAAATAGAATCGTATTTAAATTTTGACATTATTATTAGTGTTTTTATGTTAAGTATTGCTAATTACTACATGTTACAAATCATGCATGCTAATGAAAAATCTAAATATTTGTATGGCTGAAATGCCGAATATAGTGAAACTCTTTTAATCGTAAGACCTATGTTGGCTACCTATATTCTTGCAAATAAATATATTATTCATTCATTCATTCATTCAATATGTTATTAATATTTACAACAATATTATATAACTTATGCAATTGTGAACGGCACTGCAGAACGACAAAGTCATATAACATTGTATTTCTAATTAAATGGGTACAGTATTGTTAGATGTTGCAATGTTAAAAAACAATGTTACATAATCCGGATGACGTGCCAGATTTTGTGGCGAAGGCGCTGCACAAGCTGCCTCCTGTCACTTTCGACCACGTCGACGTTACCGGGCTGCTGAAGGACATCAGATCTCTGAAGGCGAGCCTGGCTGAGATGAAGTCCAAGTTGGAGTCACCGAATGTCACCATCGGTGAATTGAAAGCCGAAGTAGCGTTGTTGCGCAACGATATTCCGGCAAGCAGGTCATCGGACGACACCAATGTAAACACACGTCGCGGGGCACAAAATGCTTCGGTCTGCAGTTTCCAGTCGGCGAGTGAATCTGCGTCATCGGCTGTCAAGAATGCAAGCGTTGCATCGTGTTCTGTTGATCGCGTCGTACCTGCCGGGGAAGCGTCGCGTGTAATAGGTACATCGACCCCCAAACCTACCTATTCTGCAACTGTCGCCAACACGAAACCTGCTGTGTCGCAAACGAAACGACAAGCAGAAAAACCAAAAGGGGGAAAGCAGAGTCGCTCAGTATCGAGCGCGACTAAAGGCGCTGTCATGGACCATGAACAGCAGGTTCCACCGAAGAACACATGCGTTGGGGACGGCTTCATCAAGGTGGAGAGAAAGAAGAAGAAGAAGCCTTCTTATCGCAACCAGTGTGGGACGGCGCCCGCCGGATCTAACATGCTGCTACGTCCTGCGGTACCGACGACGTAGCTGTACGTGTCCCGTTTGCATCACTCTACAAAGACTGAGGACATCGTGGAGTATCTATGGGTGAAGACCAACTGGACCTTGAGGGTGGAGAAGTTGGAGGCGCGCCATAACACCAATTTCAAGTCGTTCGTAGTGCGCGTTCCGACTCAACATTTGGTGACCTTCCTCAAGGAAGAGTTTTGGCCGAAAGGTGTGCTGTATCGGCGTTTCCGCGGTCGGCTACGTGACACCACGCAGCGTAACACGACGCCGTCTCTTCGTGTGCAGTAGTTTTTAAGTTTATTGTTTTAAAATATGTATTAGTTTATAATTATTGTTTTTATGCTTATGTATGTATTGTGTTTTATGGGCCTGAGTTGCCTGAAATAAAGGATTAATAATAATAATAATAATGTGGACGTGTTATAAAACACAAGTTATACAACTTGTGTTGTGTGTGTGTGTTGTTGTGTTGTGTGTGCAGGTTTACACGATGCTCACTTCCTGTTAAAATCACGCTCGTTTGAGCCTACTGTACCGCTTTTTACTCGTGCAGCCTGAAAGATCGTACAACGCTCTCCGCGTTCAGTATAACGACGCGTTTAGGGTGCTGGTGGGGCTGCCACGTTACTGTAGTGCATTAGGGATGTTCGCAGATGTGCGTGTGGATTACTTTTACGCAACAATGCGTAAAAGATGCGCTTCCCTGGTGCGCAGGGTGTGGGGCAGCTCCAACAGTGTCTTAAGCATGGCAAGCGAGTTGCCTGGACTGTATGTACGTGGGTCACTGTTGTGTCGTCTCTCGTGGGACGTCGTAGCAGTGACTATAATAGTTGTTAATTCTTGTTTTGATTTTGTTTAGTGTCTATTCTTACTAACATAGTCATAAGTTTTACTAACAATATTTTTGAGTCTTGGTTACTCGAATAAAGAAAAATTCTATATAATCTATACGCACCTTTACAGAATAACACTGCAATAATTATAACCTGGTCCCAAAAACGATACCAAAACGTCAGACAACTTTCCAAATCATTAATCAAGAGCCCGATAATCCGAATCTAATTAAAACACGCGTGCACCACATAACTCCACTCCCTTTACTCCCATGGGCTCCAAAGTCCCTATCAAAATAATTACTAGTTAGTAAGACGGGATTATCTTACCCCTTTGCCAGCCAATTAATTTTGCTTGGTTTAAGCTCTGTTCATTAGCGGCGTTGCTGTACATAATTGTTGCTATTTTTGATTCTAAATATTGGGGTACGTTCTGATGTAAAGATTTTTAGAATCATTCAAACTCAAAACCAAAACTATTTATTTCAAACAAATCATTTGCAGGTGCCGTGTGGCGCCGGTCGCGAATAGTACCACCCCATTTCTACCGGTGGTTGGGCAACATCACCCTTCTGAGTACCATAACACCTACTGCGATCGCCAACATGCATCGCCATGCATGGCGATTACGGCTGAACCCTTTTGGGGAGACCTATGTCCAGCAGTGGGCGGGTAATATGTTTTAGAAACTTTAATTTGTTTCAGAAACATTTATAGATTTACTTTATAAACAATTGTTTCTCAGTGAATACATGACTTAAATCCTGCAGTGGTAAATAACTAAAAGTTATTAGACAAAATGCTACCTATAACTCAATATGTTCAACAGATTCAGAAGCCATAATAACCTGCCCAGTACGCTAAATTGAAATTCAATTCGCTCCATAAAACACTTACACAAGAAATACAAACCTTAGTCCACTCAAAGGCCGACCTCACTTCAAAAGCACGTGACGTCACGGAAAAGGCCAAATCAAATTCAAAAAGCCACAAGTGAGGTCGAAGTGAGATTGGTTTTGACGCTCCAACGCCCAGGCCGATGCTTGATCGTGTTGGTCCGAGCATACAAAAGGACATGGGAAAAGGTCATAGAATATAATATTATGCAGAAGTGGCCTAGATTTTTTTATAACCTCAGTACGCTATAATAATGTTATATATGTCGGATCAGTCAGGATTTAGTCCGTTTGATTCAGTCATCATGTGGGCAGAGTTGGGTTTTGTGCAATGCGAACATACTGGGTATAGGATACAATACACGGCGTTTATTAAAACCACAATTTAACACAATTAATTTAAAATAAACTCAGACACTATAATTAACATAGACACAGGTTCACTTAGACATAGACACTTCACTTCAACAACGAATCGAAAGTACAGTTTCGGGACGTATTAGCTCCGATGCGATCAGACACTGGATTCTGCATGTCTTCCTCGCTGTGGGCTGAAAACATCACGACTCTGTAGAAGCGCACCAAAATGGTGGTGGTTGATCACGTGTTCTCGATAATGGCGGCTTGAGATTCGTCGTTTCACGTTCACACTATTGACCGGATACGACATACATAATTTATGTCAAGTAAAAAAAACCCTTATCACGTACACGTTATGTACACTAGTCCGATCGCTTAATTGAGACCCTGTAGCTGTGTAGTGCGAGAGGGATATGAGTAACGTAATGCGAGAGCTTACTGAAACGTTAACTTGTGACCACTGTCACCCCTCTCACACCGCGCAGCTACCGGTCGGTCGAGCATACATAACTACATTCAAAGCAACAACAAAATCCAGTTAATTGAAAATTAATGATGTTTAAAAAGTCAGGGCTAAAATAAAGTGTTTTTTTTTGAGTACTCGTTGTTGTTATAAACCCAGCATGTGTTAGTATAGTAACTTATGCCTATGTTAGTTAGCAACTTCTTTTAATGGCTTAGTGTTATTTTGTGGTCGTGTAGCACTTGTCCGTGGAAGAAAGCGGCCAAAAGTCCTCGTTAATGACGAACTTCAGACGTTCTTCGTCAATCTAGGTGATCGATTTATTGTCAGCCGGTCTATTATGTAAAACTCTTCAATGGAGAACTGAGGTGAACCGACTTTGGGGTAAACTATCAACCCTTAGCCTCAGTCAGGTAGTCAGGTGGGATGACAGCCTAGATCACCCCAAGCTTCGCCTGAATCACCGAGAGACATTTTGGACAATGGAGGACATATAAAATGATTGCCGTACAAATAACAAAAGAAAGACGATATCACAAACAAAATATTCAAAATTGGAATCGTAGTATTGTAAAGTCATTATGATGGTACTTCTACGAATCTTTCTTCAACTTAGTCTTTGATTCGATGTATGAAAGGTCTCGACTCATTGCTACGTTTGCCTTTGTGAATCAGTAATGTATGCATAAGAGGGGCGGGACTGTATGTCAATGATATAGAAGTGACGGTTCGTAAACTATTGTTGTCCATTGTTTGGTGGTAAGTACTTGTAGAATTGGACCGCTTTAGATTTATAATAGAGGTCTCTTCGTCACTTCGTAATTGTGTGTTTGTCAAAATAAGGGCCTGTTTCAGCCCATTTAGGTCCATTCCGAAATAATACACTAACGCCAACGAATAACCCAATAATTAAACCATTTTTAGACGTATTTTTTGGAATCGACTTCAGTAGTTGCCGCGAATTTTCTTTTACGTCATCTTCCCATGTTTCGTCACTAGTACTCGTAATAATGCGTTTTATGAATGTGGAGTCGGAATTGACTCTTTTTAACACGTCTTCAGAAACGTTTATGCGATTGAGATTTTGCAGACGATTCAGATCTTTCGGTTCTAGTAGAGCGGCAACGCATTTCATGCCAAAACAATCGTTTAAAACGGTACAAATTGATTTTTGAGAAATTTCAGCAGCTATCTCTCCTAGAATAAAACGATGACTTTCAGCCACCATTTCCTTTATTATTGCGATGTTCGTTCAGTGAAAGACCTTGATGCCGACCAGACAAGGCAAATCTTACACCACATCTCGACCACATTTAAATGCATCATACCATTCATACGCACGTGTTTTGAACACGAAATTCTATTTGCATTGCAACATTTAAGACGAATTATTTCTTCGATATTTTTAACTATAGTAAAACTCGCAAAACACTGTTGACATGAACTGACAAAATGGCGCACTGTAGACAAAGACATAGATAATACACTATAATAAGCAGAATGACCAGCCGTGTGAGTAAAGACGACAGTTGTGCCAACTTAGCGTTTAAAATTTAGGCAATCCCTTTAAATGAGCTTTTTAAATGATTCATTCCCGGTACTTTCTTGACAGAGTGTATATACAAATCTTCTGTGCGTGTGTATAATAAATAAATAAATATCTTGGGACAACTCACACACGGTCATCTGGTCCCAAGCTAAGCAGAGCTTGTGTTATGGTAACCAGACAACTGATATACATACTTATATCATTTATAAATACATACATATTATAGATAAACACCCAGACACAGAACAAACAATCATGCTCATCACACAAAGTTTGTCCTGGGTGGGAATCGAACCCACGACCTCCGGCTTAGCAGTCAGGGTCAGTGACCACTAGACCAACAGGCCCGTATGAAAGTGAACTCCTCCTAAACGGGTAGACCGATTTTGATGACATTTTTTGTGTGTGTTCCAGTGGATTCGAGAATGGTTTAGATTTACTATTGGATTCGGTAGGTACCGCTGCAGTCGAGTTGTCGGACATTTTTATTTTAAGAGCACGACGACGGCGACGTCTGCCGAATAAAAATTGAACAAAAACATTAATAGAACAAATCTTGCAATTCTCCAAACCCATATCCTAAACTATCTTGAGTACATCTCAATCAAATTGAACAACATTCAATACACCACGTCAAGACGTAAGTCCCCCATACATCTTCCGTTTGATTCATGGCGTCCCATTGAAATTGTATGCAAATCTCAAGTGTTACGCCCATGGTACTTGTGAAGTGGTCACAAGTGACTGTGTGATTTAGGAAGTGTACGGTACAAAGGTACAGTCGAACAAGTGATTTTGTGTACAGGCAGAAAAAGTATATTATTTTAGCGCACCGGTAACGTACTAATTTTAAAATTTATATTATCCCTGTAATTTTCATTGCTTTTTTATGATACGCTGTGAGTTAAGGTTGGTCATCTCTTGACTGACATGGCTTTTTTATTAATTTATTCTTAATTAGAATGTTTTTAATTTCTCTTCACTTACATTGTTTTCATATACAGAAGCAACAAGAATAATGTAACCAGGATTTTTTTTAATCTTGACTGAAAAGAGTGTTTTTGGAGTTTCTTGCTTGTTCTTCTCCATAGAGACCTACCCTACGTTTTGGACCGAGCAACTAGCTTCAATTTTCTGACTAATTAACTGACTAGCTATTGTGCTTGAAACTATGAATTGTGTTTTATAAAAATACAAGTGTGAAAAACGTTGACAACTGTGGCAAAGTTTTTACCTATATAGTTCTCAATATATTTTATAAATGTGATTTGATTGCCGTGGTTTCGTGGACTAGATCAAAAGAAATTAATTGTAATCTAAATAATAAATAAACGACCCCATTCTATTCTATCGTTATATTACTAGTCGAAAGCAATTAAACCATATCTGCCAAGTAGAAAGTGGGCGAATTTGATATTGTAGGAGTTTTTTTTTGTTATGTTCCTAAACCTGAGAAAAAAACAAAGTTAAGGGAGAAAAAATTACGTAACTGTTGAATTTTCTTTTTTTACTAGAAACGAAACCAAATTGTTGTACGAAATTTCGTTAATTATAAACCAAGACCCAGGTAAAGTTGCAGTCGGTTATATTATTATACACTGCCAATATTCATTTTGTTTGAGTGCGTACAACTTTTTAATACATACATAAAAGAGTGATCTAAAAGAACTAGCTACTCACCACACTCACAACATTGTTTAAAAGATGTTGCGAGTTAGCAGCCTGTGTACCAAATATTTTGTTTGACTGTACTTTGTTTAAACGTGGAACAGATTGTATTATCGATTAACAGCGGGTAGGTATGTGGGCATTCTACTGGGTATGAAAAAAGTTTCACAAAGTCAAAGTCAAATCATTTATTAGCTCAATCAATAATTTATTCAATTAGACCATTAAAAGGCACTTTTGAACGTCATATAAAAAAAAAGTTGATTCTAGTTGCCCCTTCCAAAAGAAAGTTTCATATGGAGAAGAATGGGCAAGAAACTCCATACTTACTCTTTTAAAAAATAATGTGTACAATATTTTGCATTTACGGGGATTTATTTAAATTTTTTCTAGAAAATCTAAATGAAACCCTTTCTAAAAAATCCCTTCGAATTATATAGGTAATTCGAAGTACATTTTGATCGGTAGCAATACAATTTAGAGAAAATAAATAATTTTACTTATAAAATGATTTTAATTTTGACTTTGACATTGAAGTTGACACTGACTTTGACTTTGTACCGTACTTTCCTGCATTCAAACACCACCTACGCGCATTCTCGAATATTATCCTCACAGATATAGATAGACCTAGATAACGCAAGTATCACGATCTGTATGAAAACCAAGCGTGCCATTTTTTGGACGTCACAATGTAATACGAATGTTTTGCTTTTCCTTATTATTCCATATTACCAGGTATTACTGAGGGTATTAGAAAAAGATAATTGTTTTTTTTAATTAATTACGCATAATACTAATCTCAAAATGACTTACCGATGGAAGGAAACGTTTACTTTATGTTTTTTACTTACGATTTTTTATCGTAAGTTAGGCACGAAAATAGGCACGCGAAGTAGTTGCTATCTATATCTGTGATTATTCTCCATCCCCAACAATGCGGTGAAAGAAACCAAAACCATCCATTCTTCTACATCGAAGCTACTTGATTTCCCATCAGTATTCAATATAAATAGAAATATTCAAGTGCTCTTCAATAAATACAATTTGCTTAACTTAAGATGCAATGCATTAAGCTTTTGTGTCTTCAGAATCCCTTAGGCCTTCAAGTGGTTTAAAGTATGCGGGTAGTGTATGAGCCAAGTCCTTGTTGTTAGATAGAAAATTTGCATAATTTTTTTCAAGTATAGAGGAGGATTTAAAATTTAGGTTAAGTTGCTCTTTAGGGTGGGATGTTTGAAAGATTATGCTGGTGTCTTATTAGTTTCTGATTTGATTTTAACCATTTCATTCTGGCAAAAATTGTTGATTTGAATTAGATACTCAAAATATAATTAATCGGTTTTTAAAATTCTTTTATAAATTGATACCTACGTTATCTTTAAGTACTATTGGCTATATTAAGTGCTACTTTAAAATAAAATGTAGAATGTAGATGGTACTTCTACTAAAATCTATTATGATAATAGATTTAGATGACGGCGATAATCGCCGTCATCTAGCAACGTGCCTCGGCCAACGTGCCCGAGACTGGCGATATTGCCACGTTGGATCGCAAAGCCTCTAACTGAGGCAAAGACCAGTTTTCGGGTCACGGGAAGTGCCAACCAACCGTTTTGACATTTTCTTAAAACAGAGATGAGTAAAGTCCGTCTTTACGATCCGACGGTTAAAAAAGAAGTTAATCCATTATAGACTGAGAAAAACGGACTAACTTCAAAGGTGACCGTGTGTCATTGAAACTAGTCTGACGAACCCCGCAACACAATGAGTTAATCCATTATTCTCAGTCTATAATGTGTATATATAATACTCACGTTTCGTTTAATGATAAGTTAATCTGTGTTAATCCGAGAACTTCGAAAACTAAGTGTACAATTTTGATCATGTTACGAGCATTTACAAGTTGTCATAACAAATAAAGAAATGTGTGTAGGTATGTCCTTTATTGTTTCATCAAAAACACGATTCTTAAGAGAAACATCTCGGTCTGTTTATTTTCCCAATAAGATTACTCTTAGTGTATCTATTGATGTTTCATCTTCCTTGTTTGTGTCTGATATGAACTCGGGACTGACGTGTTGCAATGTTTTTGTAGGAAATTGCTTTGTGTGGCAGTTATTAATCTATACTAATATTATAAATGTAAATATGTGTTTGTTTGTAATGCTTTCACGTATAAATGACTAAACCAATTTTGATGGACTAAGCTTTGTTTTTTTATCATTGTCCCCCTCTTACAAACATAAACTCACATAAACAAACAGCTAGACCTAGAACAATTATTTGTAGACCATAAAAATATTTGTGACCGCAGCGTCCGTGCACTGCCCCAACCGTGTCGTCTAGGTTAAATCCCATAAAACAATATAGGCTACATTTTAGACTGCTACTTCGTCTGCATCCGCAACGGGAGGATCCGTAGGTGGGGAGTCCTTTGCCCAACAGTGGGACAAGTCTGGCAAAAAAATAAAAAATAAATACAAATGGTGTCAGAACACATTTCATCTCAAAATAAATACTAAAAGTGGGTGTTTATTACACCACATGTACGAAACACAGAAAGGAACATCACCCAATATTGGGTGTCAAATAAATTTCAAAATTACACACAGTACATAGATTTAGGAATGTATGTTACGAACAATAAGAAAGGGTGACTATCCATTGTACCGATTCAATTTGTAACGTAAAGCTTAAAATTTTAAAAGGGTTCGTTGGCACAACATTTCTTTTTCAACCCTATCGACATATTGTCGATATGTCACACAAAAGAAATAACATTAAATTGACATACCATTAAAAAATATTGCTTGAAAAATTCAATGAACAAATCATGTGGAAGATATAACTGCAAATATGACAACCCCGCACTGACGTCATAAAATCACAATTTATATCGCGACTACCCTAATGAATAATTAACGAATACGATAGTGATGTGCGTAATTAGCATAATTCTATCTTTAAAACCGATTGATTGATCGATGTCGTAAAAATTTAATGACGCAGTACACTGTTGACGCTTTTTTGCTTAAATAATAAAAGCCTGACACGCGATTTTATTGAAAAATATGCTAATTATAATAAACATTAATTTGTAACGGTTGATTTGTTAATACGAAGGGTATTTGCATAATCATGCTAAATAGTACTGTAAACGATCGATCTTCAGAGAAAGAATGACTTTTAGCACTTTTTTGATGTATCGATCATAAAACTAAATATGTATCGTTAAAAATAATGTCTCTATTTAACGGGTCCCAATATAAAAAGACGCCTGCGGTTGTAAAATAAATTAATTTAAATCTGAGGATATAAAAATAAAAATACAATGAAAGGAATAAAATCTATTATAACCGCAGATTTGAATAAAGTTAATTAATATTGGTAATAAAACACCTTATTTTTTAGTTCTAGCAAAATTCTACTGAGCAAGCAGATATATTATATAAAATACTTTAGTCGTCTTTAGTTTTTGATAAATTGAAAGTGCTAAATGTTATTTTAAAGCCGTATTTTAATTGTATTTTTCCAAAAGACTAGCAAATAAGAAACATCTCAACAAAAATACAATTTAATTTCTACTTTCCCACGATTGTAAAAAAAACCGCCAAGTTCTAAAAGGGTTAATTTAAAGTGACAGTTTAAAAATCGCGTCAAGATTCGTCACGGTAGGTACTGGAGTGTAGTACTTTGATATTGCGTCAAATCTGAGTGACAATTGACGTCTGTGAAGAATTGGGACTCGTGCGAAAATTTTATAATTGACAATGTTGGTAGTGGAAATAATCGTTTCCATTGATCGCGGGTTTAGTCAAATATTCATAAATATTAATAGTTTATTTCCTTTAGTTACGTACCTATTTAGGACGTGATAGGGTGGAGAACATTATAATAATAATAATAATTCATTTATTTCAGAAAACAACATACAACATTGGGCTAAATTACACAATAAAAATTAAATCACAAACACAAAATAAATAATTTCATTATTAAAATTACGACGTCATAAATTCAGATGAAATAATAATATTAAATAAAAATTGATGGGCTAAATTACATAATAAAAATTAAATCACAAACACAAAGTAAATCATTTCATTATTTCAATTACGACGTCATAAAATCAGAGAAAATAGTAATGTTAATAAGTAATAATAAAATCTAAGCCGTTGGGTGACAACTAGTACAGTCGTCTAATGGTGGCTGATAGGACACTCGCACTTCCCACCCACACACATTATTATACATATATATTGATTTTATTTCAATGAGTTAAAGTAACACAATCTTGTATCCCGATGTTTTGTGAATTAGTCTGAATATGCTTATTTTTGAAATTTCGCATTAAATTTTTCGTTGTCAAACAAAAAAAAACACAGTGAAGAAAAAAAGCCAAGCTTTGTAAAACCTAATATTTTATAACAATGTAAGAAATTAATAATCCTTAACAGAAATAATAATCCCGTACCAATTAGATGCTGCTGACATTAAACAAGAGATCGTAAAAAGCGAGCCAAGTTCTTTTGTTTTAATGCCCTTAGGGAGATGTTAATGCCAAGAAAGGGTTTTATAGTTGTTTTGTATAGACGAATAAAGATGGCTCATGAAATAATTTGATTATGCGATGACAGCTTTGTTTATTAATATTTTGATGAGTTCTGTAATGGCGCTGTTATTGTGACATGAGAATAAAATTCAAGATTAGTTCGATTTTTTAAAGTTTGTTAGAATAATGGCTAAAAATAACGAGTAAGGGCCACAGCAGACTAGCTACTTTTAACATCGGCGATCGACGATTTAGTCGCTTTACAGAAGCTAAATGCAGCGACCGAGTCGCTAAAACGTGCGATTCCAATACCGCGTTCGAACGCAAAGAGTTGCGCAAAGATCGCAAACGCGATGCAGCATCGGTAAATCAGTCGCAAAATCGCTGATCGCCGATGCTAGAAGTAGCATGTGTGCTTTGGCGCTAAGAGTGTTAAAAACCTATCACGCATCGTTAACCACACCTATTTCGGGAAAACCTGACCTATACCACTACCTAAGACACAAACTTTGACATAAGGTAAAACGAAAATTTTATCACCATAATATACTTTAGTAACAGTCATAATAATTATGTATTTAATTTATTATTCAAGACTTAAGCCGTGGCAGCTACTAATGTTTTTGAGTTACCTGCTTGTCTGCCGCCAAAAGTACAATTAAATAAATTACACTTAATGACGATTTCTTTACTTTCCCAAGCCCTTAATAAGCAAATTAATAATGTTGTCTAGTATGTTCTTAGTTTTATTTTCCTCGCTAACCTAGTGTAATTAATCTCCTTGTACAAATATTTGCAGGCACCGCTGTGCTGTTTCATTAGGTTGTAACACCGAGCGCCAGATGGCGCTAAGATCGTAACTCCTATTTATTTTGTTTTATTAGGCCACTGTGTTCGTAAGAGTAGAATGTAGTGATGTGCTGTGTTTTTGGTGGTGTGAAGCGTAATTAGAAAAATATTTTTAAAGATTTTATTTTTATGTTTTAGTAATTAAGTATTCATTATCGTTCGCGTGAATTTTTGCACAGATTTCTATTTTTTTATAATAAATAATCGTCTACAGCACTTAGGGACAAGGAAGCTTCCGAATGGAGAAAGTATTTTTGAAATTAGATGAGCAGGTGTAGAAATAACCCCCTACAGATAATCATATTTTAAGTGCCTCTTATTACTATAATAAGTACAGATATGTTGATATATGATATATGTTTTTCTTTCTTACCTTTCTTTCTTTCAGATATTTTAATAAACAAAAATTGTTGTTTTTGATTTTGTAATAAAGTAATTACATACATACCTACATTACATTATGATTATTTTATTATCAATAGCTCTCTTAATTAAATAGCAGAAAGGAAAAATAGCACGTACACAAAAAAACATCTTGTAATCACAAGTATCAAAAAAAAAGGAAAAGATGAAATAAAAAAGATAAAAATAATAAAATTAATTGGGTATTTGTCAAAGTGACACTGTGAAACACCATTCCTGATTAGGTTGATAGCGACCCTAAAAATTGCGTGAAAATGATTATCTTGCATCAATCGCGGGGCAATAATTATAGCAATTTGTCGCCCTCAAATGTAAGGAAAAAGAAATATTGTGACTGACCCTATTAATTTTATTTTTATTGAATTAGGTTTGAATTTGTTTTTTGACGAAGATAATTATTTTGTGATGACATTTTTTTCTGCAATAATGGAGGCTGTAATTAATAAAATATATAGGTAGATATAACAACCACGGTATAACAAGTTTTTCCACGAAATAAGTAAAACAATAGGGTATTACACCCATTTTTGAAAAGTGTCTCAATGAAATTCTGTAGTGCTAATATGCCACCAAAAAAAAAACACAAAAATTTTATTCAATCGATAAGTGCCATAAAAATGCATCTAAATTTTAAATTTTCAAATTTCGCGCGTAGTTTGACGAAAACGCCTCTTACTGGACGCCATATTGCTCAGCGTAAATGACGTCAGTTCGTTTTGTATCAAATGCGCTCTTAATAAATATGATAATTGTTTATAATTTAAAAATAATGAATAGCATATTTTGTAATAGGTGTAATAATGAAAAAATTACGTTAGTTACGAAAATAATAAAAGTACAACGTCTATATTACGCCAATCGGTTGACTGACAGTTGTCAATTTTTTGTTTACACAGCCGTACGGCGTAATAACATGGCCGCTACTATTTCATGGTGTTTTATAACAGATTAAAAATACTGAAAACTTTGAATTTAATTTAAAAATTGGTTATGTTATTTTATGAACTAAAACTTACATTTTCCAACTGCTTTATGCCTAAACTGACTCAATAACAAATTTATAGATTTATTCTCGTATAGAGTAAAATACCCTATTACTTCCCATATTCTTATCTTTCTTTTTTTTAAGCCAGTATGTACAGTCAACAGCAAAAGTAGATGATGAAAATCAGAAATACAATGCTAATGAACGGAGTTCGCATCAGAACTGTGTGGCGTCGAAGTGATTCAAAAGCATGTGTGTGACAATCACATACTTTTAATAAATAAACTAGTCATAAATGATGTAAATTAGTGTTAGTAAATTAGTATTGAATTTCTGATTTTGATCATCTACTTTTGCTGTTGACTGTACCACTGGAGGGAAAGGCCTCTCTACTCTTCTTCCACTTCTCTCTATTCAGGGCTATTTGGGACCAGTTCTTGTCAATAGAGTTCGAGCATCCTGGCGCCGAATAACAACGAGAGCCGACCCCAAATGGTAGGAAGAGAAAACCCAAAGGAAAAGAAGAAGAAGAAGATTTACTTTCAAAGCATTTTTTAAAATCCTATTTGACATCAATGATGTTGAATGTTTAATTTTTTTTTTCCTTTTTGTTTACATCCTTTTTTATCAAACTCTAACAAGTGTAACTGTAATTAGTAGATAACGTGACAAACAGGACCGGGTTGCATTACGTGTCTAACACATAATTTATCTTTAACTGGACACATATGGCGAGTTTTAATAGTAATCGTTTTGTTCTTGTCAATGTTAATATTAAGTAGGTGGGTGGTGTAAAATACTTTTTCATTTTCGAGACTATTTATTTATTTATTAAAATAAACTAAAAGTGCAACAATTAATTACAGCAAACACCACATACCTACACAATTCAAAGAATCAAAAAGAAAAGCTAACTTACATAGTAATAAGCGCTAGTTATTATTAACAATTAATAAAAATTGCAAAATAAAACAAAAGATTGACAAAAAATTATAAAATTGACGGTATTGGTAAAATTGAGAACATTGGTAAAACTGATAAAATTGATAATAATTATTAATAAATTGGTGTTAAAGTGATTAATTAAAATAATAAAACTGATTAAACCAAAAAAAAAAACAATAAAATTTTCAAAAGTGGTAAAAATGATTAAGTTCGTAAAATTAATAAAATGTACAAAATATCATGGACTTGTAAAAATCGATGATGCATTTGATAAAAATGGCAGAAATAATAGTGTTACTGATGATACATACAGTTATAAATGCTGTAAGGCAGTTCTAAGTTTTAAAACGATTGACTGTTGTATCTATGTGTTCTTTAAGTTCCAAGTCATATATTTAGTGACTTCGTATTATTACGTAGATACCGCTTCATGCGTTTTGGAGAGAAAAAAAATTTAATAAGAGTGCTTTTTCTGGTTATTCAAACTTAGAACCCCAACTTTTTTTTACGTGAGCCAAGCCCGCCGCACTATTCCCAAACCAGGAGTTGCAGTCTCCTGTAAGCCAGAATCAACAGTGGCGACCACCAGAAAAGCGCCAAAGCAATGAAGCTCGACGAGTCCCAGAGAAACGATTCAACTGTCTTGAATCCCGCAACGAAATTAATCAGAACCCCAACCATTGGAAACCAAGATCTAAAGAAAATGATGATTCTCAAATTAATGTTGACAATCGTCATCTTCATCTGCCTAACGTTATCCCAACTATATTAGGATCCGCTTCCAGTCTTATCGGATGCAGCTGAACACCAGTGATTTACATGGAGCAACTGCCTGACCAAGCTTTACAACCAGTTAGGGTAACACGGTATCTTTACGTAAAACTGGTGGTCAGACTTTTTAGGTTCTGACTACCTATACCTATACCTGGAGTTTAGCAGATGGTTGTGGGAGAATTGGTCACGAAATCTAAACCTACCAGCCAGCTGGCTAGCTGGTAGGTTTAGATTTGGTTACGATTGTGCGGTGCGCTATTAGTGTGTGTAAAGATCGAGTAGTGTGTTCAAACATTTGACGTTCAGACAGGATAACTATTTTATAAATAATAATTTTGTGTGGTTTGACTAAATTAAATTACAGATGTTATTTTAGTCTTAAAAACTAATATTCTAATAGGGGTGTGTGAGGTCTTGCGTTAATTCCGTTACTCCTTAAATAACAAACGTCAAAGATCTTTGAATGAAAGTGGAGATTCATGCCTGCTGTTCCGAGGTAAGTGCGGGTCATCATAATCATCATGTCAACCTTTAGATGCTGATTATAGGTCTCCCCTAAGGGGAGGTTTAACCTTAATCGCCATGCTTGACCGATGCATGTTGGCGATCGCAGTAGGTGATATGGTACTCAGAAGGACGCCGCTGCCCATCCTCTGGTCAATATCCCTCTCTCACCTTCTACGACATCCACGGGTAGAAATGGGGTGGTGCTATTCGCGACCGACACCACACGGCTTCTGTAAGGACGGGTGTCTGTATGAAATGAAAGGTCATCTATTTATGGATAGACCGCGGCTAGCGTAGCTTAACTATTGACCGCTCATGACTTCTGTCCATAAGAATTCCTATTTTATTTATCACACATGTTGAAAAAGTTTTTCTAATGGAACAAAAACCATTACCATCACTAGGTAATCTAACGATCATAATGGACGAACAGAACGTCACATAACACCTTCCATAACCCCTAACATTTCACGGTGGAACTATGACATAATCTAATTACGCTATCATTTGGCCACTGTATGGCTCAACCCATTACATGGCCTTGTATGGGGTTTCAATTTGCGACACGGGGCTGCAAATTGGATTAGATCGGTCTTTGATGGGTTATCCACGGGTTTCATGGGAGAATTGTACCTTTTATTGTATAGCTAAGAAGAAGTATTAACGGAAACTAATAAGTAGAAACTAGTAATTGGCTATAATCTTTTAAAACTTTGTATTTACTCTTTATGATTGGCTGTAAGTTTTTCTAGTGAAAAATAAAAATAAATTAAATAGCTTTTGCCTGCGACTTCGTCTGAGTGTACATTCGTACATTTCTTAAGAATCTGTAATTTTGTTGTTGTTTTTGTTGTTTTGCACTTTCCCCGCGACTTTGTCTGCGTGAATTTGCAATATAGCCTATGTTACTCAGCAATAATGTAGCTTTCGATTGGTGAAAGAATTTTGATATCGAAATAGTAGTTTTTGAGTTTTTTCGCTACATACAAAAAGACGACACGGTTGGCGCAGTGGCTGAGCGATCGACTGCTGCACAGCGTGTTGTGGGTTCGATTCCCGCCCAGGGTAAACATTTGTGTGATGAGCACTTGTGTTTGCCTTGTGTCTGGGTGTTGTTTATCTATATATGTATACATTTACAAAAAAAAATGTATATGTGTATGTATATCAGCTGTCTGACACCCATAGTACAGGGTCTCCCTAGTTTGGGGTCAGATGGCCGTGTGTGAAAAATGTCCCCAAATATTATTATTATTATTATTAATACAAATCTTTCCTCTATATAATATTAGTATAGACATAACGTAGGTTTCTATTATCGAAAGAATTTTCAGCATTGGAGCAGTAGTTCTGAAGATTAGTACATTAAAAAAACAAACAAACAAAACCTTCAGTTTTATAACATTACTATAGGTATTGAGAGGTTTGCACAATCAGTAAAGAAGTAAAACAAGATTTACCGCGGTTAGCCTTATTAAAGGAGACGGTCCTGCCCTGTCGAATAAAATAATTAAGTTTCAGGTAATTGATAAAAAAGATTAGCTATTGTGGAGTTCACAACACAATACATTGTATGCATGATTGCAGTTTTCATTTGCGCGATGACCGAGTTTGATATCCATTCAGTCGCTTTGATTAAGCCTTTGTCATCATACTAATTACCTATTTAATTTGTCCTACGTCATTCTCAGCTTAGTTACGAGATTCCCACAGAAAGACATCTCTCGGGCCTGAAAATACATGACAAACCTTTTTTACAGTCCCTTCAACCGATTTTGACTTCTATTCTGTAGGCTTAAGGATGACATTAGAGGCAAAAAAGTGGTTACAATAACAACTGTTTTTTTTCAGCTGCCATTTATCATGTCTCCAACGCAATGTAAGTCAAAATCGGTTGAACGGACTGTAAAAAAGGTTTGTGTATATGTCTAATCTTATTGTGAACGGAGTATAGCAACAAATGTCCGTTTAGGTAAAAATGGGAGGGATCAAGTGCAATTAAGGTGTATTTAATTTGTATAGTAATGCCAATAAACGCATTTTTCTTTCTTTTTCTTTGTTTTCTTTCTTTCTTTAAATTAAATGAGCAATTTTATGTGGCTAATGCCCGGTTTCTGAGGTCGTTGGATAAACTTTCAATAGCTATTCATTCGACAATGTTATCTATTTGCGTGATTTTCTTCCTTAACTGAGTGCTCGGAAACGCAATATCGAACTAATAGCACTATCGAATAGATATAGTCCAGTTAAATCACCACAGAAACTGGGCATAAGTGTTTCAGGGCTGCATGTTGTGCCTAATAAAGCGTTCAAATAACAAGAATTTATAGTTACAAAACCTATGCATCTAACTACCTACATAATTAACACAAAAATTTAGAAACAAAAACAAGGTGATTTTGCTAATTTATGAAGTTGCCATTGATTTAATATTACTGTTATAACTAATCAATAGCGATTACTTTACTTTCACATGTCGAAATGTCATTATGGTGCATTCACACTAAGGCGAATCATACAGACATAAAATTCGTGCGAATGCGAACACGCGCCCGAATTAATTCGCGCGGGAGACGCGTATGATATTTATTGGTAATAAACTGTAAGTGTTCGTTTACAACGTCACTACTGCATTCAGATGCAGACGTTAAACTATATTGATCATGGATGGGAAAAGGGGATTGATGGGTTGCTGTTTTACCTACATAGAAAGATAATTTCGACGAGTGAACCGATTCATTCCAGACAGCCTGCTCCACCTTAGGTCGCATCATCACTTACGATCAGATAAGCTGCGGCCAAATGCGAGCCTATTAGAAAAAACCGGACAATTAGTGCGAGTCGGACTCGCCCACCGAGGGTTCCGTACATATTAGTAGATACATATCCATACATCTATACTAATACCATACCTACTCTCCATACTTTAATCTACTTAATATTATAAACGGCCGTATCTTTTTTCACGTTAAGATAGAGGGTTGATTTTTTTACAGCATCAAGGGATCGTAGATTTGAGTATATGGTTTTTATTTCAACTCGATACATCCACGCGTTCCCGAGATAAAGGGTCTTGACAGACAGACGGACAACAAAGTGATCCTATAAGGGTTCCGTTTTTTGTCCTTTTGAGGTACAGAACCCTGAAAAGAACAATAAAATAATACTTAAGTGAAAAATGACTTTATTTTAAAGATCCGTCGGATCCATTTTAAACCTAAAGGTAAGAAGGAGAGTGAGGAGAGGTTTGGTGAGGGTGGAAGTAATCTATAATTTAATATTTAAAAAAATATGGGGGGCTTTGTTCACCCAAAAAAACTCGGGGCGATCGGGGCCTATTCAACAGGGTGGGACATGTACCCACCGTGTGGGATAGACTTGGACCGCCGGGCACTTCTTCTCATGCAACCGAGCGGGATGGCGGGTTGCGGATAGCCTAGCACCGGATGTGGGACCGACCTCCGGATTGACGAGGTCGATCACAACTTCGGTGTGCCTAGTGTGGCCCCGGACAAGAGAAGTTCCCGAACGCCAAATCCCAGGCCTAGGGTAACCCAATCCCCCTTTCCTGTGATCCTATATCCAATTGAGGGGTTGAGTTGGTGGAGGTGTCGGCTGGTGAATGGCTCTGGGTGGGTGGTGGTCGTTTGAGGGCAGCGGATGGTTGAGCGAATTTGCAGTCGGGGCTCGCAGGCTCTTGGCATAATCATGCCCTGGGATTGTGAGCTTCGCCTGCTAGGTTCGCTTGACCCGTTTTGTTCGTTTGCTGCTTCTCGGACGCCAATCGCTCGCTCGGAGGTTATCTCGCTAGTTAGTGCCTTTGCCCACTCAACCTTTCAATTAACCCAATCCCCTCCTTCCCTTTCCCCATTTTTCCCTTCGGTCCATGAGGAGGGGTAACCTCACTTCCAAAAAAGCCCACCACAAAAACCCAACATGTCGCAGGAAAAGGAAAATTTTCCCCAGGTGGGTCCCGGCAATGCCGGGGAATCCCACACCGATTCGTCGGTCTGCCCCTTTCGTAATCTGGGGGGGGGCCCAATTCTGCTATTAAATGCCGCGCCTTCTGCGCGGCAGGCTGCTTTAGCGCCCACTATACCGGCTGCGTCTCACGCGCCACCTGGCACAATTACGGCTGCGATTACCGCGCCTACCGACACACTAACGGCTGCGACTCCCGCGCCCACTACCCTGAAGCATACTGCACCTTCTACGACGGCCTGGCAACAGAGCATCGTCAGGAACAGTATCACCAACAACCCTGACAACGACACTGACAATGCACGACTCTCTAGCCTCGAAGGCGAACTCCGCGCGCTGGCATTACAGCGCGAGAAGATCGAAGCGAGGCTTAGGGACATCAACACAGAACACGGGACGGGAAAGGAAGCTGGATCTGGTGGCTCTGACTTCACCTCTGTGGATGAAGTACGCTTGCTCAAAGGTAAGCGCGGAAAAATCCGGAGCAGAGAGAAGAATCTCAGCAACCGTTTGCGCAAAATCCGCGAAGGCAATAGCCAGCGCGATGCAAAAACGGTTGACTGTAAGGGAGTACGCGACCAGCCGCAAGTACGCGAAGGGGACACCCAGCGCGAAAAGCGACCGGACGCGGAAACACATGGGCAGGGACCAGTACGCGAAGGGGAAACCCAGCGCGAAACGTCACTGTCCATGCCGGAGCCATGCGGGACCAGTAACCGGAACCGTACTGACACAGCACAACACCAACACCAACACACAAAAAAACGAGGCAAGCGATCTGGATTTTTGCACAAGGCGCCCGCGGCACAGCGCATCCCGTCGTGTCCCTCAGAACCGCAACCCGGACCAAGTGGCCAGGGAGCGGCAAAGAGGGAACGACCGGATGACACGGCTTCACCGAGCACGCTCCAGGGAGATGCCAAGCGTGTAAAGGTCCAGACCGCTCAAGGGGGACAAAGAACCTACGCACGGGCCACTCAGGACATTCCTGCGCGGCTCGCCGTAGCGATTTGTCTCTCGCCTCCAACCCGAGACATGAACACGGACGAGGTTGAGCACATAAAGCTCAGCCTCGAAGACCTCGTCATGGACGCCGACCCCTCAAAACCACTCCCGGCCTTCCGAGGCTATCCACGGATAGCGGACGGCAACGTCCAGATGTGGTGCGAGGACGAAAACGCCCTGACCTGGCTAACCCAGAACGTGCCCAAGATAAGACTGCCCAACACGGACGCCACTCTGACAGTCATGAGGCAGTCCGAAGTGCCGACCCGTGTCCGCGCTGCGCTCTTCGTACCCAGGTACAACGGAGACATAGCGCGGCTCCAGAGTGTGCTGAGCCGCCAGAACACATGGTACAACATTGGGAGATGGACGCTCTACAGGGCGACATCGGTCGGTGGTGATAACCATGGGACCTACCTGACCCTGGGTATCCCACCGGACGAGGTCGAAAAGGTCTTGGGGCGGGAGCGACGTGTATCGTACCTACTTGGTTCAATATACGTCCGCTTCTACCCCAACACCCAACCCTCAACCCAGACTGCGACCCCAAGCACGGCACCGACAGAAGAGACACCGACGAAGCACGAGGTGACAATGGAGGAACTGGAGGACGAGATGGCCAGAGCGGCGATGGCCGATACGAAGGCAGTGAGTGCGCCACCCACATCACCTGGGTGGACGGAGCAACTGCTCGCCTCGTCGCCCGGCGACGGCCGGCATGGGTTGGAGGACGGGGGGGAACTTTCCGATGGATCGGACTCCTAACTTCACCCCATTGCCGTTGTCGATCACGTCCAGCTCCTTCCACGTCATACAAACAAACCTCCAGCATAGCCAGACTGCCACGGCTTGCTTGCGCAGGGCGCTGGAGGTACAGCCCCGAACCATCGCACTGATCCAAGAGCCGTGGATCAGAAACAATAGAATATGCGGTCTCAGTAACATCGGAGGTAAGCTAATTCTTGACACACAGAGCACAGACAAACCACGAACCTGTGCCTATATACCCAAAGATGTACCTACCACAACACTCACGCAATTCTGTTCCAGAGATCTAACAGCCGTCAGGCTCTACACTAATAACGAAGCACCCGACATAGTCTTAGCGTCGGTATATATGCCAGGCGAACACGAAGACTGCCCACCTAAAGAGATGACCGACTTGGTGAAGCACTGCGAAGATGCCAACCTGAGCCTGGTCATTTGCACGGACTCAAACGCTCATCACCCACTTTGGGGCTGCAATAAAGCCAACTCCAGGGGCGAGGTATTATGCACGTATCTTTTCTCAACTAACCTTAATATTATAAACCATGGCTCAGAACCCACTTGGGTCACAGCCCGCGGACAAACAATTATTGACTTAACCCTTGCCTCAGAAAGTGCGGCAAATCTTATCTCAAACTGGCATGTATCCAACGAACCCTCCTGTTCTGATCACAGAAGGATTCGTTTCTCACTATTAGCCAACACAAAAAAACCCGAACCAAGGCGCAACCCGCGCCGAACCAATGTACCTGGCTACAAACGACTCCTGGCCTCCTTACTAGCCAGGGACCAAACACCTTTAGGCATAAAGAATTCCAAACAACTTGAGGACACCGTAACAAAGCTCTCAGAATATATTATTGAAGCCTACCACCTGCTGCAAACTAAAAGATCCGAACGCCAAGGGTAAGGGAAACTCTTGGTGGAATGCGGAACTAGGCAAGCTCAGGCTAGCGGTACGCAAACAATTTAACAAAGCCAAAAATTCCAGACTACCCGAGGACTGGGAGCTATACAAAGAAACCCAATACACATTCAAAAAACAAATCAGAGCTGCCAGCAGAGCAGCCTGGAGGAAATTCTGCGAGAATATTGAATCACACAGCGAGGCCGCGCGTGTGAGAAAAATCCTAGCCACTGACCATAATCGCACCCTCGGGTCGTTGAAAAACCCAGATAACACATACACGAAAACAGGACTTGAAACAAGTAAGGTTCTACTAGAAACTCACTTCCCGGACTGCAGCCTCTCCGAGGACAGGACATGGGCAAGTGAACCAACACATACGCCAAACAACCAGGACTGGTATAGAGCCAGTACCATAGTAACAGAAGACCGAATAAGGTGGGCAATTAAAACCTTCAAACCCTATAAATCGGCAGGCCTAGACGAGATCTTCCCAGCTCTACTGCAATGGGGAGTTGATCTCCTTACATCGCGGCTGGTCTTAATCTATCGTGCCTGCCTAGCACACAACTACATACCACTCGCATGGCGAGAGGTGAAGGTTATCTTCATCCCTAAACCAGGCAAAAAGGACTACACACAACCCAAAGCGTACAGGCCAATAAGCCTGACATCATTCCTACTGAAAACCCTTGAGAGACTCTGTGACCGACACATCCGGGACGGACCTCTTCGGAGGCTGCCACTACACAAGCAACCACACGCCTACTCCACAGGGAAATCAACGGAATCAGCACTGCACAGTGTGATCTCCAAGATCGAATGTGCGGTAGACCACAAATGTTCCTCACTAGCGGCTTTTATTGACATAGAAGGCGCTTTTGACAAAACCATATTCCATAGCATCAACGCAGCTCTCGAGGAACACGGCGTGGACTCGACCCTGCGAGGATGGATCACCAACATGCTCAGACTGAGGGCCGTACAAGTCACGGTGAATGATACCACAAGAGCCATTGTGGCGAAGGGATGCCCGCAAGGAGGCGTGCTCTCACCACTCTTATGGAATCTCGTAGTAGATAGCCTCATAAGGCGCCTAAATGACAGGGGATATTTCACAGTGGGCTACGCTGATGATATAACCATTATAATAAACGGCACACATGAAAACACACTATGCAACCTTATGCGCCAAGCCTTGAAGATAGTAGAGGACTGGTGCAAGGAGTATAAATTAGCAGTGAACCCTACTAAAACTGAACTTGTCCTATTCACAAAGAAAAGGAAGTTGGCAACCCTACAGTTACCACACTTCTTTGGAACCACGCTAAGCCTATCGACTGAATCCAAATACCTGGGCATATATTTGGACAAACAGCTGACCTGGGCAAAACACACTGACTACATCACCACGAAAGCCAGCATAGCCCTATGGCAGTGCAAAAGACTGCTCGGCAGGAATTGGGGCATAAGCCCCAAAATCACCTACTGGCTATACACCACAGTCATCCGACCAATTGTCACATACGGTTCTCTAGTTTGGTGGCCCAGGACCAATCTGAGCACAGCCCAGAAGGAGCTCGAGAAGCTACAAAGATTAGCCTGCGTAGCGATCACCGGCAGTATGAGAACATCACCCACTGCCGCGCTACAGGCGATGCTGGGACTGCCACCCTTAAATCTCGTCGTGAGAGAGGAAGCGACCCTAGCGGCCTTCAGGCTCGATATATCCGGCACCCTAAACAAAGACTCCCGAATCAAACACACACGGATAAAAGAGGAAGCAATTAAACGACAGCCCATGATGGCATCACCCAACGACAGAACCCTGAAAATACACTGTTTCCAGAAAGACTACAACATAGAGCTCACAGCGGAGCTGTGTGACTACTCAGGCCCAAATGAGCTAAGAATCTATACCGATGGATCAAAAACCAATCTCGGTACCGGAGTCGGGGTCTTCTCTGAAGACCTAAACATTAAAATATCTAGGCCCTTAGGAATGCTAAGCACTGTCTACCAGGCAGAATGCGTAGGCATCATCCAGGCAGCACACGCCATTGAGGCCAGGGAAGTCACGGATACGCATATCCGTATACTCTCCGATAGTGCCTCAGTCCTTCAATCCTTAGAGAAAAACCAGATCACGTCGAGACTAATACTAGAATGTCATAATGCACTGGAACGCATTACAGTACCAAACCGCAATACAGTGACACTACAATGGATTAAGGGACACAGTGGTTCACTAGGTAACGATGCGGCCGACGAACTCGCCAGAAGGGGTTCCAGCACAAAAGCCTTCGGACCCGAACCCATTGTGCCCATTCCGTTCAATCAGTTAAGAAGTTGGTTAAGAGATTACACACAAACACAAGCGGAGAAATGGTGGACCTCGACACCAGGGTGCAGGCAGTCCAAGGAGGCTATGCCATCCCTGGATACGAAGCTGACCAAGCGCCTTCTGCACCTGGACAGAGAAAGCCTGCGACTGGTGGCGGGGACCATCACCGGACACTGCTCATTGAATAAGCACTTTCACACACTAGGTATCACTGATAGTCCTCTGTGCAGGGCCTGCATGGAGGCGGAGGAAACGGTGGCGCATGTGCTCCTTGAGTGCACTGGCGTCACCCAGATCCGCAGGGAGACCCTTGGAACGCCAAACTCCCTTGCGGACGCACTGAGAAGACTGGGAAGATTGATCTGCTTCTGGAGGGAGGTGGGCTGGTTGGAGTAATCGGCCGCAATGGCTCACGTACAATGGTCCATTTTAAGGACTAAGTGCGGAAACCAAACCCCCCTAACATAGAACATAGAACATAGAACACCCAAAAAAATCAAACTAACTTAGCCGAATGATGACTGACGATACACTTTGTATTTGGGTGGCTTACGCTGCTGTACGAACTGTAACCTTAAGGGTTTGTTCGTTTATCATTGGGTGGCTTAGGCTGCTGTACGAGCTGTAACCTAAAGAGTTTGTTCGATTATCACGCATAATCATTGGGTGGCTTGGTCACTATACGAACTGTGGGACCTTAAAGGTCTGTTCGATTAACTGTATTTTTACCATACCTTTTACTTACTTACAAAGTCTTGTTACTAATTACCATTTATATTGTGTTCTTTTTGTAGTGTGTAATTGTTTATACGGTCTTGTTCATCCCAATATATTGGGAACGCCAAGTCCTGACGATGTATTCTATACCGCTCGGTACACTACTCCTGATTCCCTCCTACGCGCGTTTTTATATGCATATAAAATCTGTACATAATATATGTATATTGTAGATATTCAAATTACTTTATACTTGTGTACATTTCACTTTATTTACGCCCGCTTGATAGTAATTTTGCGCCTGCCATATTATGTCTTTATCACCTTTAGATGACTGGTACAAAACGCCTAAGACATTATGTCCGTCTTTGTAGCTTTTGTTGCATGTCATTTAAAGTACGTAAATTTTAAAAACCTACACTAATATTGTATACACAATACAATATTAGTGTAGGTTTTTAAAACCTACTACCTGCTACGTTTGTAATGACAAATTCAAAAATCATTTGCCGATTTTAATAATAATTTTATAGCTACATTTTCAGCGAATAACATGAACTGTATTTTAGAAGAATTATACGAAATATACGCGGACAAAATCGCGGGAAAAGAGCAAGTAAATAAATAATTTTGATCGTGAGACCTTCACTCACAATTTCATCACTCAATATCGCAAATTTCACTGAAGGGCGTCTACCAATAAATATTCGGACATCATAAACATGATCCGCCATCATTCGAGGGACGCAGTGACATTACATGCGCGTGCAGCGTTATCGTAAAATTTTACGACGCTGCAAGATCACTGCGGCCGGACGGCTTCCGGTGAAGATATTGTTATTATTCCATTGTTGTGTGTTTGTAATTTTTTTAATGGAAATTTTCGTTGATGTGTTCGGGAAATGAGTTGATTGGGGTCAAAATTATTGAGTTCATTTTTACCCCAACCAACTCATTTAATAATTAAAAAATGTAAGTTACTTGAGACAGTAAGACGGCGTCGCGGCAGGCCACGAAGGAGATGGCGGGATGAACTGGACGGATTCCTCCAAAACTGGTGGGAGGAAGCAAAGAATCGGGAAAGATGGAAGGCATGGAGGTAGGCCTTTGACCAGGAGTGGGACAGAACAGGCACACCAAAAAAAAAAGTTACTTTAGGAAAGCATTTTTGTTTGGTTTTGTATTTTTCAAAAAAGGAAGTTTATAGCGTTATCGCAGATATATTTTTACTAGCTTCTGCTCGGCTCACCTATACTCTAACTTACAACTTCTAAATAATGGTATAACTGTAAGGTGCCTACTACTACGGAATCGTACGAGTACTAGCCAATTATCAGTCAATAAAATCCCCAAAACCTACCAAAACCACAGGACAAAACGAAAGCAATTCAACTCAAAACTAGCTAAACCAACACAAAGAAACTAAAAGAACATCAAAATAATATGACAAAGCACTCGGAAAAATACAATTCTCCACGATAAATTAAGCCTAACGTTATCACCAAGAGCCTCTCTATTTACAAAAAAAAACTCCCCCAAAACATTTGTACGAAAAAAAATGTGTTAACAAACAAAAAGATTTATTTTCAAGTGGTAGATACGTTCTTCTACGTCTCCCTGCTACAATCAGGAAAGGAACGTTAAATAAATATAGTGAAAAACCCAATAAAAGTATATGGCCTAATCTCTATCCAATATTTTCTTAGTTTCGACGGGAGGTTTCCTTTTAGTAGTAAGACGGTTGGTGTAGTGTGGATATACCTTTAGTTTTAAATATATATATTTTTTTTTTGTATTTTTGTCATTTGATAGGCATATTCAGTATTGGTTTTTATGAGGAAGGTAGTGTTTTTTTGTGTCTGATTATTTTTTAAATTATTTCAAATAATTTAATTGCATTAATACAATGTTTTTTTAGGTGTTACAAAAGAATTAGATATACATTTTTAGTTACATACAAATCTTAAAAATCGAAATAATAATATTATGTACTGTTTGTGGGTTTGCGGGTCAGACTTCTTCAATGATTCGATTTATTTTTATACTGTTAAGACGTTTATTAACGAATTTACATGTGTATTTATATATGAATAAAAAAGATTTCGATGGTGAACCGACTACCATGTTTTTTCTTCTGTGTCTCAAGACAGACGCGCCGTGGAACGAACGAATAGAAGCTTCTCGGCGCGAGTTCCTCAGCGCCGACCGATCAGCGCTCCGCGCACTGTCGTTGCTCCGCTCCCATTCGCTGTTATTCGCGACCGCCAAGCCTCGGTCCACTTAACGGTAGAGGGCCACACGTAATTTAGCGTCCTCCTCCGCTAGATGGCGTTAACATATGCCCCCGGCCTTGGAAGTTCCTGCCTTCCAACGAAGTACCGATGACGTTGACAGCTTCGAATGGATAATGGATGTTTATTGTGTATCCGTCTTCTTCTCTTCTGGCGGTAACAAAGGACATATTTTTGAGAATGCCCTTCGCACCGTCCCGGTCGCCGTTTTGATGTCAGCGACTCTTGACAGGCCATCTTTCCCAGGACAGGTATGGAGAATTCTTCCCAAGCGCCACTTGAGAGGGGGAAGATTATCCTCCTTGATGAGTACAAGAGTGTTAGGTATCAATTCTTCCTTACTTGTCTTCCACTTCGTTCTGGTCTGTAGCTCCGCTATGTACTCCTTTGACCATCTCTGCCAGAACTGCTGGCGCATCTGTTCCACACGGTCGTAACGGGATAGGCGATGTGAAGCTGTAGCTGTCAGGTCTGGGCTGGCATGTGCGGTGAGCGGTCGGCCAATCAGAAACAGAGAAGGGCTGAGGGGAAGAAGGTCAGTTGGGTCTGTGGACAGTGGATACATGGGTCGAGAGTTTAAGACGGCCTCGATTTGTGTTAAGATCGTGCTAAACTCCTCGTACGTTAAGTTCGCGTTGCCAATAACACGACGGATGTGATATTTGCAAGACTTTACTCCTGCCTCCCACAATCCCCCGAAATGCGGTGTATACGGTGGTATGAAATTAAATTTTATATTATCCTCAGCTAAGATCTCCGTAATATTATCACGATTATTCTTAAGAAATTGTGTAAGTTCCTTCATTGCTCCAACAAAATTCTTACCATTGTCAGAAAATATTTCTGCAGGTTTACCCCGTCGAGACATAAACCGTTTTAGAGCTAATATGTAAGCATCAGTTGTTAAATTAGTAACTAATTCTAAGTGAACTGCACGCGTTGAGAAACAAACAAATAAACAAATGTAACATTTCTCCAATTTAGCGCCCCTCCCTTTACGGTTCAAAATAAACATGGGTCCTGCATAGTCTACACCGCACCTTATAAAGGGATAACCTGGTTCTAACCGCTCTACAGGTAAGTTTCCCATTTGAACTGAAACAGTTTTACCCTTAATACGTGTACATGTCACACATGTATGTACAGCGTTTCTAGCCAGATTGCGGCCTCTGAGGGGCCACCAATTTTCTCGTATGCTAGCTAACAATAATTGAGGACCGGCATGAAGCTGGCGCTTATGCTCATATTGAAATAACAGGCGTGTAAAAGTATGTTTGCTACACAACAGGATGGGGTGTTTTTTATTGTATGAAAAGTTTAAAGAATTATCTAATCTACCCCCAACTCTAATAATGTTATTATCATCAACAAATATGTTAAGACCAGAAATACTACGGTTAGCCTTTAAGGTTACATTCCCTTTTGATGAAATATCAAGATCAGGAAACGATTGACTCTGTGACATTTGAGTTAATTTAATAATAGATTTATTTAACTCATCTACTTGAAGCGGGCCGTATTGACGATTTACCTTTATTTTATTATGGACGTTATCAATGAAACGCAAAATATAAGCACATACACGCTTCATGCGAGTAAAAGAAGAGAATCTCTCGAACGGAAAAGTATTCTCATTAGTATGATGTACTAACAGTGTAGTGGTTACCTTAATATCTGGCAGTTCGTTAAAGTTGACATTATGACAGCTGTGATCATAACTAAAATCACACAGCCGTTCGTGCAAAAATGTTGGGCCGTGCCACCAAATATCAGCTGTGCGCAGCGCGTCCAGCGTGACCCCGCGTGACACCAAGTCAGCTGGGTTGGATTTACTTCCTACGTGTAACCATGGTAAACTACCCGTAAGTTCATTAATTTGAGCCACCCTTTTCTGTACGAACGTTTTAAGAGTGTTAGGTGGCATTCGTAGCCATCCCAGCACAATTGTGGAATCGGACCAGAAATAAACATTAGTGAATTTCGAACGAAGTGAACTTATAATTTTCGTGTACAACTTTGCACCTAATAGTGCCCCACATAATTCCAAACGCGGTATGGTTATCGGTTTGACAAGCGCGACCTTCGACTTAGCGCATAACAAAGCTACGGATACATTAGTATTGCTATCCGAGTACATACGCACGTAAGCACAAGCGCCGTAAGCACATTGAGAGGCGTCAGTAAATATATGTAATTCTATATATTGTATTTTACTGTTTATAACCTGACGTGGTATACGTAATTTACCCAAATAGTCAAGAGTGTCAACGAATTTTTGCCAATTAATTAAAATATCATGAGGTACCGGATCGTCCCATCCGATTTTATACATCCATAATTTCTGTAGTAATATTTTTGCAAGTATTACAATAGGCGCTAATAGACCTAACGGATCGTAAACTTGCGAGATTGCCGATAACATAATGCGCTTAGTAACGTGACTCCCGTTTAATTTAAGTTTAGTTGTATAATGTAACTCGTCTGTATTTGCGAACCAACCTAAACCTAAAGTTTTACTTTGACAGCTTTCGCCTAGAGATAAATTCTTTGACGCGTTTAAAGTTGACAAATCGAAATTAAATAACCATTTTCGTAAACAGAAACAACCCGATTGTAATACCGTAGAAACTTTATTACAAATGTCTAATAATTCCATTTTATCGTCACAACCCGATATCAGATCGTCAACGTAGAAATCTTTGTTTATGATATGAGCGATGTCGTTATCAGTGCATTCCGACGCCAGCTGTTGTAAACATCGCATACTTAGGTATGGCGCGGACGCCGTACCGTAAGTTACTGTGTTAAGCCGGTACACACCGAGCGCATCTAACGGGTTTTCTCTCCATAAAATTAATTGCAAGCATTGTTGATCGGGTTGAATTAGTATTTGTCTGTACATTTTTTCGATGTCTGCACAGGCAATATATGTGTACTGACGAAATCTTAAGAGAATGGCAACAATATCATTTTGTAAAGACGGGCCAATCAATTGTATGTCATTTAGCGATTGACCGGAAGTAGTTTTAGCACTAGCGTCAAATACTACTCGTAATTTCGTAGTTGTACTATGTTCTCTAAATACACCGTGATGCGGTAAGAAGTAATGTGGAGATGTATAAGTATCTATTTTTGTCATATGACCGAGTTCCAAATATTCACGCATAAAATCAAAGTATAATTTTTTATAACTCGGTGTGCATCGACCCAACTTGCGTTCGAGCGCGAGGAACCGACTCTCGGCTTGTAAGGTTGAGTCACCTAGTTGATCAGCTGATTCGCGTAGTGGAATGCGCACAGAGAAACGACCGTCACTATCACGCGTAGTTGTTTTTATAAATAAATTTTCACAATCATGTTCTTCTTTAGACATATAACCGGTTTTTGAACTTATTTCCTCTAATTCCCAAAATTTAGTTAATTGAATGTCTAAGTTGTCGTGCGCGTGCGTAAAGTTGCATTGGACTCGATTAACGGATGAACCTTTTATATTATGTATGACACCAGATACAACCCAACCTAACTTAGTATTTTGTAAGTATGGGCCGTTTGTTAGTCGAATTAATCCTTCACTTAAAAGTTCCCAAAACTTATCTGCGCCGATTAATAAATCGATTCTGTTGGACATAAAAAATTTAGGATCGGCGAGTGATACATGACTCGGAATCATAAACTTTGCGATATTATGAGTAACAGAAGGTAACGTTGCAGTAATGCAAGGTAGGACGAGACAATTTAAGTGTGTGTTAAATTCACTATTTTTAGATCGCAATTGCACTTTGCATGATTGTGTAGATTGGGTTACCGAATTACCTACCCCTGCGACTTGTACTGTGGACTGTATCAAAGGAATTTTTAATTTTTCGCATAACGATTTTGTGATAAATGAATGTTGACTGCCATTATCTAGAATAGCACGAATAGTGTGATACTTATTATCACGATCTAATACTTCTAATAATGCAGTTGAAAGAATAACGGGTTCTTGAAATGAATACTCGTTGTCAACTTGTTGACGCGTTGAAGTTGACGCACTGTGTAGCGCTGTACTATGTGCGCTGCCCGTAGCTTCGGACTCGCGACACGTTGTGGACGCCGGCGCTTGCGCGTCGTGCGGCCCTACAGGTTTTGACATGTTGCCGTTATCACAGCACTCACCATGAAGAAGCGAATGGTGTTTACGATTGCATAATTTGCAGGCGCCGAACCAGCAATGAGACACTGTATGTCCAGCACGCAAGCAATTTTTACATAATTTGTTCTCGTCTACAAATAATAATTTGTCCTTCATAGAAAGGTCATTGAACTTGCTGCACGAATAAAGCGGATGATTCTCTTTGCACATAATACACCTTTGGTAACGTTTTGAATCATTGTTCGAAATAGGTTTTTGTGATGATTTAGACGAATTATTATTATTACGTGTTGCGACGTAACTATGTGAGTTAGCATGCTTTGATGGATTGGATGATGATGATGATTTCTTTACGGAACCATCGGAGGTTTGCTTACCAGAATCATGTGTACCTTTAATAGATTCTAACATGTCCGCCCTGTCAGTAAGGAATGTAATCATATCGTTTAGAGTTATTTTTTTATTAGCGTGACTTGGTAATTTAGAAAGTGCACTTTTATGGTTTTCCCATTCTTTTTCGGTAGTTGAATCCATCTTAGTAACAATAAGGAATATGATTAACGTATCCCAATGATCTGTGGGCTCATTTAGACCTTTAAGAGCACGAATATTTTTTAGTACGTTATCTATCAACTTACGAATATGAGATGCAGATTCTTTGTGTAAAGACTGCAATGAGAACAGAGCTTTAACGTGATTTTGAACGAGTAATCTATTATTATTAAATCTGTTCTCCAATAAACTCCAGGCTATTGTGTAATTTTCAGCAGTAAACTGTAACGATTTTATTATTTGACTAGCAGTGCCAGTGAGCGCGGAACGCAAGTAATGGAATTTTTGAATATCGTCTATAGTTTTAGAATTATGAATCAAGGATAAGTAGGTATCTCTGAATTCTAACCACTGTTCAAATGAACCGTCAAAGGAAGGCAATGAAATAGTGGGTAATTTGATGCTAAAGGTCTTGTTGGAACCTTCAACATCGTTATCAATAATTTCTTTACTCTTAAGCGTGCATTTCGCCTTAGATGTGATCTCATAGAATAGACTTTCAAAGGTTTCTCTTTCAATTAATTGTTTTTCTAACTCTAGTTCAGAATCCTGTAAGTGAAATTCTATATCATCCTGAATGTTTGTAAACTGTTCTAATAGTGACATAATGTTATTACAACGATCTTCTAGAGCTATCTTTTGAGATTCTGTTATTTCTAGATCTTGTAACGATTGCACATATTTAACGAACACAGTAAACTTTCCTTTCACTACACCTCTTTTCTTAACCAAATCTTTATAATCGTCGAGTGGCATTCTGGGAGATTGCAAGAGAAAGAAGAAAGTACTTACAGATTTTAACTTGCTCGATCGAACTCGAAGCAACGCCGCTCAACAATATGGCGGTAGTTAGGTACTCGTATTTCAAGCGCGGGCTCGCGGCACGTCTATGTAACTGGAATTTTGCACAAGATACACGATATTAACACAAATGATCCTTGAGGATGGGTTTGGATAGGAACACTGAATGGCCTGACCGTTTTAATTTCCTGCTGGTTGCCGACTTCCACCTGTACGTTTTCTTGAAGCCGCTCCGATCCGGCTCGAAGGACCAATATGTTTGTGGGTTTGCGGGTCAGACTTCTTCAATGATTCGATTTATTTTTATACTGTTAAGACGTTTATTAACGAATTTACATGTGTATTTATATATGAATAAAAAAGATTTCGATGGTGAACCGACTACCATGTTTTTTCTTCTGTGTCTCAAGACAGACGCGCCGTGGAACGAACGAATAGAAGCTTCTCGGCGCGAGTTCCTCAGCGCCGACCAATCAGCGCTCCGCGCACTGTCGTTGCTCCGCTCCCATTCGCTGTTATTCGCGACCGCCAAGCCTCGGTCCACTTAACGGTAGAGGGCCACACGTAATTTAGCGTCCTCCTCCGCTAGATGGCGTTAACATGTACAATTCCAAGAAAAAGGCAGGGGAGCTCAAAGGGCATCAAAAAACTCGTCCACATCGTTGTATTATTATAGCCTACTGAGGTGTGAAAATTCATATAATACTAATAGGAATAATTAAATTATAAGCAAATTTTAAATTCAGTTACAAAAAAATGCCTAATTAGAACACATCAAAAATGATAAAATGTCTGAAATAGTATACCAGACTCAAGTCAACATATTCTTCTTTTACGTATCGCTGGCACGAGTCTTTTATATTTGTTTTACCCAAAACCTGGTTATTTCCACGGCGTCGTCGGTTAAGATAATTTATTATGTTGTTAAGTAAGTTAAGTTCTATATGGAATTATTATAGTCAAGTCACATGATTTTTTATTAGGTTATTTTAATACAAAGCGAGGCAGAGAAAGCATGACGTTGGACAGGACGGAATGGAAGAAGAAAACATGTTGCGCGCCGACCCCAAGTAACATAGGATAAGGGCAGGAAGAAGAAGAAGAATTTTAATACAATATTTAGACAAAAAATAAAAAAAATAAAACCTATTAAACCAAAAAAACTAATACAATAAGGCATCAAAAGACTCTTCTACTTGACCGTCATCTGGGAATGTACCCAAGAGAATCCTTCAGGGCAAACCCTGAAGGATTCTCTCTTCTCTTCTCTTATTATAAAAGATTGTATTCCATTCCTTTGTGCTCGCCGATCCACACTATTCCAAAACCCCTACTACCCACAGTTTCCACCTTATGCTTTTATCGCTATTGTAACTGTTAGCGATACCGGTTTCTGTTATCTCACAATTATTTAGGAGACGCGTTCTTACCGATGAAATAAACACTCCAATGTAATGGAGGACGAGGGGATAAAATTATAACTTATGGTAATGAAAATATTTTGAGAAAGTGCCGTCGGTGTGTCTGTTTTCTGAATCATTTTTGGAGTATGGTATATTCGGATAAAAGTATGTGGGCAAAAAAAAATCATTTTATTATTTTTCATTTAAAATTTTATTTTTTATTATGAGTTTAAAAGTAGTACCTACGTCTAAATGGTGTAATTGAAATAAATAATTTGACTAGGTAAGACTTTCAGAGAATAACCTTCTGTAAAAATCTTCATCGGTCAAGTTAGGTGAAGTGAGCTTGAGCATCGTCTGGGATGACAGCTGCTCACCTCAAGTTCACTTCACATAACTCCTGGATATTTTATCTATGAACATAATAAATAAAATCAAGTATCGGTTTGTAATGTCAAAATACCAGCTTATTGTATTTTTGTATTAAGTGAAAAGCTGCGGTACTTATATCAAAATATTATATTTAAAAAAAATTGTCGGTCTGTTGGTTTTTGGCTAATCTCAGAAACAGCTGGACCAGAAACAGCTGGACGGGACTTTCACTTTCAGATAGCTGAAGTTATTAGAAGTAACTTAGGCTGCTTGTATTTTAAAAAACAATTGGGGTATCGCGCATTATAGTATATGTGGTAACACATACTATATTTACTTTTTATAAGCATGCAATCATTCTTCATAATTGCTGTCTACATATTATAATACTTGTTTTTATAGATTCATGGAATCTTTTAAATTTTAAATGGGCCTTTAAAAGTACTTACAGTCTTTATGCTCGTCTCGTCTCTCGTCTCTCTCTTTATAATGTGTGTCTCGGATCATAGTTCTCTTTAGTTTTATTTTCATTATATTCCATCGAGCATAAAGCTAATTAAATGTATTTTAGTTCCCTTTTTATAAATCTGGAAAATAAATAATGTTTTGTTATGACATGTTTGTCAATGACAGTTTTCAATCTTGACAATTGTCAGTAATTCTTTTAATTAGTTTACGGCTTATATAACTTAAAACCTTCAAACTGATGTCGAATATATGTGTGTATTGCTGTATTTTATACTAAACAGCTCGACACCCGCTGATGTATCTGGTGTTCTTAAAATTTCTATACGCACTAATCGAATAAAAATAACTGGCAGTCTACAATAATTGAGTCTGGCCGATACTATAATACCCCGCTATATGACCATACGGGCGTTCTAGAAATGGAATTCATACTTGAAAAGTATTATGAATTTCGGAAGAGCGGACAGGAAAAAAACCTGTCAAATGGGTCAGTCTAGATCTCGCTGTCGCTTAAGTAACACGCTGATTTACTTATACTTTACTTACTACAAGTCTACCAGTCCACAACCAAAAGTCGGTAACGGTTCTGAGTCGTGCCGTCGTGCTGTCGCGTGCCTGCTGCTCCCAGGGTGGGTCTTACTGTTAAGATCCCCGGGGACTTCCGTCTCAAAGCTAGGAGCCGACCGCGGCAGTCTTACCTTCGGCCGATCCTGTTTCCCGGCCAGGCTGTGGAGCCTGGAAATCTCAGTCTAACTTAGTGCGTCTAGGTTAGTGTTTTTATATCTCTGTTTTTGATACTCACCGCATACTTGTGAGAGCTATTAAAATTTTAACGTACAATTCTACATAGCTTTTTATTTCATAAAGTAGTTAAATTGTTACAGCATATATAAATTAAAACTTTTCTAAGACGAACTCGCGGGCATCAGCTTGTACAGAATAAACTAACTGTTTGTAGATTACATTATTTTAATGCAATTGCAAATTCCCACGGCTTATAAATAATATTACCGCTTCTATCTATCTCTTATTGATACTACCGCTGCTACAACTAAACAAATGAAGCGTACAAATAGGATTTATATAACAACCCTTTTGGAGTCGGTGAAACTGACCGGTGGACAGTGGGAATTCGGACATCCTCTGTAATGAACGTGGGATATTGTTATTTAGAATGAAAGGAAGGAAAATTATTTATTCTGCACAAATAAAACCCACAGTAAAAATATACACAGTAACTAGCTGACCCGGCAAACGTTGTTTTGCCATTTAAATTATTTCTTATTACCTAGGGGTATAAAAAAAGTTAAAAAAAAAAAGAAAACCGCCTTCAAAAACTAAAAAGTGATAAATAACTTTAGAATAGAATAGAATAAACGTTTATTGTCTCCAGTATTACAGCTAGTAGTAGTACATACATAGAACTATAATACCGGAAGCAAAAGGTTCAAGCGTCAGCATTATGCTTAGGTTCCCCCCTAAAGGGTTGCTAAGCGCTGGTTTTCAGCTTAAACCCTTGACTCCTGTTTACACAGAAAAAAGCATTTTAGCAACAAACAAAATGATTATTAAAAATGTATATAATTAAAAAAATAAAATAAAAATGAATTGAAGTGATCATACATTACCAGTTTTGGAATTTATCTTATTTTGTACGTAGAAATACAAATATAAATACTGTGGTTACGACTGGCAATTCAGTTAAGAATTAAACTATAAATATCGAACATCGTCGTGGGCAACTTTTATAATAATTTGACGCAATCTTTTTGGTAGTCGAAAACTAATAATTTGCATTTATGTTTGAAATTTGTTAGGTTTTTGATGAAAACACAGAACACACATTACTTTACTTTCTGAAGTCGGTGGCGGTGTCTTTGTGTTTGTTATTTTGTGTTGCCACCGACTTCCTAAAGTAAAGTAATGTGTGTTCTGTGCTAAAGTTATTTATCACTTTTTAGTTTTTGAAGGCGGTTTTCTTTTTTTTGAAAAATAACCTCCTCCTTTTTGAAGTCGGTTAAAAAATAGCCTACGACCTATTCTCAGACCTACCAAATTATGCACAATAAAAAATATAAAAATCGGTCAAGCCGTTTCGGAGAAGATCGATAACAAACATTGTGACACGAGATTTTTTAATATAGATCTACTGGTTCGAATGGAAAAATTCTTTTTGTGTTAGATAGTTCATTTATCGAGGATGGTTATAGGCCCATGCGAAGCCGGGCCGGGTCGCTAGTCAGATAATATGTATGATAGTACTTCTAATAGTTACTCTTCCATGCTGCAAAAATATTTATTTATTATATATATTTTTTATTTATTTATTTATTTATTTATTATGTTTTTGTGGCATTGGATGGCAAAAAAGGCGACGGCCCACTTTTTTTTAACTTGCGTTTCGCTACAACTATCTGTTTTTAAGTGACGATATGGACTAAAGAGGAGCACGCTTGCCTAGGATGAACCAGTTCACTCGTGCCTTGAAGTTACCCAGATTATACTCATCGGGGAACAGACAGGCGGGCAGTGAATTCCACAGTCTAGCAGACAATTGACACAACAAATATGGAAGCAAAGCACTCGAGACCACCTCATGCCTGGTGATATTAAAAGCGGCCAAGTGCGAGTAGGACTCGCCCATGAAGGGTTGCGTAGCAGCAAGTAAGGTAAATTGCGATTTACGATTTATGACGTATTAAAAAAAAACTACTTACTAGATCTCGTTCAAACTAATTTCCAGTAAAAGTTTACATGGTAATGTACATCATATATTTTTTTTAGTTTTATCATTCTCTTATTTTAGAAGTTACAGGGGAGGGGGACACACATTTTACCACTTTGGAAGTGTCTCTCACAAAAATCTTAATATCATTTTTGAAGACCTATCCATAGATAACCCACACGTATTGGTTTGATGAAAAAAAAATTTTGAGTTTCAGTTTTAAGTATGGGAAACCTCCAAAATTTATAGTTTTTTTTTCTATTTTTGTGTGAAAATCTTAATGCGGTTCACAGAATACATCTACATACCAAGTTTCAACAGTACAGTTCTTATAGTTTCGGAAAAAAGTGGCTGTGACATACGGACGGACAGACAGACAGACAGACATGACGAATCCATAAGGGTTCCGTTTTTTGCCATTTGGCTACGAAACCCTAAAAATGGTCACCGCTGCATATGCCAGAAGTTTTGAGATGCGTTGTCTTCCCAGATACTAAGTTAAAAAGTTTTGTTGTACGTGTAAATGTGTTGTTCATGGATTCTGTTACAAGCTCGCTCGATGAACACTTAGGTGAAGTGAGCTGTCATCCGTCCCGATGCTAGGGATTGACAAAGCAGACGGACGGAAGACAGCTCACTTCACTAGGTGTTCACCGAGGGTGATTGAAACAGAATAGATATACAGACCACATTTACTAGTATGACATCAATTATCATGCATTTCATTGCTAACATCTCTATCCTATTATGAAGCCGTGTGCAGACTGACCACTGCTGCGGTCAATAATCCGATTCCGCGCCGGTCACCGTGTCCGGTTCGTATGAAATATAATTAGTGAGATGTGAGAATTTGGATTATGTGGCTTTCTCATACTGAGGTAATGAAGTTATTGGCCTGGGCAATATTATATTATCTGGAGAAATTGTATCAATTTTTAGGATCAAAAAGGATGAAATTAGTACATTTTGAAGATGGTAAGGCAAGGAACTTTAGAAATCAAAAATAAACCTTTTTTTTAACCGACTTCAAAAAAAGGAGGTTATCGATTCGGATGTTTATATTATTTTTGTATGTTTGTTCGATAGGGGTTTATTCCGAAATGGTCCCATATAAATTTTATCAAAATTGATTTAGCTCTTTTTGAGAAAATCAACAAAATCGCAGAAAAAATACATAGGACGTTTTAGTTTCTTCAATCTTTGGAGGACTTACAATCTCTGTTTTAAGTGTGTAGCCGTTTCTTAATGGATTTGGATGTTAAGGCAATAGGTACTAAAAAGAGGAAAATAAAAAGTAAAAAAAAAAGAAAACCGCCTTCAAAAACTAAAAAGTGATAAATAACTTTAGCACAGAACACACATTACTTTAGTTTCGGAAGTCGGTGACAATATAAAATAACAAACACAACAAAGCCACCGACTTCCGAAACTAAAGTAATTGTTCTGTGCTAAAGTTATTTATCACTTTTTAGTTTTTGAAGGCGGTTTTCTTTTTTTTGACTTGTTTTATTTTTAAATATATTGAATTGCTTGTCACCTACATTGCTTTCACATAATTATAGGTACATAGATGAAACAAGAATAATGTAACTAAAAACGAGCAAAAAACTCCACGGACACTCTTTAAAATCTTTTTTTTTTACAAAGTTTTTAGTTACATTATTCTTGCCTACCTTGTTTACCTACCTTCGTTTTGGAACAACAACTTTCTGACTAATTATCCGACTCCTTGGCAATTCAAATGTGCCTGTTTATGGTTTAATTGAAATTAATGTTTTGAGTTTCTTTTTCATTGCTAACAACACTATTAAATACTAGTTATGGGTAGTCAACTAATCTTACCTAAAAGTTCCATAGAAAATGAATAATGTTCGGTTAAGTTTTAAATTGGTTAGTTAACAAAAATCGTATTAATAAAATAACAAACTTATAACACTCAACATGGTGTCACCACAAATTGACTGCTTCAACTGTATTCTGAGTGAATTCACACGGGCCGTATATTGTATAGTTTCTCTTTGATGTTCATGATTATATCATAATATCTGTATATTAAATATTTGTAAGCTATTATAACCATAACTACACTTTTGTATTAGATAAGCCTGTGAGGATAGTGTATTATGTTTTAAAATAAATCAATAAATAATCATACATTTTCATGCTTACAAACATACCTACCCAAAAAATATAATCAACTACATAAAAAATTAATGATTGTATTCCCAATGCTTTCGCGCACGGTTCATCCGATTGTGTTGAAAATGTATACAGTAATTGTTGACACTTGCATGAATGTTCCTAGATCAATAAAAATAAACCAAACAATTTATTTCTTCATGTAGCATTGTAACACAATGTCCAACACAGCTCCTATAACAATTGTCTAAACTAAATCATCATCGCAACACCACTTAAGACTGCATTGAGCAAAATAATTCAAAACAGTCGTCACTGTTAAAGTGATATAATCAATACTTTTACCGTAATTACCATAAAAAATATGTAATGAATACCACAGTGAATGTGTTAACCGATTATCGTTGGCAAAAAATAAGAATACTGTTTAATTTAATAAACAAAAATACGTAAAGTTGTACAAAAATCTTTAAAAAAATCTCGTATTTAGTTGAGTTTTCATAGTAAACTGTATTTATTTTTTCACAAACTTGAATTCATATTAATCTTTAATATTCATACTACAATTTGTAGTTTTTACATTTTCGAAATGTCGCTTAGGTATTTTATTATATACAGTTTACTATAAAAACTCAACTAAATACGAGATATTTTAAAGATTTTTGTACAACTTTACGTATTTTTGTTTATTAAATTAAACAGTACTCTTATTTTTTGCCAACCATAATCTGTTAACACATTCATTGTGGTATTCATTACATATTTTGTATGGTAATTACGGTAAAAATATTGATTATATCACTTTAACAGTGACGACTGTTTTTAATTATTTTGCTCGGTGCAGTCTTAAGATCAAGTGAATTGCGGTCAAACGCAAGCCTATTCGATAATAAAAAATAAAAAACTAACAATAAAACAATTTCTCCGCATTGCTGTCCACTGGTAATTTGGCCAAGATACCAGCAGAATTACCACGTTGGATGGCCAAGCTTAGTCACTGGCCAAAGTAAAAGCCTGTCTTGGGCACGTGGGATGTGTCACCGAACACTCCACATTTAAAAGGGAATCGGCAGGTCGAAAATATACTTAACGGTTAATGGTAAAACAAGCGAAATATTTTCCAACAAAGAAAATTAAACCACTAAGTATACCTCCTAACAACACCTCACAACAATAGATACCTAGTTGTTTTTTAATAAAAGCAAACGTCACGAACACTGCGTTTAATCCCCCGTTGATCGTAAATGTTTACGATCGGGACTCGCTGCGGTGCGACGAGTGTGGACGCGCCCTTACGACGCCTAGTAGTGACAACGAGCTGCTAGTGCTGTGACACAATGAGTGGCTTTGAAGTTACATAATTACTTCATGAGATCGAGAGTTAGTTTTAGTTGAAAAAGCACTGACCATCGCCAAGTTCGTTTAATTGCATTTTATCAATGAATGTGCTACCCACAGCTGGATAAAGACCTCCCACCTGTACAACAAAACTCAGACCTCCAAATTTTTTTTTTTCTGGCTGGAAAATCCTCTAGGATGTCCTCCACCCTGGGGCAGGCGAAGGGGTCTGTCAGACTTCTACTGACTAAAAACCACCCCGGTGTTCCATCTCACACCTACGTCCGGTCGCGGGAACTGGAGATACTTCCGCAACCCCCGACAGATCTCCATATCTAATCTATCCCACCTGAACTTTTTAGGTTGTCCATCCACCATCTAGATAGAGGACGTCACAAGACGCACACGCATGTCAATACGTGGTTTATTTTTGTGCACTCTTTCGCCCGATATGAAAGACCGATGTCTGTCATATAACATATTCAGCCTACTATCATTTTAGTTTACTTACGATATGTTTCCCCAAATTACTGCAACTTCTGAAAGCCTGAAACAATAATGGCGACCACTAGAAAAGCCCCCGAGGTAATAAAGCTCGACGAATCCCGGAGAATCGTTACTACTGTATTTGACCCTGCAACGAAATGAGCAGACTAAAATGACCAGATTTATGTATGGTGTGTCTTACCAAGTATCCATACACAGCCAGTGTACACCTACACTATAGTAGTACAGTTCCGTTATACTATACTATACTCTACAAGTCCTTATAATAGAGTATAGTATATTATAACGGGCTGATGACCGCAACTCGTCTCTACGTCTCGGTGCGTATTTTGCGTACAAGTGCTTTTGTAAGTATTCCGGTATTTTTTTAATATCACTCCTAGTGTATCCCAAACTTGACCCAACGCGACCGCTTTCCGTCTCAAATATCGGCACTTATTGTATTTTGTATTATTTACCCACTTTTACGATCTGTATCCTTCATATTTTCGACTGAGTCCGAACTACTTAAAGTTTTATGAGCACATTTTCCACTACAATAATGGCGAACGATTTTATTGTGAGAAATATAAAATATTTCCTGTTTATCTATTTAATTGGATGAAGTAGGAGCGTCTTTTGTTTTCTGTTTAATTGATTCAACCGTTGTTTATATAACAAAAATATTTGTTGTTAATCGGCTACCGTTTACTTTTGTACACAACTGCTCGGAAGAAAAAAATTGTGAAAAATAGAGTTGTAATAAAACTTATTACTAAGGGTGAATTTCACCAAACTTTTTCTAAACATTTTATAAAACATTTAAAACATTTTGATAATTTGACAGTTTTTGTCAAATTCGCCCAAAAGGTACGAAATAATAACAAATAATTCACCCTTGAATATGGACAGAGCGGTCCTCCGACTGCGATGATCGTAAAACCTTCGTTTTATTTTATATTATTTGCCATTTTTGTTTTTTTTTTTTCAATTGTAATCTAAGCGTCCAAATCATATTAAAAAAATATATACAAAACACACGTTATTTTATTGGCTCCGTGACTTAACCAGGCACACAATGAATAACATCAGAAGGTAGGTACAATATTCGACTCTTTAAAAACGTTCAAAATCTAGGCGCAGTCTCATTTCAGTGACAAACAATGTCAGTCTTGTCAAATATGTACCGAAATAGAGGCCGTGTTTGACTGAATACAAATGTTCTTAGTATACTAGTATTGCCCCTTTAAACACAAAATTCAATCACAAATCTATGAGAATGTCACAAGACCTATCATCACACCATTTATCTTTCGTAACCAATTCTCTTCAAATCGAAAATCATTAACAGATCATAATATGTTTTGACAAACCATTAAGTTTTTGTCAATGGTTATTTGACAGCCAAACGACCAATATATTTTGAATCTCTAACGGCGCTGCAGCTCGCTTAGGCAAAAATCAATTTTCAGTACAATTTCATGTCAGTTTCAAATTCTACCGCGGGTCAGGGTAAATTGGTCAAAGCTGCAAGTGTCAATTTCGATGTCATATTTTACAGATGACGTCATTTTAACAATGATTATTGACGTTAATAGAGTTTGTTTGCTTTAAAGTGTCGTGTTTTTTTTACCCCGACTGCAAGGAAAGGGTTATGTTTTTTTAAATAAATAAATGATTTTGGTATTGATTGTCTTTTCTGGTATTGTACTTATGGGTGTGTTGAGTGAAGTTATAGATGTTCTTCCTTTCGACCATTTTATAATAATACTTGTGAGTCTAAGTATGTAGGTAGGAGTAAAGTTGTTATATTTATTTATTCTAAATGATGTAGGGGCAAATATATTGCCTCTCGTTTGAGAATTCCATTTCGGCGGTAAAAAGTTATTAATTTGTAATTTACGCTGTAAGTCATATTTTGGTCGATATATATTTCCAGTCTAAACAGATGCAGGTGAATACCAGTGTTTCACATGGAGCGACTGCCCAGATTCTGGCCTCCTCAACGCAGTTATTGGTTAACACGACAACTGTTGTTAAAACTGATTGTCAGACTTTCTGGCTTCTGACTACCCATTGAGCCTCAACACTTTCACACCTTAGGAAGGTATCACTAATATTAGTCATCTGTGCAGAGCCTGCATGGAGGCGGAAGAAACGGTGGCGCATGTACTCCTTGAGTGCACTGGCGTCACCCAGATCCGCAGGGAAACCCTTGGAACACCAAACACCCTTGCGGACGCCCTGAGAAGGCTGGGAAGACTGATTGGCTTCTGGAGGGAGGTGGGCTGGTTGGAGTAATCGGTCGCCATGGCTCACGTACAATGGTCCATATTTAAGGACTATGTGCGGAAACCAAACCCCCCTAACAAAGAACATAGACCCATTAAGCCGGTCAAATTAATATCTACGAACACGAACAGAATACGAAACGACAAATATATAACCGCTTGAACAGCTCAATTAAAATACTCATTACATTTAAAACATTTTACTGATAAAATCATTGTAACATCAATTTAATGAACTGATTAGCAGATGATAGAAAAATTAAAATGCACATCCGATCAAAAATGTCATGTACCCGTCATTTTAGGGTTGATAAGACTGTTAATTAATTAGTGTTAATTACTCTAACCCTTTCGCTACCGCACGCTATTTACTTATAATTATTTTGCCCCCTTAATTAAACGTATTTTAATTAATTCAGTGGTCCGATATGACGAGTTGTTGCATGAACAATGAACCGATGTTGCTCTTTCTTCTCCAAATGAACCTACAGTTCGGAACGAACAACTAGCTTCATCTTTCTGACTAACTGCCTAGTTGACAATGCAAACGTGCCAGTAAATTGTGTATGCGTATTTTTAGAAAACAATTCAAATATTTTTAAGTGTTTGGTTATTGGGTGGTCATATAACAAAACATATAATAAACCTTGCAGGAAATTTCCTTCACTTTCTTCCCTTAACTATTGCTTCAATAATACTAAAATTAAAATGTTCATATCTACCACGAAATAAAAGAAATTCAAATATTTTTATTGGGTAATTGGGTCATCATGATCTAACAAAACAACAAACCCTGCAAGTTCCAAAATTTCCTTCACTCTCCTCCCGTAACTATTCCTTATACAATACTTAAATTAAAATGTCCATATCCACCACGAACTACAATAAATCCACTAACCCTCGAAATGCCACATGCTTTTAAATTACCAATATTGAGCGTGTCGGTCAAAATGACCACACGTGGTTGCCAGATTTACATTGCAACAATGTCTTAATAGATGTGTGACCACATCAATTAACAAATGTTGTGTAAAGATTTAATCTTTTAGACTCGATAGTGGACTGGGCGGAGAGAGATTCATGGCGTAGTATTATATTCTGCATGATTTTTGGGATTTTAGTAAGGCCTACTATCAATTGGATATTAATTTGGATCGATTATTTTAATTTTAAAATGTTTTTTTGAAATTTTAAAATGTTTCTTAATGGATTTGGATGTCCTTAACATCAAAGAGATTGACGAGAGTCCTCGAAAGATTGAAGAAACTAAAATGTCATCTAAGTATTTTTTTTTTTAATTTTATTGATTTTCTCAAAAATAACTGAATCAATTTGGATAAATTTATAAGGGACTATTTCGGAATAAACCCCTTTCGAACAAAATTTTGCACAGAGTTATCTCCGAAAATACATAAAAAAATATATATAAACATCCGAATTGATAAACTCCTACTTTTTGAAGTCGGTTAAATAGAACCAATTTTGTATATTTATGAGGCTTTTAATTAGCTATTTATAAATATTATATTCCTTATAATTGGTAGATTATTAATACTTCTGTAAAATTCTTATATAAATGTCATTTTTAATTTGCAGTCTAACCCAAAAAGAAATCAAATCAAGGAATATAAACGAAATAAGTATGTTTTTTTTTAAATATTTATTATTTGATTTTTAATATTCCTGTCTTGATTTCTTTTAAGTAGATTATTTTAAACCTAACTAGTATATTTTTTTTTTTGATGGATTAGTGTAACAATTGTAAGTAGCCCAATAAATAACTAAATAAACCAGATCTGATCAATTCGAGTATAGTGTATTCATTCTGCTAATTTAAAAAACAAAGACTGATTCTACAAAAACACCGGTTATCATAATTACATTTGAAAAAATAATTTCTCTCTACAAAAATCTTCTATCGCCTACAAAACTCTACGAATTAACAAGAATGTCATTGTTAACACTAAAATTAGGTGTGACCGGGTCGCAATGACCCTAGAATTCACGGACAATGTATTTTAAGGACATTCCGTCCGGTTCAAGTGTGAATGCGATAGAATTAGTTCCGGACCCAAACAAAGGGTCAATTTTTGAAAATTCTCGCCATTTTGTTTTGGCTACTCATAGTTTGATATATTTATGTGTTTTTGCTAACAAGCGTTTAGATGTGGGTGTATAGATCTGTCGATAACAAAATAAGATTTATTGATAGTTTGATTCTATTTCTTTTTATTTATTTTTTTAGAACTTATGTACTGTCTAGTTGTTAATTTTATATGTTTTTTGAAAGCTAAAGGAAACACCTAACGTCTGATTGCTCTTTTTTAAACATTGCAACACTAGTTTTTGCGACCTTCGTGGAAGTCTAATATAATGTAAAACATATCCTTCAACAAGTATTTTTGTAATAGAACCAATAGAAATCACATAATATTAGTATAGAAAAAATAGGGTAAAGGGCTCTTGTGAATGCCCGGGGAAACACTATAACCTCAGTTCTAGCTTGAAAATTGCCGCTAAAGCCGATAAGTGTAGGTCACACTTATCGGCTTTATTGTTGAAGGCTTAAGAAGACCGTTTGCTTACTTGCCAACCTAAAAAAATACTGGATAAACGATTCAAGAACCCTATTATGTCTTATAATGACAATAAAGTTAAACGTTATAACTATTTATCCCAAACAAATCAATAGGGTGTGGCCATTATTTTTATTAATGGTGCATTTGAAAAGTCATATTAGAAATTAACCCAACCGTAATTTCGCCACAGACAATCTTTTTAACAAAGAAAGAGGAAAACTATTAATCATGGACTTGACAATTGGCAAAAAAGATTTATGGGTATTCAATGTTATTAGTGGAAGGGGTTACTTTAAATTTTTCATTATTGGTATTGTATCAGCTGCTTATTGAAGAGGTGTTTGCTGTTGATAAGGTTTCATTTTGTTCGAAAACAATTACAAAACAGAATGCACTGTCTACTGGTAACTCCGTTTATAAATTGTTCGTGTATGTCAATTTATAAGTTTGAAAACGAACCCTTGAGTCGTGACTTATATGAGTTAGTAATTCCAGGAAAAATCTTTTTGTATAGTATTTTTTTAAACTGTTTAATTTTAAGTACAACGTACACATAAAATTGTTGAAAAGTTATAGGTAGTACCTGTCAAAACTTATTTTTTGCCTGTCACATGTCACAATGCTAAAACAAAACATAATTTTCAGAAATATAGGTATGTTTTACCCTCTACCAACCAGTTAACGGTAAAATACTACCCACACCAGAAAGGGGTTAAGCAATGTCGTTAATACTCAACACACTCCAATGATTTCGTACGGGGGATAGAAAACATTTTTTACGTAAATCGAGTTTTGACGCTCGGATATTACCGAAATTGGAGTGACCCAAGGGAAAAACAAAATTATTGAGTGTGGAACCGTTAAATGTGTTTATTGGATTTATATGGATATGGGTTCCGTTGAGTGTATTAGCTGTTTTTTTATTAAATTATTTTGATAAAAAAACTTTGACGTAGATTAGGGAGGGTTAAGTAAAAAATAACGGATATATTTTTTGTACTTCATAAAAATAAACGTTTTTAAGTCACGAACATGATAAACTTTAAATAAACAAGCTCTGTTTAAACACAAAAAAAATCATGCAGTGTAAAGGTGCGTACATACTCGATAACATAATCTTATAAAACGTTGTAATGCAACATGTTTCAGTAATGTGGAGACTGAATGTTATAAAACGTATTTTAATAACAACAGAACTGCAAAACGACAGACGACAAAGTCATATAACATTGTTATATAGTATTGTAATTCTAATGTGTACAGTATTGTTATATGTTGCAATGTTTAAGAACAATGTTACATAATGTGGACGTGTTTCACAACTTGTAACTAAATCTGTACGCACCTTTAAAAAAAATACAAAACTGCTACTGTTATTTCTTTTTTCAAAAATCAATTATCAAAACACTGAGGGTAATATCAAATCGTGTTCGTAGCAATTCAACGAATTTGAACCTCGTAAAGTTAAATGGACTGTGGAACAGAGAGGAACATGTGTACTACTACTAATGGATTTAAAATTTATTATATTGACGCCCACTTTATATTTTCAACCGAATTTAGACTGCAGTTTGTGTAACTCCTATTGGAATGTAACAAAAGCGAGATTCGGAAAATTTGTTAGTAAAATTAAAATTGTGGTCGATTATGTATTTGCAGTGGGGTATAGATTTAGTGTTAAGTGTGGCTTTGAAATATTAGGCCATATTCTTTTTTTCGCAAAACATTCTTAATGTCTAACAGGAAAAATCTTCATCATCACGTATGATCAGTTTATTCTGTACCTGGGTTACGTATCAGCCTTAACCTACTACCGAAGACCGGGTTTGTTGGTGATCTCTGGAGGAGGCCTACGTTCAGCAGTGGACGGCAATAGGCTAATATGATGATGATGATGAGGACCATAGGTCGTTAGGCATGCGGCAGATATTTTTTTTTTAACGTCGTCACATGCTCGAAATTTTTCCTGTTTTGTGGGTGCGATTACAAACCATATAAACTCACAAAACCAGCTAGACCTGGGCCTCAAGTCTGCTATTACAATAGTGTCAGAATGGTCTATCATTGATTTCATAATTGTTGATTTTTACAAGTTTGGTAATCTACTAATATAATGGCGTCATTATGACTTTCCAATGGTCAGCCACTGACACGCCATTGAAAGAAATAGTATAAAATGGTAATCTCGTACAAAATGACAACTGAATTACTGACTTAGGCGGTAATCTGCTAAAATTCCGCTAAAATTCCGATAAAGTTCCTTTGATCAGTGACCTACCATTAGAACGTCATTGTGCAGTCATTGCTTTTAATTCGACCGACCAATGATCGACCATTATGAATTTAGCAGATTACGAACTTTTAGCAAAATCACAATGGGATCGTGTTGGAATGACGAAATTATAAAAATAGCAGACTTGGCCCCCTGGAACAACTATCTCTAAAGGGCTTATTGCACTATACAATAGAGCTACATACTATATAGCTACTAGTTATATAGCTGTTGCTATTAGTAATATATATTTTTTATAATCTTCAGTCTACATAAGTTGTTCTTTTTAACTATACACCTGCCATGTTATCTCTTTATCACCCTTGGTTGACTGGTAGAGAATGCCTAAGGCATTAAGTCCGCCTTTGTACCTTTGTGCATGAAGTATAAATAAATAAATAATAAATTAATACAATTTGTAGAGAATCTACTTAGGAACCAAAGTGATTAGCTATAATAGTGATCGATCACACTGCACAAAAATGAATTCTAAATTGAACCAATTTAGAATTCAATTTAGTATACCACCAATTTACACTAAATCGGATCCAATCTGTTCTAACTGCGATTACGCCTGCCAATGTCCTAAATAGATTTTCTACAAATTGTATAGTGTAATAAGCCTTTAAGCCATACAAATATTTATTCCGCGGCAGTCCATCGTTCAACCACTGCACCAACCGCGTCCTCGTCGAAATGTCAGCCCAGTCCCATTTAAGCTGAGCAGCCTTTTAACAAAAACATTACTAGCAAAATATAAGCATGCTATACACGTCAAGTTATTTGGAATGACTCACGAATTCTATGCAAAGCGTGTACTAAAACACTTCATTGCTCCAAAATGCATGCGAAGAGCTAGTGATCGTAAATCTCGACATAGCATCGTGTATACCACGTTAACCCGTCGGATGTCAATCGTTAAGTTTTACGATATCGACTAGTTTCCTAAAGGGTTCCAAGAGGACATGGTATCGGGCATATTGCAAAGTTATGTCGTATTGTGCTTTGTGCAAGCTTGCATGTGAAAAGGCACAATCTAAGGCAACAATCTAAGAAGGTTCTGTTCAAAATACTAGTTCTACAAGGTAGTGTTTTCAATATAAATAAATCGATTTTAATAGCCTGTCAAATATCTAGTATTTGTGAAAGTATTTTATAAATTGAGCCAATGTTTTACAGTTTTGAAGTTGACTTAAATATTGGCCACCGTTCAGCAACTCACCAAATGAAGCTCACCAAAAGTATTCCTCGAAACGCACTAACGATGAAACTTAAAGAAGAACATGAAGGATTCGTAATAAACTCTATCGATAAACATTCTAAAATTAATGAAATTCTATAAACTGATGCCTTTATGTCACTCTATTAGTCTACTAAAGGTTTCCGGAGCGTAAATAAACTATGACTCTTCCAAAGGTGGATTGCGTATGCTTATGTTTGTTAGCGTTAGTATTTATTCTTCTAATTTTCTGATAAATGTGCTAGTTGCTAGTGATCCTTAAACGCGCGTATTCGATTTAGCGCAACTCAAAATCTAAATGATTGCTAGAATGGCGTAGCAGCATTGACACACACTAGTACAACACAATGGTCGGTTTGTGTGCATCAGAAAAAGAAATACGCACGAAATAAGCACGAATCATTGAAATTGATGGGCAAACGACAGCGCGCGATGTTTTACAGGGCTTCTTAAAATAATTGTCTAAAATAAATGAGTTCGTAAAAAATATTTTGTATGTTAAGCATAACCTTTATTTTCATAAAATAAATATACTTATCAGTTATATTTTTATTCAAATACTGGGGAAAAACAATTGTCAAAGTGAACCGATTTTGTACTTTTTCAACATGGTTTTTTAATAGTACATAATAGTAATATTTTCGTAATTTTGGTTCTGTGTCTGACTTTAAGACTATATATCCTGTTGAAAAACGCATAAAACATAATATTTTGGCGTACTGTAATGGTTGTATTCGTCCTAAAAGTTAACTCTGACGTCTATTTTCGTAAAACTCTATGAAAGGATTGTCTTCGCTTTAAAAAACCATATTTAAAAATTATACTTTTACTCTGTAGCTGTCTAAATCAAGACTTAATCTTTCTTAAAACTGTAATTGTCTTTAAATAATCTGCTCACATCATTACAATATTGCTCTGGGCAAAACGCAAAAACATGAAGTTTTCGTCATGAATCGAATACACGCTCTTAAGATATACTCTATAAAATTATTAAATTTCTAGCCGTGGGAACCTGTAGTCGGCTTAATGAAACGTAATTTTTTTTAATTCACAGCCCAGAAAGAGATGGCGGGATGACCTGGACATGTACCACACAAGGGCTGGCCCGAAGCGCCGCTGAACAAAATTTCTACGAAGGACTTGGGAGAGCCTGTTGCTCAGCATTGGGTTGGCACAGACTATTCAAAAAAATGTATAGCTGTTGGTTTTCCACCAAACAAATAAATAAATGAACAATAAGATTTATCTACCAAAAGTCCCCTTCAGGTATATTTTCTATGCATTCAAAGATACCGCCATGCCACCAACCTTTTCGTGAACATAACAATAGTTGAGAACACAATTTCAGCCTTTTCAATATCGTTCCGTTTCCATATGGAAATTGCTCCCACTCAAATGGATTACTCCCGTTTTCAATTGAAAAGTTAAACTCAGTGATTTCTTAGAATTTTCACTGAGATTTCTATGCTAGCTAGATGTTGGTTTATTTACTTATTTATATGATGCTATTTAAATAGTAGTTTTTTAGATAATAAACTAAATTAAATTAGCTACGCTTTCAGCAGTAGACCCGTAAATGGAAATTACCATCAATTTCCTACCAAAACCTCGTCGTGCCTCAGAAAAAACGTAAAGCCGTTGGTATTGGCCGGTAGACCGAATAAAAAAAGTCTGACAACCATTATTACCAAGGGGTATCGTGTTACCCAGTGACTGGGTTGTGGAAGTCAGACAGGTAGTCGCTCCATGTAAAGCATCAGTATTTAGCTGCATACGGTAAGACTGGAAGCCGACCCCAATATATTTGGTAAAAGGATATTTTTTTATTACAAATGACCGTGGGTACCGCGGGTACGGAATTAAAAAAAAATAAAGAAGCTACTCATCCTATTGATAATCGTGGAGTTTTTTTGCTCGTTGTTCTCCATAGAGACCTACCCTACGTTTTGGAACGAGCAACTGGCTTAATTTTTCTGACTAACAAACTGACTCTTGACAATTGAAAAGTGCCTGTAATTAATGGTTTAATTAAAATAAATGCTTTGACTTTGAAATATTTTTCGAATTCAAAAGATCACATTGTTTTTATTTGTAATTGTATGTAATCTTATACTTTACAAAACTATTATTGACTACACTATTTTGCAATATAACCTCCGACGTCACCAAAATCTAAGACTGACGATCTTTCAATTTTACCAGCACTCAAATGCTGTTATAAATTCAAAACAGAATATTCATCTCATAACAATAAAGCGCTATACAAACAAACTTTACTATGTTTAACCCTTAACCGCCGCTTCGGTATTTGATACCAGAACTATAAAATTTCCGGTATCGCTCCGCGGATCGTGGGTTCGTTAAAAACCGCATTAGTCGCATTTATCGATGTCGTTAACGTGAGTTTAAACTGTTTTAACTTTGCACTGTGTTTCTCAATGTTGGCAGATTAAAATTGTCCGTGCAGTTTTGTATGGTAAACCAAAATTAATGTTTTAATTTGGTCTTTGCCGTAGTGTAAAGTTTTATTTAAACAACTTATCCGAATAAAATATATACAAAGCTTAAAAATATATACTTATGTATAACTTATAAATAGTAAAAAATTGAATTTCGCAACGATTTTTTTTTAAATTGGTAATTGTATAAACATATTGTATTTATATTATAATATCTTTGTTATATGGTAGCCGTAGAAAGTAGTTTTTAAAATGATTTTAAATTATAGATTGCAATAATATTCTTTGCCATTTTCTAAGTCGGTCTTTTAAAATTTATTCATTTCTTGTCACTTTTGATTATGTTATGCACGTATGTCAACTTGAAAATTAAACACAATTTTAACATCGTCATAAAACAGTGCACTCGCATTTTTGAGAACCAGCCGGATATTGTCAGAATTTAACATCGCAACTACATCAGCATCACAATACTTGCAGACATTTGTACGCGGAAGCTGAAAGTTGTAAATTTTTACTACTTGCTGTCGCTCGCAATTACCGCTGCAGGGAAGGGTTGAACTGTACCGGGGGAAAAAACGTATGAGTTTTTCGTACTTGACTTTTATTTTTGTAATAATTTTAGTTCTTTTGGGAGGTTAGTGTAATATTATTTTCATGTATTTCTAAACAGTGAGATTTTATATTGAAAATTAATATTATGTTAACTTTTACACCTTTTAAACTCTTTGACTGATTCATATTAAAAGAAACTACAAGATCGGATAAAACTCAAAACAAATCATGAATTTAGTCGTAGGCGCTAATGCTACGCCGTAGACACAATATTTTCCACTTTTGCTACGCCGTAGACATTTTCGTAGGCCTATGGAAGGAGGTGTTGTGAAAAATTGCGACGATGAAATACACTGACGACTGACTGTGTCAATCGAAGAGTAGTTATCCGGATATTCATGCAAGTATCCGGAAACTAAGAAGTATAAATTATAACGGTTGTATAATATATGTTAACAGTGCCATTTAAATAATTAACAAGTCACAACAATTCGAGGTGTTGATACGAACTAAATTAGCGTAAGTACGCACTAAGCAAGGTTTAACATACTAAAGATTGGGGCAGCCCTACAGTTTCCGTTTCCTCTTGAGTTAATAAGATGTTTACTTGTTTGTGTAACAAATATTAGTTTGTTTGGTAAATAATTCAAATCTAATTAAACCTATCGTTGGTTAATGAGAAGGGATCGAAATTACTTTAATTATTTAATTATGATGAAAAATTCATCCGCTAGATATTAATTAAGTAAGTCTTGGGGGCCATCTCCACGAGCGAGAGAATCGCGGCGATATTATCGTCGTGCTACGTATTTCTATACACTCTCTTAGAACGTGTCTACACGCGGCGATGTTATCGCGGCGATGCGACGAGCGAAACGTCATCGTATCGCCGTCTATTAAGACCGAGATTTCCCGACGATAGAAGTGCGGTATCGTCGCGATTCTTTCGCTCGTGGAGACGGCCCTTTACTTGCCTTGTCAAAAAACAAACCCAGAGTTACTTGATAATATGGAATTAAAATTAAAAATTATAAACATACCAATGCCATTTTGTAATGTTAAATCGTAATAGGACAGAGGACCTAAAATCATGAATAAAAACACATTTTTAAAAAAAATATCGCGTGGGGTATAAACACCACATTGGGTACACATAATACGAAAGGGCTTAAATTAGTACATTTCAAATATTTGTATGCCCTAAAATATATGAAAAAAAGAAAAAACAAAAAAGATATAGAGCAACTACACAATCAACAATGACAATGACACTGACAATGTTCAATTTTATACCTACCATCTAAGTTCACTTGTGGATGCAATAAATGTATTGAGTATTGAGTACAATTGTGTGAAAGCGAGGATATAGCGATGTGGTTTGTTTATTTTTTGTATTAATACAAAATATGTGGCCTTAATTTGCCTGATAAAAAAGAATAATTGTTATCATAAATAAAAAGTATTTTATTTTTTCACTTGTCGAATTATTTTCTACTTATTCTATTTACCTTTCCCAATATGGATATAGTATGTGGTACTTATTACAATAGAAAGGTTTCACACACACCAAAGAAACATCTTCAATTCTCCATTCGCACGTCAAAATTAAATTGTCCACAAATTATCGTATTTCGAAGACCGGTTCCCACGTTCGACACGTGTGTCCTCACGTGAAGAGGGAAGGGCTTGTCCTCAACAAATATTGTCTTTGAGGACACCCTACACGGTCTTGACTGTTTAAGAGTTGGTGACAATGAGTGTCGAGTAGTTGAGTAATAGTGGGTATAGTATTATTAATTTGTTTCATTGTAATAATGTTTAATAATGGGGCTTTGTATGGAATGTTTGATGGTTAAATGATTTTATATTATTTTATTATAATGTAAATGACTACTCAAACAATTTAATTATATGAATTGATCCAAATTAGGTAACACTTTGACTTTGACTTTGACTTCATTTAATTATAATTATGCTTCATCAATTTTCTTTGCCACAAAATAACACAAACTTTTTAATTTTTGCGTTATTTGTTACTTCTATGTATCCAATGTGACAACGCTGCCAGTTTGTTGGGTAATTTTCCAGTTGAGAGCTATGCAGAGGAATTATAAGATAATATTTTAATATTTTTTTAATTTAAATGTCATAGCTAGGTTATCAATCCATTTTAACTTTGAGTTAGTGCGTAAAAATAGTAATTATTACTAAAATTAATAAAATATATTATGTTAGAAATATTTATATATGCACAAAATAATCAATGTGAAAGATTTCAAAACACAATAATTATTGTTTTCCAAAATCATAATCCTACATATGCTTCTTGAAATGCAACAACAATATTATCATTAAAATTACTCGACATCGGTCGGAAATACAAAATAATCCGCATAACAACTAACCCTACAATGCGTACTTCAAAAAATCCCTTTTCAAGGTTCAATACTCGAGGTCCAAGAGTCCAACAATACGATACCAATAATCGCGCTCCCTATTAATTATAATTGACATATTTCGTAGTCTGAAAGCAATTTGTCGAACGTTTCAATGGACACGTGGCATCCGTGTTTGTTTTGATGTCCAGGGGTATGATGGACCGGCCACGATCATTAGAGGGTTATGTACATCGTCAGTTGAGTACATAATGGGAGATTTTGGTGTAGGTATTTGGAACTATTGTTGTGCGAAGGTACTCTCTCTTTCATGTGCTTGTGTGTAAAAATAATATTGTTCCATTTTTGAACAAATGACAGCTTTAATTCTGCAGTGCTATTCTGTAAAAATATTTCTCGATGAATTAAAATGAAGTGAGTTAGAGATGAGCTGTCAATCCGTGTGGTGTCGGACGTAAAGAATAGCACCATCCCATATCTTCCCGTGGGTGTCGTAAGAGGCGACTAAGGGACTTACCAGAGAATGGGCAGCAGCGATCTCTGTGCCTTTGTAACAACCATACTGCGATCGCCAATCCGCCTGCCAAGCATGGCGATTATGGCAAAATCCCCCTTTGGGGAGGCCTATGTCCAGTAGTGGACGTCTTTCGGCTGAAATGATGATGATGTCAATCCCTTGAGTATTTGGTGGATTCACAACTCACCGCATGCTCACTTCAAATAAATTCACTACGAATAAATAATAATAATAACAGTCTATTATTGTCCCACTGCTGGGCAAAGGCTTCTTCTCATACAGAGAAGGCACGAGCATTGATCACCACGTGCGCTCAAGGTGGATTGGCGATTTCAGACTTAAATTCATTTACTATAAAGTCCAGGTTTCCTCACGATGTTTTCCTTCAACGATGTCAGTGATGTCCAAGATAAATAAAAAGGACAAATTAAATTGTAAAAGTCACATTCGTATTTGCTCGTGTCCGATTGCGAACCCATTAATTACCTGAGAGGTGGGCGTCTTAACCAAAGGGCGATCACGACATTTCCTCGTTTTAAATAAATAAATAAATAAAACCAAATAAAATAACCTTTATTTCGGACCAGTAACATCCATAGTGGGTTAGTAAACAGAAATCTTACGACTATGTTAGTAAAGCTTAATATTATAACTTTGCGACAAGATTATTATTAGTTATACATCTCTTAATAATGCTATGCATTATCAAAGAGTCGCATCTCCTAGCTATGATTTTCAGGATGGAGTTAGGGCTCGCCCGTACTCTGCAGAGCAATGAGGCCGATTTCTGTCTAACGATGGCATGGAAGCCATCAACGTGACTGTGCGCGAAAGCACAGTCAGTTAAAGATAAGCAGAATCAATTTACAGTTACATCAATTTACAAAGGCATTAATTTCAGTTACATTTCTGTAAATACAGGGTGGAGATGACAATACGACAAAAAAATAAAATACTGGTAACACTAGTTCGAATATTTTGAAACTATCAAATAAATCCTAAAAACGAAATTAGAAAAAAAAAACAGATAATACTAAAGAGTATATATAAATGTAACCAAAATAAAACACCATATGATATATTGGTTTTCTAACTTGTGAGAAGATCGGCAACTTGTTGCGTCATAATTTAATATTATTAATGCTCAATAAAAACAATTACACCAAATTACCAAACCCTACCATGATGCTTTTTTGTGCTATTGCCATCTCCACCACATAAGCTCTACTTTGCTGTGCCTTTTTGCATAGATATAGAAATGTACCATTACCGGGCTGATGATGACGGTGCAAAAAAGCAAACCCCGACCAAATAGCTGTAAGAACCGCTGCGATAGAGCTCCGTAGGAGTTGTCTTGCCTTGCCTTGAAATACTTGCGTGCAACAAAGCCGATTACCACGGTGTATACCAGTCTCCACTACACTATGACATCGTGAAGTACTTGCACCGAGAGTGCAGCTACTGGAGTCGCATCGCATCGTCAACGTTAAGGCGTTTGTGGTGCGCATACCAACATGCTACCTGCATCAGGTGATGGAAGAATGTTTTTGGTCAAAGACTTAGTGCAACTAAGTGATACTAACATAGTTTTAGGTTTCATTTACTAACATAATTGGTCTATGTATACTTAGGTTGAGGTATTTATTTTTGGGTCTTTGTAACTTGAGGATAAAATTTGGTTTATTATTGTGTTCAATAATATTATTTTTGTCAACTTTGACAAAGGACGGGTTATTATACATTGTTTAAAGAAACATACAGAAAAGGCAACAAATCAAGAAAGAAACACGTTCCAAATTTTTATTGCAATAAATAAATTAACAAAAGACGCGGTAGCCACTAATTCCCACGTCTAACATCATTCAGCCCTCAAATGCGCTAATTTCAAAGCATTAATTTGACTATTTTGTTAAACACGTCGCCACGCGATCGCCGCGGGCGGTTAAAAACAAAAAAAAATGTATTAACAATAACCATTTGGAAGTGTGCTATGAATAAAACATTGGGGCACTGGTTTTGATTTTTTTAGAGATCCGCAATTTATTTGTGACACAAAATTCAAGGTTGATATAATACAGTCAAAGTCAAAGACCAAAAAAAATGCATTCGACGAGTTTGACTTACGACATAAATAAATATTTATTGCTTGCTCTTTGACCCCGTCTTTGTCCGCGTGTGTTTTCTTACGGAATTCAAATTTTTTGATAATAAATTGGTAAAGTATTTTCTGAGTTTATCCATTACAAACATTACATTCAATTCTTTTTTCTTTATAATATTAGATTATTAGTTTAGATTAGATACTTAAAATTATATTGTTTCTCATAGATTATCAGGCTGAGTTTCCAAAATAATGTGCACAATTACTTGCCTAATGATTTATAAAACTAACAAATTGGAACTTGAAGATGATATTTCAAACAGTTTTTACTAGAAGCAGTATTTTAATTGATCTTCAATCATTTACAGTTTATTTTAAACCTAAAAATTTAATTGTCAAGGTAGAAATTGTGATACATTCGTCCAAGTGATAATAAATCCGTGCCGTATACAAAAAAAGAAAAGCTTTTTTGTCTACCTGTATTGTCCCAGTGCTGGGTCTCCCTCATAGACTTCCACGACATACTTATATAAAAAAAATATACCGAACCCTTACTCCGTATAACCATAACAGTACTTACCTAACATGGTTGCACCACCAAATTCTATTTGTATATTTTGTTTCAAATCATTATTCAATCGTTCATGGGAGAATAGGCTATGTGGGACGCAGCCTTAAGCGATTCGCGATAAGGTTTGCGGAACTAATGAAAATCAATATGTTTAGATTGTTTTGGAGGTACCAGTTCACTGTATTTTACGTTGGTATCAGTACTTACTATGTATTATGATAAATGAAAAAAATCACTATTAAAGATTTTTCTTGTCGTATACGTATATAAATTTACCTACGTATGACGTAGATGTCGGCCGCGTATAGCTCCACCCCATTTCTACCCGTGGGTGTCATAAAAGGCGACAGAGGGATATTGACCAGAAGATGGGCAGCAACGTCCTTCGGGGTACCATAACACCTACTGCGATCGCCGACATGCATCAGCCAAGCATGACTATTACGGCTGAATCCCGTCTTGGGGGAGACCTATGCCCAGCAGTGGGCTTCCAAAGGTTGATATGATGATGATTTTGATTATGATTGGGCCAACATTTGTGTTATATTATGTAGTGCTTTCAATAAAACTGCTGTTTTTCAACCGACTTCAAAAAAGGAGGAGGTTATCAATTTTTTTTTTTTTTATGTTGTACCTGATTTCTTGGTCTGGATGAACCGATTTTGATGATTCTTTTTTATTTGAAAGCTAGTGCTTCCCGTGTGGTCCCATTTTATTTTGGTCCAGTTCTGACAATGGCATCCATGAGAAAACCGTATAAGTCTTAAAGAACAATGCCCACTTCCCATACATTTAAAAACCTGATAACAAAAGTGTATGTATAGTAATAAAGTATAGTAGAAAGACTACCTGTAACTTTAAAAAATAATGCCAGATAGTCATTTATACGATTTAAACGCCACGAAGTTCAAAAAAATACAAATATTACTTTTTAGGTTAGGTTTTGCCGTTACCAAAAAAGTAGTAAAGAAATAAATGTGCTAGAACTAATTATTAACGCTTGGAAGTTTTTTTTTGTTGAAAATAGGAATACTTACCTACCGATCTATAGTCTAAAACAACTTTTTTACTTTGCGTATTCCGCGAAATCAGCTGCCTCTAAGTCACTGCTTAGGCTCTCAATAATGCCACTATAAATAGAGTGTCGAGCATTAACTGCTGTTTCAACAACAACAATAACGTTCTAGCATTCTTATAGAATCTTGAAAACCCCTATCCAACATAATCACATCATTTTCTTGACAATATAATCTAAAAGATGAGTTTTCATAACATAAACATGTCAAATGTCAAAAAAATCCGTTTCAGTCGTGCGAATTCAATATAGCATACTGCGTGATTAATTCATTTAATTATTATATTATTTGTAATGAATATGTAATAAAGGTGTATCTAATAAAAAATAACATAATAATAAATACTTACTGATTAAATAAATTGTAAAATAAAAAATAAAACTCAGAAACAGAGTTGAATAAAGTTAAAGTTGCAATGTGTAAAATGGAACGTCGTAAAAAGAGTAGTTGAGGTGCGTTCGAAACATAGTAATACGTTAACCTTTGACGTAGAATAAGCATAAATACACTTAAAAATCTTTTTTTCCTGCGTTTCTTTTAACATTGTGATAAGCGTAATTAATATAGAATAAAATTAGCTAAATTTTAAGATTTATTACATTTCTATACATAGTCAGGTCAAAAATGAACATTCTTCTTTGCATTAAGTATGTGCGCGATTTGTTACGCGATTTCTCCGGCAAACGTAAACCGATTTTGAAAATTCTTTTTTTTTATGGATAGGGTATGCTTCAGGGGTGGCCCCATATAAATTTTATCAAAATTGATTCAGCACTTTTTGAAAAATCAACAAATACCCAAAAATTTTACATAGACGACGTTTTAGTTTCATCAATCTTTGTAGTAGTTAACTTTCAATCTCTTCTTAATAGATTTAGATGAGAAGGAGGTACTAAAAAGCGGAAAATAAAAAGCTTTTTACAAAAAAGACAACCCCCTTCAAAAAGTGAAAAATAACTTTAGCACAGAACACACATTGACTTTAGTTTCGGAAGTCGGTGGCAACACAAAACAACAAACAGAACAAAGCCACTGAATTTCGAAACTAAAGTCAATGTGTGTTCTGTGCTAAAGTTATTTTTCACTTTTTGAAGACGGTTGTCTTTTTTGTAAAAAGCTTTTTTTTTATAAAACAATTAAACAACAAATAACGTAAAGAAATCTAAAACAATTTACCAAATTCGTTTATACTCATAGCGTAATTACCAAAACAAATAGGTACCACCCAAAATAATAAAACAAGGGTGGTTTAGACCTCTTTATTGACATTCGAAACTACAATTACTTGTCCCTTGTTCCCCGAGGCTGTTTGTATGTATTGTATCTAATGTTCATACAATCATACAAATGTATTGAAGCGTTTGTGTATGGCTAAGCGATGGGAGTATTTCCTTTTTAATATATTTAAACACAAAAAAGATATCGTGGTTAGGTAACAACCGTTCGGATTGACCGGTAATTATGGTTAAGATACGCTTGCCGCGGTCGGTCTGTGGATGGGTGACCATCCGTTTCATACCGAGACCCCTTTGTGCCTCGAAAAACATGTTAAGCCGTTGGTCCCGGCTGTCATTTGTAGATCTATGACGTAGTGACGAAGTAGTCAGAAGCTACAAAATCTGACAACCAATCTTACGAAAGGCAAGAGACCACCGAATGTTAAGTGATCAACGCTGCTTATAGACTTCTATACTAGAGTACTTGCAGATGTTTTCCCATCCCAGAAACAAAGTTGAAATGTATCATGTGCCTGTAATTTCACCGGCGGCACCCCCCTTCAAATCGATGCGTCATGTTCGTGAACGGACGCCGTCGGTTGGGACTGGTCATCTCTTAGCTGCCTCGGTTATTTTAAATTTTGGCTTGAATTGTTATTATAACTATATTTTTCTCTAGACCTCTTTTAACATGCAAGACTTGTTACATTGTTCTCACAATGTACCCTTAGATTCAACATGAATGATGTAACCTAAATTTGTAAAATATAACTGTTTTTAAAAGAGTGTTCATGGAGTTTCTTGCTCGTTCTTCTCCATAGAAACCTACTGTTTGGAATGAGCAACTAGCTTCAACTTTCTGACTGACTGACTCTGACAATTCAAAAGTACCTGTAAATGGTTTAATTTAAATAAATGATTTTGAGTTTGAGTTAGAAACACTAAGTCTAAAGGTACATAATGTCTTGGGCAGTACAAAAGTTTTTAACAAAAAAGACAACCGCCTTCAAAAAGTAAAAAATAATTTTCAATTCTCAAGTCGGCGGCTTTGGTTTTGCTTGTTGTTTTGTATTGCAGCCACAAAACCTTGCTCCATCTCCGTCATTAAAACATTATTTTACACAGCAAAATTATTCATTCGCCAAAAGTTAATACGACGCAAATAAACCCAACATGGAGAGGTCAAAACTCAAACTCAATGATAATTTTATATTCGATCGCTCATAGATCTCAGGGACACCCCAAGGAAGAACAAAGGGGGCACGCTTTTGGGTACCGACGTGCCCGACGGACGCGACACGTGTCCGACACGCGGCCGCGACGTGATGGGCACCGGAAAATTGATGCACTGAGTTAAATTTTGTGATAGATAGAAAAGAATGGAGTCGGTAAAGTTTCTGCTTTGATGTTTCGGATTTAAAAAATTTGAGTAGCGATTTTGTTGAAATACCAAAAAAAATACAATTTGAGAACAGTCACTATAATTTTCTAATGATTTATTTATAATAAGTATAAGAAGTTAGCATTTTCATTAAACCAAACGTGACTAAAGGACAAACTCGGCAACACAGTGAGTAAATCCGTTTTTCTCAATCTATACTGAAGTTAGCATTACTCACCTCACCGGGTTGTCTGCATTTTTAGACTACTATAATATGGCTTTAAAAAATTAATCAGTTTTTTTTTTCATCTCTCAACTGCATGACCAAAAGCTTCTCCCGAATGTTGAATCTTTCCAGGACACCTCAATAAAATAATAAAAAATAAATAATGTGACAAAGAAATACAAAAACAAACAAAGTAAAATAATAAACAATTTTCTACTCCATACCTTCCCATGTTCGGAATCCGACATCTTCCATTTACGTACGTTTGATTCGACGCTGATTTTTGTCAAAGCCATCGTAAAACACTACTGCGTCCGCGATTGTTTTTATACAATTTACTATACGCACTCTTTATACAGTCATTTAGACATGGTGTGTGCCATTATTTAGTTTGATTCGCGACTGACAGACTTTGTTATTTTTTTTATTATTAAACATGGTGTTTTGTTGTGATATCTGCTCAACTGACAAAGTTTTGATTGTCTGTCAAATCTTTGTTGTGATGCCGCGATTTGGTGTCGTGAGAATGTTTTTTGATGTGTGTGTTAAATTGTTGTGTGATAACAAACAAATAGATAGTGGGAGGGTGTTTTGTTAATTTGGTGTCAAATTGTTTTTGTATGACACTAAAATATAAATAAATAATTTAATTTATTACTCATTTAAACCAATTTCGCTAAATGTGTTTATATGACTTCATTATTAATGCTGAATTAGTAAATAAATTGTATCAAACTCAAATTACAAAATTGATGATGAAATAATGTGCAGAGTTGGTATTACTAATGTTTATTTAATAGTTAAATGTGTTTGATTTACTTTTTGGCAGTGATATTTAAAATATTCGTATTATTCGCATATATCAGGGTAGTAGTTTGGTATTATCCGAATTAGCCAGATAGGGAAATGGTCCGCGTAATTGCATAGTTATATGAAAAAGAAAGAAAAAAACCCAGCGTATTTATAACAATATCTATACTTAGACGCTTTACTCACCATCCTTCTTGCTGTACGTCCCGCCAAGGTCATGCACGATGCACGATGCAAAACGACCGTGAATAAGCTTGCTTTACGTCAATAATTATTATTAATTGTTTTTTTTCACGGTACTTTTGCATGGCGACCTTGGCGGGACGTACAGCAAGAAGGATGGTCAGTAAGACGCTTTAGTACAATAAGGTGTTGCCATTGTCATGGTCTCACACAAAAAATAAAACAAATGAACTAGCTGTGTGAATATTTATTTCTGCCTTCAATACTTTCAAATTGACGAATGTATAAAACATTATCATTCTAAAAACCCACTCTTAAACGCATCTGAAATAATAAAGTATGAAAAATTAACGACACACGCTCATTGTCTCGTAATTTTCCTCTCAAAACTTTCCACTCAGAATCGCACGCGATTGTAATCGCTCATACGCTAAAATTCATTAAACTCAACACGCTTGGTCTGTTTTAAAGTCACCCCCTGCACGATTCAATAATTACATACGTTTTAACCGATAGCTACCCTCTTTATATTTGAATATGGGTTTATTTCAATTGACTTAACTAGAGCACACCAAAAGTTCTACGCCGCTCAAACGATTTTGATCTTTGCATGTTTATTACAGAGTTTATATTTGTATGTGTTTGTTGGGTAAATAAGGTTGGTATTGAGTAGATTTCATTGGGATATTAATAAAATTTTTGTTCTTATAAAACGTAACTCTATTTGTAGTATTGTCACCGCCACTTAAAAGGCCACATGTCGCCTCGAGGGCTTCCCATTTTATTGTGTTGCAATTCGAGTATTTATTTTTGCTTTGAACTTGAAATATGCCTGATTTGACAGTATTCAATTAGGAGCACAGATTTTTAAAATTAATTCAATGTGGTATTGTATCAGGTTTTATTAAGTCAAGGTAAAAGTAGGTACTAAATTTTAGGCCCATACTTTTATATGTAACGAAAATCAAAAATATAATCTGCCTACCGGCCTAAAGGCTTCACGTGCTTTCTGGGGCACGGAGGAGTCTCGATATGAAATGAATGGTCACCCATCCACGGGCTGACCGCGGCAAGTGTAGATTTACCATCATGACGGGTAGATCAGAACGGCACTTATGGCATCAAAAAAATTACTAATTAATACAAAAACCAATAATTTCTCAAACTATCGCAAAACAAGTTTAAGCCTAAAGAAATAAAAAGAAAGATTAAAAACCAGCAACACAAATAGTAAGCTACTGAAACCAATACTCGCATAAATTAACCATAGAACATAATAATTTTACGATAAAAATAAAAATCTAATTCACGCTTGACTGTAACTAATGCGAAACAATCCAACATCGTAACTTAAAGCGAATAAAACTTCAATCGGGGTTTAATAGCTTTTAAAATTCCGCTGTGACGGGCGAACGCTCACAGTATTTGTTTAATGGACAGCGGGCAAACCGCGAAATGCCCGGACACGGAACAAAACTTAAAATAATTGGTCCGCAATACGCTTCGGCGACCGACACCCAGGACTGTAGATGGATCAAGTGGTTTTGATACTTTGTTTTTGTAAAAGATGGTAATTATTGAGCATGCTTGTATTTCCCATCGTGGTGAAAGGAATCTGATAATAACAAACATAATACACACATACACACACACACACACATATACACACTCATATACATACACACACATAATACATTATGATGTTTGCCAACGACACGCTAAGAAGAAGATTGAGCATGCTATATTTGTCACTGCACGGTATTTATAGACATAAAGCAAAATGAACCTTATAGTTAGTAGTTACGATTTAAAATGTTTATTTTTTTTATTGGTGAGGAGCTTGTTGATTATTAACATTTACTTAATAAGATTTTAAATTATTTTGCTTAACCGAGTTTTAATTTAGGCACATAAAATCTTTCGGTAATGTATTACAATATTAGTAGGACTAGTAGTCCACGAGACGTAATACTATTTTAACCACAGCATGAGCAGGCTATTGAGCAGGTTCATTCGTTAGTTCATTAATTCATTCTTAAGAGAGAAAATCCGAAGTATCAAAATCACTCCGTCTTCCTAACGTCCACGAAAGAGTTATACCGTCGCTGACTATACGCGTAAGTCATTAACTAATACAAATAAATTAGATTTACGGCAAAAAATGGCGGATCAGTGCCGTGGACGGTAAATACTTCCCCGGGGATGGTGGTGAAGTGGTCCTATATAGGATGTTGTTTAAATAATATTGCATCGAAAATGAAGTTTAGAGGATCAAAGTTTTAAGTAACCATTTCTTTTTCTCGTTGGATTATCTTCTATTTATTTTTAACTAGCTGATGCCCGCGGCTTTGCCTGCTTGACAAATTATATACTATAACCTTCCTCTTGAATCACTCTATCAAAATCCGTTGCGTAGTTTTAAAGATCTAAACATACATAGGGACAGACAGACGTGGAGGGGGACTTTGTTTTATAATATGTAGTGATGACTAGAATACTAAAATAAGATCTAAAAATTCCGCGACATCGCCTGAAATATGAAAATATGTCCAAGACACATTGCTGCATTGTCGATGCTTAGCTGGGTCATTTTTTTTTGGAAATACGTTTTTATTTTTTACTGTGCCTTCAAATTGGAATATTCCGTCTCATCTCTTTTTTAACCATTTCTACAACATATTTTTTCTATAAGAACTACTGTTGTTCTTAGTAGGAAACATAGATATTAATGTAAAGATTCCAACGTGGCACTTTTGCAAAAGGAACGATTTTTTATACCTTCCTTCTTTTTGAAACCATGTCTTTTTTTATAGACTTCTTGGGTCCACATTTGCATCAGCATTAATGGCATTTTTAATATCCTCTAAGGTGCAAGTTTAGGGACAGGGGACAAGGACATTTCTCAATATCCAACTTTATTCTGCCTGTGATATAATTCGGATAGAATACTGCACTAAGCTCATTTGAATCTTGTCACCCCTTTCAGAAGGTAGTTTTGTATGGAGAAAAACGGGCAAAAACCCCATAGTTACTCTTTTAAATAAAATTGTTTACAATATTTTGCATTAACAGAAACTTTTTTTATACTAACTCTACCTAGCTGTGTCAGCTTTCAGTGAGAATAACACAGTTTTAATTAAAACACAAGACTAGAACAAACATATTTTCACATGTCCGCCATTGTTTAAAATATACCAATTTATTTAATACACGAACAACTACGAAAATAAATAGGAAAGCGAAGAGTGGCGTTTAATTAAACGGTATAAAGTTTTAGAAAACATGAAACTGTCTGTTTGTTTAACATTTACAAAACGCGGACGTATGTTTGTGAATGTAGTCTACGTGTATGGAAGGTAATTTAATAGTGTTTGTAGAAAATGTTATTATAAAGGGTACGAGCTGAGGCTATGTGTGGATTATGGTGAAGAAAAGAATATAATAAGGAGAAATAATACTATATTTATTTAGAGATTATTTCTAAAACACTACTTCGATTGAAATATTACAGTATTCCGGAGTGTCTTAATAATATAATGTAGGTATGTTCTATGGCGTCGCGGGGAAGCTAGTTTTAGAATAAAATTAAAAGAAATAATGGTTGGTTGGTCGTTGGTGGTTGGTATACAAGCGGCAGATTGCCGCTCGTTGTGGCGTTCTATGGGGGAGGCCTTTGTTCAACAGTGGACGTCTTTTGGCTGATGATGATAATGATGAAAGGTTACAATATAATTATGTGTTACTCGTTATAAAAGAGGTTTGTTTTCAAATATAAAAAACTGGAGAGGTGTCAAGGGACACCCGGATGGAACGAAGTTCCTTTCGACAACAATTTACAACAACAACAACACAACAACAAACACAACAACAAACAACACAACACAACAACACCAACACTAGCAACACACAACAATAACAACAACAATACAACAACAACAATAATAACTACAAATACAACAACTACAACAAACACAACAACAACTAACTTGTTGTTGTGTTTGTTGTTGTTGTTGTTGTTGCTGTTTATTATTATTTACAATTAATAACTGGCTTGCTTTCTATGAGAGAGAGAGAGACAGACAGAGAAACACGCGCACACCGCACGCCTTACAACTATAGCAAAAAGTGTCGTTACTTTTTTTCCGTCTAGCCCCCTTTCGCAACGCGCGATATAGAACTACGTTCCAATAAAACATTGCACTTGAAACTTTTACTACAGAGAAACAACTACTCCAGCATCGAGGTAGAGAGCTGCAGCCGTCGACATGCCAACTTCAAAGATCAGCGGCCGACGTCGCCGTCGTCGTTTAAAGCTGTCGACGGCTACCGCTGACGCGTGTCGACGACTGCTGACTGCTGTTGCCTCTGCCGTTGGTAACATGCCGCTCGTGTGTAAAAGCCCTAATACAATATCAAAATTAAATAAAAACACTTATTTGAAGCAAAGTGGAGGTTAACGGATCTACTTAAATGGCAAAAAAAAATACAAAGCAAATAGAGTCTAGCGATTATTTTACGTAATAATATTTAAAAAATACTCACAGAAAATAATACAGCCTGTATACGCTTAGTTCAGGATGACATAGTCCCAACCTTTTCCGCAATCTAATTACTGTAAGTGCTTTCCAGTATACGATTGTGCTATAAACGGCTGGTAAGCATTCAGAGACAGATTAGCCTTTTGACTGTCACGTACTAATCAGAGCATTACATTGTGTTCAGTAAAGCAGTAATCGCACAAAGTACTGAGGTTTACCGATTAATTTATTGGTTTATAGATACGTCCTTTTACTACTTATCATGATGGGCAAATTATCTGAAAAGTCTCGGATCGGAGATCTAGGTGTGCATCTTGATTCGACACTTGGTTGACAAAGTCAGGTTTCTAGTGTCAGTCAAAGAGCCAACGAAACTTTGCGATCCTTGTATCGTTTTTTGCCAAGAGGCTCATAGACAACGACTTCCTGGTTAAGGCTAAGCTCCAAAGCCTTGAACACCGCCGCGCCGTAGCCAGCCTATCGGTCTTTCATCGGGTACATTTCGGAGAGTGTGCTTTGGAATTGCACAGCTTAATTCCCCCATCCCCATTCCATCACCGGACGGCAGCAGGGATACGGCGAAGCGTCACCGCTATACGGTTGAAGTTCCACGGTCAAGCCAAGCGCTTGGTTCGACGCTTTGCTTCCACATTTATTGTGCGAACTCCCAGACTGTGGAATTCACTGCCCGCCTCTCTATTCGCCTCTCTTGCCCCCTAACACATATAATCTGGATATCTTCAAGGCACGAGAAAACCGGTTTATCCTAGGCAAGCGTGCTCCACCTTAAGCCGCATCATCACTTAAGATCAGGTCTGTTGCGGCCAAACGCAAGCCTATAACAATATAAAAAAAAATAGTCTGAGGAATTGCTTGCCCGCTAAGACGAAGACTATGCTTGTGCAGACTTTAATTTTCCCTTTAAGCGACTATGGTGAAGTGACTTTGACTTGAACGCAGTTTCGCTGGATAAGCTGGATATGGTCCTTAATAACTGAGAGTGGACTGTGGGCCGAGCGCAAGTTAACGTAAACTCCAATTAGTATTGAAACTAAAACAGCGCAGTCTAGTGGCAACAATAGGAAACACAATTATTCCATATAAATTGACGTAAGGGATCGTTAACTTGAACACGATCGATTTCGAATATAAAACTTGTTTTATTTTAGTAACAACACAACACAACGCCATCTATGATATTAAATCTGTAACTATTGTAGTTGTCAATCATATCTCTTTCTTTCTTCTCTCTCTTTCTACAATAAAACAAGAAAGAGACATATATTAATAAGAGCTGTCAATTTAAGTTGATCTAAAATGTTCATACAAGTATAGTTGTCATTTCTGAACGTATTGATTAAAAACACTGCGAAGTTCAAGGGAAAAACTAATTTGACATCTCTAACTAAGTCCTTGTCTGCCGCCGTCCTTTTCTTCAGCTGCCTGGTAATAAGAGATGTCAAATGCCTAATTTTAATTTAGTTTGTGAACAAGGGAATCGGCACCAATGTCACACAAATGAAAAAAAAACACATTTTTTTTTAATAATGTAAATGTTTTTTTATTCATTTGTTCGTTTGAATTGGTAGAATTGCTATTATATAAAGTTATTTTTTTACAAACTTCCACAATAGGTTACAATGTTATGAACTAACAACAACAATTTTATAGATATCATAAAACCTAAAATATATATGCTATAATAGGTACTCGGCAGCAGTGTAGCTTATCAGTTAAATAATTTTGTATTCTTTGACCCAAGAATAAACCAGCCTTCGGGTCACGTAAAGAGTCGACCAGCCGCTTGGCGATGTCACGAAAAACCATATGGGCACTCGGACCCCATTGCCCTAGAGTTTCCACCCCAAACGGCTCAAATATATAGCTTCCAAGAAGGCTTTCGGCACCTGCAGCAGCCACCCCAGCACAGCACGTTGTGCTGTAATATTGGCTAAATATACGTACCTACTAGAACATTTCCCGGATTTATTTTTCGGATTCTTACGAATCTTTTTGTATATTAAAAAAACCGGACAAGTGCGAATCGGACTCGCCCACCGAGGGTTCCGTACATATTTGTAAGTACATATCCATACTTCTATACTAATCCATACCTACTATCCATACTTTAATCTACTTAATATTTTAAATGCGTTTTTGCGACATAAACGGCCGTATCTCTTTTTCACGTTAACAGAGGGTTGTTATTTTAACAGCATCAAGAAACCGTAGACTTGAGTATATTTTTTTGATTTCAATTCGATACCTCCACTTGTTCCCGAGATAAAAAGTCTTGACAGATAGACAGACAGACAGACGGACAACAAAGTGATCCTATAAGGGTTCCGTTTTTTTCCTTTCCGTACCTCAGTACGGAACCCTAAAAACAGCCTATATCACTCAGGGATAACGTAACTACCAATTGGTGAAAGATTTTTTGAAATCGGATGAATTGTTTCAGATTTATTTAGGGGGTCACTAAATACAAACAAATTGCATCTCTTTATAATATTGGTACTATTTGTGTAGATAAGCTTATTGCGAGGGCTTGCCAGGTAAGTTTTAAACATAATGATAAACAATACAAAAAATACCACCATTTCTACCTTTATCAAAATTAAAGCCGTTCCGTAGTTTAATCTACCAATGTTCAACACGTAATTAAATGAAGACTACACCAGACCGCTATCGCGTGACATAGGTAGGTACTCGTATGGCATTCCGTGATGCACAAATGTTGAAATAATTAGCCTGTATTGCCAACTATTGGAATAACTAATAGTTTGGGGATGATTATGTCGAATAGTTAATGTTTCTGATTAATTATTTGAGTATTAATTTATTAATATTGATAGTTGATATTTTTCGTAAGTAATGGACTATGATCCCAAAATCGAAAGACTTACATCATTTCAGAATAGCTGTTTTGATAAAAGATAAAGAAGATGAAACATATTTTACTAGTAAAAACATGAGTGTACACAGGTTTATGGAGTAAGATGTTTGGATATAAAGGTATGTAGCTGTAGGTAGCTGGTTTCAACACTGGGATATTTTTCATACTGGGTACAAAAGTGACCTTACTCACTTAAGTTCATCTTGTGATCACTTGATGGCTACTTTGTATATATGTTTTATAGGAAACTGTTATAGACTTAAGTAAAAAACGTATTCTTGACTACGTCTTCCTCTAACTCATCATAATTTTTATGCCTTCGTCCCATGTCACTTGGGGTCGGCGCAACATGTCTTCTTTCTCCGTCAACTGTTATGCTTTCACTGACTACCTTTTCGTTCATATCATTCATCACACAAGCTATCATTTTTTTCAATTACCTTCCTCTTCCTCCATCCGCACTAATATGCATAACTCTTTTGGTTACATGCGATTTCATACCTTCTCTTCACATGCCCATACCAAGACAAACAATTCATTTATAACTTTTCTACCACTGATACCACTTTCAAACTTCCTCTTATATATTCATTTCTCACCTTATCTATTCTGGTCACTCCGTACATCCATCTCAACATTCTCATCTCCGCTACGTGCAATCTTTTTTCATCCATCTTCTTCACGGCCCAACATTCCGATTCATACAGTTATTTTCGCTTGTAGACTTCCCACGATACGGACTTGTGTCATATTGTCAAATGGTTAGCCAAGATAAATTGACGAACGTTTGGTGATATTGGTATCTTGAACTGTAAAGGACATTATGCCAGGTGTATAGATACCAATATCTAAGTTCAAACCGACAAAGGGGACACGCGGACGTCTATATCGGTATGTGCTTTCAAACGGAATACTATTGTAGATGGTATGGACCAATTAATCGGAGATTCGTGCCCTCAGGCTGATCAGACAAACGTGTCCTCTCGCCTGGTAGCTTGCAAATGACTGGGTAAATGACCACCTTCGGTACTCACTTTGTATGTTATCTATTTAGGTATATCGTACAATCCTACTCCTTGCTACTCATCTTACTAGGTAAAAATAATAGTTTAAAAAAACTAAAAACACGCTTTTTATAGATAACCAAACTAAAAAATAGAAAATAAATTTTAATAAATTATTTTATTTAAAAAAAAGCGTGGGGTGCTTTTTAAGATATTATCAAAATGATAATCACTCTACTCATATCTGTCAATAAAATATTTATAACTATTGACACCATGCACCCCACGCTTTTTTTTTAAATAAAATAATTTATTAAAATTTATTTCTGTTTTTTAGTTTGGTTTTTTATAAAAAGCGTGTTTTTAGTTTTTTTAAACTATTATTTATTTTTTACTTTTTAGTTTGGTTATATATCTATAAATATTATGTACTATTTATTCTACCAGGGGCGCTTGTGCAGTACCATCCTAGTATATAATAGCTGTTTTTTCGGCAACTAATTTTGAAAGACTTGTTTTTTTTTTTTGTTTTTTTTTTTTATATTTTTATCAAATTAGTGTATTGTCATCGGTCCTCGATAAATCTACAAAGTTTGAACGAAATCTGGCCGTTTAAAGTGGGTCAAAATCGCGCCCAAAGAAGTCGGTTACAAACAAACATACAAACATACAGGTGAAGCTAATAAAAAGCTGGTAAAAATAAAGATCCTGTAACAATAGAAAAGAGATTTAAAATAAATTTATCCATATTAATATTACAAGTGTGAAAGGAATTTAGTCTGTATGTTACGTTTTCGCGACGAAACGGAAGAACCGATTTTTAAAAAAGGTATGAAGATAGCTTGAACCATGGGTAAGGATATACTTTTGAATCCGCGACTTTGTCTGCATCCGCGATAACCGACATTCACGCGGACGAAGTCGCGGGCAAAAGCTAGTAATTAAATAAATACATTCTGGGAAAGGTTATGGACTACTTTTGAATCTGCGACTTCGTCTGCATCCGCAATAACCGACATTCACACGGATGATGTCGCGAGCAAAAGCTTTACCTACTATTCCACCACCACCACCATGCCGCCATGTTCTTTTCCGCTACCTTCAACAATTATCGTCATATTTCAGCTAATTTAGCACCGCATTAAGTCCGCCTTTGTACCTTTGTGCATGAAGTGTAAATAAATAAATCTTAACAAATACACTTAAACCCTTAAACCCTCATGAATCACTCTGTCTATTGATGAAAACCGCATGAAATTCCGTTCAGTAGTTTCTGAGTTTATCACGAACAGTCAGACAGCCCGGGGCACTTTGTTTTATAATCATTTATTTATTATTGAACATCTCCCTTACAACTACCTTTACAGGTATTCACCCAATGCGATAGCGTGGTCTAAATATTAATTAAAAACTAAACTAAAAAGTAACAAGAACAATATTATCAATCCTAAATTACATAAACACTAAACACAATAACAATCGTAACACAATCAAACATCTAACCTACCCTTATCTTAATTATAGCATAAAATATAGTGATCATGTAGTGATGTTTTTTTCGGATTGGCATCTCGCAGGTCAACCTAGGAGGTTGTCGGCTGCTTAACCGGACTTTCCTGTGGTGCCTTAAAAATTATTATTTTTAGGGCCTCCAGCCAGGGCAAAATAGCTTACAAACTAAGCGACTACACGCTAAGGGCACCCCCTGTGGGATACGAGCCTCGGCTTAGGGTGTCACTGGGAGAGGACAGCAAAGGGACAGGCTGGATCGGATTTCCATTATTTAGGGACGAATTTAAAACTACAGGCTCAGCGGCACGGGCTGGCACGAGCAAGGGTCGGGGAGGGGACGTACGGGGTCGTCGCGGCGGGCCTCGGCGGCGAGGACGGAATGACGGCGGTCTGTGTCTGTGTTTCTTAACTGTACTGGTGGCCTTATTGCTCTCCTGGAGCAGAGTAATAGCATCGTCAGGGTCGGTCAGAATCTGCCGTCAGATGCAAAGAGTACAATATATATACAGAGGCCAGATGTGCGTCCTCCCTTAAACTTGATACTGTTTTCGAGATAGAATTACAGGATAACATGAAAAAAAGAAGAGTGGTCCGTTGAAAAAAAAACCGAACAATTTTGAAAACGACAACAACGTGTATGATTTTTATGCTGATTTAGATAAATTAATATTTATTTCAATTATTTTGATATTTTATCCTGTACTTTTGTAATCGATAATGTCCGATTTTTTTATTATTTTCAACATTGCAGCATTTCACTATATCTATTGCAGCTTGTATTGAGTTGCGGTGTATTTTCGGGTTCGAAAACTAAATACGAAACGATTTTGCTAAATGATTAAGGTATGTACAGTCACGACCATAAATATGTATACAGATTGCAAAATTCAAAAGCAATTTTCTCGTGAATAACTACTTCAACTTTTAGATAAAACCAATTTTATAGTAGTTTGGCATCAAAAATACCCTATTCGTAACCCCATAACATTTCAATCAATAGTTTAGGAGAAAATCAGTTTTGAATGACACCAACTGTTTACATATATTTGCTCATGACTGTATAGCCGCTAAATCAGTTACTTATCACATAATCAACTATCGTTTACTCCACAATATACAGCAAAAACAAAAAAATACGCTTCGTCCCATCCTTAATAAGCACAGAGGAACACAGATAATATTACAGAGAGGACCATCTGTCAAAGTGACAGTTGTCACGTGATCAAAATTAATACAAGGGTCCTATTAAGTGAATTAGTATACAGAGGTGCAATTATCAAATTAAAAATGTATTTCTGTAAAGAGGTTGTTGATGAATTTTAAATTGTCCCCTGTTTGTATGATTGTTTCATGTAATTTGTTTAATTGTATGATTTTTATCGTGCTTTCATTGTATTTATGAGATAAGTTATGAGTTTGTTGATTATGAGTCGTTTATGTCATGTTAATTTGTAGCGAGTTCTCACTATTGCCTTCACTGTTAATTAATAAATATTAAGAACGTTTTAATCTTTGTAATTTTATGTCACATATTTGGAAGTCGTTCAAGGAAAAAAAGAAAAAAAAAGGAGGTTCTCGTGTAGGTAACTAGTATCTACACTAATAATAATGGAAAGTTTGTGAAAATGTTGGTTACAGAATCCCGCATACAGTTGAATGGATTTTGGTTAACATATTATCCTTTCAGCCGCAAGAAGTCCACTGCTGGACATAGGCCTCCCCCAAAGGGGGGGTTTTGCCATAATCGCCACGCTTGGCAGGCGGATTGGCGATCGCAGTATGGTTGTTACAAAGGCACAGAGAACGCTGCTGCCCATTCTCTGGTGAGTCCCTTAGTCGCCTCTTATGACACCCACGGGAAGATATGGGATGGTGCTATTCTTCACGTCCGACACCATATTAGTGTTTATGAAATGTGAGCGAATCCGCAAATCATATAAGTTCACAATTAATACCTCCTTATAGACGTGATGGCCCAGTGGTGGTATTTGCCTCTCAGTATTGTGGACTCGATACCAGGCAAGTACAAATATGACTTTTGCAATTAATATGTCATTTCTAAGTATATCTTGGATTTCACTGACAACTGTGAAGGAAAACATCGAGAGGAAACCTGGACCTTTAAGGGTCTAAGCACACCGCGTTTTTTAAACGCGCCGTCGACGCGCGTTTTAGGAATGACCTTCGTTAATTTATTAAAATAATATAGATATATCTACTTAATAATAATATTAACAGTAGTGAGACAATAATAGACTGTTGTTATTGTTTTTAAGTAGGTATATCTCTATTAATTTAACAAATTAATGAAGCTCATTCCTGAAACGCGTGTCGACGGCGCGTTTACAAATGCGGCCAAGTGCGAGTCGAACTCGCCCATGAAGGGTTCCGACGATTTATGACGTTATGACATATTAAAATAAAAGCTACTTACTAGATCTCGTTCAAACCAATTTTCGGTGGAAGTTTACTTGGTAATGTACATCATATATTTTTTTTAGTTTTATCATTCTCTTATTTTAGAAGTTACAGGGGGGGGGGGGGGGCACATTTTACCACTTTGGAAATGTCTCTTGCGCAAACTATTCAGGTTTAAAAAATGATATAGAAACCACAATATAATTTTTGAAGACCTATCCATAGATACCCCATACGGGTATGGGGTTTGATGAAAAAAAAAGTCAGTGTCACTTCTAAGTATGGGGAACCCCCAAGATTTATTGTCTTTTTTATTTTTGTGTGAAAATCTTAATGCGGTTCACAGAATGCATCTACTTACCAAGTTTCAACAGTATAGTCCTTATAGTTTCGGAAAAAAGTGGCTGTGACATACGGACGGACAGACAGACAGACAGACAGACATGACGAATCCATAAGGGTTTCCTTTTTTTGCCATTTGGCTTCGGAACCCTAAAAACGTGATGTGCTTAGGCCCCAATACTGAGCAGTCGTGGTGATAAATGTCAATTCTGTGTATTACGATAACAGGCATTTCTTTGTTCTTCTGTGGGACATTAATAGGCTAGTATTATTATTCCTACTTATTAACATCTATAACAATATTGGATAGCTAGTATAACCACTTACACCCACTGTCCCACGTAGAACAAACGCAATTAGACAGCTAAGGGTGTAAACAGAGTGATATTATCGACTCAGTGTTGACTGAGTAAATACTACGTGATCTTTGTTCGTGTGTAAAGGACTTTAGTGGGATAATATTTTTTCAGGATAGAACCTTATTGGATGTTCATATAGATTTGGTTCATGTTATAGAAAGAGAAAGCAGCTATGAATTATCCATTCTGCCATACTTACTACATATTAGGAGCTTACTTACTAATATTATAAATGCGAAATTAACTCTGTCTGTAACATTTTCACGACGAAATGGCAGAACCGATTTTGATTAAATTTGTTATGAAAATAGCTTGAACCCTAGAAAAGGATAGACTAATTTAAATTCGCGACTTCATCTGCATCAACGATAACCGACATTTACGCGGACGAAGTCGCGGGTAAAAGCTAGTAAAGTAAATATATTACAGCAAGGCGGAGTGCATACTTAAGTAAAACAAAAAAATAAGAACGTGTAATAAGGTTTTGAAGTAAATCGATATTTAAATTGATGAGAAAAACTGATGATGAAAAAATCGGATTATGCAGTTTGGTGTTGTAGCTGCATATATATCATCTACATCCAACATTTAATTACAACACACGATAATTAAAGGATCAAAGGTTCGTTACACTTTTCAATTCTTTCAAAAATGATTACGACGTAGGTCTGTCGTAGGTCTGTCAAGAAGACACAATAATTCTAAACCAGTTAATTTTACATGTATTACGCTCATAGAAAATATTATACGTTACCTTTTATTTTCATTAGCCTTACATAAGATTTTTCAGGCAATGATTAAAAAAAAATTAACTGGTTTAGAATTATTGTGTCTTCTTGACAGAACAAAATCAAAGAATGTTTCATATTAAATACTTGGCTATTCTACATCAAATCTTTTTAACGATAACAAAGACAATATTCCCCGCTTACAATCTATTAAAGGGACACATATCAAAGTAGCAACTAATAGGACAGATGTTTCGACGTTTCGTGAACGAAAATTAATCCCGAATACAGTTGTGGAAAGAACACTAATCCCTCTCGAACAATCACTTGTCACCAGAAACCACTCATGCGCAATGCGACGAAATCACAATTTGTATGTGAGAGATTTAACAGCGCTTTTGGCGCTTGAAGTAAAATAAATTTTGTTTTATTTTAATTCACAAATAAGAAAAATGCTCTTACATGTTGGTTTTCTTTAAAGAACACATTTCTTTAAATAACTGCAGTTTTTAGTACATCCTACTTTTTTAAAGTTGTTTCATCAATTGGTTCTATATTTTGCCGGCGCACATACACCATCCTCTTTCAGTTCACAGTTTCAGTGTCTAAATTATATTATAAGGAATTAATTTTATCCAAGTTATCTAAGTACCCTTTTGCCAGAAGAACAGTGTTCGAAGATTAGCTCAGTCATAGAGATAAAATAAAAAATCTAAACATAAAAAATTAAAGCGATGAAAGCGCTTCATTTTCCATCTAGCCAGTGTTGCAAGCTAATACAAAATAGAACAGCAATAAACGATTTTTTCGCTCCAAAACATTTTGACAAAAGGTGTCAGATTGACACTTCACATTAGTGGCAAGTGTAAAAATTGTGGACAAGTGAAATGGGGTGGATTTCATTTTACGGTTTTATAATTTGCTATAGAGATGATTATGGTTTCAAACTTTATTGAAAAAAAAAAGATGAAATGTGGATTGCGTGTGGTAAAATCATTTCAATAGAAAGTTTGTCTACCCAAGTTTATTTGGCATATACTTTGGCAACTAAGATACGTACCAATCTCTATCTTGCGCTTGTAGTTTGATATGTGCGACAGTGACAAGATTAATATAACCTAGGCTTATCCAAAGTACGTGTTACGTAACGCTTATTAATCTCAGCGTTAGTTTAAATCAAAGTCAAATCCTTTTTATGGATTATGCCAGTAAAAGGCATTTTTAAACTTCATTTACCTACAAGAAAAACAAGTTAGTCACCACTTGCAAATGTTAGTCTCGTATAGAAAATAATAGGTAAGAAACTCTAAAATTACTCTGTAACTAAATGTAAGATAAAAGATACACAGTCATGATTGCGATGCCTTAAAGTCGATGAAATGATCTTAAGAGCGCGTATTCGATTCGTGACGAAAACTTCATGTTTTTGCGTTTTGCCCAGAGCAATATCGTAATTATGTGAGTAGATTATTTAAAGACAATTTACAGTTTTGAAATATTAAGTCTTGATTTAGACAGCTACAGAGTAAAAGTATAATTTTTAATTATGGTTTTGTAGAGCGACGAAATTCTTTTATATCGTTTTACGAAAATAGACGTCAGAGTTAACTTTCAGGACGAATACAACCATTACAATATGCCAAAATATTTTGTTTTATGCATTTTTCCAACAGTATATTACAGTCATAAAGACAACTACAGAGTCAACATTACGAAAATATTACTATTATGTATTTAAAAACAATGTTGAAAAAGTAGAAAATCGGTTCACTTTGTCAATTTTTTTTCACCAGTATTTCAACAAAAACGTTACTGATATATTTATTTAATGAAAGTAAATGTTATGCTTAATATACAGAATATTTTTAAGTCCGTTATACGAGCTCATTTATTTTAGACAATTATTTTAAAAAGCACTGTAAAACATCGCGCGCTTACGTTTGCCGATCAATTTCAATGATTCGTGCTTATTTCGTGCATATTTTTTTTTCTGATGCACACAAACAGACCATTGTATTGTACTAGTGTATGTCAATGCTGCTACGCCGTTCTAGCAATCGTTTAGATTTTGAGTTGCGCTAAATCGAAAACGCGCCCTTAAATTTTATTGTTATCACGAGAATAAAGAAATCGTTACGGTCTCAATTATAGAAGTTGCATCCAAGTAACCTTCACAAATCTTAACTCTCACAAATAGAAAAGGTATTCTAGCCAGAATAAAGAAAAGTCCGTCCAATATAGTGCGTTATTCTATGCATCAAAGAAAACAAATGAATTTAATGTGGCCGAGAGGAAAAACCAAACGTTTCTAACATATCTAATGACAAATATAATCCGATTAACGATAAAGACATCACTTTAAAATAAATAGTATGTATCATTTAAAAATTTTACGACCCGTTTCCTATGAATCAATTCTGACTTTAGACCAATTAAATGGAGTATTTGTATGATGTGTAAGGTAAAAGAGAACAGCGATTTTGTCATCGAATCGTCTTATCAGCCTATTGCCGTCAACAGCTGCTGAACGTAGGCCTTGGAATAGATATAATTAATTTTCAAAACAAGCTGTTGTAAATAATTTTGATTATACTATTGGTTCATAAATATTGGAGAAAACCTCCAACATTTAATCAAAGGTTTACATGCTCAGATTATAAAACAAAAGGCAGAGAGACCGCGTGGAACACTGAGAGTGAAGCCAAAAAAGCAATATAAATTCAAAAGGGAATACCTAGAGTCTCATGATTGTATTCGCTTTTGAATTTATATTTTTATTTGCTTTTTTTAGCGATGTAGCGTTGCGTGCTATACTGACTCGTGTCAGTACAGCACGAAGTTGTAGGATATCTTCAACGTGCTTTTGAATTTGTATTTGCTTTTTTGGCTTCACTCTGAGTGCTCCGCGCGGTCTATCTGCTTTTTGTTTCATAATCTGAGTTTACATGATTCAAACTAGCGACCCGACCCAGCTTCGCATGGGCCTATAGCCTTCCTCGATAAATGGACTATCCAACACAAAAATATTTTTTCAATTCGAACCAGTAGATCCTGAGATTAGCGCGTTCAACCAAACAAACACACACACACACATATTATTATTATTATTATTAAACAAACAAACTCTTCAGCTTTATAATATTAGTATAGATAGTTCTATACTAATATTACCTTTGGAAAATTGACACTGTGATTAGACCCAATATACGAAACAATACGGAAAACAGTTAAAACTAGCCAGAGCCTCTACAGTACATACGCCGCTGATTTCTAATAACACACGCCCATCTTAGTAGACGACCGCATCACCAAGTTAACTGGAAGCGATCTCGCAACCAGGGTTATGAGTCAACTGGGCGATGTATGCCGTAAAGCTTTATAAACATAGACTAGTTACACTGCAAACAGACTGGACACACAGTTTATAGTAAATAACTTTTTCCCGCAACTTGATTGACGTGAATTTTTTTACGGAATAATATTCTTTTTTGACAAAATGTAACCTATGATATCACTTAGGGATAATATAGCCTCCTATTCACTCAGACACTTCAGCCGAAAGACGTCCACTGCTGGACATAGGACTCCCCCAAAAGAGGGGGTTTTGCCATAATCGCCACGCTTGGCAGGCGGGTTGGCGATCGCAATGTGGTTGTTACAAAGGCACAGAAAACGCTGCGGCCCATTCTCTGGTTAGTCTCTTAGTCGCCTCTTACGACACCCACGGAAGGATATGGGATGGTGCTATTCTTTACGTCCGACGCCATACGGACGAGCCTATTAGCTATTAGTGAACCAACCAGAATGTCTCTTGTTAGTTTGGTGCCAGCATTTAAAGGCAATTAAAAAAAAACACTCCTTGCCCAGTTGCTATCTTAATCCGAAAGATTTTGGCGGAAATAAACAATTAATTGCATTATTTGTTTAAAAAGTTTGCTTGCTCCACTACGTACATTTGTAAATAACATAAACTGTCAAATTAAAAGGCATTCAATTGAATTGTGTGTTACGCAATTAGGCAGCCGTTCTAATTCCTTTTTTTTCGTCTATTCTAGCTATTGTTACTGGAGTTTCGGACCTACAATACCATCTTCGTCCCACCTGCCCACTCTTTGCCCAATTGCGAACGAACTTATAATTGAATTTCTGTTAACTGCACCCCACTGACTGCAGAGTCTTGCTCATAACTTGATCGCATACAAATCCTTTGTCCTGCAACATTGTATTAGATTATTTCAATCGTTTTATCCTCCATTACGTGTTATGTTGGCATGCTTATAAGATTCACTGCGTTCTTACTAGCAATGTATGAGTATTTAATGAGAATCGTGAGTTGTGCGGTTTGGGAATGTCGTATTGAATCACTTTAATGGGTTGACATGATGCAGTAAAATTGATTCCGTGTAAATATCACTGTTTAAATGTGTCATCGTTTTTTTAGTAAGCATTTTTTTTGTCAAAATAATCATTTCTATATAACTATCGGATTTTTAGTTATTGTGTAACGAAATAGCATCCATTTGTCTCGGATGAGTGAGAAGACCGAAACACTATCAAAAATAGAAAGAGATCACAGCAGTCCTATTGTTGCTATTCGTGAAGTGAGCTTACGGCTGTCAACTCCTAGCATGTTTGAGGAGGGCAGCTCACCTCAAGCTCATTTGACCTAAATTCGTCAAACGGATTTTTTTACAGAATATATTGGCAAGGCCTGTATTTGGAAACATTTTTGTACAGCTCATATGAACGCAATTTGATAATTCTTATTTCGTACTTAGGTAGTACTATACCAGTGTGCACATTACAATATCGTTACATTTTCAGCCTTATTTATTTTTTACACGTAACTACCAGTGAGGACAGCCAAGCAATGTTTAAATAGTTTTCATTCATTTATTGATAATAAATACACTAAAATGTCACAGAAATAGAGTTGAGGATCGCATAATTGTGTGCAAAATAATTAAAGTCGTTAAAAATTATATCTCGCACACAATTTTCGTCTTTATTAGTTACGAGTATGGATTCATTATCAATTAATACTCTAAATCTACTCAAGTATATTACTGAGCTGACGAATAAGGGCCGGCGCTCACTGCCGGCATGGCACGGCACGGAATGGCACGGCGTGCTTCGGCAGCCCGAAGGACGCTTAGGCATGCCGCGTCACGTCGTGGCGTCCCGCAGCATGCTCAGCCACTTCTCCCTAGCCCCCGCACCCCACTCAGACTGCGCGCATTTGCCAAAGACACCGCCGCACCTATTTCAAACCTTAATTCAATTAGTTTAGCTGTCATAATCCTATGACCTAAGTGACTTGTGAGACGCGGCGGCCTGCCACGGCACGTTGCGGCATACCACAGCACGTCGTGGCGTGCCGCAGGGCGCCGCGGTATGCCAAGACGTGCCGCGGTATGGTTGTATCGAAATAAAGCAATATTAGTTCTAAACTCGATGAAGTAAGATTCAAAATAACTTGATTAGTAATAGAATCCTTTGCCATGACACGCCGTGCCGTGCCGGCAGTGAGCGCCGTCCCTAAGCTGACAGAACGATCCAAGTCAACGTACTATCGAAAGGAAAAGCTTTCAACAAAAACAAAGCCAAACCACAAAAGCCTTATTGATAAAAAGAAAATTCCGATCGCGAACTTTAGTAATAAATCACAGAGTTAAAGTATATGAATCATACGGATTATCTCAATAAAAATAATGGCGTAACGTTTTGAGAATACAAAGAAATAAATAAACGTACCTATCTCTTATCGGCCCCTACGGCCACTGGTTCTTTGTTTTATACGGGAAACCGTTTTTTATGGTTTGGTGGTGATACGAAAAGTTGTTGGTATTGTAATTTTTTTAAAGAATTTCTGTGGTGGCATGAAAAGACATTGAAAATTTTGATTAAGAAAATTTTAAAATATTGGCGCACTGAGGTCCCAAAATTTCTGCTATGCTAATAATATATGAAGGAGGCGTCATCATAGCAGACATTTTTAGAATAGATATTTTACATACTATTGATAAGTACCAAGTAAAGGGCTAGCATTTCCTCATGGACACCCAGACTGTCCCATAATTGAAACAGTCTGGACAGTGCCGGACTCTTACCAGCTAAAACCACATTCCTGCCTAAGCGTGAGCCCCTGATACTGCTATTGCAGGAATCTCTTTACGCTGTGGTCGCTTTGCGCTGTTCGGCCTCGATCATAAGCTCATGAGTGGCCAGTTTCTTCCTTTGGAGATTCGCCTAGAGTATCTTGTGTGGCACTTGACTCTGTGGGACCACTTTAGTAGTAGGCGACGGACGCACGTGTCAGCCTATCCCATTTTACCCGAACAGGACACTCGGGGCTAAAGGCGTTGTCGTCGGACCTCTCCATCTTCGCTTTGAGACAGTTGTGGCATTTCGGGGTACTCGCCTCTAGCCACTGGGCACACTCTGGACGAAGGTGTGGACCCCCGCAATGACTGCATAGGTTGGCATGCCATGCCCATACCCTGGACACCTCGGGCACGCACCAGTGGCGACTGGTCGTCGACGAAGATGGTATAGAGGTCGATTCGCGCTTTTTCCTTTTCGAGCATAAGGCTAGCATTGAAGCAAGTATACCTTTGTAACGACATAATTTCTTGAGCTATCTTCAGTATTCCCGCTATGCCAAAATGACAGGTCTAGCGATTCTAGGATCTCAGTCTATTATAATTATCAGCGGTGTCATCGAACTTTTCTAAGTGTTCTCATTCTTTGGAGAATTAAGTAGGTAATCATTGACCCATTGAATGCCAACTACGCAATATTACGTAGCTGTAATAATGGTAGATGCCGACTACGTATTATTACGTAGGTCTTCCCTATAGATTAGGTAAGCAACGACGTACTTACCACCGCATCCTTCTATTTTTCTAACTACAAAGTATTACGTAGGTACTGTGATTTGACGGTTTACTTCGTCATTCAAACTATTATGATTATGATTTTTATTCAAATATCTTAATATCTTTTTTCTACTCATGTCTCATCGTCATAAGAGACAGAATCGTATTCTTGAAAATAAACCAGTGCAGGGTGAACAAGGTTCAGTTTTCAACGTGGTAATAATTTTGGTTTAGTATTTGAACAAGCAGATAACAATCTAATATTTTAATTAAATTTGAATCACTTTATAATAGGAACACAATAATAATCTAGTCACACCGCAACAGAACCACAACACGTTCATCAACATAATCCCACACAACAGCACTCCATATTTGCGTGCATGTTGTACACGACCGCAAAGCTGACGGGAATGATTTATGTTGAACAGTGATAGCTCAGTTATTGATGGCAACTAAATACTATGTGAATTTGTAGGCAGTTTGTAGTTAGTGTGTTAATTGATGTAAACCTATGGTTCCTAACCTGGGGGTAATTACCCCTGCGTGGATAAAACTGGTATTCTGTGGGGGGTAATAAGCATATGTATGACAACGATTAGACAATAACACCGAATCTAGCTCGCCAGTGCATTTCATGCCCTAGCTGTGGACATCATTAACTGTTTATCTATATATTATGTACTATATTCATTGGTAATTGGTAAGAGGGGGGGGGGGATAAAACAGTTCCCCTAGCTAAGTCATTGGCGTGACAAGATCGAAAAGTTTAGGAACCACTGATGTAGACTTATCGAAACATTTGTTTTGGTGTAAGTACACAAAAAACATATCACAACACAAAAAATACAAACCAAATAAGGTTTAGACATAGTGGTGTGCATCTTAAAGTTGCACTAAATGGGAGTCCAGCTCAGCATGTGTCAGGCAAGTATACCTGACGCTGATATTCTGCTGAATCCCTGCAGTGACATGCAGACGTCGAGCAGATGAGATGGATTGATTTTGACAGGTGTTGTGGCAAACTTTTATGCGCGGACTAAAGTTCTTTAAGTATACCCGCAATTACAATGTCTAAAACTGTTGTTACAATTAGCCCTATGTTACAATTAATATTTGTACACTAGAGTAAGAAAAACACGGAAAGCACATAAAGCCATTGATCCCCACTGTCATTCGTAGATCTTTGGCAGTAGTTATGGGTAGTCAGAAACCAGAAAGTCTGACAACAAGTCTTACCAAGGGCTATCGTGATACCCAGTTACTAGGTTGTGGAGGTCAGATAGGCAGTCGCTCCATTTAAAACACTGGTATTCAGCTGCATCAGGTTAGACTGGAAGCCGGTTCTAACTTATTTGGGAAAAGGCTAGATAGATGATGACACTAGAGTAAGTTGATTTTTTTATATTTGTTATATTTCATTTCAGCAAGAATGTGTTAATTTTAAGATATGTAGTATTTTTTTGTATAATTAAAACCTATTATTAATAATAATAATATAATATTATTATTTGTCAAGTTTTTTATTCACTCACGTTCTTGCGAAAAAATGATTATTTTCTAAGGTTTCTCAGCTTTACACTAAAAAGGAAAACCAAATCTATCAGCTTCTTTTTTAAATAAAAAAAGTGTTTGTATTAAAAAAATAAACATGATAATTTTAATTTTCCTTTTTAGTGTAAAGCTAATTATTCCTATCCATTCACCCGGGTCAATCGCATGTCACTATAGTAATCTATAAACTACACAATAAACTGCTATGAAATAAAGTCACTAACAATGCTTGTCTAATGCATATAACTAATCGAGTATAAGGTAATCCAAAACAAAAACAAATCCTCCCAAGACAGTCAAATGACACCCTGGTATCCCACGTTCCACAAAAATCTTCACTACACACCGAAGAATGTATCTTGACAGTGCTACCAACAAAAGGTATTTCAATTAGAGACATTAGTCCCGTCACTAGACACTAGAGATGGACACAGCAATTTAATTAAAACGGTAAATATTACCGAATTGTGTTGGCGTTTAGATTGGCAATGGATATTAAGTCTTTTTGGAAGGGTACATAATTCTTCGTGAAAGAAGTACGAGATATTGCACCAAACAATTTATTCCTTTTTATTTTTGATGTTCTTTGAGCTAGCTGATTCCACCGTTTGAACATGATAATTTGATTACTATTTATCAGTGTTGTAAATATTTCATCATGAATTAATCATAAAGATGTTTCTTGTATTTTGCCAAAGTAAGTAAAGTCCAATTTCAACAAAATAGTTCAACCCTACTTAATATAACCTCGGTTTTTTTTAAATATCTGACTGCATTTTTTTCAATTTCCTTAACCTATCTATCGAATAGTAAACTTTATACTGATAGACATTAAAGATAAATTACACTGAATTGTATGCATGTGCAAACAATGACGAGTACGGAAAAATATACCTAGCGCCGTTGTACATCGGTCCCGCAGTGCAGTTACATGAATCACACTGACCTATTTCCCTTATTTGAATCTTATTGCACTAAAGGAGTAAAACGAAATTGCTAAAACACACGACAGATTACTTTTTTTTAAATTATCCTTTATAAATTGTAACGACTTAATTTAATTTAAATGATTATTTCACTTAATAATAATAATAGCCTTTATTCAGACACAGAAAATATTTCCAAAAAAACAATCTTTAGTTCACGACTCTGCTGAGTCGATGACATCGACAACTCCATCTGTTTGCCCAACTTTGGCAAAGGCCTCTTCCATTTCTTTTCACTCTACTCGGTTTAGAGCACTCTATGTCTATAGTTTTCCTGCTATCGCCTTTATCTCGTCTTCCCACCTTCGAATCTTTCTGCCTCGTTTCCTTTTCCTATTTCTAGGGTACCAAGGCACTATGCTTCTGTTCCACTTTTCGATGCCTCTTATTGTATGTCCCTTCCATTGCCATTTAAGTTTCCGTATTATAGTTATAACATTTTGTATTTTAGTGCGTTTTTTTTATTTCACTTAGGTAACTATTAAATAAATAAAATAATACCAGCCTATTATTCTCCCACTGTAGAACAAAGGCCTCTTCTTATATAGAGAAAGCACGAGCATTGATCACCAGTATGTTTTATTCCTGGTAGGTCATCTGGGTTAGTCACACTAAATAATACAACAAGCAATTTTATTTCAAAATGATAAATCACCCCTGTCTCGAACCCATTATGAAAATACCTATACAATTACAAACCTATAAACACTAATATAAGTAAATATATACCCCGTTAATAGAAGTAAATTATACGAACTCAATCGCACGGTAATACTTAAATAAAAAAAGTTAAACAACACATGCGCGGTAACCACAGCGTGCCTTCGGTGACTCATCGCAACACTAGCCGTTTAGTGAAGCGACACGCTAAATTAATTATTCATAGATGTTTATTCAGTTTATGTTTTCTTGGGAAATGTATTTGATTTTTTTTTGTTTTTTGTTCGTGTAAAAAGTTAATTCAGACAATTAAAAAAACATATAATTATGTATTTTAGATACTTGTTTACGCAAAAGCGTGTTCAGAATATGTCATGAGATTTTTATTTATTTTCTTTATTACAATTTTTAACAGTCGCTCATTAGAAGTTAATAATTTATTTAACTATTTTTGATCATGTTTTCTAATCACTATTTGAGTTGAAAGGAAATAAAAAGCAAGCATACCATTCTTAACATCAACCGTGTCACACAAGGGCTCCATTTTCTACGTCAGTATTTATCCAACTAAACCCGGGAGAATTTGTAAATACAACTTTACCGTCTTTAAATAACGCTCATTTTCTAATAAAACAGTTTTTATTCAGCTGCTCGCTCTCTATATTTTTACATAAAAAATTGAAATCCTAACTACCTACCACTGTCATAACGTAATTGAATAATTATTGCAAATTATAGGAACAAAGTGATGGCATATTTGAATACAAAAATGTCGTATTTTCTCTAATTATATGTTTTCTTTAGAAGGGGTAACAAATTAATTCGACGGTATTACTACTGTTTTACAGCAAATAGACCGATTATGCAATTATTTTTTACTTAGAAATGGTATTGTACCTACGAAGTTATAAAAAACTGTTTATAAATGATAAGTAATTTGTGATTTAAGCACAATAATTAACTGTTTTATTAATACCTATATTAAAAATAATATACTAAATCCAATAATATGGTCAAATTGTAGTTCCTTCTAACTTTAAGAATTATTGTATATATTGTGTATTATATTGTATATTATTGTATACGTATAACAAGAACAAACAAAATTTAATTCCAAACAACTTAAATCAAATGTCAAAAAGTCTGCTAAACCAATTCTTCAAAACTCACAAGGACACCCACAACTTTATCAAATGCCCCATCGACCAATAAAGTTTTAATAAATAATTCATAATATCGATGTGATTCTGAGGTGCACATCACTAGCAGTAAAGGGTGACCGGCGGCGTGTCGCCGCGGTAACGAGGGCGTTACTAGCCAGGGCTGGCAGTTTTACTAATTATTTAATGTTGAAATAAAAAAAAATAAGAAAATAATAATTCATTTATTTCAGTACTTGATTCCTTATAAGTAGGTACAAAACAAAACGGGGTAAAGCGAGGACGGTGTTTAATACATTTTAATTGTTTGTTTTTTAAAACAAACTCGCACGACAGAAATAACTATTTATTAGTTATAAATCTATTTGTCGTGAGTACGCTGTTTTATTACATATATATATGTGAAACTAGCTTTTGCCCGCCACTTCGTCCGCTTGAACGTCGGTTATCGTGGATGCAGACGTACTCGCAGATTAAAAAGCCTATCTCCATCCCCAGGGTTCAAGCTATTTTCATACCAGATTTCGTGAAAGCGTAACAGACAGAGTTACTTTCGCATTTATGATATTAGTATAGATCGTATGGATTAGTATAGATGGATGTATTAAAATATTTGTAGATGCCTTCTTTTTTATATGTTGCATTTTATAATGTTGCAGAAGGTAGCATAAAGTTTTATGTAACCTATAATGCAAACGACAAATTTTACAAGACGTTTTTATCGTAGCGTATTCTCCATAGATCTATTTAGAAGCATAAAATAATATTCATCATCATCATCATTTCAGCCGAAAGTCGTCCACTGGTGGGCCTGCCCCAAAGGAGGGGGGGATTACGCCATAATCGCCACGCTTGGCAGGCGGGTTGGCAATCGCAGTATGGTTGTTACAAAGGCACAGAGAACGCTGCTGCCCATTCTCTGGTGAGTCCCTTAGTCGCCTCTTACGACACCCACGGGAAGACATGGGAAAATAATATTATAGCATAATATTTCTGTCAATCCAATTTCGACTACATTTCTCTATGAAAATGTAACAAGAACTTACATAATTTAAGACACTATACAAATTAATCTTTCTTAAATTTTACAAGGTAACTTTTTCTTAAATAAATAAATTGATATTATAATATTAATATGATGTAAAAGAAAGACAACCGACTTTAAAACATAACTTTAATTTTGGAAGTCGGTGGCTTTATTTAAACAAACTTTATTAATGTCACTTGAACCCCGCGACAGCCCTACAAAGGGGGGAGGGGTGGCAGAAATATGCGACTTACTAGGGGAGCTATTGTCCAAGAGAAGGTAATATATCAACGTTGAATATCAATGATGTACATCTATCGCGTCCGTGGGCTCTTTATTTGGCATAATTCAGTTATTGTAGCCATTTCTTTACTTGATCACGTGATTATGAAGATCAATGGATGTATGTCAAGTTGTGAATGACAGTAAATAGAGATGTTTGGTAAAATATATCGCCTCGATTTGTTGTTGTTTATTTTAGGAAGTTTGTTGTAAATCAGAGTGGGTTTAGCCTGTGAGTTTAGAGGTTAAGGATCTCTAAGAGCGTTCATGGAATTTCGTGCTCCTAGATACCTACTGTATTTAACTAGCTTCAACTTTCTGACTGACTAATGCCTCGACAATCCAAAAGTGCCTTTAAACGGTCTGTTTTAAATAAATTGCTTTGAGTTTGCTTCGCCACCACTCAAAATAGGCACTACCTATTGATCAGATACATTTAAAAATGGAACAGTATTTTCATGAAATGATCTGCCTAATATTTTATCGGGAATTTATAAGAATATGGAGACATTCTTCAAAAAAGTAAAAAAAAACAACAAGCATTTACATTTTTAGGTGAATGTAATCTATTTTTTAATTTTCTTTACATTTTTTTAGACTCATTAAAGTAAATTAAAAAATAGCATGTAGTTATACCTAAATTCCTACTAGTTAAGAGTACATTATTTTATTGTAGCAAACCATACCATATTAATGTAGCGGTACTTGAGCCTTGAATGATTTTTAGTGAACGTATACTTACAGTTTCTTCTTCAAAAATTAGTTTTGTTGGAAAAAAGATATTAAACACTGGGATTTTCAGTCTCAATAGTGTAAATATGCAATACCTATTGCCTAGAATATTGATTACCTATTTTTACACATCACATGCATATTGTTGTGTTTGTATGGTCTTACATACAAATCTACACCACTACTTGAAATTACAGCAACATTTCTGTAATATTTTAGTTCTACAATTTTAACAAAAAAATCTGTTAAATTTCACAATTATCCGTTACAAACTAAACAACATTTTAATTAAAATTAGTTATCTCAGACACCTGTGTTTAATCTTCACATATAAATAATACTGTTTTTGACTAAAATCACCTTTTTTATTGGATAGGTCAGGGGTGATCAGATATATTTTAATCACGAGATGCCAAAGTTCAAAATGGGGAAGGCAATTACAAAGGGGTTCTAAATAATTATTTAAAACCCGTAATTGATGTGGCTTTGTGAAAGATTTTGAAGACAATGGAAATGTGTTATATAATTTTACTGATGTTTAGGATGTAGCTGATATAGTTATGTGTGGTTACGAACTAATTCATAATTTTGATGGAAATGCACTTATATTAGATAAGCGACACAATTGTATTAAATAATACACTTTATATGAATTCCTCATTCATTGAAAATATGTTTTATAGAGATTGCATTTTATTAAATGGAAACGAACTATAAATTATATTTATTTTGTTCGTTAAAATTACACCTTCTCATGGTATTTCTTTTTCAACCATTTGGTTTGTAACTAATCTAGATTTATGTTATATCATCGTTTTATTTCGTGCCTACCAGTACGATAATTAAGTTATTGTAAATACAAAAGCTAATAATAGAAAAATAGTTTATTGTCACTAAAATTACAGGAGTCACAAAGATTACAAGAACATGAATATTATTATAATGTATATTTGCACTAAAGGGACTAGATTCTGATTTCATAACTAAGCCAACAAAAAACCCAGTAGGACTGAGAGAGATAAGTGATCATTCACACAAACATTCAAATAATATTAACACAAATAAAGCAACGATTTATTGTAATCATATAGAAAATCACCATGAATGACTTAAAAAAAAACCAACTGAACAAATTTCCAAAATTATAACGAACAAACTATTACACATTATCACAATGAAAACTACACTAATAGTTCAACATCAAACAATGCAAAAATATTTATTGCCATTTTGGTTGCACCCATTTGTTAACAGTAGTAAGTTGTCTAGTCTTGAATAAAGGACTGTCTGTAACTGACCCCATTTCTTTGAAAGGGTTGAAATGAACATGTGTAATCTGCTTTATTTATGGTCAATTATGTCCTGCATACGGACTCTCTGAATTATGTTGGGATATTAGAGCCATTACTATTTACAATGAGCGGTAGTTGTGAATTTAGTTGTCTTGTCGAGTCTTGTTCTAATGGAGACGAATTGAGTTTAAATTTATTTTTTTGAAGATATGTCACAGAAGTCATGTATTTTTCTTAAAATGTAATTGAAACTATTGCTGACTATAGCTATATTGGGTCAAACACATTTAACTATTTCTAACCACTGTAGCTCTTGAAAGCCAAAATCAACAATGGCGATGACCAGAAAGGCAATGGAGCTTGACGAGTCTGGAGAAATGATTCAAATGTCTTAGATTCCGCAATGGAAGTAATCAAAATAGAACAGCGGAAGAGTAAGAAAAAATATAGTTACTGTTTCCCTCTAAATCAAGCAGAGTACAGAACGAACATAAAGGCACATTTACAAATAGGTGAAAGTCCAGTTGCCAAGCACCGTAGATTATTATAGAACATTTAGTTAATGGGTGTAAAATGTGAGCTGTTACACTTGATTCCAATAATAGGTATACTATCACTTCTCTTCGCTGTGGTTTCCCTCTTGGCAGAGCAGTCGTGGTCACGTTGAGACGTCCACTTTGGTGGTAAAAGTATACTATAGCTATGCATATGCTATGGCTGTAGTATATGAATAGAAACAAAAGCAACATTACTTGATGAGTTTCTAAATTACAAAATTATCAACATCATCATAATTATGTCCAGTTCAAGTTTACAGTTAAACAATCTCTGTACTCTTATTACATGACCAAAAATTAAATCAAAACTATTTCAATTAAAAAAAATATTTAGTAATAATCGTTCTTGTTACTAAGTTATTGTGCTTTACAATGTATGAGATTAGACAACACAACTTTTAGTCCAACAATAGACTATCGACTCAACATCTTCCCCAAAGAACATTACATTGCAATAACTCAGTAAAAATTTGTCCCACTAACTCAACAACATTGTCAAAAAATAAAGGTGCTACCAAAAAGAGACCATGTCGCATTTTATAGGACTAGTCTGGTGTCATAAATTCTATAGTTTATGACCTAGAATTAATGCACCGACCTCATTACTGGGTATTCTTACATTCTGTTCCTCAGAAGGGTGTTTGTATGGGTCAAGAAAGAGTTATGGTGTGAATAGCATGGGGGAAGTTGAAGGGGATTACTTTTTGTTCAATGGGATTAAGATTTCAGGTACCGGTTAAAGGGTTTAAGAATTGTATTAATTTTGCATAATGCATGTGCGTTTCTAATTCAGTATCTGAAAAATGTTGTCTTCTTTCTTCTGCTATAACATATATTATGATATGCAACTACTATTACTACTGCTATACTACAAGAACAATATAACTGCAACATCACAACATCTTAGGTGCCGAGGACGGCCCAGAAAGAGGTGACAAAAAAACTTGGATGTGTGCTGCGAGCAACGGCGGGCGCGGAAAACGAGTGCCTGTCTACTTGAGACAAAAAATTTGGACAAACATACGCACGTACGTCCATAATATAAATGTGTGACATTACACATAAAGTATCCAAGCGAACATTTCACACAATAAAGATTTTATCAAAAGCAACACATCAACAGAACCGGTTTCAGAAAATAACAAAACACAACTATCTATTGAAGAGATCACGCTTATTACCTTGTTTAATAAACATTGCAACACTGTTGATTATAGTCCAAAACCTGTTTCAGCTCCTTACAAAGTAAAACCCCAAAACAAGTGACAAATGTGCAAAAAATCAAAACTAACAATGACAGACAACCAGAAGTACATTTTAATATCCATGATATAATAGCCCTTGAATCAGTTACATTTTTAATGGACAATAAATATCTTATACCTATTATGGTACTCGATGAGAAAGTTATTAATTTGGACAAATTTTTAATATGTAACAACTTTGATGATTAGTTTTATGGTTGTGAGAAATTTTGCTGTATAATTTTTAGCTTCTTGATGAGCCAGTTTGATTTTATGAGGAACCTGATGGGTCTTTGGTTTGTGGGATTTTTGTTATTATAGTTGTAATGATTTTAGTAGAACTTGTATTTGTAGTATTGAAAGTAAAGCTATAAAATTATCACTTGTTATTTTTATATGAACTACGATTAGCACAAATTCTTGTTTTTCTACTTAGTTATTAAAAAATACAATGCATTTGACAAATTGTTGTTACCTTGTGAAACTTGATTTCAAATATTCTTTTCGTTTATTTCACAAGACGTTACTAATTATTTTCGATAGAAAATTATTATTTTTATTATCATACCTCTACGATCAAGTTGTTAAAATGAATATAGAGATATGTGTACTACTTAAATAAAAAGCTTTTATAAATATTTGCAAATGTTACATAGGAAGCAAAAAATAGGTCACCTTTTGATTTCAACAAAGGAGATCCGTTTTGCGCATTTGATATCATATTACACGTTCCACCAAACATTAAACGACATTTTAACACAGAAGAACAATGATCTCACATCATTAACACTGAAATGGTCAAATAATGACCATGAATAAATGATATGCTTAGATAAGGGTCCCTTACAAAAGGACCCCTAAGGCGTCCCACAAGGAGATTACTTTGGACCACTATTATTTTAATGATATGTGACGAAACTATATCACAATATGGCTGTAGATTGATGTGTTATATTGTGATACTGTCTAATGATTGTCATTTGGATTTCAAAGGAACAGACATTCTGTTTTTTTTTTTGAGGAATGAGGTCTCGAAGGGATGCGTTTATAGGTCATTTATAATATATATGGAATATTAATGTTGATAAATTGCGTTTAAGTACATAATATCAAGATTAAAGGGACAATAATTATTTCAAACCAAATAAAATGTCTTCAAATAGAAGTAAGTAAAAGTAGCAACAATACTCGTATGCCAACAAAATGTTAAAATTTTAACACACAGACATGAATTATCTGGTTTTACAAGTATTTGTTAACAGACTAAAGTCTAAACTATTATTATAATGAGAAAAAATTGATCTTTTTTTAAATGTTTTTTTGCAATGAAGTAAATTCTCAACCGATTTTAATAATTCTTTCACTAATAGTAAGTAACGTTAAGCCCGTCACATACGTAGCTATAATAAATATTATAGCTAGCCACCACACCACACACGGTAGCTATAATATATTTTCGCCCTTATTACGTCTGCGATCGTTGTTTATTTCACATTTTTGAAATTTATATTAATATGCCTTGCTATATCTGTCCACATATTTTGGTGACGTAGTAAAAATATATAATATTATAGCTGATCGTAATATGCCTTGATTATAGCTACGTCTGACGTATATTAATATATATTATAGCTACGTCTGTGACGGGCTTAATCCTTGAGTTCTATAGAATATATTTTACAATAAAAAAATTAGGGCAAAGTGAAAAATACTAATCCCATTATAGCTGATAGTAATTTATTTATAAAAAAGCGTATGCGTACACTTGAACCTGACAATATGTCAGCTATAGAAATGAAACTGACATGACATGTTGTCTTAAATAGATCAAAAGCAGATCATGACAATCAAATTCAAGATGACTCACAATCACGATAATTTTAATCCCTTGCTCCATGACCCTATAGAACGCACATATTTTAGAGCAACGACAAAAGACGAATGCCACCAGTTCACAGGTCATAATGTATTCAAAATATGCATTGTGTGTGGTACCTTTTCAAAGGTATTTAAACAATGATTTTGAAGGACCTTTTTATGAGGACAAAAAATATTGGTCCCTTTTCAATGGAGAAGTGATGGACAATAATTTTGAAACGGATCATTAAGCTGATAAGATCAGTGGTGTAATTAAGTTTTTTGGTAAGATTTGTGTTGAGATTATTTTCACATGTGAATTTGGTACAGTTGTCGTACGATCTTTTGAAGTGATTCATACCGGCTTTAATAAAACAATTAGTTTGAATTTAGATCTAACAAAAATATTAATAAATAAATCTTCTACATTTCGAATAGAAGTACTAGTACCAAAAATTACCAATTAAAACTGGATCCAATGATATTCTATATCATTGACTGGATCATAATATTTCTTCACAACTTGAATTATCTTTTTGCTAATTACTTATTGGTTTAATTACTCCGTTCTAAGTGCGGCTGCTGAGTCTAGGGTCCTGGGTTCGATCCCCATATCAGTAAAAGTGTTATTGCCCAGAGTTTAGATGTGAGCGGTGTGACACCCCTGTGTCTCGGAAAGCATGTAAAGCCGTTGACTCTACGCCTAGTCTTTCTCCTGTGTGTAATATCCTGCTTATTTAATTAGGCTGACAGAAATTCGTTTGGAAGGATATAATAATTTCTACAAATTATTACTAGCATTTACGAAGATTACCACCAACAAAAAATATTCCGAACATTTCCCACTACTTTAAGAAGTACGAGTTTCATCCACAATACAAGTTTTTCCCTCAGTATTTTCTTAGCCGTAATTCCGTTGGTCAGCTAAGCGAGCCGGACAATGGGACCCACTATCTGCTGTATATGCGCCGCATTCACGTACATTACGACAGTTCTTATGTCCACTATTTGTTTCATCCCCATACGTACGGTGCAATAAGGTGCCTTGAAAAGAATATTATTTATGGGTAGTGGATGAGTAGGGATGAGACGAGACTTTCTCGTCTCAGTACTGTTAGAGTACTGCAAGCAAATTTTTTGTAAGTGGTCTTTTTTACCTAATTATAGCACTAAATTTACCTTAATATCAAAGATAAGTATTAGTTTTCTTTTTATATGCACTTAATTCTATGGCAAATAAATAATTTTGATTTCTCCTTTTATTAGAGTGAAATATTTTATTGAAAGATTAGTTAGGTACTGCATACATTGATAAATTTTAATCGGGAGGATGAACTTTTTCAGGGTCTGAAACAGAGTATTATAAATATAATAAATAACTAGCTTTTGCCCGCGACTACGTCCGAGTGAATGTCGGTTGTCGCTGATTAAAAAATAGCCTTTGTCCTTCCACAAGATTTAAGTTGTTTTCATGCCGAGTTTCATCAAAATCGGTTCAGACGTTTTGTCGTGAAAACGTAACAGATAGAGCTGCTTTCGAATTTATAATATTAGTTTGGATATATGTAGTTTACAAAAATGGAGGTTGGTAGAGCTAAATGAAAATCACGTTCATTTTATTTTCTAAATCTGTAACATTGCTGAACACATTACCAACATGATTTTTATTATCTTAATCATAACTAAGTTTTTCAGTTTCATTAAAAAATTAATAATTCTTTCTTTTCTACTTCCACAGAAATCACCCACATCGTGTCACATCACTAAAGGAAAAAGGTAATATTAAGCTCGGAGTAAAAATTCTACGTTCTGTGTACAAGATGTCAACATAAATTGTGTCTTGTAAAAGCTTGCTAATGGCGTACGATTGTGTGGTTTCGATATTAAAGAATTCTCCCAAGATTTCGAAGGAAATATTAGGAAACATAAATAAAAATGTACGTTCGAAATTGTGTCTGTGAATCATGTTTTTCTTGGCTGTAAAAAAAAATAATAATAATAATATGTGGGGACATTTTCACACACGGCCATCTGACCCCAAACTAGGGAGACCCTGTACTATGGGTGTCAGACAGCTGATATACATACACAAATACATTTTTTTTTTGTAAATACATACATATATAGATAAACAACACCCAGACACAAGGCAAACACAAGTGCTCATCACACAAATGTTTTACCCTGGGCGGGAATCGAACCCGCAACACGCTGCGCAGCAGTCGATCGCTCAGCCACTGCGCCAACCGTGTCATCAAAAAAAAATTCAGTGTGTACTTATGTACGCGCGTGAGAAGTTATACTTCTTCGAGTCACAAAATAGCAACGAAGGCAGTAAGTAGTTCAGCATGTACGTCAGAGATGGCGTTGTTTACAATTACACCCGTGAGAATTTTGTGTGACGGTGTGCGCGCGCATCGTAAAATTTCACTCTCATCATTTTTTCATAACGCGCCTAAAGAAGTATAACTTCAAAAAAAAAATGAATAAGTGGTACTATGTAAAAGAACGTATGTACTGTAGAGCCTATGGCGGCTTAACAGAACCAATCGTACGCTTTACGTGCGCCGATGTGTAAGGAGTCGAAAGGATTGTTATAATCAAAAGAGGAAAACCGTAATCATCATCATCTGCCAAGCCTTTAGAATAGAATAGAATAGAATATAATAGAATAGAATAGTTTATTTGTTTGTTAAACATAGGTATATATATAAAAAAGATCTTAAACATTTAAATAGTGCGCTATGCTTTGCCAATAATGACATACAACTATTATTATTTTCTTGCATTACATAACATATCTATACAATTATAATTAGCTAAGGTAGTACGAAGTGTTTTAAATTATTACCATTAACACCAAAACTATTAGACATTCTATTAATTATTACTATAAGGACAATATTACATTATTATAAGCATTATTACATTAAGATTATTATTATATTTAGATAAACATGTTTACATGCCTTTTTCCCAACTATGTTGGGGTCGGCTTCTAGACTAATTGAATGCAGCTGAATACCAGTGTTTTACATGGAGCGACTGCCTATCGGACCTCCACAACCCAGTTACTGGGTAACACATTGCCTACCGTAAAGGAAAACCGCAGTAATGACTTGTATTAAGAAGCAGACGTAATACCTCTCCAAGAGCTGACAGCAAACATCTGCCTCACTGTCGCCTCTTACGACACCCACGGGAAGATATGGGATGGTGCTATTCTTTACGTCCGACATCATACGGACGGTACGGTCATCATGTCAACCTTTAGACGAACACTGTTGTACAGTCGAACAAGCTAATTGGTTTACAAGGAAAAATATTCATGTCTCTACTATACTCACAATATTTTATTTTATTATTTTTTTTTAACTCGAGCACGTAGGTATCCCTGGTACTTACGAACTAAAGATAAAAAAAAGAAATAAAAAAATTGTTAGTGTGGTAGAAATATGAATATGTTTGCCTGTTAACCAAATAGCTTGTAATAGCCTGGCCGCGATGCATGTTGGTGATCGCAGTAGGCGTTATGGTACTCAAAGACTGGGACCGTGGCGTCTCCTGTCATCCGGCTTCTCGGAGGTCGGGCATGGAGGATGGTTTGAGGTAGGGGTTCTGATTGGCCCATGTTGACTGGACGTCCACATTAAGCCCGGTGTTGATATTGATCCCACAAAGGAGTCTGGGGAATGCAGGTTATGGTAATCAAAAGAACGCTGCTGCCCATCCTCTGGTTAATATCTCTCTATCGCCTTCTACGACTCCCACGGGTGGTAATTGGGTGGTGCTATTAGCGGCCGACACCACACGGCTAGCACGGGTCCATATTGGCTCAACTAAAGTTCTTTACCCGAAATTGTACTCTCTAAGGATTTGTAATCCGAATGATCACTCTTCCTAAAATTTTTCATCCTAAAGTTTTTATTCATACTATTTGTAGTGCTACCGGCGATGTTCATAACACTCATGTTTCCGAAAATTGTTATTAATAATATCATTAATGTGAATATATTTAAACTCCTACTGTTTATTACCATAACGCTTCTGTCCCTAAACATAATTACCATAATATTTTCCCTCATACTCGGAAAGAAACATTTACCAAGTGTAAAAAAAAATATATGTGGGTAGAAGATTATATTTATAGTTTTAATTTGAGGGTATGATTATTATTTGGGGGTATGCTTTACATAACGAACTGAGTTGTGTCTATTGCTAAGATCAAACCTACAGCGCGTGCGTGCAAGCAAGCATGCAGCAGGCAAGCAAGCATGCAGCATACAAGCAAGCACGCAGCATACAAGCAAGCATGCAGCGCGCAAGCAACCATGCAGCATGCAAGCAAGCAAGCATGCAGCGTGCAAGCAAGCATGCAGCGTGCAAGCAAGCATGCAGCTTGCAAGCAAGCATGCAGCGTGCAAATAAGCATGCATCATGCAAGCAAGCATGCAACATGCAAGCGAGCATGCAACATGCAGCAGGCATGATTTCTGTCACGGCTCCGGCGTTGCGGGGCTCCGGCGGTCCCACGCGAGCTTATCGTCGCAGATGGTATTCACGCTCACCACCGCAGCTTCGGCTTGCTGGCCGGCTTCGCCGGCCAGCCTCAGCCGCGGCGGCGGGCGTTAAAACCACCTGCTCCTCAGCTCGCGGGCCGCCTCGCCCCTCCGCGCCTCCGCGGATTTAAATTACACTCTAGGGCTAGGGCAGACAAGACTACGTGGAGTCGGTTTCGCAGCGATTCGTTTCTGTCATTAACTTTTGTAGCACAACATTTTCACTTTTTAAGACAATATTTTAGTTATTGTCTATTTATATATATTTTCGTTGAAATAAATTCCATGGAAAAATACACTGAACAAACAATATTCGTTAAAAAATAATTCTACTGTTTGATAAGTTTGTTAAACAAAAAAATGTGAATAAAAATTCATTGAATTGTGTTTCTGTGAAATATGTTTCATTGAAGTAAATAGTCTTTGAAACAATAATAGTCGAAATAAAATTACAAGAACCAAATATGATATGAAACATTTTCTGAAAAACAAAATCCTATAAAATTTCTGTCTGCGGAACAAGGGGACACCGTTATACATGTTATGTGAAAATAAAGTTACGCAAAATTAATGTATATAGTACTGATTATTATGAATAAAAAGAAATCTAAACAAAAAAGATATGACTTTGAATAATAGTGTAAAAGATGGTTATGTTGAGAAAATATAGGAAAACAAATAAAAGTATAATAGATGTTTATTGCTACTAACATTATGAAGTTGAATGCTTCGGATTATGAACATTAGAGACAGAGTAGTTAGGAATTGTGATTGTTAGGATGAAAAATGTTAGGAAGAACATTTTCGGATTTCCAATTATCGGAGTTAAAAATTTAGGTGAACTTTGGCGCACCCGGCTAGCACAGGCACATGAGACAAAATAATTACAGAATTACACCTTGAAACTGTAATACAGCAATGCTGCTATTTCTCCCAACACATAAATATTCTTGAAATTAAAACCGAAATTGAAAATTTTAATTACACTCCCTGGTCAGAAAACAGAGTTTTACTGCCACTCATTCACACTTAAACCCATAAAACAGAAGTAATCAGATAACCAACAATTCGCTACGAAGCTCTGATTAAAACTAGCGGCGCTGTAATAAAATCTGTCCACGTCACAGTTAATATGTGAAACCGCACATTTCGGGACATTCCCACAACAATGTTGGCGTACATTGACGGGGAAAAATTAAATTAAACTGACAAAGAGATGTAATGGAATATTATGTAGGTACTATAAAGGTTGTATGCGTATGCAACCTAGTCAAAAGCATTTGAATAAATGTTTGATCTACAGAATTTATCGTAGAAGTAGTTTGAAATTAGAACGTTATGCTTATTTTATTAACCGACTTCAAAAAGGAGGAGGTTATCAATTCGAACGTTTATATATATATATTTTTATGTATGTTCAAGTATAACTCTGTCATATATAGACGGATTTGCCAAATTCTTCTTTTGTTCGAAAGGGGCTTATTCCGAAATGGTCCCATATAAATTTAATCAAAATTGATACAGCCATTTTTAAGAAAATCAACAAATTCCCGAAAAAAATACTTAGACGACGTTTTAGTTTCTTCAATCTTTGGAGGACTTACAATCTCTTTTAAGTATGTCGCCATTTCTTAATGGATTTGGATGTTAAGGCAACACTAAAAAGCGAAAAATAAAAAGTTTTTTCAAAAAAAATAATACCGCCTTCAAAAACTAAAAAGTGATAAATAACTTTAGCACAGAACACACATTACTTTAGTTTCGGAAGTCGGTGGCGGTGGCATTGTGTTTGTTATTTTGTTTTTATATATATATATATTATTTTTTTTAAATAACTTTTTATTTTTCGTTTTTTATATCAAGGCGATTGTTTGACAGGCACTCGTGGTTTCCATCTTTAGTTTATACACACCGTCTGACCACTCATACTCCATAACGCACTTAAGCGACGCAGGGCAAAGGGGAACACCCAAATATTCCGAAATATTTTATTCCGAATTTCGATATTCCGATTTTCAAAAGCCCGAATTTCATAATACCTAAAAATTATAATCTCTATTATTTAAAATCACGAAAGTTATTTTACCGAATGTCGTAAATCCGATTTATTTGTTTTCCGATTTTCATATGTTCGAAGAATCAAATGCTCGATGAGTTCTCGGTCCGAAAAACGAAATTTCGAATTTCAATATTCCGAATAAACTGTTAAAATTAGGATTCTGATTCAATTCAGCTACGCATATATATTCAAAATGGTGTCCCCTTGTTTCGCAGACAGAAATTTCATAGAATTTCGTTTCCCAGAAAATGTTTCATATAATATTTGGTTCTTGTATTTTTATTTCGACTATTATTGTTTCAAAGACTATTTACTTGAATGAAACATATTTCACAGAAACACAATTCAAAGAATTTTTAATCAAATTTTTTTGTTTAACTAACTTATCAAACAGTAGAATTACTTTTTAACAAATATTGTTTATTCGGTGTATTTTTCTATGGAATTTATTTCAACAAAAATATATAGGTATAAAAAGAAAGACAATAACAAAAATAATCTTAAAAAGTCAATATGTTGTGCTACAAAAGTTAATGACAGAAATGAATTGCTGTGAAACCACGTAGTCTTGTCTGCCCTACCCCTAGAGTGTAATTTAAATTCGCGTAGGCGCGGAGGGGCGAGGCGGCCAGCGAGCTGAGGAGCAGGTGGTTTTAACGCCCGCCGCCGCGGCTGAGGCTGGCCGGCGAAGCCGGCCAGTAAGCCGAAGCTGCGGTGGTGAGCGTGAATACCATCTGCGACGATAAGCTCGCGTGGTACCGCCGGAGCCCCGCAACGCCGTTGCCGTGACAGAAACCATGCCTGCTGCATGTTGCATGTTCGCTTGCATGCTCGCTTGCATGATGCATGCTTGCTTGCTTGCATGCTGCATGCTTGCTTGCACGATAAACGATTGCACGATAACGATAAAGATAATCGGAATTTTAATAATCGGAATTTTAATAATCGGAATTCGTATTTTTGATGTTCGGAATTTTCATTATGTCGGACTTTTTGTTATTCGATCTTTTGAAACTCGGTATTTTGAGAATAGTAATTATAAACGTTCGGAATTTTGAAATTTTAGTATTATAAAATTAGGATGAATGATAAATCGGAGTTGCCATATTAGGAATTTTGAACTATTCGGAATTATTAAAATCGGTATTTTGAAATTCGTATTTCTGACTTTCGGAATAAAGCTTTTCGTATTTATGTAGTGTACCCAGGGCAAAGACTTCTACTCATACAGAGAAGGCACGAACATTGATCACCACGTGCGCTCAAGGCAGATTGGCGGTTTCAAACTTATATTAAGGCGCTAGGCGGATTAAGGCACAAGCGACTTTTGCAGATTTTAAACTGACAATCACGTCAAAATGTGTAGTGTGAATGATTTGAAAAAAATATATGTTAAACTAGAACATTCTCTTAATCATTTAGTATGTGAATATTTTTGATTAAGTTCATATTAAATAGTTTAATTAAACCGTGAAGTTGTGTCTGATGCAGACGAAACATTGATAATCACACAAAATCTAACAGGAATATTTAAACGAAACTTTTACTATCTTACAGATAATTTTATTATCTATCTTTTAATATACGCTTTTTTTAAGTTAAAGAATAAGTACTATCTTTTATTTAATTTTTTCGACTAAACTTTAAGATTTTTGGACGCAGCGCATACGATTCTTTGGTCGCTCAAGGTCGCCGGTCGCCGGTCAAGTACAAGTCTAGGTTTCCCCACGATGTTTTCCTTTACAGATGTCAGTGATGACCAAGATAAACTTGGAAAGTACATATGTATTTGAAAAAGTCACATTCGTATTTGACTAAATGGACGTAACCAATTTCACGAGACACTATGTAAAAAGAAAAAAGTCGATACAAAAGCTGCGAAGCACACCAGACAACGTAAAACAGAAAGCGTCACTGACCTACGACAAGCCGTCGGGGTTTTCAGTTCGTTGAGTTCAAGAAACTAGATGACGTCAGAAGGCTTAGCGATACTATAGAAGCTATAGTTGAAGAAACTAGAGTGGCTAGACCTAGATCAATTTATGAGGGGCTGAAATATTGAATATATAAATAAAGGTATTTGAAGTAAAATATATTCGTAGATGGATGCTATTCAACCTAGTTTCGTAACGAATAATAAAAAAAAGGAAATACAAACTAAAACAAGAAAGCATCAAAATATTCCTCAACATCGCCGTCATCTGGGAATGCGCTAAAGAGACTGGCGACATTGCCACGTTGGATGGCAATGGTTAACTTCTGACCGGGTAAAACCAGCTCTTGGATCACGGGAAGTGTCACCTAACCTTTTGGACATATCCTTAAAAAGAAGATGAGCACTCGGACCCCACGACCCGAGGGTTTCAACCCCAAAAGCTTGAAAATAAAGTAATCACGAAGGATACTATACTTTTGCCGTTTGAGGTTTTCTGCAGCCGCAGCAGCAGCACCAGCACGGCATACTAAATTAAGATGATGTTTGTCAATTATATATTCCTCTATATATTCTCAATAATTCAGCCATGCTTAGTTGACGTAGATTTGAAAACCAAGGATTAAGTTCTTCAGACAAAAGAGGAACCATACAATACAGGACAATAATAAAAACAAAAATCACTAGGCGACAATAAAAACTTCTTGTATGGCGCATCCGATATTTACACGTCCAATGACGTGTATGCAATAAACTGTAAATACAGATCGTAAAGAAAATGTTAACAAGTTCAATGGCTTGACAAGAAAGACGTGAAAACTTGTGTATGGTTTTCAAAAATATCTATTACTAGTTTCGCCCGCGACATCGTCTGCATAGACTCAGAATTAAGCCAAATTCCTAAATACGGTAACATAAAATTGGAATGAATATTATATTACGTGTTTAGCTAAATCAATATTTCTATTTGTATGTTAAATTTTAGTTATTTCCTTTCAGCCATTTAAGAGCGAAAAATTAAGTACATTTAATTGATCATTGCACAATTCATTAATATTCATTAATATGTGGGGACATTTCACACACGGCCATCTGACCCCAAACTAGGAAGACCCTGTACTATGGGTGTCAGAGAGCTGATATACATACACAAATACATTTTAAATACATACATATATAGATAAACAACACCCAGACACAAGGCAAACACAGGTGCTCATCACACAAATGTTTACCCTGGGCGGGAATCGAACCCGCAACACGCTGCGCAGCAGTCAATCGCTCAACCACTGCGCCAACCGCGTCGTGCATTGACAAACAAAACAATTTTTTTTTTAAGAAACTTTATACCTACTTACTTTAATAATATGGCATAATATGGTACAGATATGATTCCTGAACTATACGTGAATACGATGTTCCTTGTCTAAAAACCGCTATATTTGAGTATGTAGCGGTTAGGAAAAGACAGCATACATAGTGTTCACATATTTACAAATATTTAAACTGTAGACGACCACTCCTAATATTTCAACAAACAATGATATAATAGTATGTGAGCCAGTGCAATCTATAAGTACAAAAAAAAGTAGACAATTTAGGAACTAAAAATGCCAAAAGAAACACATTTCTTATACAGACTCTGTTTGTACACGGTTAAGAGAATGTCCAATTCTCTGCGTAAAAATAAATCTGGCCAATGATCTCAGTATTTACGTAAATCCATAAAACGCGTAACTGACCTACGCCAACTAATCCGTTCTTGCAATACACTCAACTTTTAACAGTGTAAGTAATAAAAGACTGCTGTTTGACTTATGTCGTTAATCCATTGTGCAGTTATGTGCAGTGGCGAAAAAGCAGACAACATTGTGACTACAAAATAGTACAGTTAGTACTATTGGCTTAATTAACGTGTTAGGTAAGTGATAAACTAGTGAGTTCAATTCGGAATATGGACAAATGTATTTTATCATTAGTTGATGCAAGGGCAGTACTACGAATGAATATAATACGAATTTTAAATTGTTTATTATGATTATATTTTTATCTAAACCTCTTTTAACGTACACGACTTGTTACATTGTTCTCACATTGTACCCTAGATTCAATATGAATGATGTAACCGAAATTTGTAACATATTACTGATTTTAAAAGAGTGTTGTTCATGGAGTTTCTTGCTCGTTCTTCTCCATAGAAACCTACTGTTTGGAACGAGCAACTAGCTTCAACTTTCTGACTTTCTGACAATTCAAAAGTACCTGTAAATGGTTTATTTGAAATAAATGATTTTGAGTTTGAGTTTGAATGAGAGGCTCCTAAGTTCGACGCGAAGAATAAAAATGTTAGGTAGTAAAACTTTATACATAGTAAAGTAATTAGAAACTCATTACCAGATTCTCATGGTTGAGTGGACTAAATTCCGTGTATTTCTTTTGTCCCCCTGATTTCTTGCCTTTTGGGAGGGCAACTTGGTCGAAATTCATATTACTTATACCCTGTTCACAATAAGATTAGACATAAACACAAACCTTTTTTACAGTCCCTTCAACCGATTTTGACTTCTATTCCGTAGGCTTAAGGATGACATTAGAGGTAAAAAAGTGGTTAAAGTAACAACTGTTTACTGCAGTTGCCATTTGTCATGCTACCAACGCAATATAAGTCAAAATCGGTTGAACGGACTGTAAAAAAGGTTTATGTAAATGTCTAATCTTATTGTGAACAGGGTATAGGTACAGTCAACAGCAAAAGTAGATGATGAAAATCAGAAATTCAATACTAATTTACTAACACTAATTTATGTCATTTATTACTAGTTTATTTATTAAAAGTATGTGATTGTTACACACATACTTTTGAATCACTTCGACGCCACACAGTTCTGACGCGAACTCTCTTCATTAGTATTGAATTTCTGATTTTGATCATCTACTTTTGCTGTTGACTGTACTCCATCCCATGAGGCACGATGGACCAACGATTTAAATAAGATGGCTGGTAGCGGCTGGATGCGGGCTGCCCTAGACCGGGTTGGTTGGCGATCTCTGGGGGAGGTCTACGTTCAGCAGTGGACGTCAATAGGCTGATATCTGACATGAAGATGATGATTCTATCCCGTTGTCCTTCCAAATCTTCTGCCTAGCCTTTTCCCAAATACTATGGGGTCGGCTTTCAGTCTAACCAGATGCAGTTGAATACCAGTGTTTGACATAATATGTCAAACACTGGTATTCAACTGCAGCGACCGTTCTCCCCACAAATAATTTGAGTATTCATTTCACTCTAGAACCTATAGTAAGAGGAAAAATAATATGTTTACAGAACCTGGATTTAATATCCAAGGTAATAAAGGAGAGATGGAAAATATTTTCATTACCCACGTAGGACATGACAGTATCTGTTAGAATAAGTTGAAACGACGTGGACGCGACGGCTAAACACTGTCGCAGGAAGTTTTTATTAAATAATAATGCTCTGCTAACTATGTAGTTAGTTTGTGGCGAGGGAGCTACACAAGCTGCCTCCCGTTACCTTCGACCACGTCGACGTAACGAGCCTTCTGAAGGATATTGAGTTTCTAAAGGCTAGACTCGCGGATGTGCAAGCGAAGTTAGACGCATCCCAGAATTCCGTCGCCGATTTGCGCAAGGAAGTTACGGAATTGCGCAATAGTGTGGCGGTAACTGGGTCACCTGTAGATGCGTCATTCGAAAATGCGCGTTGCGGAGCCGGCCTCGATATTCCGTCGTCGAAATCCGCGTCAGCAGTTTCGTCGCCTGCGCGTCCGTCGTTTGCGGAGCTAGCAAAACGTCCTGCCTGCGCGCCCCTCAGCCCCGCGCCCGTCTCCGCGGCTCCTCCACGCAGCGCCACCCGAGCCCCGAGCCCCGTCTCGCTGCCAGTGTCTGCAGCCCCGGTGAAACCTCTGCAGGGGGGTTCCGCTAACGTCACTGCGAGCGCCCCTGGCGCTGCTAGTATAAAGCCTGTGCCGGAAAAGGCGCCGAATAAGGCTGATAATGGAGATGGTTTTGTGACGGTGCAGAGGAGGAAGCGCCGATCACGGAAGATCGAGAACCGCTGCGGCAAAGCACCAACGGAGCCCGACGTAAGTCTGCGTGCCGCTAAGCCAAACACACCGGTGTATATCTCCCGCCTGCACTACACCACTAAGGCGGAGGATATCGTAGAGTACGTGCGCCGAAAGATAAAGTACACGCCGAGGGTGCAGTTACTGGAGTCGCGCCGCAACGTCAATTTCAAGGCGTTTGTGGTGCGAGTACCGAATTGTTTCCTGCCCCTCGTCATGGAAGAAGACTTTTGGCCGCAGGACGTGGTGTTCCGTCGCTTCCGCGGACAAGTGCCACAGGACAGCACACAGTCAACTTAGTGCAATTTTGTGAAGTGCTACTAACATAGTCTTAAGTCGTTTCTATTAACACAAGGTTGAAATTATAAAATATGTATGTTTAGGTTAAGGTATTTATCTATGGGCCTATGCAGCCTGAAATAAATGAATTATTATTATTATTATTATTGTCCACGAATTAACAAAAAAGAAGTTAAAAGCAAACAGACATACAGTATGCATCATAAAAGACTGTTAAGATGAAGAGAAATATAAAAAAAAACAACACAAAGCCACCGCCACCGACTTTCGAAAGTAAAGTAAGTGTGTTCTGTGCTAAAGTTATTTATCACTTTTTAGTTTTTGAAGGCGGTTTTCTTTTCTTTTTTACTTTTTCTTTTTCACTTTTTAGTGTTGCCTTAAAATCCAAATTCGTTAAGAAACGGTGACACACTTAAAAGATATTGTAAGTCCTCCAAAGATTGAAGAAACTAAAACTTCATCAAAGTATTTTTTTTTGGGATTTTGTTGATTTTCTCAAAAAGGCCTGGATTAATTTTGGTAAAAATTGATATGGGACCATTTCGAAATAAACTCCTTTTAAACAAAAAAATATACTTAGATAAACATTCGAAATTGATAACCTTCTCCTTTATGAACTCGGTTAAAAAAAAATTTAAGATTATATTTAAGAAGTTAATAACTCTATTGCTCCTGCCTTGAAATTGTTTGAAGGCAGGAGCAATAGAGTTATTAACTTTGGTTGGTTTGGAAAGAGCAAATATGTCAAGCTCCATAAAGTGAGTGTTATATGCATCAACAATGCGAAGAAGAGGCAAGCGCACACCAGCGTTAGTCCTGCACGAGTTGTGTGGATCATCATCAAAATCAGCCGGAAAACTTCCACTGTTCAACATGGGCATCCCCCATAATTTTGCCATAATCCCCACACTTGCCAGGCGTCTTGAGGATCGCAGTGTTGAGGATGTTAAATACACGGAAGCCGCTGCTGCCCGACTTCCAGACACCCCACCCACGGGAACGGACTACTTTTCCTTTAGTTGCCTTCTACGAAACCTCGGGATGAATTGGGTGCTATTCTCTACTTTGAGAACTTTATTTTCTCATAAGAATTAACAGTTATTCACGTACCTACTGAGAAATTAGATTTAACAAATAAGCAATTATAAACGTACAGAGATAGCGTTAAGGGGCTATTTAACTACTTTTACAGATTTTAAACTGACAATCACGTCAAAATGTGCAGTGTAAATGATTTGAAAAAAATATATGTTAAACTAGAACATTCCCTTAATCATTTAGTAAGTGAATATTTTTAATTATATTCATATTATATAGTTTAATTAACACGTGAAGTTGTGTCTGACGCGGACAAACATTATTTTATGTTTTTGTTTTTTGTGTTTGTTTTTTTTTGTGTTTTTTTATGTGGTCATAATATAAGATTTTAGCTTTTTTTTTAAACTAACGTAACTTTAGCTTCTTTTATCTCCATTGGTATTTTATTGTACAGAGGCCAGCACATCAAGCTACTACAATTTGTCAAATTTCTTTGATAGATTTTCAACTTTATTATAAAAGCATAAGGTTCATATTTAATTGGGAAAATTTGACAGTTAGGTAATAATAATAATATGTGGGGACATTTTCACACACGGCCATCTGACCCCAAACTAGGAAGACCCTGTACTATGGGTGTCAGACAGCTGATATACATACACAAATACAGTTTTTTTTTTGTAAATACATACACATAATAGGTATGGCTTGATGTGCTGGCGTCTGTACATGTTGACCCCTTCAAATTCAATATTCTGGCCGTGCTGGGTGCCGGTTGTGCACTAGCTATTTCTGGCAAAATAAACTAGAAAGTATCTACTAATATCTATCAATTCCACGAAAAACGAAGTAAGTTGATATTCCCCAGACACCTGCAATTTCGCTATAAGTCATACAAATCAAACAGCACCACTGTATCGTCAAGCTAATATCAGAATGGCGTGGTTGACTGTCTACGTCAGGTTAACGTCGACACGCCCTTTTTAACCATGAAAAAGACTCATCAGTGACGGCAAATGTTTGATCAGAGTGTTGGTTGGTTGGATCCAATGTTGGATTTTCGTGGTTAAAGGGGTAAAACGTTTATTTTCGTATCAATTTTCTCAAAGCGTTGGAATGTCGTACTTTTACCATCAAGGAGGTTTTAAGCCATAGTGTTGCCAGAATCTTCTGGTCGTAAACTCACACCTATGTAAGTAGATACTTTTAGTGCATTAACATGAATCAAAGGAAATTAACTTTTTGAAGTTATACTTCTTTAGGCGCGTTATGAAAAAATGATGAGAGTGAAATTTTACGATGCGCGCGCACAGCGTCACACAAAATTCTCACGGGAGTAATTGTAAACAACGCCATCTCTGACGTACATGCTGAACTACTTACTGCCTTCGTTGCTATTTTGTGACTCGAAGAAGTATAACTTCTCACGCGCGTACATAAGTACACACTGAATTTTTTTTGGCTAGCTTTAGGACAAATTCGAAAACGGAGGACACGAAAAAGATGACAGTAATATTGATTGTCTACTTTCAAGTGCAAAATCTTGGAAATTATGGAACCAATTTTATTTTACTATCATGTGTTTGGAAAAAATATAAGTCTACTGACAAAGTTGAGGACATATTTAAAAAAAATATGCTTTACCACCACGAAGTAAGTAAGTTTTAGCTAATGCTGTGTGGCGAAAATTTTTATAAGTTATAAAAGTATTGCCAAAGCTTCAACTTCACCTTTACGAAAAATTAAGAAAATGGTAGATAGTTATGTTTCCCTTACAAAAGAAGCCATTTTTATTTTATGCTATAGCATTGATTACCTTTCCACATCCGACTATTTATTGACCCTATCAACCAACATTGGCCAACACATCGCACAAAGTGGCTTAGGAAATGCGTGCACTAAGCGTTTTTATCACATTCTGATTGCGTGCCATCAGGTAAATGGTTTCCGTATAAGTTTTCATATTTTTCCGGTCATTATATCGATGCTTTCAATCGGTAACTTTAGATTGCATGTGTGTGGTGTAATCAGAGGGCAAGGCATGAATGAGCAGAGAAAACGTTACATTAAATCGATCGATTTTGGAATTGGAAATATCCATTTTGCACATAATACTTATTCGGTTAATTCAGGCACGGAAGTCTTATTTACATTTAAGCAAATTGTACTTTTTATGCCTTGTCATTTTTGAATAAATATTATAAACATTATAGTTTAAAGACTTTATTCATATGAATTAAAACAGCGCCTAAAGCCGTAAGTCCCGGCTTTCATTCTTTCTTTCTTTCGACTGTCAAAGATCTAAGGTAGTCAGAAACCCGAAATCTGACAGCCAGTCTTACCAAGCGATGTTACCCGAAGCCGACCCCAACATAGTTAGGAAAAGTTAGCCAGAAGATGAATGATGTCAATGGGTAACGCACGTAAAGCCGTTGGTCCAGGCTGTCATTCGTAGATGTTTGGCAGTAATTATGGGTAGTCAGAAGTCAGCAGACAATCAGTCTTACCAAGGGGTATCAGTAACTGGGTTGTGGAGATCAGGGTCTCAAGTCTGCTATTACAATAGTGTCAGAATAGTCTATCATTGATTTCATAATTGTTGATTTTGACAAGTTTGGTAATCTACTATCTAAATGGCGTCATTATGACTTTCCAATGGTCAACCACTGACACGCCATTAAAAGAAATAATATAGAATGTAAATCTCGTACAAAATGATAACTGAATGAATGCGGTAATCTTCTAAAATTTTTACAGTTCCTTTGATCAGTGACATAGCATTAGAACGTCATTGTGCAGTCATTGCTTTTTATTTGACCGACCAATGATCGACCATTATGAATTTAGCAGATTACGAACTTTTAGAAAAATGACAATGGGATCGTGTTAGAATGACGAAATTATAAAAATAGCAGACTTGGCCCCCAGATAGGCAGTCGCTCCATGTAAAACACTGGTATTCAGCTGTATTCGGTAGGACTGGAAGCCGACCCCAATATATGTGTTGGGAAAAGGCTAGGCAGTTGATGATGAACCTAGTATTATGACAACAGAAACAAATAGATTGTCTGAAAACACATATCTCTCAAACATGAATAGTTTCATTCCAAGGCGAGTAAAGTTTATTTATCGCGTCCAGTAAATTATGAGGTTCAACTATAAAAACTTCAATTATTACAACAAAGGGTAATAAAGCTGTTCTTACACTAACTTTTATTTTATTTCAAACAGTCGGCTCTGTGAAGCCTATTTTATGTCACGAACTGCAACTTTTAAAACGTTATGTTTTAGAATCTTAAAGAAATGTGTAGAGCTGACTTGTGTCTACTTTTTTTTAGATCAAGAAAGTTGTTGCGTGGTAAATAGATAAAGGTGTTTTTTTTATAGTTAACCCATTCTGTCCCACTCTTCGACAAAGGCCTCCCTCAATACCCTCCATCTTTCCCGATCCTGGACTTCCATCACTCCAGTTTTGGAGGAATACGTCCAGTTCGTCCCATTAGCTCTTTCGTGGTCTGCTGCGACGCCGACCGATGGTATTTTAAAAGATTTATTACATTTTTACACCCATTTAAATGTAATATTATAAAAATAATGAAATGCATAAGAATCATTCATTTACCAGCTGTAAATAAATAGTCCTACTATTAATACTACTATTAGACCAATGGTATTAAATATTAACCTGAATAACTTTAGTGTTCTTTCTAAACCACAATCCCATATCACCTGCTTGAATCCCATTCATGTCATTTACACACAACAATATAGAATAAAAAAATATTTAAACAAAAAAGAAGTTCGCACACAACTCCACCCCACATTGTTCGGTCCACTTCAGCGATGATTCACCAGGTGACTCACGTACTAGGAAAGGAAGAGTGCACCTGATGAAATCATGGGTCATTGACCTAGAGACGATTGCATAGGTGTCAACGCTCCACTGACTTTGGCATATTCTTTCTAATACCTAGGTAGAGGTATTTCTGTAATTATGGAATGAAAGGATGTGATCGTAAATTCCTATAGGTGAGTCATTATTAATTTTATTAATTTAAGCTCTCGCAAACTGTCAAATTTTCTCCAACTGAACATGAACCTTATTCTTTTGTAATAAAGTTGAAAAAATATCAAAGAAATTTGACAGTTTTTTCAGTGAAATGGCAGTACCTACTTTGAAAAAGACATAATATGGTCGTCTATTGTTTGAACTTATTTTTTTTATTTTTAACAATATTTTACAATAATATACCTACTCAGATTATGAAACAAAAGAGAGAGACAGACCGCGCGGAACAGTGAGAGTGAAGCCACCAAAGCAAATAAAAATTCAAAAGCGAATACCTACGATCTCGTGATTATATTAGCTTTTGAATTTGTATTTTGATTTTTATTTGTTTTTTTTTAACGATGCGGTGTTTCGTGCTATACTGACTCGTATAGCACGAGCATAGTACAGCACGAAGCGCGTTGTAGGTATTCCTTTTAACCGACTTCAAAAAGGAGGAGATTCTCAATTCGGTTGGTTTTTTTTTTAATGTATGTACATCGATTACTCCGAGATTTATGATCCGATTTAGGGGATTCTTCTTTAGTTTGATGCGGAATTGTTGCCATTTGGTCCCGTAAAAATTAAACATTATTTAGCCCAGTAGTTTTCATTTTATGAACATTTTTTTTATTTGTTATAAATTTATTTTTATGTTTGACCATGCATAACTTTTTTCAGTGTAGTCCGATTTCGATGATTCTTTTTTTAGTGTCGCCGTTTCGTAATTAATTTCTATGAGAAGTAGGCGAAAAAAAAAAATTAACAAAAAAGACAACCGCCTTCAAAAAGTATAAAATAACTTTCAATTCGCAAGTCGGTGGCAATACAAAACAACAAGCAAAACCAAAGCCGCCGACTTGCGAATTGAAAGTTATTTTGTACTTTTTGAAGGCGGTTGTCATTTTTGTAAATTTTTTTTTGATTTTGTATTTTCTAGTTTGGTGGCTTCACTCTCAGTGTGCACGGTCTATCTGCCTTTTGTTTCATAATCTGAGATAATATAACTCAAAATATAAACTGATGATCTTACAGCCAATTATCGACTTACAATAAAATTTAATAGCTATAATAATACATGCAGCAAAAACAAATTAACAGAATAAACTAGCACCCCACCTCTAAACATTGCATACACTGTGGGTGAGTGTGTAGGAGTGTGCAGTGTGTGAGGAGTTGTAAGTGGGTGTGTGAGTATATTATTGAGTATTGAACTTAATTTTTTTATTTTTAACAAAATTTTACAATAATATAACTACTCAGATTATGAAACAAAAGAGAGAGAGAGACCGCGCGGAACACTGAGAGTGAAGCCACCAAAGCAAATAAAAATTCAAAAGCGAATACCTACGATCTCGTGATTATATTAGCTTTTGAATTTGTGTTTGTATTTTTATTTGTTTTTTTTTAACGATGCGGTGTTTCGTGCTATACTGACTCGTATAGCACGAGCATAGTACAGCACGAAGCGCGTTGTAGGTATTCCTTTTTAACCGACTTCAAAAAGGAGGAGATTCTCAATTCGGTTGTTTTTTTTTTTAATGTATGTACATCGATTACTCCGAGATTTATGATCCGATTTAGGGGATTCTTCTTTAGTTTGATGCGGAATTGTTGCCATTTGGTCCCGTAAAAATTAAACATTATTTAGCCCAGTAGTTTTCATTTTATGAACATTTTTTTTATTTGTTATAAATTTATTTTTATGTTCGACCATGCTTAACTTTTTTCAGTGTAGTCCGATTTCGATGATTCTTTTTTTAATTGATAATATATACTTCAAATTTGGTCCCATAAAAACTTCAAGAAAATATTCCACCCCTAAGGGTTGAAAATTAAGGAATGACAGATTTTTTTTAGTGTCGCCGTTTCGTAATTAATTTCTACGAGAAGTAGGCGAAAAAAAAAAATTTTAACAAAAAAGACAACCGCCTTCAAAAAGTATAAAATAACTTTCAATTCGCAAGTCGGCGGCTTTGGTTTTGCTTGTTGTTTTGTATTGCCACCGACTTGCGAATTGAAAGTTATTTTATACTTTTTGAAGGCGGTTGTCTTTTTTGTTAAAATTTTTTTGATTTTGTATTTTCTAGTTTGGTGGCTTCACTCTCAGTGTGCACGGTCTATCTGCCTTTTGTTTCATAATCTGAGATAATATAACTCAAAATATAAACTGATGATCTTACAGCCAATTATCGACTTACAATAAAATTTAATAGCTATAATAATACATGCAGCAAAAACAAATTAACAGAATAAACTAGCACCATATAAAAATTGCATACAGTGTGGGTGAGTGTGTAGGAGTGTGCAGTGTGTGAGGAGTTGTAAGTGGGTGTGTGAGTACGTTACAGTTGTGTGTGAGATTGTGTGACCTTAACTATTATTTAATTCGAATTATTTTATTCAGATTCATTAGTTAGTTCATCGAGGAGCTCATGGCTAAGTAAAAGCCGTACAGATCGATCGGTCAAAGGTTAAGCTACGCTTGCCGCGGTCGGTCTGTAGATGGGTGACCATCTATTTCATACCGAATTCCCTCCGTGCCTCGGAAAGCACGTTAACCCGTTGGTCTCGACTGTCATTTGTAGATATTTGGCAGTCGTTAAGGGTAGTCAGAAGCCAGAAAATCTGACAACCAGTCTTCCCAATGGGTATCGTGTTGCTTAGTTCCTGGGTTGTGGAAGTCAGATAGGCAGTCGCTCCATATAAGACACTGGTATTCAGCTGCATCCAGTTAGACTGGAAGCAGACTTCAACATATTTAGGAAAAGGCTAGGCAGATGATGAATAAAACGAATAAAAAAATTAAATAAAATGATATTAAGAAGTAGTTTATTTTAGTAAGTACCTACTTCTATGTTAATATTTTATTATTCAAATGAACAACTAGAATAAATAAATAATAATGAAAACAAAAGACACAAGATAGAAACATGGAAATTAAAACAACAAATTACATAAAACAAAATCAACTGAAATATTTATTATTAAATAATTCTGTACAAAACGTTCGCATCATCACAAGGAGAATCCAGTTTACGCCGTTTTTCTGGAAATAAACAGAGAAAGATATTTATTTCAATTAAATTATATCTAATACAAAGCCAAATTGTTTATCCTTATACGCACGCATATGCGACATAAAAAATGGCGGTGCACTATATATAACAACATTAGCACTTTTCCCGCGACTTCGCGTTCAAGTGATTTTCTCACAGACCCCTATTTTTAACCGACATAAAAAAAAGGAGGTTCTCATTTCGACCCGTATGTTTGTATGTATGTATGTATGTTTGTCCGCGATTATCTCCCGTTTGGCTGAACCGATTGATGATGTTTTTAGAAAAGTGTTTGTTACATTCTGGAGAAGGTTTTAGTATACAACAAACAAAAATTTTTTCAGCGTTTTTTGAAAAAAGCAACAAAAACCGAAAAGACGTTTTCGTTTCTTCCATCTTTCTATCTATGGAGGACTTTCAAACTCTGTTTTTACTGTGTTGCCGTTCCTTAATGGTTCTGGGTGATAAGAAGGAACTAAAACTTTTTTGAAAAAAGAGAACCGCCTTCAAAAAAAGTGATAAATAACTTTTAATGATAAAAAAAAGCACAGAACACACGTGACTTTAGTTTCGAAATTCGGTGGCTTTGTTCTGTTTGTTGTTTTGTATTGCCACCGACATCCGAAACTAAAGTCATGTGTGTTCTGTGCTAAAGTTGTTTATCACTTTTTTTTTGAAGGCGGTTCTCTTTTTTCAAAAATGTTTTTTTTTGTTATACTAAATTACCTACGTAGCCTAAACGTAGCTTCCAAATCTTGGTGGAAGAATCTTCAGAATCGGACCAGTAGTTCTGTAGATTAGCGCGTTCAAACAGACAAACAAACTCTTCAGGATTATTATATTAGTATATAGATTATACAAATATTGTATTTCAATGTGAGCATGAAATAAGATCCGTTTTTTCACGACAAATAAAATTGCAGTCATTTCAACAATGTAACGTTTTAAATTTAGCAAATAGAATATAGTAGCCGGCAAGTAGGCTAGTATTATGGTGTCGTGTAAACAGAACTAGTTTAATTTTTGAGCTAGCATAGTAAGCTTGTAACGTCAAGACATCAAAGCCATGCCAAGAAAGAGCAGATTACTATCCTAGCTTCGTAAAACTTGTATCATGTACAAACGGCAGCACATCAAGCCATACCAAACTGTTAAATTGTTCCAATTGAATATGACCTTATTCACACCTTTTGTAATAAAGTTGAAAATCCATCAAATAAATTTGACAGATTGTTGCTTGATGTACTGGCCTCTGTACATCGGGCATTGGAAACCATTTTATTTTTGTTTTTGAGCAAACATGCAAAATGCATCATTTTTGAAAATCATTCGTTTTCATCAATTATTTCACTATTACACATAGGCGCATCCCTTCATTTATTTGCACCATGCTCTTGTGAAAATCATAATTTTAATTGATTAAATATATTATCATTCATCATCTAATCATATCATTGAATTGTAATATGATCATTGAAGTAATGATCATTGGTTTATGAAAATTCCTCGGTTTTACAACATTCACCTTCACTTTGTAAAATACATTTCTAAATCTAAAGGTTGGTTGTGAATTCAAATGAGTGAAGAAACTAAAATGCAAGATACACAACTAGACTAATCTAAACTAAAATTAAAAGGTGCTATTTTTATTTCGGTGTACGTATTGTTCTATAAGGTGCAAGTGAAACTTCGGACAACATGTACTAACACAGAAAAGTTCATGTTTTTGATATGAAAAGCAACAATTTTTCCATAGCTGTAAAATCTCTTATTTTCTAATCAAAACTAGCTTTTTCTGTTTTTTTTATGAAAGGCCAGGTATAAATACTGGTCCGCGGTGCAATTGTGTGTACGATCAATTGAAACTGCACAGCCTCTGGCCATATTGTCTTCCAATCTATTCAAACCTGATGAGTATGGCAGTGGTTTTCAACCTTTTTTTTTGTTGTGTAACAAAGGTGATTGATGGAATAATAATGGTAGATTATGAACAATCATAGTAGAAGGAGAACAATAGTAAACTATTCAGGGCGTATGATGATAGTAAACTTATTGTATTGGCTTCTGTAAATTTTCATACATTGGAGACATATGTATAATGGTCGATGTTAATAAAGACAGATTTTACAAAAACTTGTTTTGTTTTATCTATGTTATTGAATATCAGTTGTAATATTTTTAGTAGACATATAGTTATGAATCAGGCAAGAGAGAAAGGCTCTGATGAAGACTTTTATTCAGGTAGGACGATACAGATTAACAAAAAAAAATACATCTCGAACCTGAAGTATGATCCAGGCCGGATCAAAATAATGAATATTGTACCTACTTAAAAGAAAAAAATCAAACATTCATAAATTAACGCTTTTAGGTAACCAAAAAAAGTGTGAAAAGACCATATTATTGAAAAGGTATTACAAAAACTTTGGTAGCCATTGTCCTAAACCAAACGCAATCCGAAATGTAATTGACATGCGTTTACCTAAAAAAAGCCATAGAAACGCCCGTGCGGATGGCCTCAAAGCTACAACGGGCATGACTCACAAACGATCGGAACGTAACAAATAAAAATGTTTAAAACGGAAAAACAAGTGATGATTTATCCAAAAACCAACTTATTTGTGCAGACAACCAACTCGAATTTGAGCTTTAACATGAAGACAAAGAATCTAACAATATAAATGCGTATGATAATGTTGAAATTGTTGAAAGTCTCTGTGGGTGGTGAATAGGCGGCAGGTTTGCAAACAACTAAGAAAGAAAAGGAGGCGGTGCCGAATTCAATACAAATATGGAAGCGGGCAAGGCGGCTAAAGCTTGAATAGAAGACGCGACAGTAAGTGACCTTTATGTGGGAACAAAGAGGCAAAATGGCAAGGGAAATGTCCTGCTGTGCAGAAAGAAGGTAGGTATAACGTCTTTACTGTTGACCGTTTGGCTGTTTTGATGTGATTTTCTGTAGGGTTGCCTAGACATACAGGTACTAATATGATATTTGATTTACGGGGTATAAAAATACACATAACAAAGCCGTTTTTCCTATCAAATTTATTTATTTAAATTCCTTCAAACTTGAACTTGGCAAAATTGTACAAAAAATATTGCTGTAAACTCAGATTATAAAACAAAAGTCAGATAGACCGTGCGGAACACTGAGAGTGAAGCCACAAAAGCAAATACAAATTCAAAAATGAATACCTACAATTGGCTTCTCGCTGTACTGACACGAGTCTGACTCGCTGTACAGCACGAAGCATTATTAAAAAAAAACATATACTAATACAAATAAAAATTCAAAAGTGAATACAATCATGAGATTGTAGGTATTCGTTATTGAATTTGTATTTGCTTTTATGGCTTCACGCGCTTCTGCCTTTTTTTTATAATCTGAGACTGCGAAACAATTTTTATATTTTGTGTGAAAAAATACTGTGTGAAAGATTAAAAACATTGTGCTTTTTGGCGCATCAGTCGTATTCATTTAAAAGTTTAATTAAAACATTTAGAAGTAATTAGAATATAGCTACATTACAATATAGCTACACAAGTCCCGGAGAAACATTACAACAGCTGTCTTGAACCCCGCAACGAGAAACACAGCAGGGGAGTAAGAAAAACATATTTTCCCTCCAAATTAAGATTCAGAACAGAACTTGATTTATCCTTCCCATATTGGTCTAAATATGCAAAAAGAATAGTTCACTCACTGTTTCTACAAAACATAATCACTGAGTGTAACAACCCTAAATTTTACAACCCCCAATATTTATAGCAGCTTGTGTCCAATGTCTACTAACTTCTTCATTATCTACAACACAATGTACGACTACTATTCTGTGTCCAAAAATATCCCTTTTTAGTCCCTTTTCAATATTTTTATAGCCATAATTAGTTCCGTCTGCAATTTCAAAAGCAATTTCGTCTTTGCAAACTGTTGTTCATTAGGTATTGGCTTCAGTTTTCAATACAAACGGTTTGCTGGGCAATTGTTAGGAAACAATTATTGCCTTTGATGACGACAACTGAGAGAGTTTGCATAATATTGATGTTTTTGTATAGGGGTAGGTCTTTTTTTGTTTGTAGGCAAGCCGCTACTAATTACGATTTTTTTATAAAGTCTCTTCATAAAACAATAATAATTACTTGTAATTGTGATAAAATATTTTTATTTTTCTTACAATTTACCATTAGTTTGTGGCGGTAAATTGTAAAAAGACACAAATAATGTGTATGTGTAATTTATTTGTTGTTGATTATTTTAATGTACTCACATGTGTGTTTTATATGATTTTAATTTGTTATATAAATAATATGGAATATGTCTGAAATAAATGAAAGAATGAATGAAATAAATGAAAATATTGTATAAGCGACCCGCCTTGGTTTCGCACATTGTGCATTTCAACTACATAATTTATTAAAAACCTTAAAATATTAAACATTTCTTCTTTTCGAATCGATGGTTGTGTTTAATATTTTATTGTATTAGACTACTTGAGCCCAGTAGGTAGTCACATTAATCGCAGCATTAGTAATAATATACACATAAACCTTTCTTATAAATAACTCTGTCTACTAGAGAAAACCCCATGAAAATCCAAGAACAGACAAACAAACAGACAGACGCTGTGGGAGACTTTGTTTTATAATATGTAGTGATTACATAATAATAATATTACAAATATGTTATATTTTATTATTTGTATTTTTTTTTCTAAAAGATAGTAACAAGCATTTACAAACATATAAACTTACATACACAAACTGCCAGACCCGGAACAACTATCTTTAAGCTATACAAATATTTGTTCCTTTCAGTTTTTTATTCAACCAAGAGTTCCTCATTTAAGAAAGAGTTAGGTAAGAAAGACCTTCCTACCTGCAATTATATCCTGGAACTACCTGCTAGCATAAGGAAAATAGTCATAAATCAAGGCCGACTTTTTATAAATTGGACATCATGCCCTGTGAGAGATTTCACAATAGTCACCAGGTGCTTCAATTGCCAGCAGTTCGGACATGCAGCCAAGTTTTGCCGGGAAACAAGTCCGACTTGCAATCACTGTGGTGAGACTGGACACTCCTTCAAGGAATGCAGCAACAGATCTTCTCCCACTCAATGTGCGACGTGCAAACGTTTCAAGAGGAAATGTAACCATCCAACTGGTGATGAAAGTTGCCCGGCGCGTAAATATGCAGAGCTTAATTATATAAACTCAATAGACTATGAAAGCGCTTAAGGGCGCCAACCGTTAAAAACCTAATATAGGGGCGATGGACTTTTACCAGCTCTCTATCACTCCACGTAGTATCATACACCATATCATTGAAAATCAAAAACTCCATCCATATTTACTTACATGAGACATACAAACATAACACTTACTAATTTAAACGTTTATGCACATAATTGCATCACTTACGCTGACATTTTTGCCCCACTTTAGCAAAAGCTGACTATTTAAAATATCTAGGTGTCACTATTGACTCCATTATTCTTTTCCGTAAACATATCGAATTATCGACTTGCTATCAGCGATTTCATACAGCAAAAATAGCGTCAACTAATTACAAGGCCACTATAGCGGAAGTAATAAAAAATGTAGAAAAATAATATTAGAATAAAGACACAGACATACATTTATTTACTTACTTTTAAAAGTTTTGGCATAATAATAATTTCAAATAATTTATTCCCTCGTAAGTATTTACTTTTGTTTACTTACATAGATTTAGTTTTAGATAGTAATTAAAATTGCTTTTTCTCGTAATTGTTATCAGATTATTTGTTTATTTTAGTTTAACTGCAAACTTCACTGGCCCAATTAATTCAATTGTAAAGTGATGGCCTGAAACACAGGTTTGATTTAACCTAGTTCGGGCGGGTCGCTACCTAACATTGTAATTCCGATCCATAATATCTTGCATCAGTAACATAAATATTTTAGTTTTAGTTTTATTTTTAGTCTATATATTTGTATGGGAAATATTTCTTCTGCTGACTATTGTACAATATTTTGTAAACGTTTTATTTAATAAATAAATTATTATTATTATTATTATTATTATTATTTATATAACAGCTCAACGGACTAATTAGCAGACAGTGCATGTATCATACTAACGTATGTTATAAAATTACTACGTGGAATTGAGCATAAGTCGGGGGTACTGCAGCGCCTGGATTTATGTGTACCGGACCGCTATGTGTGGAGGCGACGGCGTTCGCCGCTGCTGGCTATACCGACAGCCAGGACCAACCTTCTCGCCAAGGCACCACTAACCCGAGCAATGAATGCTATAAACGATCTTCATATCAAGATTGACGTGTTCACCTGTCCTTTGAGTGAAGTAGCAAAACTTCTACTATTTATTTTGTGTTATAATTAAGATAAGGCTAGGATAGATATTTGATCGTGTTACGATTGTTATTGTGTTATGTAATTTAGGATTGTCAATATTGTTCTTGTTACTTTTCACTTCAGGTAAGTGAAATCGGAACTGAGATAGGATTCGAATTCGCGAGTGAATTCTTACAGAATTGCACTGCAGGCCGTAAGTTGTTGTCTCGAGACGGTGTTGTACAAGTGAGACCATTATTCTGTAAAAATCTCCCTTGATGAATTCACGTGAACTGAGCTTGAGACAAACTCACCTCCCCTCAAGCTCACTTTACTTAAATTCACTGAGAGAGATCTTCACAGAATAGACCAACTTTTTACTTTATAAATAAAACAAGGTCTTGCCCGCGCCGTTCAAGTGTCAATTTTTTTACAGCTCCCAATTTTCTTGTAATAAAATATCTAGCACTCAGGGAGATCATACCTTCCTATTCGCGAAACAATTTGAAGGATTCGACCGGCGATTCCAGAGGTTATCCCGAACAGACACTAACTCAACTTTAAGTGACTGTAGTGAGCGATGATAGTGGATAGTTGGTAGATTGGTTGGTAGATTGGTTGGTAGATTGGTTGGTACTGTGAAAACTGTAATTCTATTCAAGACTTATGGCCATAATTATGAAGTTACTGACATTAAAGATGCTACTGAAGATTACAATGCTAATGATGATAACAAAATTGATAAGAACAATAACAAACCAAATAAGGGTGATAAAAATAAAGTATACTCACTTTATAACACAAGCCTTTGGATCCATAGACATTAGGAAGTGATTCAGGCTGTTCTCGCAGTTGATATATGCCATACCAAACCCGAGACCGCCTCCGATAAACATCGGCCATTTTTTATAACCGCGGAGGAAAAAGCTACCCATCATACTTCCTATAATGGCACCAGTGGCTGCAGAAGTTGTATGAAAGCACATGAAACAGAGTAAAGGAAAGGTGTTAAATTCTTTTATTTATTTATACTTCATGCACAAAGGTAAAGGTAATGGACTTAATGCATTAGGTATTCTCCACAAGTCCACCAAGGATGGTAAAGAGATTACATGGCATGGTGCATAAAAGTAAAAAGATAAACTTACAAACATAGGTAAACTACACGTACATAATAATAATATTCCATATAACCTAAATCAAAATAAGAAAAGTAGAATATTTTTTTAAAGAACTTTGGACTTAAATACTCGAAACGCATTTGCGCGCCGTTGCGGCAGACCGCACTTTAATCCATACTAAAATTATAAATGCGAAAGTAACTCTGTCTGTTACGCTTTCACGATGAAACGGCTGAACCGATTTTGATGAAATTTTGTATGAAGATAGCTTGAGCCCCAGGGAAGGACATAGGCTACTTTTTAATCAGTGACTTTGTCTGCATCCACTATAACCGACATTCACGCGGACGAAGTCGCGGGCAAAAGTTAGTTTTTATATAAAACTGGACGATATGACATATACACACAACCTACATTTTCACACATACTTGCATGCCTCATAAATAAAACTCACATTAGTAGGTAATATTCTTATTGAAAGTTTGAAAATTGGATTTAAAATAAATGAAATAATAATAAATAATAATGAATGAATCACTAATATTATGACCTTTAACAAAACGTCTCCAGTACAATACTTGAAATATATCAATTGTTAAGGGGGCCTGGTGACCGACTTACAGGTTTTGAATAAAATTAGTTTAGGCACCAGTCTTCCACAAATTAAGTATAATATTGTAACTGTAGACTAAGTAAACTTTAAGCTGTAATTTGTGGAAAGAAAATAAAATTATTCTATACTTATTCTCTTCTATATCAAAGCACTGATTTGCGTTGTTGCACTTGTTGCGATTTCTATTGTTATGAATTTGTAATTGCTGTCGCATATAGCCATCAATACATCGGAAAAGAAATGCTTCTAATATTGACGACGACATGCTGCAGACGGTAATAGAACCGAGATGATACGGTTAGCCGGAATATGGACTGCCGTTGTGGCAGACCTTGTTTACTGCGGCCTGCCGCATTGCAGCCAGCCAGCCGCATGTACAGTCAGTAAAAGAGATAGGTATGCAGGTCATCATCATTTCAGCCGAAAGACGTCCACTGCTGGACATAGACCTTCCCAAGGAGGGGTTTTGCCATAATCGCCACGCTTGGCAGGCGGATTGGCGATCGCAGTATGGTTGTTACAAAGGCACAGAGAACGCTGCTGCCCATTCTCTGGTAAGTAAGCCCCTTAGTCGCCTCTTACGACACCCACGGGAAGATATTGGATAGTGCTATTCTTTACGTCCGACACCACACGGACGCAGGTCATCGCATCATCATCATCATCGCATGGTTATTTATTTATTTATTTTTAGTTAATTAAAACGGCACGAGTCCAATTACATTAATTAACATAGAATTTAAAAAAATAAAATAAGCATTCAAATAACATACAATACAATAATTAAATTCAAAGATAAACAATTCGTGGATAAAATTATTAATAATTATTTGAGTAAATGGTTGAATCAATTAAATACATCACGAACTAACATAAATTAGCATGTAACAGTGGACACCCTCGCATATTGTCTCTCACAGAACAATATGGTTGAAGTTTACTTTGAAACCGATGGATGTTTTCGAATGAAATGAAATTAAATCATTGAAATGTTTATTCTCTATTAAATTTATTTTATTTTATTCAAAAACATCCACTAAACTTAAACTATATCTGACGACCCTGCATACCTATCTCTTTTGCTGACTGTACGTTTTAGGTCTTAGAATTCTCAGTTACTCATGGTTAACAAGAACTGCAGCGCTGATCGCAACCTGCGTGGAATGTAGACAGGTAAAGTAGCTTTTGCCCACGACTTCATCTGAAGTCAAGTACGCCATAAAACAAACTATCTGATGGTACTCTGTAGTGCAATAGTGCAGATTTTCATAAGTGAAAGATTTTTTGTAATAGGGTCTCTCTAACACTTTATAATATGACTAGCGACGTGCCCTGGCTTTGCACGGATAGTAGGTAGGATATAACTCTGTTGGTTCACGCGGAGCACGCCAGTAAACTCCAGTCGGCAACTTTTTTTCCTACATCTTAAACAATCATTGTCATATTTCAACAAATTAACACAAAACCATAATATCAAACTCTCAGATTATGAAACAAAGATAGACCGTGTGGAACACTGCGATTGATGCCAAAAAAGCAAATACAAATTCAAAAGCGAATATCTACAACGCGCTACTGACACGAGTCAGTAAAGCACGAAACGCCGCATCGTTAAAAAAAAACAAATTAATATAAATTCAAATTCAAAAGCGAATACAAGCGAGGTTGTAATTATTCGTTTTTAATTTGTATTTGCTTTGGTGGCTTCACTCTCAGTGTTCCGCGCGGTCTATCTGCCTTTTGTTTCAAAATCTGAGATCAAACTATAAACCTTCCTTTTGAAGTTAAAATCCGTTGTAGAGTTTAAAATATCTAATCGTGTACAGACGGCGGGAACCGACTTTGTATTATACTATAATAATTTTAAACATAACATTCAGCACATAACAGGAGCATGCACTACACTCACACAAACCGACTACACTCACAGGCACAACCAGGTAGCAAACATTATTCATCAAAAATTAGCACTCAAATACACACTCATATAAGACACAAACACTCCTTACTACAATTATACACCACAAACTATACTAGAAAATGACACACACAAAATCTACTACGATCGCGCCATACTCACTGATAGGTTAATTCACTACAACAGACCGGATATAACCCTTCAGGATAAACTAAATAAAATTACGTACATAATAGATATTGCAGTTCCCAACACACATAACATACAGAAGACAATAACTGAAAAAATTAGTAAATATGCCGAACTGAAAGAAGAAGTAACAAGAATATGGCGACAAGAAAAAGTTTATGTGATCCCTATAGTCATCTCCACAACAGGCGTTATCCCGAACCATCTTCTCCATAGCTTAAAACTACTAAATCTTAAAGAAACTCTCTATATCGCCCTACAGAAAGCTGCCATATTAAATACATGCCGCATTGTCAGAAAGTTCATGCAATTAGATGAACACGAAATTGGTCCCCAACACAACACGTCCTATATCTAATACACACCACACGCTGCATTTACTTGGCTTCGGCCCGTAAATGTAGCTGAATCCAGCCAAAGTGCTGAGAAAAAACAACACATATTCGAAAATAATAATAATAATAATAAATGGTGATAATAATAATAATAAATGGGGACATTTTCACACACGGCCATCTGATCCCAAACTAGGGAGACCCTGTACTATGGGTGTCAGACAGCTGATATACATACACAAATACATTTTTTTTTGTAAATACATACATATATAGATAAACAACACCCAGACACAAGGTAAACACAAAATGCTCATCACACAAATGTTGACCCTGGGCGGGAATCGAACCCGGCAGCAGTCGATTGCTCAGCCACTGCGCCAAGCGTGTCGTCACTATGTACATAACTAGTGATTAAATAGGTAAGAAAACAGTACAAAGTCAAATTCACGAGGCGGTTTATGCCGCATTTTGCTGGCGATCACGTTAATAGCTCAGTGGAATCTTAGCTTTAGGCTAAACGCATATCTGACAGAAGATATGTCGTACCTATCTCTCGTAGCACTATATCTCATATTAATCGATGATCTGTGAAAAGGTTGGATGTTTAACTATCTAATTTCAGTGAGTTATGTGCCCTTAATGTTGACAGAATTCTATAGGTTTAGTCATACTTTATCCAAACGATATCGTACTGTCTAGGTTAGGGATAGCAAACATTATTGTATTTGCGATTCTTTTAACAATAATAAAGAAAGAGAACATTCAGGACGTTTTCGAACAGAATCTTTAAACTGGACGATGTTATTTTTACTTCGTTATGGACTACAATACTGTCTCTAGGTAAGTGTTATGACATGTATTTCTTTATTTTAATCTATTCATTTAAATGATGTTCCATTTGATAATTATAATGTATTTTTAGAAGAAATTAGGTACTAATATTGTTTTGAGTGGATTCGGATTGTGCTACATTGTGCAATTGGTTTACCATCTCTAGCTTCGGTACCAGCTGACCGGTGCCTAACAGTTTCATAGATTTTTTTTTGTAAAACCGAAAGAAAATGAGTTTCTTTTGGATAAAATATCAATAAAATTAACACCACTTTTTGCCGTCCTCATCTTTTGAATGCTTTTATATCATCAGTCATTTACTTTCTCCTGAATTCTAGCTAAGGTAGTACGAATTTTACGTACAACAGTTTACTTACTCAGAAACCATCTGTAGCTAGAAAATTCTTCATATTCTCTAGCTCTCTGATTGTCTTATCGTAGACAACCACTCAACACATAATATTATTTTGCCAAAGTTAACATTACCTGTTAGGTACACTTTGACTTTAATAACCACTATGTTTCATACATCACAACAAGCAATTTCAAACTTATTTACCGGTTTTTAAGCCAAAATCAACGAAGCATGCCGAATATCTATCCTCAAAGTCTCTTACGTCGTCTGACTTCTTCATCACTTGCACGAAAAGTATAACAACTTCATTCTAGAAAAATACATCCTGCCAACGAAACACTTATCTAGTATAAAAAAATACTTAGTTTATAATGTTTAATACGTATACCCTTTTTACTATTATTTTTATTTTATGTTGAATATTTTCATCACTGAACGAAACACAAAACAAATTTTGAACGTTGACACTCGTATTACAGTGACATTCAGAAAAAAGTAATTTAGTTTCTAAAAAGTTGTATAGGTTTATGTAAGGTTCTAAATGCAAATAAAATCATACAGCAGTTAAGTAATGGTCGCTATTGTCGAAATTTCCCAATTTTTGAGAATATATACCTTCTAATATCAATGTCGATCTATCAAAAATGCCTCTAATTTACAGTTTTGACAAGTCTGACATTACTGTCACTGAGATGAAATTAATTGCGGCTAGATTTTGAATGTGGATTGACCTTTTACTTTTTTGACGCAGAGAAAAATAATACCTATGCTACAGCGACAAGATTTGTTTTAAGGTAATTCAGTTTTAGAAAAGGAAGAAGGTTGAGTTTCCATTGTGGCACTATCTGTACAAGTAGTATAATTGGGGATTGTTTTGTATAAATGTTACGGCTAATAGCCGAAGTGGTGCCGACACCTAGTTTTAGCCGGCCACCGCCCCGCAGCAGGTGCATCGGGCGTTGGCGGGTGGCTGATAACGGCCTCTTCCGGCCCCCCTAAATGGCTCCAGGGAGTCTGGGGACGTCTGTCGCCCCCCACATACATCAGGACCCGAGGTAACGGCGCGTAGTGTTCCACGCGCGCCCCTCTGAGACGTTCGGGGGGGAGTCTAACACCTCACTCCCCCCCCCCCCCTGACCTGAGAAGTGGCCCGCACTAGCGGGCCGGCACCAGTCTGGGGTTGCGGAAGTATCTCCAGTTCCCGCGACCACCGACGTAGGTGTGAGATGGAACACCGTGGTGGTTTTAGCCGGTACGAGTCCGGCACACCCCCCGTCTTCCCCAGGTGACGGCGGATAGTCCATGAGGATTTCGCAACGATACAAAAAAATGGCTAGGTTCCTTTAAGGCGCTAACAAGCGACTTTTGCAGATTTTATGATTTTATATACTGACAATCACGTCAAATTGCGTAGTGCAAATAATTTGAAAAAAAATAATTCGAAACTTTAAATATCTTACAAACAATTATAAATCTATCTTTTAGTATCCTTACGCCTGTTTTTTAAGTTAAAGAATACTATTTTTATTGAATTTTTTCGACTAAACTGAGAGTTTTGGACGCAGTGCATACGATTCTCTGGTCGCTCAAGGTCGCGTATATCGTCACCTTAAAACCGCTCAATGGTTTGGAGGCCTCAAGTCCGGAGCTCGGGGCTACACCTAAGTTTAACCAACTGTTGCCGGACACGACTAGTTCCAGCCGGTTAAAACGAGGTGTAGCCGCATTTCGAGTTTTAGCCGTAACATGATATACTAGCTTTTGCCCGGAACTTCGTCCGCGTGAATGTCGGTTATCGTGGATGCAGTCGCAGTCGCGGATTGAAAAGTATAGCCTATGTCCTTCCCCAGGGATCAAGCTATCTTCATGCCAAATTTCATCAAAATCGGTTCAGCCTTTTCTTCGTGACAGCGTAACAGACAGAGTTACTTTCGCTTTTATAATATTAAGTATGGATTATGACATTAAAAAGTGATTTTGAATAGTCTAAGGGCGGGTTGTTTCAAACAGTCGGTTAACGTTACATACGGACAGTTAAAAAGTTGCTTTGACGTGAGATGTTTAACGTACGATAAATGTAACGGGTTGTTTCATGACATAAAAATCCGTCAGTTAAAATTATTCAAAAAAGAGATTTCATAATATTTTGATGTTTGAAGTAGCTGTTTGACAACACAAAATTACGTTGACAGCAGTTATATTCTGTTACAATCTCCCTGTCTGTTACAATCTGAACTGTCATCCGATTGTAGCGCTTTTTATCTAATATATAAAATTCTCGTGTCACAGTTTTCGTTCCCGTACTCCTCCGAAACGGCTTGACCGATTCTGATGAAATTTTTTGTGCATATTGGGTAGGTCTGAGAATAGGCCAACATCTATTTTTCATCCCCTTTTTTCACCCCTTTTTCATCCCCTAAGATCGGGACAGGACAACGTCTGTCGGGTCAGCTAGTATCCTATAATAATGTAAGCATCGGGACGGATGACAGCTCACTTCACCTTGGTGGTCACCGAGCGAGATTGTAACAGAATAGACATACTGGTCGGTTATGGTAATGTAACTTTTTGACGTACGATATTGTGAAACAACCCATTTTTTTGATTTGACGATAGTTAGCGCCATTTTTGACTATTACCGGTCAGTAATGGTTAGTTGAAGCAACCCGCTCTAATTCAATAAATGATTTGACTTTGACTTTGACTTCGTGGATATCACTATCTGTACCAGTACAAACCACCATTCGATTTTCCGCTCAAATCCGCGCGACCAGGTAGCCAATTAAGGGTGCCGACCACACTCTAAGCCCCTACTAGATTAACCCGGATTACTACTAAGTCTCTGAACACAATTAATAAGGTTATTAAGGATTCAATCACCATTGTAATGTTGATTTGATTTGCTTGATTTAGTTAATTGATTTATTTAGGACATGATTAATAGGTAATCTATTAAATCATTATAATGAGGAGATTATGAGGTGTGATAAGTATAATGTTATGTAGGTACTATTAAGAATAATCTACACGGGGTCATTGGTAAACCAAACGCAAGCCTATAACTATATACAAAAAAAAACATTTGTAACTTGGAAGTTGCGTGGTATCTTCTCGTACAACTTACCGCAGTGTCTCAAGACGAAAGACTATGACCAGTGTGTGTTGCCAGTGATTACATACGGGACTGAAACGTGGTCGCTCACAATGGGCCTCATCAGAAGGCTTAAAATCACCCAAAGGGCAATGGAGAGGGCTATGCTCGGGGCCTTGCATGATAAAATCAGAAATGAGGACATCCGCAAGAGTAACAAGGTTACCGACGTAGCCCGAAGAATTGCCAAACTTAAGTGGCAGCAGGCAGGGCATGTTGCTCGCAGAACGGATGGCCGATGGGGCCGAAAAGTTCAGGAGTGACGACCGCGAACCGAAAGACATTGCGTTGGAAGGCCTCCCACTAGGTGGACCGATGATCTGGTAAAGGTGGCGCGGAACCGCGGGATGCGAGTCGCACGGGACTGGTCAATGTGGCGATACATGGGGGAGACCTATGTTCAGCAGTGGACATCTTTCGGCTGAAATGATGATGATGATGATAAACTTGGTTGACTCTTCACGCGACCTGAAGGCTGACCTATTCCTTCAGGAAAGTGCTAATTCGTCCCAACTTGACATGGCACACCCAAAGAATTTCTTTTTAAATCGTTTTACAATTTCCGGAGAAATCGTGTAACAAACATACAAAAATAACATACAGTACAGAACTGAAGACTTCCTCCTATTTTGAAGTCGGTTTATAAGTGGTTCTTGGGTTTACATAATATTTTTAAACACACAAATCTTCAATATTATTGAAACAAATACAAGTAAGAACGCCTGCGCTAAGAATTGAAGTTCGGATCTCAAAGCATCTTGCGATGAATGTTTGCGAAGGCGCGTTTTAAATCTGTTTCGACATAGTGACACAAACTTTAACAAAGGATTTAATGCATGGAAAGAAAGAAAGAGATCTATTTATTCAAGAGAAAGTGACGCACATTATTTAACATTTTTGTACCTATAACAAAACCTAAAACTACAACAATTGGATATAGTATATTATAGAAAATATAAAATTATGTCCGAGACGGAAATATGCGTCACTGCCGCGCGGAACGGCTGATCATCATGCAGCCGAAAGACGTTCACTTCTGAACATAGGCCTCCCCCAAAAGGGGGGGTTTTGCCAAAACAAAACGACGAAACGGCTGATGCTTAGAATAAATTGCCGTGGTCCGCGCATGAAGGTACGAAATCACGGCGATGGTTTTAGACCTCAGAGGTAATATTTTTTGAGATAAATTTCTACACTTACAATTAAATTATGAATTAAACCTATAGTACAGGTGTCCTAGCCACAGAGTGTATTCATCGGTGATTAAATATTGGACTTTCATAATCATCTTCATCATAATTAGCAGCCTATAAATTACCGTCCACTTCTGAACGTAAGCCTCACCTAGAGATCGCCAACCATCCCGGTCTTGGGCAGCCCTGAATTAGCCCTAGCCATTAGCCTTTACGTTTATAAAAAATCAGGACTTATAGTCCAACCCCTTTACTTATAAACGTTATTTAAAGTTAAGACACACTTAGATGTCAAACAAGTAACCTCTGGCTAAGGAACATTAATAACTACATTATAATAAGTTACATTAAAGGCTTTGCTGATCACCCAGATAGTAGGCTAAAGGAGGACGAGGGGCTCGTGGTTACATAGATCCCGCCTGTCCCTTTGCTGTCCTCTCCCAGCGACGCCCTAAGCCGAGGCTCGTACCCCACAGGGGGTGCCCTTAGCGTGTAGTCGCTTAATTTGTAAGCTATTTTGCCCTGGCTGGAGGCCCTAAAAATAATATTTTTTAAGGCACCACAGGAAAATCCGGTTAAGCAGCCGACAACCTCCTAGGTTGACCTGCGAAATGCCAATCCGAAAAAAAAAAAAAAAAAAATAGGTCATACTTAAGCTACGCTTGCCGCGGTCGGTCCGTGGATGGGTGACCATTCATTTCATACCGAGACCCCTCCATACTTCACCGTTGATAAACCCCTTTGGTCCCGGCTGTCATTCGTAGCCTTCGTAGATCTTTGACAGTAATTATGGCTGCCAGAAAGTCTAATAGTCAGTCTTATTAAAGGTTATCGTGCTATAAAGTAACTGGGTTGTGGAGGTTAGATAGGTACTTGCTCCATGTATGGGCCGGCTTCCATGCCGGCCCCCGCATAGTTGGGAAAAGGCTAGGCAGATGGTGAGATTGTAGATAGGTACAAATAAAATGTTGTTATTTTTTAGTAGACATACATGGCAAATATTATTGGTATACTCTTTTCTTTTATTTATATATTTTTTTATATAGTATGTGCTAAACCAGATATATAATTATATAATCATGTGTAGTATATTTCTTTTCAAACGACTTCAAAAAGAAGGAGGTTATCCCTTCGGTTTGTTTTTTTTTTTATGTATGTTCGGGCATAACTCCGTCATATATAGACGGATTTGCAAAATTCTTCTCGTGTTCGAAATTTGTTTATTCCGAAATGGTCCCATATAAATTTTATTTATTTATTTTAGGAAAGCTTACAGACTAATAACACTATAATAACAATAATATCGAAATTGATACAACGCTTTTAGAAAAAATCAATCAAAATCCCATAAAAATTAAGTTTCTTCAATCTTTGGAGGACTTTCAATTTCAGATTTAACTGTGACACCGTTTCTTAATGGATTTGGATGTTAAAATATTTTTTTTTCAAAAGTAAAACAACCGCCGTCAAAAACTAAAAAGTGATAAATAGCACAGAACACACATTTACTTTAGTTTCGGAAGTCAGTGGCGATAGCTTTGTTCTGTTTGTTGTTATGTATTGCCACCGACAAGTAAGTTTATCTTTTTTTTACTTTTTAATATTATTTATTTTCTTATGCACCTGCCATGTTATCTCTTCACTTGGTTGGCTGCTAGAGAATGCCTAAGGCATTAAGTCCGCCTTTGTACCTTTGTGCATGAGTATAAATAAATAAATATTATAGCTACGTACAAAATTTCAACCATGCTAAAATTACGATTGTCTGGTCACCATGCGATCTTGGACCAGTATTAGTAGTCATAGGAAACCTGAAAGACCACACACATTCAACATACCAATAAACAAGCAAACACAGAATGGTCACTAAACAGACATTCAATCTAAACACAGAGCACGTTCAATTTAAACCAAATCACACATAATTGATCCGGAGCAATGCAGAAATAGTGATGTTTCTTATCCGAGATGAAATCCGAAAAGTTGCAAGAAAGAAATACTAATTTGTCAATATATTTATTGAGTTCTACAATTTTGAGTTTAGGAGACGGGTTATCAGTATTTAGTAATTGTGTTCACTCTGTTGGGCACAAGAAAAGAAGGGGAGATGGAGAGGGAATTCATTAATGAATAAGAAAATATTGAGTTACAAATTTATATCGTATATTGGAACGAAGTTTTGGAACGAAGTTCCTTATCGCGCGATGCGGAAGGGGGCTAGACGGAAAAAATTAAGACCAAAAGTTGTAATGACACTTTTTGCTATAGTTGTAAGCCGTGCGGCGTGCGCGTGTTTCTCTGTCTGTCTCTCTCTCTCATAGAAAGCAAGCCAGTTATTTTCGTTAAGTTTATGTTACATTATATTTGTTAATAATAAAAAAATATTATTATAACTTAAAAAGAAAATATTACAATTCCTTCACTAATTAATCGAAAGGAACATCGTTCCATCCGGGTGTCCCTTGACACCTCTCAAGTTTTTTTATTATTTATTAATCGAGAATTTGTTACCAATCCTGTGTAATTTTATTTTAATTATAATTAGTCAATTACACAAGATGCTGTTATCTCTTTAGTCTCAAATTGGTGTAGAAAGTTATTTAGTTCATGAAAGCAGATCTGTCTTTTACCTTAATTTGTTGTACCTCATTTTCACAAAATAGACATTGCAGTAATTTCACAATCTTTTTTATTTATTTAATCAAGAAAGTGCACCAACTGCATATACATCCGACATTGGTTTACAGTAACTTAAAGTAGTGCATTACTTATCAAAAGAGACATTTTTGTTTAAGATTTAAAAAATGAATAACACTGAAACCTTTTATATCTTATAAAATCATGTCATCATAAAATTATCCGCATCTCATATCCGAATCAATCCCATATCCGCAAACTCCCACCCCTTCTAGTAATAGACAAAGGATTTAGTGCTAAACAAGCTGCAAGCCTAATGATTGCCCGGACAGGGATGCCACCGTCCATAATCCTATCTGCATGTCTTATCAAAGCGGTTTCTGCGTAACGAAGCAAAATTGACAACCCTGATTGAATGGGCGATGTGCAGTCAGTGAAGACGTCCAATGACAGATTGAATTATGAGGATTATAATGTCGATTGTGGAAGCTAAAGGGGTAAGTAGATATCTAGATAAAAAAAACAAGTTAAAATTTATTTTGCTGTGCGAAATTAATCCATATTCCATACTTAATATTATAAATGCGAAAGTAACTCTGTCTGTTACGCTTTCACGATGAAACGGCTGACCCGATTTTGATAAAATTTGGTATGAAGATAGCTTAAACCCTGGGGAAGGACATAGGCAATATTTTTATTATGATAACCGACATTCACGCGGACGAAGTCGCGGGCAAGAGCTAGTAATATATATGAGGACATCACACACACTACCATCTGACCCCAAACTAGGCAGAACGGGTACTATGGGTGTCAGACAGCTGATATACATACAAAAATACATAAATAGATACGTATATAAATAAACAAGAACCAGACACAAAGCAAGCACAAGTGCTCATCACACAAATGTTTGCTCTGGACGAGATTCAAACCCGCGACCCAGTGCGTCCGAGGTAGGCAACTATCGCCTAGGCTATTGTATTAATAGTAGTAGTATCTAGTAGTATTCTTTGTGAATGAACTTGTACGGGAAAGTTCCACCATACCTATTTCTACCGTAGTTCTAGCCGCGTTGCTGTGTTCTGATTTGAAGGCTTTACCACCACCCATATTAGAGATTAGAGAGACTAAGGGAAAATCCGAAAATCGTGCAGCAGTGCGGCTTACTTGTACTTAACAACCTTACTGCGATCCCCAACACGCCTGCTAATATATGGTTTTTGGACAGATAGACGGACAACAAAGTGCTCTTATAAGGGTTCCGTTTTTTTCTTTTGAGGTACGGACCCCTAAAAAAGTAATTATTATTAAACTTTTTACTATTTATAGGTATCTAATTATAGAAAAGACTGCCCTGTAAAAGAAGAAAAAGCCGTGTGGTATCGGTGCCGCGAATAGCACCCCATTTCTACCCGTGGGTGTCGCACAAGACGACAAAGGGATATTGACCAGAGGACGGGCAGCGGCGTCCTTCTGAGTACCATAACACCTAATGCAATCGCCAACATACACCAGCCAAGCATGGTGGTTACGGCTGAACCCCTTGGGGGAGACCTATTTCCAGCAGTGGGCGTCTAGAAGCTGACAAGATGATGATGATGGTATAGAAGGCATAAAATTTAGGATTACAAAAATTATAAACTTTCTGCCCAAGAGCAACAAGCACCAACATTTTACGTAATCAATTACCATGATATCTGTCTTCCCTTATAATATTATCACTAAGCGTTATGCAAATGTCAAAAAGCTTTGAAAGCATAATTTGTTAATTGTCAAATAGGCCGCAAGCTGTTTACAGTGTTCTCAAAATGTTAAGTTACATTTACAACAAGCAATTCGCTCTGACTTCGCTTGCCAATAAAAATTACCTAACTAAACTAAGGTAAAAATTTGATCAAATTTTTTACCTTAGAATCAATTAATGTTTTAGAGCCCATGTGTTGAATTTTTTCGTCCGGTTTCCGTGTTTCATGCATTTGGACTTTGTAGGTGTTGCGTTGCACTTTTGCATGGAACCTCTGATTTTATTTCACATGATTGCATTAAGATGCCATCATGTAAAAATAATCAAGGTTAGGCAAGAAGAAGTTACAGTTATTATTTTCAGTTTCTCACTTGTCAGAATAAAATAATTATGTTTCTAGATAGGTACAAAAAATTTGTTAAACACAGAAAACCTAAAACCTAAAAGATGTCGTAATAGGTAGTATGCTTTTTGTTAAGAGCTCAACTGTTAATTAGGAGACTCAATAGTTAAACGATGACCAACGACCAATATTTGGCTTCTAAACAGAATAAAATATCTTCAACTCGATTACTAAAACATATTATTTTCCATAAACAGACAAACATTCTAATCTATTAAATACATAAACTTACTTATAAAGTGCATTCCGTAGTCAATGTTTTATATCCAAATGTTTTAAGTATTTGCCCTCAAGGCAAATTGTCATCAAAGACTATTTAGAAGGGAACATAATTAATTCTGTGCTTTTAAACATTTGTGTTTAAATTAGGATTAGTGAGTTCGGTATAAAATATTTAGTTACCAAGTTATGCATTTTGCCTTAGGCAAAGTAGGACGATTGAGCAGCGATGAATACTCGTAAAAGTATTGTTTTAAATCATTAATAAAAGACAACTAACAATGTTTGTTATTACAAAGAGCTTAACCGAAGCAAATTATTTTGAATCATATTAGGATAAACCTCTGTTACATCTCGGCTTACTTAAGCCTTCTTCGCCTTAGGCCAAATGCGTAAAGTAGTAAAAAAAAAACACAAATGTATTTATTTTAATTAACAAAATTAGGACTCTATTCGTATTTTCCCATTATTTAATAAAAGAAAAATACTTATCTTACCGGGAACAGTGACGCCTCACAGAGTCATCTAAGAAACGAATAAAAATAAAAAATAATAATACTCACTTTAATTCAGATATCATTGATCCATAAATTGTTAGTAAAAACATGAACTTAAAAACTATGTTAGTAGAACATGCAGCTTCGACATGGAATACATAAACGGGCAATCAAATTTCCCCGTAATGACATTCAGAAGACTGTTCGAGCTACCGCGGACTCTCTGCAGCAGCGACGCGGCGCGCTTACGTCTGATCGCCAGGAAGCCGTCAGTGCGCGCTTCAGCAAACATTCCCGAAGCACTGCAAAAGCGCGGCAGCCCCAGCAGCATTCTGAATGCATTGTAATATTGAACTCGAAGAGCATTGATGGCTTTCTGCGTACAGCTTGTCCAGAGGCTACACGTGTACCTACATAGTCTGACAATATGCTTTAAAAAGCGTCAGTTTTACTTCGCAAAAAAGTCGTTCGTTATAAAGTCTAGGAAAATTTTAAAATATGTAGTGTAGCACGCACATAATAATTTATCTCGTTTTTGTGTTCCTGTGAAATAATTTAAGATTTTGGCTTAATTCTGAAGTCTGCGCAGACGAAGGTCGCAAGCATTCTAACTTTTGTACGTAAGCGTCAAACATGGGTCAAACACTTCAGGTGATTTGATTTGATTTTTTCTTCGCTATGAATTACATTGTACTTGTAAGGTACTTGCCTGGACACACACTCCTGGACTTCTAAATCAAGCCATATTTTTATATAAAGGTTATTTTATTACATGTGTAGACAGACTCAACTTCTTTTCCGTTTTACCCAGTGACTTTTCAATTAACTCTAGAATTACATTTTTAGTAGCTTTGAAATCAATAAATAGTAGGTCACTTGGGTCGACAAATAAGTGGCGTCACAGTAGCCTATTGCCATGCAAAGTCTGCGGAGCAATCGTGTTTCGAAACTTCATAAAAAGGACGTCAATTGATTGGTACTCGTATAAGTCATAAAGCAACGCGGATCACCGGCCGCACGCCTCCGGGCGCGTGCGGTTGGGTACTATGGGTATAAGCACACAGAGAGACCACTCAGAACTTCGATCAATAATACTCAGAACAAACCGCCATTTTTGTCACGCACACATTGACATTACTTTTATACGCATTCTCAAGCAGTTTCAAGCAGTCTTCAGTCTCGACTATCACGTGTTGTCTAAATGAATAAATGAGAGACATTGACATTTCATAACGAACACGAAAATTTTGTTATAAAAAAATGCAAAGAGTTCCAACCAGTGCCAATAAAATTTCATATTATTACGAATAAAACCTACAGAGTCAATACAGTAGCAGCCCTAGTGAGTTTGGCAAGTTTAGGTAATTATTTTTGAAGATGGCGGGAGCGGTCCTTCTGTAATCTCTATATTTTGTGGTATAAGTGCCCACACCCGCATTTATTGTAATGGTTATGAATTCAAAGAATCATAGCAAAATTTGAACAAAAAAAAAGATGTTTAGAGAAGTTGAAATTCTAATTCTTATATTCTTGGGTAGGTACCTAAAGAGTATCTTCAGGCATTTACAAATTTTTTAAAACCGAAATTATTTAAGAACGAAACGGCGACTGACAGTAACAGTGACACTGACAGTCGCCGTTTCGCAGTTCTTACTTGGAAATTGCTTCGTTTTATGGGAAATAATATCACAAATACTTTTTTTTTTCCACTCACTTGTCATATCACTTGTCTGCCAATTTGACAGATCCGTTAACGCTTGACACTTTTTTTTTACAAATACTTAATGGGCATCGAGATGAAACGACAAAGTATTATTTTCATTTCGTAATATTTAAATTATGCATGGGTTTAAAAATATGGTAAGTACCTATATCAAACTACCCGGTAATGTATTCTTCACATTGGTAAATATTTTAAACCTTCAAAATTTTTTTTTCGTACAAATGAATGTGAATATCGCCATGGCTCTTTGGAACATAGATGACACCAAAATGACGACCAGTACAATACGGTCAACGTAACTTGGCGCGTCTGAAGTTAGCTGTTTGGCTGCGCAATGGAACTTTTAGGAACGAAATTGTCTACTGCGCAGCTAATCGGCTAACTTCAGACGCGCCAAGTTACGTTGACCGTACAGTAAATGTGTCATCTTCAAAACTATTGTTTTTAAATTAGTCAAAAAAAAACAGGCTTTTGAAATTCTAGGCTTTTATAGTTACCATTGGAAATTCTCAGTGGCTCAATGTTTTAAGGCGACGATATACGACTTTTACAGATTTTAAACTGACAATCACGTCAAAATGTGCAGTGTAAATGATTTGAAAAAAATATATGTTAAACTAGAACATTCTCTTAACCATATAGAAAGTGAATATTTTTGATTAAGTTCATATTAAATAGTTTAATTAACTCGTGAAGTTGTGTCTGACGCGGACAAAACATTGACAATCACACAAAATCTAACAAGTATAATTATCCGAAACTTACACTATCTTACAGACAATTTTATTATCTATCTTTTAGTATACGCCTTTTTTTAATTTTGAAAGAATACTACTTTTATTTAATTTTTTCGACTAAATTTTGAAAGTTTTGGACGCAGACTGCGTCCGTTCTGCATCAGTTTTGCGTCCAAAACTCTCAAACTTTAGTCGAAAAAATTTAATAAAAGTAGTATTCTTTCAAAATTAAAAAAAAGGCGTATACTAAAAGATAGATAATAAAATTGTCTGTAAGATGGTGTAAGTTTCGTTTAATTATACCTGGTAGATTTTGTGTGATTGTCAATGTTTTGTCCGCGTCAGACACAACTTCACGTATTAATTAAACTATATAATATAAATATAATTAAAAATATTCTATATTCTAGTTTAACATATATTTTTTTCAAATCATTTACACTGCACATTTTGTCGTGATTGTCAGTTTAAAATCTGTAAAAGTCGTTTAATAGCCCCTTAAGACCGTAGATTTTGCATGCATATTGTCAAAATTACCATTACCAAGAACAAAGTCTTCATTCATTGTCACAAAGTTACGATAGCAAATTGCAAGATTTATCTCATCACCACGATGCTTACGAATGTCCTCATTTTGTTTACGAGGTTCGATACCCGGTTGAGCCAAGTTTTATAGTTGCCTTAATTTTATGGCCTTTGATTAGTTCCTTTGCGGAAGTCGGTTGATATACTTATTTAAGAGTTGGATAATGAGATGGGAACGTAAGGTTCTTTTTTGATTTTTCGTTCTTGTTTGTGTTTAGCTGCCTCGGTTATGTTAAAGTTTGGTTTGAATTGTTATTATAACTATATTTTTCTCTTGACCTCTTTTAACATGCCAGACTTGTTACATTGTTCTCACTTTGTGTAAATTTGTAAAATATTATTGATTTTAAAAGAGCGTTCATGGAATTTCTTGCTCGTTCTTCTCCATAGAAACCTACTGTTTGGAACGAGCAACAAGCTTCAACTTTCTGACTGACTGACTCTGACAATTCAAAAGTACCTGTAAATGGTTTAATTGAAATAAATGATTTAGAGTTTGAGTTTAAATTAATATCACTAGAATTGGTTTATTTAAATAGAATAGTGAAATTTAATTTTTTAGACCATTTACCCTGTTTGGATAGGGTTCTTAGGTAGGTAGGTACACAAAAAGTAATTTAGTAAACACTAAAGACCCGCCCCGGTTTTGCACGAGTATTATCGCTATTTCTTAACCAATTTACACAAAACCTTAACAAATTATACACCTAAAACTTCATCAAGAATTACTCTACTCTACTGGTGAAAACTGCATGAAAATCCGTTTAGTAGTTTTTGAGTCTATAGCGAATAAACAGACAGACAGACGCGACAGGGGACTTTGTTGTAAAATATATATAATAGTGATGCTGTAGTGACAAATAATGTTTAAGGGCGGGTTGCTTCAACTTTACTTTACTGACGGGTAATAGTCAAAAATGGCGCTAACTATCGTCAAATAAAAAAAAATGGGTTGTTTTACAAAATCGTACGTCAAAAAGATACCATTACCATAACATCTGACCATAACCGATGCTCCATCCACCAGTCAACGTAATTTTGTGTTGTCAAACAGCTACGTCAAACATCAAAATAGTATAGACTCTCTTTTTGAATAAGTTTGACTAACGGATTTTTATGTTATGAAACAACCCGTTAGATTTAACGAACGTTAATCACGTAATAGTCATTTTTAACCGTCCGTATGTAACGTTAACCAACTGTTTGAAACAAGACAAGTGCTAGATGTGAAAAGTGTCATTATTTAGGTTACCAAAACAAGAAAATACAAATGAACTTACTCGTGGGATCCAAGACAGTTAAATCGTTTCTCCGGGACTCGTCAAACTTCATTGCATCGGCGCGTGTCTAAACACACTATGCCGAAGTTACGCGACCTAAGTTGATTTTACGTTCCGACGTATTCGGCTGATATGCGACACACCATAAGTGCCGAACTTACGCGGCAGAAATTCAGTTCCGCAACTTTGTGTGTGTATTCAGTGTCTCGAGCGCTGTCGTGGCGTCGTGTCGTATTATCTACACAGTTGGACAGACAGACGCAAAACAAAGTGATCTAAAACGAAGTGTTATTAATGTGTGCTCACAGAATAAGTTGCCGCTGAACTTACGCCCGACCGAAGTTAGGCCGTACGCTCTGACGCGACGTAATTTCGGCATAGTGTGTCGTCAGTAATTCAAATAGCATTGCAGGCGTAATTGTGCTGAACTTCGGTCGCGTAACTTCGGCATAGTGTGTTTAGACACTTAAGTGTAATAGTGTTACGGGCTAGTAAAAATAAGAACAATAGTTTGGTATTCTCCAGAATCTACCCATTGTCATTATAAACTCAAACTTCGTATTTACAACTCATCACAATTAATCTTTTTAGGAACCCCCTTTACTTACCACCATCCGTAATCAATACCATGAAAACTTTCTATTTTTATCTCAACTTCGAAGAGAGCTCAATTAACCACCCACATTTATTTCTCCTGACAATAGCCATCCATCAAAACATTGTCCTTTTGTTTGCACAGTCCTAATTTAGACATTAGTACACCCTGTGCGTTACTGTGGCAACAAATACGTCGTTTGCGCTACCGTGGCAATAAATGTACCGGTTGATTGTGACCATGTGACGATTTGGTGGATGTTGTGCTAAAATTAGTAGTTTGTTGTGAAATACTGTGATTTATGGCTTACTTAAGTAACTGCTAGGCATTCCTAACAGTAACCCAAGCAAGTCATAGAAACTTCAAGGTGTTAGCAGGAGAAGCAGAAGTAGAAGCAAACTTAAACAGCGAGTCAAGGCCTGTCAGGGGAGCGGTGAATGCATAGGTAGAAATGGAACACCACGGTGGTTTTAGCCGGTAAAAGTCCCCCGTCATACCTCTCCATCATCTCCACGAGGAGGATGGATGGATGTCCACGAGGAAAAAAAAAACTTGATTGTAAAGAGTCTCTGTGGATTTTTTTGCTCGTTGTTCTCCATAGAGCCTACCTTTGTTTCGGAACGGGCAGTTGGCTTCTACCTTTTAACTAACTGGCTGGCTCCTGGATAATTCAAAATTGTATGTAAATGGTTGCAATAAATTCAGTGGCAAAGCGGCGTCTCCGCGCATACTATGACCCATATGGTTTGTGTATGGTTTGTGTATGGTGTACATCCATTTCATACCCACTCACCCCCAGTTCCCACCGTGCCTCAGAAAGCATGTAAAGCCGTTGGACCTGGCTGTCATTCGTAGATCTTTGGCAGTCGTTATGAGTAGTCAGAAGACAGAAAGTCTGACAGACAGAAAGACAAACAGTATCGTGTTGTCCAGTAACTTGGTTGTGGAGGTCCGTTAGGCAGTCGCTCTATGTAAAACACTGATATTCAGCTGCATCCAGTTAGACTGGAAGTCGATACCAACATAGTTAGGAAAGACTGGGCAGATGGTGATGCTATAATATGATAAATAATTGTCGTAATTTACTAAATAACTTAAAGGTAACTTTAGAAGCTTAAAAACACTTTTTAGCCTATCAATGTGTGTTAAAAAATATAAATTTACTTGCCTCTGCCTACTTAATATATGTTCCCAAAATGCTCATTCCCGCCATTCATACCCATAAAAGGATCAATCATGACTTTAATTGTTCGTCCTCTAACAATAAATGCATATGAAGAGACGCAAGTACTCGTAAAGCCACCCTGATGAGTTTCATGCAAATTTTGACGACTGTAAAGTCTGAAGTGCCCTGTTGTCCTGATGAATCGTCAGAGTGAGTGAGTGAGTGGGGGAAAGGGGACATAGCTGGGATTAATATTGTGGACCACATTAGACTGGGTGAATTTTTGGTCAAATCGTACGCTCAATAAACTGACCGATTACGGTTTACATAAAAAAAAACGTTTAAACGTTATCCATCTTTCTGTCTAGGATTTTATTTATATCTTGTTTCCTTGTTTCTAGATAGACGGATTTACAACATTATAACATTATAAACTCTGTTTATCTGTTCCGTGATTATAACTATGATCCATTATGTTGCAAAAATGCTTTTTGCGATTTCCTAAAAAAGAAACAATGTTTTTTGAGTTGGGTCAGTCCAAATAATTAATTAATCATGCGAAGTGACAACTTTGCTGCACATTTTTTTGGTATCCAGGTTAAACTATGAATAACCATCTTTAAAATAAACTTATTTCTATAACATGACTGCTCAGTTAAAAACTATTAAAAATAATATAAAATATACTTATAATAATAATAATAATATGTGGGGACATTTTCACACACGGCCATCTGACCGCAAACTAGGGAGACCCTGTACTATGGGTGTCAGACAGCTGATATACATACACAAATACATTTTTTTTTTTAAATACGTACATATACTTATGTATGTTTATATTCTTAAAATAAAACCATTTTGAATAGTGGGTTTATAAACTGTACAGCAATTCTAAAAATATGTTAATAAAATAATGTAGGGTAATACTAAAACACCAAAAAGTAAAAATATTTCCTGTCGCAATAAATGATTTTGATAAATACTTTTATTTATCAAAATCATATTGCTGTACAGTTTATAAACCAACTATTATACTATAAACGGATTTATTTTAAGAATATAAACATACATAAATATATTTTATATAATTTTTATATATATTTTTAATAGTTTTTAACTGAGCAGTCATGCTTTTAAAATTTTCATACAGAGAAAAAGTCTGTTGCTGAATTAAAAAGAATCAAAACTTCAGACGAAGAAATTAGGTATTTTTGCTTACTATCAAAATCTTCATGCATATAATTATTATTACACAACCATTGTCACGTAATCCCATACATACGTTTCATACAAAATAATAAAAATAAGACAAACACAATAAAAACTTATCTTTAACGTAACCTGTAAGATCGACGATAAAATTGGCGAATTACTTACAAAACAAACTTACATTTACCAACAAGAATTACAAAAATAACCTCTATTCTTCGCTGCTAAAGGTCTTTAAGAACATTTTTCTGCTGCACGAATTTTGTGGTAGTAATTTGAAGGGCGCACAGTGTGCTAAAATGCTCGGATTAGAAGACAAAATGCATAGGTAGTAAATTTTACGGCTATGCAAATGTAATACCGTATTGGACAGTAAAATCTAAGCCCTGGTTGATATGTCAGGCGTGGATGGCAATATTAAACGCAAGGAACATTTTTAAGATCGTAAAGTTTTTTGATTTTTATTGGTACTCTTTTATAGTAATAAGGGATGTATGCAGTAAGACGTTATGCATTTAAGACTGTTGTAATAGGATTTCTTTTACGATATTATTTTTCTTTACATAAAACGATGCCATTTTTGTTTTTTTTAACACACTGATTTTACTAAGAAGCAAACTAGTAAAACTTTAGTATTTATGGTGTATTTAAGACAAACATAAATATTTTTTTATAATTTCTCAATTTTCATACGCTCGTGATTGCTAATTGGATAAAAGGACCAAATTTTAGTTTTATTGGTTTACAATAGTACTTAGTAAAATCTTATTTCATTAGGTTGCACCTACATGGCTTAACATCGCCTGTTTTATACCAAAAACATAGATCTCTGCTCTAAAGTTCTTCTTTCTCATCAGCTGCCTAACCGTTTCCCAACTATTTTGGGGTCGGCTTCCATTCTAACCGTATGCAGCTGAATACCAATGTTTTACACGGAGCGACAGCCTATCGGACCTCCACAACCCAATTACAGGGTAACACGATACCCCTGGTTAAGACTGGTTGTCAGCCTTTCTGGCTTCTGACTACACTTAACGACTGCCAAAGATCTATGAATGCCAGGAGCAACGGATTTACGTGCTTTCTGAGGCACGCAGGGAACTCGGTATGAAATGGATGTTCACCTATCCTCAGACCGACCGCGGTAAGCATAGCTTAATCTTTGACTGATCGATCTATACGGCTTTAGCCACAAGCTTCTCAACAAAATTCAAATGTCCTTCATACAAGTGTTTAATCACATACTGCCAAAACAACTTCAACATTCTTTTCACCCCATAAACGCAGACGCATCGACATCATACCATCAACAATGTGTCACTAGCCAATAAAACTGAATCAAGATAAACTCCTTTATGTCAACGGGATTAAAAATTTGATCGTAAAACCAGAGCGTAATAGTTACATAGGATTTGCTCAGTTTACGACTGAATGTTACGGATTGTAATGTAATCTTAGTTCGTGGGTTTTGTGACGTCAATTATCTGTGTGGTTGTAATTAGGGATTTAGGGAATTATGAGATGGGGTGAATTACGACACGTTAGTTTATAGTTATGGCACACCTACGACACTCCATACAAGCGAAACGATTTAATTACCTACACTACGACCTAAATAACAGACTGAACAAATACGTGCGTGTGTGTGCGTGTCTACGCCGCCGCCGCGAGAACTAAAAGCAGTTTCGAGAGCACGTTCGACGCGGGAAGAGGTGAGGAACAGTGTTTCGGAGGGAGGCGAGGAGTGTCGCTACTGTACGGTAGTACTAATATTTATACTGTTTTTATGGTGTCTGCTAGTCTTGTTGTCGACTGTGGTGTTAAAGCCTTTCGAGTAAATGAATACCTACGTGATTAAAACAAAGGACCAAATATGTCTTACAATGTAGTTTGTGTTCTACCAGTATAAACTCGTACACAATGACCAAATTATAGTAGTCAGTTTGCATAATGATGACATTTCCTGAATCTAACCTGCAATTTTCTGATACAATAAAAAATAACAAATTATCTTCATAATAGGAAAAACGGAAATCGTCATTGTTGAATAGTTACCTTAATTCATTACAAAAAGTAATTTTTATCAACCTGCCAATTACGGATTCTGATTTTTGACAACCACCAATTTAGAAATCAAGGTAATGTAAATTTGTGATTCCTAGTATTTAAAATCGGAATCAAACTCGTTACCCATTGAATCGTAAAGTATCATTACACAACTACTCATCACCTGACTGTCACCGTATAATTAACTATCGAAACATTACAAAATTAAATCAACAAAAATATTTGATAAAACGTTTCAAATCAAAACGAATTTAAACTCTAAGTTGAAAGACTTTTAGTTTTAGATTTGAGTACGAAAATAATTCAAAATAATGATACGTTTGTTTAAACAAAATTACGTTTACACTCCACAGGTCATATCAGAAACCGTAAATAAATCAGAATAAAGTTTGAAATGGCTTGAATTATAGTTTCGAAACTGCAAATAAAAGGATGTTTTACACACAATAAAGGTACGCTCAGGTGCGTAACAAACTAATTAATTCGAAAGCCCGCATTTGATTAAACAAATCAAATGGTTTACATGTAGTCACCAGTGGGAGGGGTGAAATGAGAAATCGCTAAGAAATTTTATCCGTCACGTTCACGTATCGTTTCCTGCTTTTTGTTTGTGACGCCTCATTATTGTGTAGTGTGAACAAGGGCTAGATAGGCATCAAGTTTTAATTGAATTTAATTATGATATGGTTAGGAAAAAAGTTAACATTAAAAGAGGATCATTAAGGCAACATTTTTATCATATAAGGCAAAAAGGCACATATTATTATACCTATATCGGAGCAACAAAAATATCCTACACTTTTAATAACCCGACAAGAGAACTCCTGAAATCATTACCAACATAACGTCTTGTGTTAAAAGAAATAAATTATAATATACTCACATGTTAATAAAAAACTGTTACTATTTTCGATTTCAATATATAACAGTAATAATGCATTGATTAAACAAAAAAAACCCTAAATATTGATGCCAAGTTTACGGCTTTTTGTCCACAATGACACCTCTATCGCACCACTTGGTCTGCCATCACCCTCGCACAGGTGTCGTCTATTCACACGACGCACCTTTATGATAGCTCGTTTATTATTACATGCAGTAATTACTCTGCCTACCCACTGACCGCTGTTATGGTTTGTTGTTGAATGGAATAAAGGTATGGTAATTGGTCATGGTTGGTTAAGTACAATTTTTTGGCAATGGCTATGATTGGCACTGTAAAGAAGAAATACCTAATGATAGGCTCGAAGGACCAAAGATGGACACAACGGTGATTTTAAATAAAGCGTACCTATTTAATCAAGGAACCCACTAAGGAACCACTTGGAACCACTAACTTTGTCCCAACTCAATACAACATTTAAGGAAATATTTGTGACAAACTTATCTTTAAAAAAAAGCTTTTTACAAAAAACACAACCGCTTTAAAAACCTAAAAAGTGATAAATAACTTTAGCACAGAACACACATGACTTTAGTTTCGGAAGTCGGTGGCTTTATTCAAGTTATTTATCACTTTTTAGATTTTGAAGGCGGTTGTCTTTTTTGTAAAAAAGCTTTTTATTTTTAGCTTTTTAGTACCTCCTTATTATCCAAATCCTATAAGCAACGGCAAAACAGAGATGGAAATTACAAGGTTGGAGAAACTTAAAACATCATCCATGTATTTTTTATTGCTTTCTGTCGATTTATTCAAAAAGTGCTGAATCAATTTCGATAAAACTTATGTGGGACCACCCCTGAGACATACCCTATCTATAAAAAAAAAGAACTTTCAAAATTGCTTTACATTTGCCGGAGAAATCGCGGAACAAATATACCAAAAAAAAACAAACTTCAATGTCTGTGTGTTACAGACGAATTGAGAACCTCCTTCTTTTTGAAGTCGGTTCAAAAGACCTAGATTTAATCTCAAGTATTCGTGAAGTACCTATTACGTCATATTTTCCATTACGTAGGTACTCTCATATTTTTATTTACAAAATGTCTGGTCCTTTGATCAGCACTTGCACCTATAATATGATTATCATTTAGGTACCCAAAGCTCAAACATACATACATCATCACACAAAACTCACAAAACACTATTTCTATCATAAAATTTAGTCATCATTATTATACCATTAGTTTCAATGATCCGTGACCTTTTCAACCCCATTAAATACTTCCCAACACAATTAGATGCCAAATTGACTCTCCCACAAATAATGAAAAAAAAATCATAACTGGCCGAAAATACAAGAAAAAAATATTAAACGCCCTTTTTTAAAACATTGAAAATATATTAACCGCAAAATGCTTTCACCCCATGCTTACGTGCATTCCCACGGAGTTTGAAAAAAGAAAAAAAGTGCAAAACGATGATTCATTATATTTTAGTGATGAGGAAGATCTACGTACCGTTTAAAAAGCGATGTACCTAAAGATTATTTTTACTGTTAGTTTATTAAATAACAATTTTATGGGATGCACTTTGTTATTTATAAAGCTAGATTCTAGATCATGGTTAATTAATTAACAATAGCACCTACATGTATAAATAGTTTATAAGTTTTGTATTTATTTCATTGTGAATTTAAGTTCAATAGTTGAAATAAAAACAGTCATAAAACAGGAGAAGAATTTTATTCTTGATTAGTTTAGATAAATACGAGTTGTCATTTTAAAAATTAGGTATTGCATTCTGAACAAATTCAAAAATGTATTCACTTTTTCATTTCCAAAACATTAAGCTAACAACAAAACAACCTGTTAATAATAAAGAAAATTAATGATTACATCTAAAACAGCGCAAAAGTAGCCCCAAATGGATACGCTTTTAATTAAATTAATAGTTAGCTCATGCGATATAAATGACGAGCAACAAAACGAACTAAAAAAAAAAGTAGATCTAAAAAGATAAAGGCAATAATAAAACACTTCCCTTACACATGCGGGTTTATAACGACGAACTTTTGTTTCAATTTGTCATAACAATAATTATGTGATTGTTGAGGAGTGGATGATTTCATAATAATACATCTACATAGGTAGATAGTCATCACTCACCATCAATCTATTTTGACTATCTTCAAGAATAGTCGATGATCCTTTCTCCCAAACGAGTCAACCCTTAAATAATTAAACTCTTTACGATAAACTAATTTAATGTGTCAAACAAACATTTGAATTGCTGGCTAACAAATATAAAAACAATAGATAAAAAATAATCAGAATTGAATATGTATACACTAAAAAATCAACACTATTACATCGAAATAAGGATACATTTTACCGTGGAAAAGTTCGATTTGGCAGAACCAAAGCCAAACATAAATGTATCACACTATATTACCAGACTCTAGACGAACCAAACAAAAACGACAAAGGACCAATTGGTCCTTTATACTCTGATTGTTTGTAATAGCCGTTCAGAGAAAACTTTAACAAAATCAAACCACAGAATTCGTCACCTTCTACCCGCACCTAACCCGCATGATTCAAAACTGTCGATCACGATAACGGTACAGGCACCGGACAATAATACCGTATTACCGATATTAATCACTGTTACACGTGGTTCAGGGAAAATCATTTGATTGGATCACTTTTATAAACCTTTGGTACGGACGCACATAATACCGGTTAGTGATCTTTTGTGACTTCCGTTTGGGATGTGGGAATTGGGAGGAGATAGTGTTGTGCCACGGTAAACTACTTGGCTACTTGTTATCGCTATAATTATCATGCCGTGCTTTCCTCTTTTATAGATACATATAAAATTTTTTTTTTTTTGTACGTTGCCCTACGACCGTAATAAAACGTTTGTAATATGTCCTCTAGGACCGGTGAATGCTTATGCCAAACTCGCACCCCTGGCCATAGGCAAAGGTGCAACACCGCGGTGGTTTTAGCCGGTTAGAGTTGAGAATTACCACCACCCAACATAAAATAAAATAATAAACCGTGGTTGCATTTACAAAAATTAACTCATATATTATCAAACCAGACCTAGATCATATATCTGTAGGCTATATAAATATTAGGTATGTTCTGTTTTTAGGATTCTGTACCTCAAAAGGAAAAAAACGGAACCCTCATAGAAGCACTTTGTTGTCCGTCTGTCGACGACAGACAAAAGGACAACAAAGTCAGACAGACATGTCTGTCTGTCAATACCCTTTCTCTCGGGAACGAGTAGAGGTATCGAGTTGAAAAAAAATCAAACTTCTATGTTAATGTGAAAAAAAGATACGGCCGTTTATGCCGAAAAAAAAACGTATATTTCGACACTATCAAGGGAATCAAAATTTATGGGGTACTTCTCGTTGACCTAAACTATGAAATTTAGCAAGTAATAATCGTCTTATAGGTACTACAAGTTCAGAGAAAAGTCTGAAAACTTTACATTTGTAATTAAATCATAAAAAAAATAGTCTTTATTAGCTTTTGTGAAAGTATGTCAGTAAATATACTCAAACAAAAACAAGTAAATGTACCTGCTGATTTCAAATTGACATCAACAAAATACAAATATATAATTATCAAAAACGTTTCTGTCATTACCAAATGTAGAGACAGCGCCAGACAAATAATATTATAAGGCTATTACACACAAACACGTCTGGCACACCGTTCAATATTGATACAAGACGCATTACGTGTACACTCAGCCGATATCAGTTAATTGCCTCTCCTGACACGATTAGGGATGAGCTGGGTTAAAAAAAAGAGTACTTTTTAACCGACTTAAAAAAAAGAAAGGTTCTTAACTCGACAAGTATATTTTGTATATTTGAATACGCATAACTTTTTTCAGTGTGGTCCGATTTCGATGATTATTTTTTAATTGATAGTGTACTCGTATACCTCAAAATTGGTCCCATATAAATTTCATGAAAATATTTCACCCCTAAAGGTAGAAAATTAAGAGATTACTGATTTTTTTTGGTGTTACCGTTTCGTAATTAATTTGTATGATAAGAAGTAGACATTAAAAAAAGCGATAAAAAAAACTTTTTTTTACAAAAAACACAACCGCCTTCAAAAAGTAAAAAGTAACTTTAAATTCACAAGTCGGCGGCTTTGGTTTTGTTTGTTTTACCACCGACTCTCTCTCGATCTTACCAACGTGTATCGTGTTGCCCAGTAACTGAGTTGTGGGGGTGAAAATCGCTCGATGTAAAACACTGGTATTCAGCTGTATCCAGTTAGACTGGAAGCTGACCCTAGTCAAAGTCAAAGTCAAAGTCAAAGCATTTATTCAATTAAACCATTTGCAGGCACTTTTGAATAGTCAAAGAGTCAGTTAGTTAGTCAGAAAGTTGAAGCTAGTTGCTCGTTCCAAAACGTCTAGGTCTCTATGGAGAAGAACGAGCAAGAAACTCCACGGACACTTTTCAAAGTCAAAGTCAAATCATTTATTTCAATTAGACCATTATAAGGCACTTTTGAACGTCAAATGAGAAAAAAAAATCGATTCTAGGTGCCCATTCCAAAAGGTAGTTTTGTATGGAGAAGAATGGGCAAGAAACTCCATACTTACTCTTTTAAAAACGATGTTAACAATATTTACATTTACAGGAATTATATAATTATACGTGAATACGATGTACCTTGCATAAAAACACTAGGCATTTGAAAGTGTGTACAAAGTATCACAGATTAAGGAATGACAGACTAAGTTATATGTACATAGATACACAGTGTTCACATATTATTACAAATGTTGAAACAGTAGACGACCACTCCTTATATTTTAACAAACAATGAATCAGTATGTGAGCCTGAGCAGTGTATAAAAAGAGTCAAATATATATATGTACATATTTATACTAAGTATGAAATTAGGTATTTTAACTTAGCAATCGGCTCGATTTTGTCTAGACTGTCGATCGTCCTATGGAGCTGGGCCAGCATGTTTCCAAGCATTCTTATCTTGAATATATTCCTCTAGATTATAATAAGCTTTTTTACTGAGTGTACTTTTAATATATGATTTAAATTTTGTTTCACTTAGTTGTAATATATCACTTGGAATTTTGTTGTAGCACTTAACACAGTACCCCATAAAAGATGTATGGACTTTAGACAATCTAAAATATGGTTGAGCTATTTTGTCCTTGTTTCTAGTATTAAAGTCATGTCTATCACTTACTTTATTAAACATATGTAAGTTTTTTCTTACATACATAATATTTTCATAAATAAATTGGCAAGGCACTGTCATTATATTAATATTTTTAAATAGCTCCCTAAGAGATTCGCGGCGACGTAGATTATAAATGGCTCTGACAGCTCTTTTTTGTAAAATAAAAACGGATTCAATGTCAGCAGCCCGACCCCATAGTAAAATACCATACGACATAATGCTGTGAAAGTAGCCAAAATAGACCAAACGCGCAGTTTCTACATCTGTTAACTGTCTTATCTTTCTAACAGCATAAGCCGCGGAGCTTAGTCGCCCCGCAATAGATGTTATATGAGGTCCCCATTGTAATTTCTCGTCTAGCGTGATTCCTAGGAAAACCGTTTGACTAGTAAATTCCAGTTTCTCTCCATTAAGTATGATGTCACATTTACTATTCCTAACATTTGGTAAAATGAATTGAATACATTTGGTTTTTTTTTCATTAAGTACCAAATTGTTTACCGTAAACCAATTTTGAACCTGAAGAATAGCGTCATTTACGTCGTCTAGATTTAGTGACCGTCTGTTTATTTTAAAAATCAATGATGTGTCATCGGCAAATAACACCATTTTTGGTTGATTTTGAAACAATTGGGGTAAATCATTTATATAAACTAAGAATAGAAATGGACCCAATATTGAACCTTGAGGAACGCCCATAGTCGTTTCAGACCCCAATGAGTTCACGCCGTTAACCTGTACTTTTACCCGTCTATCCCTCAGGTATGACCTTAGTAAATCAAGAGATGTTTTACTAACCCCGTAGTGCTCCAGTTTCAGCAAAAGTGTCTCATGGTCAACGCAATCGAACGCCTCTGAGAGGTCGCAAAAGATTCCAATGGCATCTTGTGATTCCTCCCAGGCGCTAAAAATGTTCTTTATCAGGGTGACACCGGCGTCAGTTGTACAACGCCCTTTGGTGAAACCATACTGTTGTTCATGAAAGATGGAATTTTTATTAAAGTGACGCAACATTTGATTGAGCATTAACTTTTCAAACACCTTGCTGAGAACTGGCAGAATCGACACAGGCCTATAATTGTTGGGGTCTTTACTATCACCGGATTTGAACAACGGTACTACTTTACTGTGTTTCATCAGATTCGGAAAGACTCCTTGGTCTACACTGGTGTTAAATATAAGAGCTAAATAGGGCGCAATGGTTTCAATAATAGATCTACAGACTTTTACAGACATTCCCCAGAGATCTTCTGTTGATTTAATTTTAAGATCTTTAAAGGCTCTTATAACAGCCTCGGGGTTTGTATGTTCAAACCTAAACTCCGAACGGCATGCCTTAACATTCTTCCTAAGTAAGGCAGCAGAGAGCGCGGGAGAGGAATTTAAAGCTTCAGTAGTTTTAATGGGAATATTTCCAAAAAATGCTTCAAATTCCTGAGCTACTTCTATATCAGAATTTATGGGGCCATGTGCAGTCTCTAAATTAAATTCAGTATTACGCTGTTTTTTCCTACCTGTTTCATTATTTATTATTTGCCAAGTAGTTTTTATTTTGTCATCAGCTAATTTTATTTTATTTCTAATATAAAGGGATTTGGCTATTTTGCAGACACTTTTAAAAAGTTTTGAATATTTCGCAACATACTGATGAAAGCTTGTATTCATTACATGTTGCTTTAGACCATAAAGTTCAAATAGTTTTTCCCTGCTTTTACAAATACCTGGAGTCGCCCAATCGCTAAATAAGAACTTTGTGCAAATACTTTTAGTCTTTAGTGGAAATGTGTCATTAAATTGTGTGTTTATTAGTGAAAAAAACTCAGCGTAGAACTCATTTGGGTCATCTATATTATTAAAGCACTGAACACTTAGTTTACTTTCCAATGAACTATTAAATTTATCTAAGTTTTTACATGTAATTGGCCTAAACCTTATTTGAATTTTTTGTAAAGGAATGTAGGCGCAAAACGTTATTGTCTGTCCACTATGATCAGATGGCAGCTTATTTATAATTTCTTTATGTAAATAATCACAATTACAAAATATATTATCAATACAAGTGGCAGAAGAAGCTGTCACTCTGGTTGGTTCCATAAAAACATTTGACAAATTAAATGACCTAAAAAGACTCAATAATCTGATACTACTGGAGTTGTTTTCTAACAAAATAATATTAAAGTCACCACATATGATGATTGATTTACTACTAGTACTAATTTTTTTCAACACATCTTCCATTACAGAATCAAATGTAGATAAATTCTGGTAACTGGGGGGTCTGTATACACATACTATAATATGCTTATCCAGCTCAACACAGGACAATTCAACAGTATGTTCTACTGATAATCCAACGATGTCTTTTCGTTCTTTACACTTAATAGAATTTTTAATTAATATTAATGACCCACCATGTATCATATGTTTTCGGCTAAAATGGCTAATTACACTATAATTTTCATAATTAATAGACATCACTTGATTATCTTTTAGCCAATGTTCTGTTAAACAAATAATATCATATTTGGTTATTTCTAAGAACATTTCTATTTCAAGTAATTTGGAAAATTATCATATTATATTATTTTTATCCTGGTTACATTATACTTGTTGCTTCTATATGTGAAAACAATGTAAGTGAAGAGAAATCCAAAACATTCTAATTAAACATAAATTAATATAAAAGCCATGGCAGTTAAGAGATGACCAATCTCAACTGACAGCGCCCGTTCACGAACTTGACGCGCGGATCAGCACAACTCAGCTCAACCATTTTGAAGGGAACCGAATGATCTAACTCACACGCCACCATCAGCGAGACATTTGAGCGAGCATGACAATGCTCTCAACTGCCATGCTCATTTATGTCAAACACATTGAATAAATAAATAGCTCCATAGTTCTAACATATACATAATAATTGAAATAGTGCTATAAATTTATACAAAGCAAAAATTTCCAATGTATGTAAGTATGTCATTCGACAGATAAAATATAATAAGTAAATAATAATAACGGTACACGTTAATCATGTCAATAATAAGGGGTGAGCAACATAATTTTCTTGCAATTAAGAAATTCCCTAAAGTGGCTGTGGAGCAGGACCAGCATTATGCCAAGCATTTTTATCATTGATATAATCTTCCAACTTATAATATGCTTGCCTACATAGTGTGCGTTTAATGCATGTTTTAGAAAAGGCTAGAAAAGGCTAAGCAGATGATCTGAGCTACTTCCTTGTCTGTGTTTTCAAATATTTCAGCTGTTTTTATTTAGATTACCAATTAATCCCAAGCTACATTACCCCTCCGAAAATGTCTCAAAGTTAAATATCAAGAAAAACAACACGTTCACAGTTTATTTTTCCAAGCATTCCTTTCATTCTCACCCCTATGAAGTTTAAACCCCGTAAATTGTATAATTTCTTCAAAGGAAATGTCTCTGCCCACCCCTTGAATAAACTTTCTTAAATCAATAGTAACATGTCACCGGAAATTTACAACATTATTTTTTGCAGTGAATAAAATAATCTTCAGATACTACCTGATTGAAAATAAAGTTGAATTTGGTATTCATTATTTGCTAGGGAATAGCAAAACAAAACTTGTTTTACAAATTTATAAGCTACAGTTCTAAAAATATACAAAGAGTTTTAAATTCTAAGTCATGAGGTTGAAATTCAAGTGGTTATTTTTTCAGCAGCTGTAAGTAAGGTATCGAGTTTTCACTGTAAGGAGGTGTCATTTGCATCAATCCACGTCGTGTTAGTACATTCTTTGTGTTAAAATAATGGTGTGAGTGAAAAATTGGAAATTACGTAATTGGCCTGTATTGTCAAAAGAATAATTGTGTAATAACCATTTGTATGAATGTTTTATAATTTTCCCTTGCATGAAGATGATTTTTATACCATCTACAACTGTGTGTTTTATTTTACTAAATGTCCCAAACTAAGAATTTTTCCAGTACCGTGAATGCGTTTACAAACATACTTAAAAACTCACACACGCAATTGTTAGTAGGGTTTTTTCACCACGTATTTTGAAGTCGACATTTGAAGTAAATGCCTAGTATTCGGGACCACTGAGTATCAAGAAACAACTTCAGTTCAGCGTCTCAAAGGACAAAGGCATTAGTAAATTTCTCACTAAACATTTTCACCACTAAGTGCCCTTTAAGTCAACTATTCCTCTTTCCTCCCATCAATCAATCAATAAAAAGTATTTACTTGTAAATATTAGAACTTGGCACACTAATTATACTGAGTCTGAGTGCGTCTGAGAATATTTTTTATTTAGTTTTTTGCTTAATTACATTTCATAATTTTAATATTTATTATTTATTTATTTATTTATGACAATACGTACAACATCTTACAGAAAATTCCAATACGATGTCATACACATACTTATATTCATCACTTACTAACTGCACATACTTATATCCCTCATACAACAACCCCCCCCCCCTCCCCCCCCCCCCCCCCCTCATATGACAATGATATACAGGAATGACGATAATTTAACAATGTTTATAATATCAATTATTTAATGTCAACAGAATTATCAAAATCATGTAGTTTTACTGAATATAAACAATAACTTTAGTAAATATTATTTCATCAAACCATATTCTAGTCATCAAGTCAAGTTAAATCATTAATTTCAATTAGACCAAAGGCATATTTCATCATCATTTATAAAATAAGAATAGAATTGAATCTATTGCTTTTTCCAAAAGGTAGTTTCGTATGGAGAAGAATGGGCAAGGAACTTCACAATTATTCTTTAAAAAATAGTAGTGACTGCTGCATCAAATGCATAATCCAGTCATTATAAATTAAAGCATGTGTCATCCTTATACCGGCCTCCTTGATCGTCGAAGCGTGAGATTTACTCAGAATTAAAATGCAATACCTTTGTTATTTTACTGACTAATAGGTAATAATTTACGAACACCATCGTGACAGGAAAATTGCAAACGATATTGATGCAATCTTTTACATATTTCAAATTGTAAATGTCGTTCGGGTTGGTTCAAAGAAATGTTCGTTAATTCATTGTGGGGTAGTAACTACACATTTTCACCCTTGTATATAATTTTATTGTCAATCCAGTGGTCAGGTAAATTTTCTTTTTATCAAAACTGTTTCATGTTTCCTTTTTGTCTTACTTCATTGTCGAGATTTTTGATTTTGCTTTTAAACTATGACTTACGTCAGTCTCACAACCTGTGTGGTATTTACCATCTTAGGTGGTAATGTTCCAAAATTCCATTCAGGTGATAATGAAGATGACCATACATCGTCATTATCAGCTGAAAGATAGTGCTGTTGGACATTTTCTTCTAGAATTACGAATTTGGCTAAATTAGGCACCAGATAGTTTATTTTTATATTTTAAAAGCCTTGCGTTTGGCCGCAACTCACCTAATCTTAAGTGACCATATGGCCTGAGGAAGAGCACGCTTCCCTAGGATGAACCGGTTTACTTGTGCCTTGAAGATACCCAGAATATACTTATTGGGGAACAGAGGGGCGGGCAGTGAATTCCTCAATCTGGCAGTTCGCACAATGTAGAAGCAAAGCTTGGTTCGAGACCGTGGAACTTCAACCATATAGCGAGGACGCTCCGCCGTATCTTTGCTCTTTCGATGATAGAATGCGGATGGGGGAATTAAGTTGTGTAATTCCAAAGCACACTCTCCGAAATATACCCGATAAAATCCCGATAAGTTGGCAACTGTACGGCGATGTAAATAGATCTAAATACTAGACAGTCTACCGATTGCACGAAAGGAGTTTTCGTAGAATATGATTGAAACTGCAGGAAATAGAAAGTCATCATTTCATATTACAAATTAAAATCTTCACAGCGCTGAGTTGGACTTTGGTCGGGCTAAACTCCGGAACTATTGTTTCGATGCTAAACATTCTTTCGCTAATAAGGAGCTACATTATCTCTGAGTGCTGTATGATATATGTTTTTATCGAAAAAATTGTATCCGTAAGGGCCGAGTCACACCGGAATGGCAGCCTCTTTTTAACTAGTTTAGTTTCTACATTCGGCAAGGAAACTCGGTGTGTTTGGAGTGAACATCATGGAATTGGTTTCGCACTTATCGTATATCGTATCCCGTCGCTATACTACAGAGAAATGGTGCGCTCAGTGTTGCGACGAGCGTGAGGAGCGCGCGGCTGCCAGCGGCCTCGCGACCTTTTCAAGCTTTTCAAGCGATACTGGTCTTTTAATTAATGTAGATAAAGTTTAAAAATATTTCACACTGAAAGTGCTCGCCGCGCCGCTGCCATTCCGGTGTGACTCGGCCCTAAGACTATTCTCGCCAACGAAATCGCGGGCAAAAGCAAATAAAAAAAAAATCTCAAAAATATCATAAAGAGGTTCCAATTTCAAATATCAAACAAAGATTGGCAAAAGCAATAAATATTAAAGAATAGCTCAGCTATCATAAAGAGGTTCCAATTTCAAATATGAAACAAAATTTTACCAAAATAGACCACAGAAATATTTGAACAATCCATCAGACAATTTCACCATATCACAGTTGCTATTTCTGTCTCTAGAAGGCATGTCTTAACAAGTAAACAAATGATCATTGTCAACGAAACTAATGTTTACAGTTCTAATGTGTGGTGGAAGTCTCAGTGTTAATTTTTGATTAATTGTCCTCGCTTTACCTTGTTGATGTGGTAACATGTGGTTGGTTGTTTATTAGGAGTTGAGTTAAAATATATGGGAGTAATGAGGTAGTTAAGTAAAGTAAAAATTGAAATAATATTTCGTTTACTTTACCTCGCCCCTCGGCGCCAAGCTACGAATCACTAATCTATGGAATTACGTATAGAATTATATCATGTAGTCGTGACCGTGGCATGTTGATTTGTCATCTATACATAACTGTTGCGGTCAAAAGGAGAATGGCAAGTTTTGTAGAAATTGTGACCCATTTTTATGGGTATCGTACACTTTGCAAACTTATTGGTACACTTAGAACTACTTGTAATTAGCAAAAAAGCAAATGAAAAGTAAGATGAGCTTGGGAGAAAAAAGAAAATACCTATCTTTTTTTTCTTTTTGCCCCACACTAGGAATTTCTCCAGAGTCGTGGGTGCGTTTACAAACATATAAACTCACATACACAAACAGCCAGACCCGGATCAACTATCTGTAGGTCATGCAAATATTTGTTCCGTGCGGGAATCTAACCCGCGACACGCAGCGCAGCAGTCGATCGCTCAACCACTGCGCCAACCGTGTCGTCATATCGTATTTTTATTTTCGTATTTTTTTTGTATATGTTTTGAAGGTATATTTTTTTATACAATTCCATCATAAATCGAGGTACGTACTAATAAATAATTAGACTATTGTGCGTATTATACATTAATTTTATTTTCTTTTTGCGGTTGAGAATACCTAAGGCCTTATGTCCGCCTTAATGTCTTTGTGCATGAAGAATAAATAAATAAACACCTATTAAAATAATAATTAATTTTATTTTACAATTAATTTTTCTGTTTAACCCTTCAATGTGTACGAAAAGAAAAGTAAAAAAACAGGTAAATAGATACAGTTAAAGTTCGCTGACAGACGACAAATCGCATTTTGTAGATAAAATTATCAATGTAGATAATGACGTAGACATTTAATAATTAACTATCTGCCATCTGTCCCGACAAACAGGATATCTATTTCATACCATCCTAAAACAATAAAATATATTTAATTTATAACAAGTATTTCAAGAATTGACGGAAATACAAAAACTCTAATTAGCTGGTGTAAACTGTAACACCTGATTTTATGGGTGTAATAAAGTAACAAATTAGGCATAAAAAGAGGGGAATTAAGAACATGACCATAATAGCCGCTTATGTTGTGCATGCAGGGTTACCATCCGACCCGATTTGTTTGGAAATATCCGGTTTTTCGGACATAGCTCGTGGGCGTTGGGCAAAATTATAAATTATTAATAATATCTATACTCAATATTATAAAGCTGAAGAGTTTGTTTGTTTGTTTGGTTGAACGCGATAATCTCAGGATCTACTGGTTCGAATTGAAAAATTCTTTTTGTGTTGGATAGTACATTTATCGAGGAAGGCTATAGTCCCATGTGAAACCGGGTCGGGTCGCTTGTATTGTAATAAAATTACATTTATATACCTACCTACATATTATCCCCATTATGCACAGGGTGGATTTTTGAGATGGGACAGTAAGGACATGTACCTTAACCGTGATAGTTACAGGGTGACGTTCCTAGGAGACCATCCAAAACTTTTTGAGATATTCTGAGCTGCATTCACAGATTTTGGAAAAAAATACTATCAGCGAAAAAAATGCTACAATACCAAAAACATTTTCTATGGTCTCGATCGATCGATCCCATTATAAGTAGGGATCAAAATACTCTAATACCTCATTTAAGGCATGAGTCGATACTAGAAATGACGGAAATCGCCAAAAATTTTCCAGTACTATTTTACAATACGGTTTTCGGATATACCTATACCTATAAGTATACAGTGTAATGACTTTAAGTTTTGATTCTAGACATTCCTAGGTAGAATTTATTGTCAAAAAAAGTAAAACACCGAAATGGTTCCAATGTATGTAAGTACTATCAGTTTTTTTTTTAATAACGACGGAAAATTGCTTCCTGTCACGATGTATTAATTATCTGAAAATTATGTTTGAGCTGATATGCAAATGTCCGGTATTTTGCTAATATTATTTGTTTCAACGTAATGGTAACCCTATGAAGTTCATGGAACATGTGCCCAAGCGCAGATCGATGTTACTGATACATTTTAAGGTGAATATAATTTGAATAAATTTCTTTATTGTTTGTGTGGCGTTGTAATTGAGCGAATAATTTAGCTGAACTTTATTGTAGTGTATTTTAGTTTTATGGATTTTGCAGCGATTTCGCCAGCGTGAATGTCGGTCATCGCGGATAGAGACGAAGTTGCAGATTAAAAAGTAGCCTCTTTCCTCTCTTGGGTTCAAGCTTAGTCATTCAGTACCAAATTTCATCAAAATCAGTTCAGTAGCGTAAGCGTAAAAAACAGACTTTTACACACTTTCGCATTTATAATACCTACTAGCTTTTGCTCGCGACTTCGTCCACGTGAATGTTGGATATCGCGTTATTTTCACACCAAATTTCATCAAAATCGGTTTAGTCGTTTCATCGTGAAAGCGTAACAGACAGAGTTACTTTCGCATTTATAATGTAAGAGTATGGATGTGAACTAGTACAGTCAGTCACCCCAATTAGCTGACCCCCCTTTGCATCAATGGTTGAGATTTTCTAGAAAACGAATCGACAGAATTATATAATTCTTTTATACTATTTTATTTACTTTCCTCAAATGGTAGAAAAATATAAAATAGTTATAATATAAAATTCTATCGATTTGTTTTCTCGAAAATCTCAACTTTTGATGCAATGGGGGATCAGCTAATTGGGGTAACTGACTGTTGGTACTAACAGATTGGCATTGCTATAACAATGGGTAGTAGGTACCTAATGCCAGTTTCTAATGACCTTATTTAAAATAAAATAATAGGTATATAGTTAGATTGTCGATGACGTTATGGCCCTGTGGTTAAGATGTCTACCACACATGTGGGTCCGCAAACGAGCACAAAAAAGTACCAATGTGTATTTTCTATTGTATAAACTCAATGTGTTAGTATTATATAATTTTTCAAAGCACATACATGTGAGCACTATGTTATTTAAAGCTACCATTTACGAGGTATGTCTTTCATTGACTTGAATGTGCCCTGGCGGTTGGGAGTATGTCATGCTCACTGGAATGTCTCGCTGACGGTGGCGCGCGTGTTGGATCATTCGGTTCCCTTCAAAATGGTTGAGTCAAATGATGCCGATCCGTGCGTCATGTTCGTGAACGGGCGCCGTTAGTTGGGACTGGTCATCTCTTAGCTGCCTCGGTTATTCTAATTTTATTTTGAATTGTTTATTATGATTATATTTTTATCTAAACCTCTTTTAACGTACACGACTTGTTAAATTGTTCTTACATTGTACCCTAGATTCAATATGAATGCTGTAACCGAAATTCGTAACATATTATTGATTTTAAAAGAGTGTTGTTCATGGAGTTTCTTGCTCGTTCTTCTCCATAGAAACTTACTGTTTGGAACGAGCAACTAGCTTCAACTTTCTGACTGACTGACTCTGACAATTCAAAAGTACCTGTAAACGGTTTATTTGAAATAAATGATTTTGAGTTTGAGTTTGAGTTTATTACATACTTTCTAAGTTTATCTTGGACACCATTGACATCGGTGAAGGAAAACATCGTGAGGAAACCTGGACTTATAATTAATACAAGTCTGAAATCGCCAATCCGCCTTGAGCGCACGTGGTGATCAATGCTCGTGCCTTTTCTGTATGAGAAGAGGCCTTTGACCTGCAGTGGAACAGTAATAGGGAATTATATTTTTGTATTAAATTAATATTTATTAGCTACAGTAGGGTATTACACCCATTTTTGAAATGTGTCTCATTAAAATTCTGTAGTGCTAATAAAAAAAAACACAAAATTTTTATTCAATTGATAAGTGCCACAAAAATGCATCTAAATTTAAAATTTTCAAATTTCGCGCGTAGTTTGATGATACGCCTCTTACTAGACGCCATATCGCTTAGCGAAAATTACGTCAGTTCGTTTTGTATCATTATGGAAAATTGTATATAATTTAAAAATAATTAAAAGCATATTTTGTAATAGATGTAATCATTTAAAAATTACGTTGGTTACGAAAATAATAAAAGTACAAAGCCTTTACACGCCAATCGGTTGACTGACAGTTGGCAATTTTTTGTTTACATAGCCGTACGGCGTAATAACATGGCCGCTACTATTTCATGGTGTTTTATAACAGATTAAAAAAACTGAAAACTTTGAATTGAATTTAAAAATTTATTTTCTTATTTTATGAACTAAAACTTACATTTTCCGACTTCTTTATGCCTAAACTGTCTTAATACCTAACATATTTATAGATTTTTTCTCGTATAGAGTAAAATATCCTATTCTATTTTGTTGAATAATATAAAAGATTCTTACAGAATCGACTAACTACATGAAATGAGCCCCACAATACGAACCAAAACTTATTCAAATTACAATTCAATTGTCGTGCGACTGTCCATATGTTCGAGATTTTTGTAGCACTAAATGGTGTAAATTAGCATATTATCAATATTATGCTAATGTTGACGATATAAACACGTGTTGATTTCCACTGGATTATTTAGGTGACACATACAAATTATACTGAAAGTTTATTATGCCTATATTGAATATACAACAGTGTTGGAGAAAATTAAATGTCTAAGTACAATTTTTTTTCTGTTGAAAGTATTGGTAAATATATTTTGCATGATACAATACGGTCAACGTAACTTGGCGCGTCTGAAGTTAGCTGTTTGGCTGCGCAATGGAACTTTTAGGAACGAAATTGTCTACTGCGCAGCTAATCGGCTAACTTCAGACGCGCCAAGTTACGTTGACCGTACTGTATATTGCCGTATTCTGCCCAGACGTGTACACTTATAGCGAGGCTAGTCCGTAAGTTCAGAGTTGCTCACCGGGCATCGGAGGGAGCAATGCTTGGATAGAATCCGTAAGATGCGATCCAAATGCGATGCAAATCGGTAGGCGCAAAATGAGATGCCCTACCCCGATGGACCGACGACCTGAAGCCGCAAGCATAGTTTAACGTCGACCTAACGATGCGTATGGGTTTTACTTAGACACGAGCCTATCTATTTTATACCTACTAGGAATTTTAGTTTTAATTAAGTCATCATCATCATCTTCAGCCTGAAGACGTCCACTGTTGAACAAAGGCCTCCCCCATAAGGAAGGGGGGGGGAGGGGTGCCATAATCCCCACGCTTGGCAGGCGTCTTGGGGGCCGTCTCCACGAGCGAGTGAATCGCGACGATTCCGCGCTTCTATCGTCGGGTAATCTCGGTCTTAATAGACGGCGATACGATGACTTTTCGCTCGGACTCAGCCACTCGTCGCATCGCCGCGATAACATCGCCGTGTGTAGACACGTTCTAAGAGAGTGTATAGAAATACGTGGCACGACGATAATATCGCAGCGATTCTCTCGCTCGTGGAGACAGCCCCTTAGACACGAGCCTATCTATTTTATACCTACTAGGAATTTTAGTTTTAATTAAGTCATCATCATCATCTTCAGCCTGAAGACGTCCACTGTTGAACAAAGGCCTCCCCCATAAGGAGAGGGGGGGTGCCATAATCCCCACGCTTGGCAGGCGTCTTGGGGATCGCAGTGAAGTTGTTAAGCACACGGAAGCCGCTGCTGCCCGAATTCCCGATTTTCCCTTAGTCGCCTTCGACGACACCCTCGGGATGAATTTGGGGGGGGGGGGGGGGTTCTATTCTAGCCCGAACACCCCACGGGGAATTAATAAATAGTAATTTACGTCCAAAATAACTTTAACAGTATTCATAGGTACTGAGATTTGCAATCAACTGGATACAGCATAATAATAACAAACTTTATGTGTTTTCCATTAGCACCAACGACAACACTATACGCAAATGTCGTCAAACAAAATTTACGAAGTCGTACGTTAGGTTTAATTTTATTGCGTTAATTTGTGTCTCGGACCGTAAGCGCACGTGCCGAGTGGATATGGACTCGCCACATAGGATCTATTTGGTTAATTATTAACATAAAATTTGTAAAGTGTTTAATTTGTTGGTACCAAATTAGTTGGTTAATTAATTAATGTTTTCTTGTGTTTTTTTTTATTGAATAACCTTTTTTATTTTTATTTTTTTGTGCACATGGTTTGTATCAATTAACATTGTTTCTTTCGTTCTTTCTTTCTAATCATTTTTCAAAAAGTGAAAAAAACAGTAAGTACATTTTCTTTGCTAGCGGCTTTTTTCTTTTCTTCATTTCTCTTTATGTTGTGCCTTATTACGCCAATTCCACTGTGCAGATCAGGTAATCAAAAATTTAATTGTTTTTTTTAAGTCGTCTTACAAAATAACGAATTGTAATTTCAGTAAAATAGATTTTCAAAAAAAAAACAAAAGAAAACCGCCTTCAAAAACTAAAACGTGATAAATAACTTTAGCACAGAACACACATTACTTTACTTTCGGTAGTCGGTGGCGGTGGCTTTGTGTTTGTTGTTTTGTATACTTATGCCCGAACATACATAAAAAAAAAAAACAAAATATAAACATTCGAATTGATAACCTCCTCCTTTTTGAAGTCGGTTAAAAATTAAAGTTTTGTTTTAATTATACATATCGGATCTCTTGATCTCTCTCTCTCTTCTTGATAATTCTCAACACTCAATTAGGTAATGGAGTGTTGAGAATTATCAAGAAGTCATTCAGTCAGAAATTAGAAGCTAGCTGCTCATTCCAAATAGTAGGTAGAATTCTATGGAGAAGAACGAGCAAGAAACAATACCTACTCTTTTCAATCAAGATTTTATAAAGTCCTTGTTTTACAAAATTCATCTTGCTTATAAAAACGAGTCATCATTCATACCAAAGTTGATATTTCAATCAAAAATCGCCATAATAAAGTAAATAAATACATCTTCCTCTGACACCATTAAGGACCGTTTCTTGCAACATTGTAGACTAACGTCCAGTCACACTCAATATTGAAATTTATAACCCCCATTGTGCCTCAAAGCCTTTATATTTTATAACTTTATCGGTCAATGTGACACGCACCGATTTTTGCGTAAATTTCTTTGTCCGGTCTAAAAGACCAATTACTGATTGTGTGTGGTCTAAAACACCGTAGCTAATTGAGGGTTGACTTTCATTTTTTTTATATTGTGTACGGGTGGTATTTTTTGTTTGATTGTGAATATTAAAAGGGAAGGTTATATTTTGCTAAATTTTGTGAATTTTACAGTGTATCCGGCCTTCTAAATTGGTGTGGATAGGAAACATGTCAATCTTATCTTCGTGCCTTAATAGTGCCGATAGTATTGAAATCTTTCGGTAATGCTTTGTCGGTTACCGCTTCATATTCTTAGAAAAAAAAACAGTTGTTACAATATGACAATATAATCATGCATTTGTTGTAAAATATTTACAGCTAAGCGGCGGTCTTTTTTCGCTGTATTATTACTTTTCGAAAGGATAAGTAATCAATTAATTTGAGAACTCCTTGTTGCAATGATGGAGAAGTAGTTTTGTGGATTATACATAAACTAATATTTTTGTTATTAATTTAAAAACTCGGACTGAACAGTTTTTTATTTTGTAAACACTGAAGCTAGTTTAATATATTTTTACTCAACTTTTTTTATCAACATAATAATATAGATACCTAGCTATTAAGAATAAACTTTTCTTTCAAATCTCATTTTTCATAGAATTTCAAATTCAAAATAAATATATAAATAAATTCAAAATATATAAAATATATAAATAAAAAATTTCAAATTCATAGTTCTCATGGATGTACTTACTATTAGCAAAATATTTTTTAGAATGGAACTTCCGGCGATTTGCGCTTTCGAATATAAAAACTATTTATGTTTTATAATATTCGTATTAATATCTACCTACGTCATACAAATGTAATTTTGTACAGGTAAGGTAAGTTTAGTACCCAAAACATTAGAAAAAAGTTGAGCAAAAATTATATAAAACTTATTTATCTTTATACCAAAATGTTCCCAACAATATATTATTTATTTCGCATCATCACTCCCCACTCATTCGACTAACTGTGATGAATTAGCTCCAGGATTATGAAGACTAATTCCATCAAAGTGAATTTTTGGGGTTCCTTAAGTACTTACGGGGAAGAAAAATGGTTCGCACGCTGACTGGCAATACGGTAATGTTATAATGGCATAATCGAATGAGAAGGAAATTATTGCTATGGAAAAGTGGACAAGATTTGATTGATCTGATTATTTGGAAAAGGCAAAGATCAAATAGTTATAGACTGTGGCAGTATTTTTTAATTTGTTGCGAAAAGGCTATAAGCCCTTTTGAGTGGAACTAAATACATACTGTGGTTTAGTATACAAAAGTAAAATCACTATGACATTAATTCACAGAAAAGAAAAATTGAGTGTGCAGATTTTATTTAAAGAAAAACAATAAAAGTTTTCAAAAAACCTTTTTTTAACAGTTAAAGTCAAAGCATTTATTTTATTTAATCACTTTTTAAAATATTGTATACTTTTTCAATTAATATTGTTTTAATATACACAGTTTTAACAGACTAATCATGACCTCATATTCTAACAATTAATTTTGAACGTAAAGGGCATGAAATACTTGTTTAGCATCATTATCAAATTACTGGTGATATATATGTAGGAATATTTTTATTTTGTTAGTTTAGTTTGTTTCCAAACGAAGGACAGTTAGTTTGTTTCTGAACGAAGGATAGAGTGAAGGAGATGGATGAGTGTGAGGGAGAAAGAAGATATAAAAATGTGAGATGTCAGGGAGAACGGAGAACAAAAGAAGATGGTGGTATGCTGCTGTTTTTTCATGAAGATGGTGGAAAAATAAAAAGAAGTTCTGTGGACATACGAGCATTTTTATTTCGGTCTCCAATCCTACATTCTCGTCCGGGATAGACCGAAATAAGCGTAAGAAGACGTATTAAAGAAGAAAAGAAGTTCAGACGGACGTACGTTGGCGTCACCGACGTGCAATCTACGAAGACGAAGAAGATTTTACGAAGTTACGATTGACCGGCACGTGGCGTCATTACGGCGTGCAACGAAGAGGCAAATTTCAATATTTTACGAAAATTACGATCTTGGGTTGATTCTACGATGGACAAAGACGACCCAAGAATGCAATCATCTTTCAACATGGCGGCCGCGGAGTCCATAATAAAATTCAATGGCGAAGACATGACTTACTCATCTTCGAAGTGGGCACAAGATATCGAAGACAATGCGGATATCTTCGGATGGACCCCGCAACAGAAATTGATCATGGCGCGGAGGTCGCTGTCAGGCACGGCCGAACTATGGTTGAAAACGGAAAAAACCTTCCGTACTTATGAGGATCTGAAAGTAGCCATACAAAAAGAATTCCCGGAGCTCATCAATAGCAAACAAATGCACGAAGTGATGGCTGCTCGGAAGAAGCGCAATAGCGAAAGCTATTATCAGTATATGTTGACAATGAAGGAGCTTGGTAAAAGGGCTAAATTTCCAGACTATATAGCTATCCAGTACATAGTCGATGGGATCACGGATTACGAACAAAATAAAATGTGTCTGTACGGGATAACTACATACCCTGCCCTGAAAGAAAAGCTAGGTCAGTACGAAGTTATGAAACAGAAAATGAAACAACGTGGAAGTCAAAACAGTAAGCCCCGTGAGTCTGTGAAAACATCAAGTGATAAAGTGAATCAGGCAAGTGATAAGTCAATTCATCGCTGTTTCAAATGTGGCGAAAGGGGTCATATAGCGACTGCATGCGATAAAGGCGTCAAGTGTTTCAAGTGCAATAATTTCGGGCATATGGCTACTCAATGCAGCGCCACAATCACAAACGAACCATCCGGAACTCGCAGAACTCGCAATGTTGGTGGTACGGTCGGCGATGACAACATCCGATCGCGACGCACGTCAATGTTCGTGAACTACCAGACACCAGATGGCGCAGGCGTGGCGAATGAAGTAAACGAAGAAGTTCCAAAACAAAAAGAAGTAATGGCTAACGTCACATCGAGTCTCGTTCAACGTAACTGTCAGTGTCAAAATTTGAATCTTGACGTTTTAAATGTAAACAATAAAAGTGCAGTGATAAATAAATCAACAAAAATTGCGAAAGTCGGTGCGTTTTCGGTGAAATGCTTAATAGATACCGGTAGTGATATAAACATAATGTCGAACGATTTATTTTTAAGGTTAGATGCGAAGTGTGAACCGGTAAGGTTATGTTTAACTGGGTTAGGAGCAAGTCAGGTGTTTTCGATTGGTAAGTTTACCTGTAACATTATTATTGATGAGCACTCCTATAATGTATCTTTCTATGTGGTGCCAAAAGGTGTAATTCCCCATCCTATTATTTTGGGTCAAACTTTTTTGATTAATACCATAATAGTGATCAACAAGGGTATCATTAAAATAAAGCCTCATTACTATGATAGTTCATACTTACAGTGTTTAGTTAGTGTTGTTAATGAGTTATCACCTCAAGTTCAGAGGATTATTGATAGTTACAAACCATTAAAAATTAAAGATGCTCCTATTAAATTGAAAATAGTTTTAAAAGACGATATTCCTGTAGTTCAACGTCCACGTAGGTTTGCTTTGAAAGAAGAAGATGAAGTTAATCAGAAGATAGAAGAGTGGCTAGCTCAAGGTGTCATACGTCCCAGCTACTCGGAATATGCTAGTCCACTAGTTTTGGTAAGGAAGAAGGATGGAAGTCTTAGAGTTTGTGTTGATTACAGAAAGCTTAACCAAAAAATGATCAAAGATGAATACCCCCTACCTGTGATAGAAGATCACATTGATAAATTGTGTAATTCTCGTGTATTCAGTACTTTAGATTTAAAAAACGGATTTTTCCATTTGCCGATAGAAGAGGAGTCCATAAAATATACAGCTTTTGTTACCAGTAACCCTGAAGGCCAATATGAGTTCCTTAGGGCACCGTTTGGACTCTCAATATGTCCAAAATATTTTACCAGATATATCAACATTATATTTACAGATTTCATAAGAAGAGGGATCTTGTTAATATTTATTGACGATTTGATTATTTTAGCGGAAGATGAATGTCAAGCATTGGGAAGATTGGAAGAAGTGCTGAAAGTAGCTTCTGAATATGGGTTGAATATTAATTGGAAAAAATCACAGCTGCTCCAAAGATCGGTGGAGTACCTAGGCCATGTGGTCTCGAATGGTACGGTCAAGCCTTCAAAGGACAAGACTGAAGCAGTCTTCAAGTTTCCAGTGCCAAGAAACCTTAAGGAAGTACACAGTTTTATTGGATTAACTTCCTATTTCAGAAAATATATCCGTGACTATGCAGAAATAGCTCGACCTTTGAGTGATTTGTTAAAGACTAAAGAATTTCATTTTGGAGATGATCAGAAGAGTGCGTTTGAGAAACTTAAACAAATGTTATGTTGTGATCCAGTTTTAAAAATATTTGATCCGCAGTCAGAAACCGAGCTTCATACAGACGCCTCTAAATTTGGTTATGCAGCAATTTTGATGCAAAAAGACTCAATGGATGGTAGTATGCACCCAGTGCATTATATGAGTAGAAAAACAACAGATGCCCAACAGAAACGCAGCAGCTATGAGTTAGAAGCGCTCGCTGTGGTAGAAGGTGTGAAAAAATTTCGGAAATATCTTATAGGAATACCATTCAAAATAATTACTGATTGTGAAGCTTTTCAGAAGACTTTAACTAAGAAAGAAGTATCAGCAAAAGTTGCTCGATGGATTATGTACTTACAAGATTTTAACTACAGCATTGTGCATCGTAAAGGTGAACGGATGCAACATGTGGATTCACTAAGCCGGAATGTATGTGTCATCTATACTGAACTACATTATCGTATAAAGAAAGCTCAAGAAGAAGATGAAACACTAAATGCAATAAAAGAAATTCTAAAGGAGAAAGAGTATGAAGACTACATTTTAGAAAATGATGTAATATACAAAGGTGTTGAGAAAAAGTTGGTAATACCAGACATTATGGATGTTGAGATAATAAAAAAAGCCCATGGAATAGGTCACTTTGGGAAGAAGAAAGTCAAAGAAATTGTAGAAAGAGATTATCACATTAAGAAGTTGGACAGTAAGATTGAGAAGGTGATCTCTACATGCATTCCATGCATCTTAGCCACTCGGAAATCAGGGAAGAAAGAAGGACTGCTGAATCCTATTGACAAAGGAGAGCTTCCCTTGGACACTTTGCATTGTGATCATTTAGGACCATTAGATGCCACTAAAAAGATGTACAACCATATTTTAGCTGTAATTGATGCCTACACTAAGTTTGTATGGATCTACCCAGTGAAAACCTTAACTTCTAAAGAAACTGTGGATAAACTTAAACTGCATCAGAAAGATTATGGTAACCCCCGTCGTATCATAACAGATAGGGGAACAGCTTTTACTGGAAAGGAATTTCAAGAATATTGTGCTGAAGAGGACATCAATCATATAACGGTGGCTACTGGCATTCCACGAGGAAATGGACAAGTGGAACGTATGAATCAAATCATTATCGCGGTCTTGACCAAGATGTGTATCGAAGAACCTACTCAGTGGTACAAACATGTCAGTGAGCTACAGAGGGTCATCAATAGTTCCTACCAACGTTCAATTAATACCTCACCATTCGAGTTGTTGATTGGAGTTGAGCTGAAGCAGAAAAAAGATTTAAAAATAGTAGAATTATTAGAAGAAGAAAATAGAAAAGGATTTATTGAAAAGAGGGATGAATTAAGAAAAGAAGCAAAGGCTCAGATCCTGAAAATACAAGAAGAAAACAGGAAAACATTTAATAAAGGAAGAAAGGAGGGACAGATCTATAAAGTAGGAGATTTAGTTGCTATACAGCGAACACAGTTTGGTTGTAATTTAAAATTGAAGGAAAAGTTTTTCGGTCCGTATAGAATTTGTAAAAGTTTAGGGAAAGATAGGTATGAGGTAGAAAAAATCGATAATAACAAAGAAGGTCCTAAGAAAACTACTACTGGAGTAGACTACATGAAAAGATGGCTTTAGTTAAATGATACACTTACCTTATCCTATTAAAATTATTTTGAGTTTTTGTTACAAGAAAAGTATTTACTTACTTTACCCCTGAAGACAGCTGACTTACCATTCTATTCTCTGAATAAATTGTGTTAAGTTAAAAGTTGAAGTGGAACTAGGTATTAAGCTTTTGTCATCTGTTTTGCTTGATGTAAGATGAATAGACTCAATACATTTTGTTGTTATCAAGTAGATTGCTTTGTTTGCTAACAGTGTAACAAGTTGTGTTAATTATTATATTTTTTGTAACAGCAGAAGTATGAAAGTATGTACCCTTTCAAAAGTGGTAGTAATAAGTTTCTTTTATAAGTAAAACCTTGTAATATTGGTGTGAAAGGTTGTATGTCTGATGAGTAGTTTATTTTACAATAAATGTAATGCAATGCAACGGCAATGCGGTGCAATGTACTATGTGTGTTATGTACCTATTAGTCAGTCTGAGGGCAGACTGATAGCAGAATGGCCGAGTTGTAGGAATATTTTTATTTTGTTAGTTTAGTTTGTTTCCAAACGAAGGACAGTTAGTTTGTTTCTGAACGAAGGATAGAGTGAAGGAGATGGATGAGTGTGAGGGAGAAAGAAGATATAAAAATGTGAGATGTCAGGGAGAACGGAGAACAAAAGAAGATGGTGGTATGCTGCTGTTTTTTCATGAAGATGGTGGAAAAATAAAAAGAAGTTCTGTGGACATACGAGCATTTTTATTTCGGTTTCCAATCCTACATATATATACAAGAGACTGGCGGCATTACCACGTTCAAGGCTCAGCTTACAACCCGAGTTCTAATCAATACTATACGCTTTATCAAAAAGATATTGAACAATTATTTCCCTGAAGAAACATTGCCCATTTCATAAAAAAAACGTACCAAACCTTAATTTTCACAAAAGTTTTCCATTTCTACAACATAATTTTTATCCATAACTTTTCACCATTTACTCTCTTCCGTGACTTTCTACCATTCATCCTCCATCCAGTATAATCTCAGTGTAACGGTATGATGACTGTCACTTGTGTTCATCCCCCTCGCATAAAGTCAAAGTCAAAGTCAAAGTCAAATCATTTATTTCAATTAGACCATTATAAGGCACTTTTGAACGTCAAATGAGAAAAAAAAAAATTGATTCTAGGTGCCCAAAAATGCTCGTATGTCCACAGAACTTCTTTTTATTTTTCCACCATCTTCATGAAAAAACAGCAGCATACCACCATCTTCTTTTGTTCTCCGTTCTCCCTGACATCTCACATTTTTATATCTTCTTTCTCCCTCACACTCATCCATCTCCTTCACTCTATCCTTCGTTCAGAAACAAACTAACTGTCCTTCGTTTGGAAACAAACTAAACTAACAAAATAAAAATATTCCTACAACTCGGCCATTCTGCTATCAGTCTGCCCTCAGACTGACTAATAGGTACATAACACACATAGTACATTGCACCGCATTGCCGTTGCATTGCATTACATTTATTGTAAAATAAACTACTCATCAGACATACAACCTTTCACACCAATATTACAAGGTTTTACTTATAAAAGAAACTTATTACTACCACTTTTGAAAGGGTACATACTTTCATACTTCTGCTGTTACAAAAAATATAATAATTAACACAACTTGTTACACTGTTAGCAAACAAAGCAATCTACTTGATAACAACAAAATGTATTGAGTCTATTCATCTTACATCAAGCAAAACAGATGACAAAAGCTTAATACCTAGTTCCACTTCAACTTTTAACTTAACAAATTATAATTGATTATTTATTAAAAATATACATTTTAATCGACATTATTTATTTATTCGAATCGGACTTTGTATTGTATAGATCTAGACTCATTACTGAAAAATAATATATTTGTACACCAATTTCATTGGTAGGACATAGAGCTCTGAAAAAAATGTATACCTACATAAGACCTTTTGTAACACCTGTGTTCACAAATAAAGATTGATTGATTGATTGATTGATTGATTGACAATTTATTCAGAGAATAGAATGGTAAGTCAGCTGTCTTCAGGGGTAAAGTAAGTAAATACTTTTCTTGTAACAAAAACTCAAAATAATTTTAATAGGATAAGGTAAGTGTATCATTTAACTAAAGCCATCTTTTCATGTAGTCTACTCCAGTAGTAGTTTTCTTAGGACCTTCTTTGTTATTATCGATTTTTTCTACCTCATACCTATCTTTCCCTAAACTTTTACAAATTCTATACGGACCGAAAAACTTTTCCTTCAATTTTAAATTACAACCAAACTGTGTTCGCTGTATAGCAACTAAATCTCCTACTTTATAGATCTGTCCCTCCTTTCTTCCTTTATTAAATGTTTTCCTGTTTTCTTCTTGTATTTTCAGGATCTGAGCCTTTGCTTCTTTTCTTAATTCATCCCTCTTTTCAATAAATCCTTTTCTATTTTCTTCTTCTAATAATTCTACTATTTTTAAATCTTTTTTCTGCTTCAGCTCAACTCCAATCAACAACTCGAATGGTGAGGTATTAATTGAACGTTGGTAGGAACTATTGATGACCCTCTGTAGCTCACTGACATGTTTGTACCACTGAGTAGGTTCTTCGATACACATCTTGGTCAAGACCGCGATAATGATTTGATTCATACGTTCCACTTGTCCATTTCCTCGTGGAATGCCAGTAGCCACCGTTATATGATTGATGTCCTCTTCAGCACAATATTCTTGAAATTCCTTTCCAGTAAAAGCTGTTCCCCTATCTGTTATGATACGACGGGGGTTACCATAATCTTTCTGATGCAGTTTAAGTTTATCCACAGTTTCTTTAGAAGTTAAGGTTTTCACTGGGTAGATCCATACAAACTTAGTGTAGGCATCAATTACAGCTAAAATATGGTTGTACATCTTTTTAGTGGCATCTAATGGTCCTAAATGATCACAATGCAAAGTGTCCAAGGGAAGCTCTCCTTTGTCAATAGGATTCAGCAGTCCTTCTTTCTTCCCTGATTTCCGAGTGGCTAAGATGCATGGAATGCATGTAGAGATCACCTTCTCAATCTTACTGTCCAACTTCTTAATGTGATAATCTCTTTCTACAATTTCTTTGACTTTCTTCTTCCCAAAGTGACCTATTCCATGGGCTTTTTTTATTATCTCAACATCCATAATGTCTGGTATTACCAACTTTTTCTCAACACCTTTGTATATTACATCATTTTCTAAAATGTAGTCTTCATACTCTTTCTCCTTTAGAATTTCTTTTATTGCATTTACAGGATCCGGAGATTAGCGCGTTCAACCAAACAAACAAACAAATCTCGGATCTACAAAATCGGATCTACTGGTTCGAAGCCGGGCTAGTTAAATATAAAGGTACAAAATATACAAATGACAAAAAATTAAAACATTTTTTTCTTCAATTGAGACAAGTGTATCGTCAAACCAACTTTATAAATCACCAATAAATATTGGTGATGTTTCCCAATTCTAATGTAAGTACCTAAGTCTCACAATATAGATTAACAACATTTACACACTAATTAAATGTAACAGGTACAAAACTACCAAAAAACAAAAAATTAAAATCAAAACATTTTTTTCTTTTCAATTGTGGCAATTGAGATAAATGTATTGTTCAAATTAACTTTATAAATCTCAAATATATTGGTAAAGATTCAAATACTAATGTAAGGTGTTACAGGAATATTATAATTAAAACCTCTAAAAAAAAAACTTTGAAAAACCCTCTCAGTGTAACTCACACGTATTTACAACTCACCACTTACAATAGATTCACTTTTTAAGTTCAAACATTTGAACTCAACCCGATCATCGAGGGGTGAAATATGGGGTTGAGTTTACAAACACTATTTGCGGATTTAAATATGGAATGCGGATTTTTAGTTTCGATTTTAAAATCCGCATCTTAGGGTGAGTGCGGGTTAAGTGATCCGGTAAATGGTACACATGTGTGTTTTTTGAAGGCTTAAGTGATTAGCATTTGATTTTTGTTATGATAAATAAATAATGTAAGATTCTTAAACCGATCGGATTAAGAAAAAACATTGAAAATACCTGTACGCAGTTATACGTGGAACAATAAATTAACCTGTATTTTTCTGCCTGTGGTGTCTAAGCTAAATATTTCAACGAAATAATGGGTAAGCTTTTAACAGCTTATGTAGGCTATGGGGACTGTTACACATTTTTGGAACTAGTGAATGATTACATTGTTAGTTATAGAATAATAAATAAATTATAAGTACAAAATCATTGTGGATTTATCGCGACCTCGTATGACTAAAGATTTTGTCAGTAAAAAATTATAGTTTGAGTCAAATATTTTTAAGCTAGGTCTGATCGCTGATTAGCTTAAAGAATTAAGTCTGTAGGTATATGAAGAATAGCAAATAATAACAAAACAGATTTTACAAACCTATCTGTTACAAATACTAAACAAACTAATACAACAATAAATCCAACCCTTTACTAAAAATAATCCTCTTATTTTCATAATTATTCCTCACGTCATTTGCACAAAAGTGCACAATATGATTGGCTGAGCGTGGTCTGATTGTTATCGACACGGTCGACAGATGGCGTTGTACGGCGTACTGCAAATTACCGTAAGTAATCTCTAATGAACTCACCTGTTTAGTGTTTAGCGACGTTGAGTTATACAATGGTTAATTCAAAGGGTGTATTGTAAATGACAGAGAGACGGTGAATTATGATTTGGAATAATTTTTAGTTAGGCTGGATCTGTTGCTTATTTTAATTGTGCGTTAATGTATTTGTAATCTTATTGATATAATATTTTTTTTAGGTATAATATACTTAAACAGTTTTCATTGATTATTATTGATAACGAATTAAAATCTTGAAGAAATAGAGTTGAACATTGCGTGCAAAATATATTTATTCGCGGCATTAATGACGCAATCACGTGGTTTTCAACTGACCCTTAGGTCTACCCTGCTAAAAATACAAAATTAGGACACGCTGACATAATAAGCCATTATCAATAACTTTCTTAAGTTTAGTATCAATGAGACCAAAGAAACATTTAAGTGAATTGTACTGAAGATCACAGGTGCAAAAGCCATTATTCTAATTTCCCATTTGTACCTCTAACTTACATTATTTAAAAACGTAATCAGTCGTGACAAATGCACACCTTTATTACACTTCCGTGGAAAATCACATTAAATAATAAAAAAGAACAAACAGAAAATTACAAACCATTTGACATATGACACCGCGAATATTCAAATTAATGCATTATCGATACGAACAAAGGTGCACTTGACTGGAAAAAGGGAGTTTTTATGACACCTACGTGTATTACACATTTTGTCCTCACCTCCCCTTCAAACGTCACAGGCTAAGAAAATAACCACAAAAATACTTTTCGAAATCCAGTACAACAATTTTAATTTTGTAATATCTTTACTCTGTGGCCAGATTTAAAGGGGAGGTCGGGGTAATATGAGCATACAGGTTATGACATGTAATTCACGCGTAAATCAACCGGCCAACCATTTGACCGGTGGGCGTACGCAGTTGTCTTGTGCATATGGCGATGTTTCTAAGCGATGATTGTTACATTTCTGAGTGCTTTCGTGTGTAGGAAGTGACGGTTCGTTCGTGATGAATGGACATAAAGTACGAATAGACAGACGGTTTAATAGGTATGCTGTTTACGCTCTTATAGCGTCGTTATTTTATGTATGGTATTGTTTTAATGGAAATTTTATTGGGTGCAATCTCAAAAATTGGGTAGACTTATATTTTTTTTGTCGTGTTTTCTACGCAGTGTAAAAAATAAACCAAATGATTTCTTCAGATTTTTATTATGTGGGTCTTTTGTAAGCACTAAGCAGTAATTAAGTCGGCTACCCATGACTTCGAAAACGAAAAAAAATAATTATCACATCTGTATTTCAAAACCTAGATTAAACAGAGATAACGAGGGTGAAAGCGGTCAATATGGCACACCCAATTATTAGCGCGATCTAATTATGTGTGGTAATTTTATTCAAAAACCTTATGGCAGCATTTCGAATCTTGGAAATTGATAACAAAACAAAAGTATGCTCAGAATTAAATGTAAATGAATTTGATTTTATTACTACCTTCTGCCCGCGACTTTGTCTGCGTGATTTCAGTTATCCACGGGCCTTCAATTATTTTTCTAAAATAAAACTAGTCTCTATTATACTCCTCATAACTGCATAGATTAGCCGGATCAAAGTTTTAAAAATATTTTCTAAAACTTTGTTTCGTTTCATTAAAATATGTTTTAATAATTATTTTTTGTGTGTCTTATACAGACACACAAAAAAAAATGTTCTTTTGGTATAGGTAAGTACTGTGTAAAAGTTTAAAAGTTTTGACATTACAAATTGAAACTTCAGTAATAATATAATTATTTGTCTATGTAGGTTTAGATAACGCTATAATTTGACAAAGTAGAATGTATTTTGTACGTATATACACAATCTTATATAAATCCTGTCGTTAATAAATTCCTTGTTTTATAAAGCATAGTTGGGACTAAACTTAGTCTATTTTTGGTAAGAAACAGGTTTATACTAAAGACACAAGAAAAATGTGTTACTTATGTAAACCTTTACCAGCTACATATATTATTATTTTGCTATCTTTATCAGGAGTCTAATTCTAGGCATCTAATTGCTTAAACTATTACATGACATACGCAGCAAAAAACCAACATTACCATAATCTACTTACACTAACGACCAAAAATAAATACTCCATCCGAATTAATCCAAATTTCAAAGCATTATCCTGCTAAATAACCACTTATTAAGTCGGCTCCTATTTTACGCTTACAGTGGTGGCCACAAAAAGTGCCACCCTCGTGTACACCTGCACGTTCCCTCGAAACTTGGACAATATGCCGATAAGTTGAATGTGCCACTTGTGCAGTAGCGTGTTCGACGGAATGATGGGGGAGGATTTCTGATTTAGTGTCTCTAGATTATTTAACTTAAATTATTTGAATTGGCTAATACATATATCTATTTTGTATAATTATCTTACTGAATATTAGTAACTTTAGCAGTTATAAATACCTACCTAATATGTTTGTACTATAATATAAAACCTATATACAAATAGAACATTAATATGATCCATGTATTTTTGCGCCTACCATGTTTTGTCTCTGCATCACCCTAAGTTAGACTGATAGAAAATGCCCAAGGTGTCAAATCCTTCTTCATACAGTGTTTTTTATGTGCATAAAGTTTAATAAATAAATAAATAAAAGAAACATCAACAGGATATACAATTTTTTTTTTCTATATTATGTGTAAAACTCAAACGTCGCACTTCTTTAAAGCGCACGTCTATTATTTACCCCAATCCAAAATAGTAATGAAGAATTATTGTTTTCGACGTTACACTCCAGTGTTTTGTTTAAGGATTTCCTTTCTATAAGTCTCTTCGGTCTTTGTGCTAACACGTTTGCACTTGTCCCTTATTTTTGTAGATGTCACTTTTTTTTGGAATCAAGTGTAGCATAACTGCAGTCGAATTAATACTTTAAAATAATAGTAATTGGAGTGCTTTTTTAATTTAAGCAAGTTTACAGATTTCTGTTTGCTTTGGTGTTAGTCTTTTAACTTTGTATAATTATTGAACCTATTCATAAGGATTTAAGAAATATTGGGTAAAGCACTTAATCATGTTATTTTGAAAGCTACATGTAAAAATATAATATTCTACCTAAAAGTTATCGGCAAAGTATGAAGAATGTTTTCCCATATTTGTAATTATAAGGTTGCAAGCTTACGCCTACAAGTTTTGTACTGAATCACAACTATGAGTAATCTACCGTATGACTAACTTATCATTATCTACATTTGCATCAAATTCCATTTTTTTTTCAATAAATCTGCAACTGTTTTCCTAGAGAGGAATTTTATTTGTGTCACTTTTGATCGAAAAATTTAGAAGTAATAAAAATATGTATACATTTTGAAGCTTGATTCACAATACAATTAAGGACATTTGGTGTCAATTTTAATAGAAAAAATAAATGCTGCGAGCCTTTTGGCAACTTGTACTATTGAGAGCGATGCGGTATTCTTTGATGCCTCATGAGCTCTCCCTATTTGTTCATAATAATTTTATTATTCTTTGTAAGTAAAATAAGTAAATGAATATCGTAAATTTTACGACAACTACAAATTTTCCAAAATATTTCCATTGATTTTTACCTCAAATAAACACATACAAACATGATACAACAATACATTTACGACCGATACATAAAGATATATCTTACGAAGACAGTGTCCAAGCATTATATGCCATGACTTGTGAAACTACCCCCATGGAGTGAGCTGACAAATAAATCATTGCTAATACGATTTTGCTTTAACATATTTTAGCCACCGGCCTTTAGGGGAAAAATTGTCTATAAGTTATATAGAAAGAAAAACTTGACATGAAAATGTCGAAGGTTTTCCTTCTTCGAAGTATTTTCATGAAAAATATAATGCTCTATTACACGATCAAAATGTATGGAACAATATTAGAATATTTTAGTGCATTATTTAGCTTCAAGTAAAAGTTTGATCCGCTAGAGAGCCACTTAAAAATCACAAGCACATTTTAATTGCATCCTCAATAATCCTGCAGACAGAAACAATAGATCATGCACACTGTGCCAGTTGTTTACTAAGCCTACGGCTAGGTGGCGTGCATTAGTTAGGTAAACAGTCTGGCCTAATCCGAAGCACCCTTATGTGGTAATATAGTAGGCGGAATTCTATTACGAATTTTGATAGACGATAGCAATTGGTTATAAATTAATTGTGTTAATTAAATCGGAGAATCTTTGAGTTTTTTGGACATATCGCTCGTAAGCCCGGTGATAACCTCCAGAAACTTATAGTTACCAGGAAAATGGAAGGCAAGCAGCCTAAAGGAAAGAGTCCAATGCCCTGGACTGACCAGATCCGTACCACATTCAACATGAAGATTTCCAAAGCGGTTCACATGGCTGAAAGCTGGAGCAGATGGTGAAACATCGTCCGTAGAAAGTTGGTTTCCTAATGGTTCACGCCCCGTGGCATTGAGAAAACGACGCAAAAAGGAGAAAGACGTATTATATAATGAATAGGTTAAAGATGTTCAAGGATATACAGGTTTTTATTCCAAATGAGACATGTCTGCCACACTATTGCCAAACCACTACAACTCTTGAGAGCCAGAATCAACAGTGGCGACCACCAGAAAAGCGCCAGAGCAATGAAGCTCGACGAGTCCCAGAGAAACGATTCAACTGTCTTGGATCCCGCAACGAAATTAATCAGAAAAAAAAGCCGAGGAGTGACAAAAAAGACATATTTTCCACTTCTTTCCATATCAAACAGGAGATAGAGCAGACACAAAGGGACATTTGCAACTGGGGGACATAAAGGTTAAGAAATTTAGGAAAAAGCAAATGACAGGGATCATGCCGTGTTTGGGCAACCGTAGTGTGGTACTCCAAGTGTTCAATGCTTGGGGTCACGTGGACCGAGTTTCGCACTAATATTTCTATTCTCCAAGAGCTCGACATCAAACAGCGTTTATCTGTTCTGGTCCAAACACGCATTCTAAAATACTTCAGACATGTCTCAAGACGAAATTATGAGTCTATTGAGCATCGTACAAGGTAGAGTGGAAGGCACCAGGATCACTAGGAAGATCCCCCATGCGATGGACCGACCAAATTGAATCCGCAGTGGGCGATCCATTGCATGAATGCTCCAAATGTCGCGACAAATGGCGAGAAATCGTGAGGCGCAAAACATCAGCCTCTACAAATAGCTCATGATGACCACGACCGCTCTGACAAGAGTGTCACGAAGAAGAAGAGAGTGTGGTACTCCCTGTGGGACGATGGACCGACGATTTGAAGAAGGTGTCAAGCAACGGGTGGATTCGGGCTGCTTAAGACCGGGATGGTAGGTGATCTCTGGAGGAGGTATAGCAGTGGACGACAGCAGTCATAATAAAATTCAGTCAACCAATTACAGCAGCTTCATAAAACAGACAGCGAGACAATCATAAAACTATGGAACGTCGTAATGAAGCTATTATAAGCGTAAATATAAAAGCAAAGCAAAGCAAGGCAAAGTAAATGAGAGAGGTAACTTAGATGCCGGAATATATATCAAGGAGGAAGCAAACGGACAGAAAACAATGATTTCTTACAATGGTAACAATGAAAAAGTTATAAATATCTACAACATAATATTTTTGGTTAATGCGGTCCGGTAATGAAAGAAGAATCATTTTATTTTAATTATCCCACAGCATTACGAGAACGAAATAAAATGTATCCGGTTTTACTAGATCAATATCTACTTATACGTGTGCCAAATTTCAGCTAATTGCGTTGTAGTCATTTACTGATGAAAGAATAATAAACATTCATCCATCCATCCATCCTAGCACAAACTTTCGCATTTATAATAGTTGTGGCGTTACATACATAAAAACGAATCTAAAAGAGAATATTCTCATTTTTGTAAAAATTATGCAGAAACATTTTATCCTTTTTTGCAGACAAAAACATTCAAATCCCTGCCGTCAAGTGGAGCATCAACATCGGATCGTCTCTTTAAGCAAATATCATCCCTAATAGATGAAGAAAGAGGATTTACCAGTTGCTAGTCAAATGTTGGCCAATTTTGGCAAACACACACGATTCAAAAACGAAACACAAGAGACACTGTGAGACACAAACTCCAAAGTTTTGTTGGTCGGAAGACTAACACAGTGGGTAGGTGGAAAACCGTAGCAAGGCTAAAGTTATGGATAGTGCAACCTTCAATCGAGCGTACACTGTGCAGATAAGTGCATGTCTGTGTAATGTACAGTGGGGGTAAAAAGTGCAACGGAGGAAATTGAATTTTGTTCTTTTGCCGTTGAGAATTCTTTTGCTGGAGTAGTTCGCATTAAAGAAAAGAGCGAGGTATAATAAAGAAGGTTCAGTAGGAGAATAAAAGTAAGTGTTTCGCTTGCTTCTTTATTTCGAGTTACTTATCATTGTACATTATTTTCGTATACTTAAACGATTTGTGCCAACAATCAAGTTGATGTGTAAACATCTTAGCACTCTGTACATGGTAGTTAGCTATCTGAGACTTCAAGCGTCAGATGATGTCACCGTAAGACTTGTAGTTCATGTGTGCGTGAGACTGGTACTGATAGGGGCTCACATGGTTACATATAATTTCTAATGAGTATCTTGACACTTATAAGTTTTTTTATTTATAAAATTGCATATTTCCAGTGTATAATAATATCATAATCACGTGACTTATACGAACGTTACATACATAATTATATAGGTAAGACAGGAAACCCAAAAAAAAACGTTTTCTTGTATGCATCTTTTATCTTATTACCTACTAAACGAAACAGTTTTGCCATTTTTTTCGATATTTCTATCAAAGATTATTAGTGTTAAAAAAAATTAAAAACTAGAAATCTTCTTAGAAATGAAACGCATTTCTTGTTCTGCTGATGTACTATTTTATCTTACACAGAAATTAAATACACTAATAACGAAATCCCACAAATCTTATGCCCAAATACTAGCCCAATTTTCCTATAGACCATAGCCAAAATCAAACTACCACACCGCACACCAGTACATAAAGCCAGCTTAATATCCGTTTGCTTACTATATTTGCGCCGGAGCTTAGCATAGGTTACGCTCCGGTGTTTGCCTGTAGGTATTACGCAGTCAAAGGGTTGATTCGAGACGATATTAATGGTCAGATACTAAGCTGATTAGGTCAGTTAATTTGAGGCTTTGTTTGATTGAGATTTTGGGGTGGTAGTAGTATCTATATTTGATCATCGTGTAGGTATTTTTTAAGAAAACATGCCAGTAATAATAATAATACAGCATAATTGGCATAGCAGTCCCGCAGGAGTGAGCCTCGTGAAGGCCGATAAAGATAAGCAGATCAAGTATCTTGACTTGGCCCGCAGGTTGTCGACATGTGGGATGTGGACTCAATGATCATTGTGCCGATAGTTGTTACAGCCAATAGCTTAATTGCCAAGAGCCTCGACCATCATCTAAGGAGGCTCTCGTTTGGTGGCTGGATTAAGGGCTTGATTCAGAAGGCAGCAGTTACTTCTGGACACGGCTCGCATTGTCAGGGGGTTTCTCTCTTTGGAGCCCTGACCGTCGGTAACTTGGACCCTGTACAAATGAAAATGTTTTTAAATGACAGTTAAATATTTTTATATTAATATTTAAAACTGTAATTTATATATATAGGTAAAAAGTAAATAGAATAATAATACCAGCCTATAACTGTCCCACTGCTGGGCACAGGCCTCTTCTCATACAGAGAAGACACGAGCATTGATCACCACTTGCGCTCAAGGCGGATTGGCGATTTTAGACTTATATTCGTTATAGTAAATGCATATGAAATTATATACGGTATATAAAAAAATAATGTTTTAATTTTTTGTCTGTGACTTTCACTGGTAGTGAGAGTAACTTAGGCCACTTTTAATTTAGAAAACTTATAGGGTTCTGCGTAAAAATAAAATCCCCGCTAATATCCGACTGTCACACGGACAAAGTCGCGGGCATATCAGCTAGTTCATTATGTTAGTCCAGGTTTGTTCACGATGTTTTTCCATATAGAAAACATGAAAAACCACATCGTCGCCATCATCTTCGTTTCGTTGTTGTTTTTAGATGTTGATGTTTTCGATGTTTTTGTGTATCTGTGTTTTAGACAGGTATTCAGGTAAAAAATAAAGTTTGTAAGTTGGGATGTACTTATTACAAAAAAAAACACGGATGGAAAGGATACAATTTTATGAGTGCTATTTTTAATTGTATACTTGACTCCGAAGACTTCACTACTTGTTAAAGTTGCAAGCCGAAGCTGCGGTGGTGAGCGTAAAACACATCTGCGACGATGAGCTCACGTGGGACTGCCGGAGCACCGCATAGCCGGAGGCGTGACAGAAACCATGCCTGCTGCATGTTGCATGCTTGCTAGAAATAAAAATCACACTGTCATTTTAATTAAAATTTAGTTGATAAAGCAAGAGGCTTTTGCCAAACAATGCGACAGTTTGGTCAAGTAAACAATAAACTAAAAAATAATACAATGGTGCCGATTCCCTTGTTCATAAACTGAACTAAAATTAGGTATTTGGCATCTCTTACTACCAGGCAGCTGAAGAAAAGGACGGCGACAGACCAGGACTAAGTTCATCATCATCATCGTCATGTCCACTTTCAGACGCCCACTGTTTGGCATAGGACTAAGTTAGAGATGTCAAATTAGTTTTACTAAGTAACACGATAGCCTTTGATAAGTTGTCAGACTTTATTTTCTTTTACCAAAAACAAATTACCTATTCAACCTATATCGTCGAATCATAAAAAGATCAACTGGAAATCGATCCCGGAACTTATGAATAAGGGCATAATTTCCCTGAAGTAATCGCTTTGCACATCAAAAGATCATTATAACTATTAGCCTGTGCGTTGCCCTCTGGTTAGAAATCATTAGTATCATGCGTACAGTCATGCGGTGATGGTAATTCCCTATAGGTGTATAAGCTTAGTATTGTTTAGAATAAACTTGAAAACAAAAAGATTAAAGCATGCATCTTGGCCTCCCTACATACCAATAAAATGGAGTGAGTGTATACTTTGGTACTTGGCAGAAAGAACGCAATATTATGTTAGATAGTGTACGGGTTGCCCGTGGGGTGACCGGGCAAGAATAGCATCCCCCCATTTTATCTCGAAGGTGTCGTCGAAGGCAACTAAGGGAAAATCCGGAAGTCGGGCAGCAGCGGCATCCGTGTACTTAACTTCACTGCGATCCCCAAGACGCCTGCCAAGCGTGGGGATTATGGCACCCCGCTCCTCCTTTACGGAGGAGGCTATTGTTCAACAGTGGACGTCTTCAGGCTGTGATGATGATGATAATGAGTGTAGAAACTGGAACTAATTTCCGTGCGTTCAAGCGTTTTTGCCATACCTGTAATTTGGAATCAAATGTTTCAATTTGAATATTAATTGTAATCCTGGTGCTTGGCAACTGGGCTTCTTCCAGTTGTTAAGGGTGCCTCTGTGCTTATTGGCCTAGTTCTGTTCTGTCTCCGTCTTGATTTTGAGGGAAATGGAAAATATTTTGTTTTTTCTCACTGTTCGCTGTTCACTTCGCTGTTCTTCTCTGATTGATTTCACTGCGGGATTCAAGACAGTTGAACCGTTTTCCCAGGAATCGTCGAGCTTCACTGCTTCGATACTTTTCTGGTGGTCGCCACTGTTGATTCTGGCTTACATGTGTTATAAGTTGTTTTAAACCTAAACTTAAGTCAAATAAGCGGAAATCTGGCGTCATTTTGGTCAATGTTATGTTTGTCTGTAATTGGCTTATATACATAAATTAGAATATATTCTTAGAATATATTGTTGTCTGTAGGTGAACTTATAAGTAAATAAATAACAAATGGATTATTGTAGTCAAAGAAACCACTTTTGCCATAAGACCAGGAATATTTTTCTTACTCTTTCGCTGTTCTTTACTGATTAATTTCTTTGCAGGATTCAAGACTCGTTCAAGAATCGTTCTCTCATCGGGCGTCATTTTCTCGGCGCTTTCTGGTGGTTGCTACTGTTGATTCTGGCTTACAGGAGTTACAGTATTTTGGGAAAAGTGTGGAAAGGCCAACCCAGAAATCGCGTTTTTTTTTAACTAAGTAAATGTTTTACTAGTTTTTTACATTTTTTAAAAATTTATCTTACCTAACGTTTCTCGTTTTTTACATGATCTATTTGGGTAAATCAAATGATTATTCTTATAGACATATTTTCTATACATAAGCTGTCAAACCACCATTTTTATTCCTCAGATATAACTTATCTGACTACTGAAAAATCAGCCCTTAATACATACTACAAACCTATTCACCTAGCACTACCAACTTTCTTCTCTCACTTACTCACACATGTACAGTCATAAACATAATTGTTTAGTACAGTCTGTGCACAGTGCGATGCTACGCACGTAATCTGTAGTACAGTCGTGTGGTCACGCCTGGGATATATACAGGTTGATGCTTAAGAGCGCGTATTCGATTCATGACAAAACTTCATGTTTTTGCGTTTTGCCCAGAGCAATATCGTAATTATGTAAGCAGATTATTTAAAGACAATTTACAGTTTTAGAAATATTAAGTCTTGATTTAGACAGCTACAGAGTAAAAGTATAATTTTAAATTATGGTTTTTTAAAGCGAAGACAATTCTTTTATATCGTTTTACGAAAATAGACGTCAGAGTTAACTTTCAGGACGAATACAACCATTACAATATGCCAAAATATTTTGTTTTATGCATTTTTCCAACAGTATATACAGTCATAAAGACAGCTACAGAGCCAAAATTACGAAAATATTAGGTCTTTACATATGAAATTGCCGCTCGGTATCAAAAAATTAAAAATAACATTTTTAAAAGAAATTATATATTTAGTCAATCGAAGTATGTACCATTGTTATCGATACACTTTCGCCATTTTATCGGGAGCTCATTGATCCCTTTGGTAAAAAAATCCTGGGAGCGAGAATCGATGAACTGCTTGAAGGCTGTTTAAACTGCCTCATCAGAATTGATTTTTTTTCCTTGTAAAAAGTTGTCCAAATTTCGGAATAAATGGTAATCGTTTGGGGCAAGATCTGGAGAGTATGGTGGGTGACGCAGAGTTTCCAGTCGCAGCTCCTCTAACTTGGCGACCGTCTGATGTGCAGTATGTGGTCGAGCGTTATCCTGAAGGAGCAATGGGCTAGAGAAATTGACCAATCTCGGTTGTTTAATGGTGAGCTTTTCCATCATTGTTTGCAACTGTTGACAATACATGTCTGCAGTAATCGTTTGGCCTGATCTCATGAAGCTGTAGTGGATGACACCAGCACAGGACCACCAAACACTAACTAGAATCTTCTTTTTGGTCAGTTTTCGCTTGGGGCAAGGTTTTGCCGGTTTTCCAGGGTTAAGCCATTGTGATGATCGCTTGCGATTATCGTACACGATCCACTTCTCATCACAAGTGACAATACGATTTAAAATTCCCTGATTATTGTGACGATTGAGCAAGGAAGCGCAGCAACCGACGCGTGTTTGTTGGTGTGTTTCAGTCAATTCGTACGGTACCCACTTTTCGAGCTTTTTTACTTTTCCAATTTGACGCAAATGGATAGTGATTGTTTTATCACTTACTCCAAAGGCTGCTGCTAATTCAGAAGTGGTTTGAGATGGATCCGCTTCAACTATCGCCTTTAATTCTTCATTATTCACTTGAGTATCCGGTCGTCCACGAGGCTCATTTTGTAAATCAAAATTTCCAGAACGGAAACGTTGAAACCAAAAACGCACCGTTCGTTCGTTAGCGGTGCTTGGCCCGTACACGTCGTTAATCCTTCGAGCCGTTTCTGCTGCACTGGTGCCACGGTAGAACTCATATTCGTAAATATCGCGAATTTTTAATTTCTCCATTGTTGTTGCAATAGCAATTTTCAAGCCCAAACAAATGACGATAAAACAAATGAAACACGAATTTTAAAACAATATTCTTTAGTCTTTATTTTGAAATAATTTTGAATTTGGAATTCCTAATCAAACACAAAATATTTGATTTCAAAGTTGCCAGTATTAAGTATCGGCAATTTCATATGTAAGGACCTAATTATTACTATTATGTATTAAAAAACAATGTTGAAAAAGTAGAAAATAGGTTCAGTTTGACAATTTTTTTTCATCAGTATATGAACAAAAACATAACTGATATATTTATTTTATGTAAGTAAATGTTATGCTTAATATACAGAATATTTTTCAGTCCGTTATACGAGCTCATTTATTTTAGACAATTATTTTTAAAAAGCACTGTAAAACATCGCGCGCTTACGTTTGCCGATCAATTTCAATGATTCGTGCTTATTTCGTGCATATTTTTTTTCTGATGCACACAAACAGACCATTATATTGTACTAGTGTGTGTCAATGCTGCTACGCCGTTCTAGCAATCGTTTAGATTTTGAGTTGCGCTAAATCGAATACGCGCCCTTAAGTTGCGTGAGATTTCAGGGCGAATAGATCAATACTGAAGTTGTGAAGGAGTGAAGGAACCTCAATATGGACTGTATACGTATTATTTTATTATTGTTAGGTGAGGCTATTCTAACTTCTTGTACACAACTTATTCAGTTCGCCAGGATACAAAAATACATGCGTTTTGATCAATGCAGTTTCATCATCATCATCTCAATGCGGGCGCCATTGTCACACTTCAACATTGAAAATAACTTGCAAAAAGACTTTTACAAAGAGATAAAGATATTTATAATTAACTAGCGGGTCTGGCAGACATTGTCCTGTTCTTTAAACAAAAAAGTCCTACAACTCGACTGCAGCACCACCTACCGGGTACAGTTGTGAATCTAAACCATTCTCAAATTCACTGAAACACACATAAAAATTTTCATCAAAATCGGTCCAGCCGTTTAGGAAGAGTTCACTTTCATACACACGCACAGAAGACTTTTAATATTATAAAACATTAAAAAAAAATAAACACTCATCTCTACGTTAACATTGTAACTTTCCACTCAACCTGTATATTAAAGTTAAATCAAGACCGTAGGACCGCCATTTATCATAGTTCAGATTAACTGTAACTGTGTTCACTTGTGCTACTTATTAACTTGGTACTTGTGCCTTTCTTTGTTGTCCATCTGGACCAAGTTATTACGCATTATGTGTAAGGACCGGACATTAAGGAAATATTGTCAATATTTATAAATTTTATGCGAGATTGACTGTAAATATTTTATTTGAAGTTTGATTTTAAACTAAATGACTTTAGTCATATTAAAAAAGTACTATTATTTTTTTTTTACTTCTACTATCAGTCATAATCAATTAACTAAAAACAAACTTAATACATGATTAAAATAATAAAAATCTAATCACATAATTATATTACCATAACAAGATATAGTCTCATAATTCCACCGTCCAAGTGAGGAGTCAAAACTAAATAGACGATTTTTTTGTGTGACTAACCCTGCGCTAAATACGAGGTTCGATAAAGACCCTGCTACGATATAATCGAGGACGGACATGGAGTGATGCTTCGTTTGTAAAATAAATGCTCATACAATGAAATTGACATCATTCAAGCTATAAGTAACGTCTATTGAAAGACATGATGTTAATTCTTTTTTGAGAAAGTAAAAAATATTTTTGCCTCTGTCGATAAGGATAATTGAGAGTTTGCGAGGATGAATGAACGTTTGTTACTCTTTCACTCTAAAACGTCTGAACAGAATTAGTTGAACAGTAATTATTGATCTGACTAGTTTAACACATGGGATTTTTTTTATTCTATTAGGTTTGGTCATTCATACTCAGCTTTTAAAACATACATGTAGGATCATCATCATCATTTCAGCCGAAAGACGTCCACTGCTGGACATAGGCCTCCCCAAGGGGGGGTTTTGCCATAATTGGCGATCGCAGTATGGATGTTACAAAGGCACAGAGAACGCTGCTTGCCCATTCTCTGGTAAGTCCCTTAGTCGCCACTTACGACACCCACGGAAAGATATGGGATGGTGCTATTCTTTACGTCCGACACCACACGGACATGTAGGATAATTTAGGAGAATTCTACACAGACGAAGTCGCGGGCAGAAGGACTATGAATGGCCGAACCATTATGAATAGAAGTTTACTTAATTATGATAAAAAAAACTAGAAGCAAAAAACGCACGACGCGACGCCCGACACCATATGAGCCAAACTTTTGATAAAAACACAATAATGTCCCAATAATTTTCGATTCCGCGGTTATGGTTTTTTTTTTCTCATTTTTCCCCTAAACTGTCTGTTCGTCTGTTTTTTGCCAAGGGTTTGAACTCGTAAATATCGGGTGTGCTATTATTTATTTCCTTTTTGATCAATGGTTAAGTTTGTCATTAAATGTCAAAGTATTTTATGTTTTTATTGATTGGAATGATTACCGTGTGTCGTGGGAACTATCTGTTTTATGTTTTTTGCTTTTAAGCAGTAATGATGACGTTGAGTTTTTTATTTATTCGTTGAACGTTTTATTGTAAAATTTCACGAGGTTAGGGTGATATTGGTAAAAAAAGCACTGGTTTTCTTTCAATCCTTTCTCTCTGGGGAGTTCTGGGAAAATTAAATATTGCTAAGAATGTAGAGAACGAAGAGATTTATTTTTATACAATGTACAATATTTACACGAAAAAATAAAAAAGGAAAACCTAAAACTACAAAACACACACACACACACACACACACACACACACACACACACACACACACACACACACACACATCGTCGTCAACTGGAGAAGTGCCCAAGAGACTGGCGGCATTACCACGTTGGATGGCAATGCCTTAACCTCTGTCCGAGGGAAAAACCAGCCCTTGGATCACGGGAAGTGTCAGCCAACCTTTACGAAGAGATTATGTGAAAAGATTTATTTAAGCTAATCTAATTTAATATTGTCATGCAGGTTTCATCTTTTTTTTACAAAACCACCAATAAGAATATTTATGATATTATAACCATAAAAAAATATGTTGACACTGCCACTGAAACATATATTCCTGAAAGCGAACACCCAATTAAAATCCATTGTCTTACCTACAATTCTAACCCTAATCCTGCTACGAAATTTCGCAAAATATTCACTCTAACACAATATTCACAAAGGCACACAATTGGCCTAATAGTCGCTACGGACGAGATTCAACGCAACTCATTCACTAAACAATTACCAACTTAATAGAATAAATAGGGTAATCAGGATACTTCAGTGTCGACGAGTGGGTTGGTAAGGGTTATGCAATATGGAGTCATGACAGTTTTGTGTTGGTGTGTCGAATTGTTGGCTTTTATTAAAACTGCGTAAAATGCTCTGAAATCATTTCGGTTATCTTCGTAATAAAAAAAACATAGTAGTAATTAATTAGATGCGGTTCGCTACACCATGTGACCTTTATTTAGAATATTTTTTAAAATAAATACAAAATAATAATAATAATAAGTCTTTTAAGCAAGCAAGCCGAGCTTTTTTCTAGCTTCTTGGCTTGTTATCCTTGTTAGAAATATACGAAGGAATTTTTTATTATTTGTAGACAAATTTCGGACTACGAAAAAGATAATAATATTTTTTTTATTGTTTTCAAAATAATATATAATAATAACAATAATTCATTTATTTCAGAAAACTGGTTCCATAGACAATAAACAATAATACTAATAATTCAGTACAACATTATCACATACCAATTACAAATTATAAAAATTAGAATTTAATTATAATCACAATAAATACATTATAGATGGGATAATTACACAATAAAAATTATATCACAGAGGCTAGACTAAATCATTTCATTATTTAAATTACGACATGTCATAAAATCAGATAAAATAATAATAATACAAAATAATAATAAAAATCACAAAAACAAATAAATGTGACGTTGTATTACTTAAAAAATGAGTGGGTATAATAATTTCAAGAATTTTTATTATTTATTAGATTTTTTTTTATTACGTAAGTTTATTTGGCGTGCTTTGTCAAAATCCTTGTTTGGTGGGTGGTAGCTCATAGACAAAAGTTTACTTTAGAAAAATGACAGAATCAGACAGAAAATATCCGTAAATCGCAACGTTCACATTCAGAAACGAATTGCCAATATTGCCAAAAACAAAGCAATGTCAGCAAAAATATTACACTATCTTCATCCAACATCCAACCCTTCTCCACCGCGGCACTCACGGTAACCCAATTCAAACTCGAAGCACACCTTTTGTCCCCGTTATTTGGATGTTAATGCGTTAATTATCAGTTTTGCATCCAAATTACCTTCTGAATACAGGGTTATGAATATTGTGATTGTGAACACGGATTGATTAAATGCTTGTTTGCTGATTGGTTGGTGATGACAGCTAATTGTGGTGTTTTGTATTGAAATGAGGTTGTAGTGTGTGGTGTTAATTTTATTTTAATGCGTTCTGGGAGGGTGTTATGTGATGAATAAATAAACTTCGTTGCAGTATGTACACAACAGCATTTATGTGAATATTAACAGTGAAATTATTGTAGGTACCTAAGCAAATGTTTTTATTGTTTTACCAACATGATCTTCCTAACCTTTTCCCAACTATGTTTGGGTCGGCTTCCAGTCTAAACGGATGCAAATGAATACCAGTGTTTTACATGGAGCGACTACCTGTCTGACCAACCCAGTTACTGAGTAACATGATACCCATTGGTAAGACTTTCTGGCTTCTGACTTCTAATCTAACCGGATGCAACTGAATACCAATGTTTTGTATTAAGCAACTGCCTGTTTGACGAACCCGGTAGCGGGTAACACGATACTCATTGGTAAGACTGGTTGTCAGACTTTCTGGCTTCTGACTATCCATAGCAACAGTCAAAGATCTACGAATGACAGCTGAGACCAACGGCTTTAGGTGCTTTACTAGAAATGTAGGGGTTTTGGTATGAAATGAATGATCACCTATTCACGGAACGACAGATACCTATTTAGTTACGAACACCTCAAATTATTGTTTTACCAACATGAACGCGTAATTGTCAATAAAATATTAACTTAAACACTGAACAAAGGAATCTATAACCACTGCATAACAGATCAACTAAACGTTGCGTGACCTGATTATGAGCATAGAAAGAAAAAATACGGTACTCCACGCTTTAGGCACCTCTGTCTTATATCTGTTTGACACGCATGTCACAATATAAGTGATCTGGGCACGCTACATTTTGAGTCAACAAAATAAAAGGTGGAAAAGAATGAACTGTAACCCTTGAAATTAATCTACAATGTAAGTCAAAATACATTGTTACACTTTCTACCTATTAGCGACGGTTTAATTCGCATTGTGGTACCAATTATGACCTACTTCATCTTAAAAAGTCAATGTAGGGTAAATAATGGTAATAACCTTTGGTCTTATGGCATGAAATATAAGGTTCAATTTTGGTTAGAAAAAATCGAAAGTAAAAATGACAGGTCATTTTTTGCACACCCAGCATTTACCGGTTAACCGTGTCAAAATCAAGGGTTGTCGCAACCGAAAAGGGGGCAAGTTCAAATAGAATGACAAACATTTTTTGACACCCCTCGTTCTTTAAACAATGAAAAGGTAACAACAAAAAATACAAAACGCCGTTTACAAATTTTTATGTTCTTAAATTTAAAACTTTATTATTTGATATAGTGTGGAGGTATTGTAAAGGGTGAGTTCTAAAAAGATATTCATTAGTGGCAATAAAAAGGTAATGTCCCATTGTGATCGATCGATGAATTTTTAAGATGATTTTGCGATTTTTACGATCGATTCTGGAACGTTTTTACGACAGTATTTTGGCGTTATTGCGTGAGAACGGTTAGTTCCAGCTGCTAGTTTAAATAAATGAAACATTAAAAGTTTTAAAACGCTTTAGTTTTTCGGTGATGCATAGTAATCAATGAGAAAAGGGCAAGTCTTTTAACGTTTTGATTCACAATATTATAATTTAGAACCTCAGAGACTAAGGCAGGTGTACTGAATTATATTTTTTGTGGTTTTTTATAAGTATGTATGATAGTCTGTAAGGTATTTATGTTATGGGTCTTTGATACCCGAAATAAATGGTTTATTATTTATTCACGAAATTAAATACTGATTATCAATTCACAAAAAAAAATCGTTCACTGGGCCAGGAAAGAGGGTTATTAGGGAGTCAGCTCAAGGTCTGAATTTATAGGTACATGCTTAATAGCAATAGGCTCAACCAGATGGGCTTTATTACAAAATACGCGCCGAGACGTAAAGTCGCCAATAAACTATACTAGCACTTTGGTCGCGACTTCATCTGCGTAAATTATCTAAATGATCCCTGTTTTTTTAAATTGATTAAATTAAAGTCAACATCATATCACTTATTTATTTCAATTACACCATTAAAAGGCACTTTTGAACGTCATATTGTAAAATTTGAATCTAGTTGGCCAGGAATAATGTAGCATTCCAATAATGAAAGAATTTTTGAAATCGGACCAGTAGTTTTTGATCCAAATCGTAACAAACAAACAAATCTTTCCTCTTTATAATATTGTATACTAGCTTTTACCCGTGACTTCATCCGCGTGAATCTTGGTTATCGCGGATGCAGACGAAGTCACGGATTATAAAATGACCTATGTCCTTCCCAAGGGTTCAAGGTATCTTCATGCCCAATTTTATTAAAATCGGTATAGACGTTTCATTGTGAAAGCGTAACAGACAGAGTTACTATTGCATTTATATTATTAAGTATAGAAGTATGGATTTAGATAACTGATATACATTAAAGATATGTTACGGCTATAATCCGAAGTGCAGCTGCACCTAGTTTTAACCACCTAGAACTAGGTGTAAGCGGTAGCAGTTTGTTAACCTTAGGTGTATCCTACCTATCTTCGGTTAGATCTAGGTTTAGCCTTCATCATAGCGGCTAGAACTAGGGGTAGCCGCACGCCGACGTCATGGGCACCCCGAGGTTCGGTTTGGGTCCTTTAAACCCTGCAGACAGAATAGGAGCCCAGCAGCGGGGCTCCGTCGACCTAACGTCGACCGTCTTCTTCTACTCAATGGCTTGGTGCCCTAAATCCCGCGCTCGCAGGTTACACCTAAGTTTAACCAACTGCTACCGGCTAAACCTAGTTCTGGCCGGTTAAAACTAGGTGTAGCCGCAATTCGGGTTTTACGAGTAGTTATATAAGACTATATTATATCATCATCTGCCTAGCTTTTTCCCAACTAAGTTGGTGTCGGTTTCCAGTCTAACCGGATGCAGCTGAATACCAGTGTTTTACATGGAGCGACTGCCTATCGGACCTCCAGAACCCAGTTACTGCGTAACACGATACCCCTTGGTAAGACTGGTTGTCAGACCTTCTAGCTTCTGACTACCCATAACGACTGCCAAAGATCTACAAATGACAGCCGGGACCATCGGATTTACGTGGTTTCCGAGGCGCGGTGAGAACTCGGTATGAAAGGGATGGTCACTCATCCACAGACCGACCGCAGCTAGCGTAGCTTAACCTTTAACTGATCGATCTGTACGGCTTTAACTTAGCCACGACCTCCTCTAAGACTATACTATATTATAACTGGCAAAATGATGGTGTATTAAGTATAATACTCTAACCCTTCTTTCTGCCTACAAGAAAACAGTAGATCTATTACCAGCAAAGACCACACACGACCTACCAATTCTATTAGCATAAAACCACGCCTTAACATCTGATAACATCCATTAATAAACCTTATACTACCCGCAGCACATCAGAAACAATTTAAGCATACATTTAACAATATAATAACTAGTTCGGTGATACAAACTGACATAACTGCACATCAAAACATTAGAGTTTATGTATTCAATAGCACGATTTGTTTTTTAACTAATTTATGGAGGTTTAGCACGGAAGTAACGCCCTTTATAGTAACGAAGATGTACAAGTAGACTAGAAATGAAAATGAAAAAGATGATTATCTTAAAATGGCTTAAAAGGTCTCAGGCGGCTACATCTAGTTAGTTGTTAACACCCTTTACTCGCTGATTACCTAAAACGCAGTCAGCCAATTTCGCGTTATGCCAAAATGTCATTTAATATAAGCGTTGAGACTAAGTATGTTTTTGTCTATATCGCAATTGGTCTACTCCTCATATTGCCCATTTCGCGATACGACTATGTCGCAGTAAACCTATTTCTCACTATGGTCATTTAGCGATAAGACATTCACGAGAGTCGAATGTTCAAACAAACTTCAATACAATAGAGGGGATCTGACTTGATGGTCACAGTTCTAACCTAACCTAACCCAAACGACCCACCATACCACCAGGGGTATGCCCTGTAGTGTGGTGGGCCCGCACACCGCACTGAAACTAAGTCTTAATTTGCCTGCCTCGCTCATAACCTAACGCTCAATATACCTACCTCGCCCTTGAGCTAATACGCACTAAACCAAAATCTCAATTCGCCTACTTCGCTCATTAACTAATACGCTTTGGGTCTAAATATCCATACGCCTATCTCTCGTTAGGTCTAGGCATAACGCGAAATTGGCAGACTGCGTTTTAGGTAATCAGCGACTAAAGGGTTAACACAATCATAAATTATACCTAATAATATGTCATACATATAACAAGCCGGTGTCTGCAGCTTCAGAGTTAATAAGATTATCATGACGCAAGCGGTCTTTCATATCAGTAGACACATTAGGGATCGGGATAATAGAGAATACGAAATTTAATAAAATTGCAATGGACAAAATTTATTATGATTACTTGATCACACAAAATTGGTCAACACCTTTTACATTTAATAAAGATGATGATTTAACTAAGCAAAAAATAAATACGAAGATAAAATTAACAAATAGCAGTGTAATTTTTTAATTTTATGTCTATTAAAATTTAGGATATTATTTGCTTTTTTTGTGTGTGATATAACAGGGGTTGATATATTATTGTACCTACATATTATATCTATCAAGTTACTGAACAGGTTAGTTTATAAAAAAATATAATAAAACAAAATAATTACATATGAGTCACATCCAGTAAAAGCTATATCACTGCATTACCATACGGGTTCAAAAAATGAGATTTTAACAACGGTTATTAGAAGTAAATTAATTAACGACCTCTCCAACGGTAATGCGGTGTTTAGTGGTGTTAAACTATGATCCATTCAAGTTGAGTTCATTCAAGAAGTTTTGGTATATTTATCTTTAAGAACCACGGAAGTTCAATGGATAAAAACAAATACCTCAATGTATGTTTTTTTTAATACATATTAGAAGACGGGTCATCCGATTGTAAAGTTATCATCGTCGAAAGTTAGCAATTCCAGAAGAATAACTGGGCCTCAAGTCTGCTATTACAATAGTGTCAGAATGGTCTCATTGATTTCATAATTGTTGATTTTGACAAGTTTGGTAATCCATTGATATAATGGCGTCATTATGACTTTCCAATGGTCAACCACTGACACGCCATTGAAAGAAATTATATAATGATGTAATATCGTACAAAATGACAACTGTTAGGCGGTAATCTGCTAAAATTTTGACAGTTCCTTTGATCAGTGACCTACCATTAGAACGTCATTGTGCAGTCATTGCTTTTAATTCGACCGATCAATGATCGACCATTATGAATTTAGTAGATTACAAACTTTTAGCAAAATGACAATGGGATCGTGTTGGAATTATGAAATTATAAAAATAGCAGACTTGGCCCCCTGATGTGCTGCCGGCCTTGAAGATGACAATAGGCTCTCTACATGCAAATTACCGTGTGGTGCCGGCCGCGAATAGCACCACCCCATTTCTACCCGTGGGTGTCGTAGAAGGCGACAGAGGGATATTGACCAGAAGATGGGCAGCAGCGTCCTTCTGAGTACTATAACATCTACTGTGATCGCCAACATGGCCAAGCATGGCGATTACGGCTGAACCCGCCTTGAGGGAGACCATGCCCAGCAGTGGGCGTCTTAAGGTTGATGAAGAGAGTGAAGATGAAATATAATTATTATAATTAAGAAAACCGCTAGTCTCTTGGGTACATTTCCAGATGACGGTGATGTGGACGAATTTGATGATGCCTCATAGTATTAGTTTTTTTAGTTTCATACTTTAGGTTTTCTTTTTTATTATTCTTGTAAATATTATACGTACTTAAAAACAATAAAATTTAAACCTCCATGCTCACAGCAAAGAAAACAAAGCGATTCTCATATTTTTAACTTCGTTCACATTCTAATTTGTCACAATCTAAAATAACAAAATTAAGTTACTTGTTATATTGTTTTTTAAATATGGCAAGTATATAATGTTCTTCTACCACCGCAATATAGAAATGTAATAGCAAGAACGGGAAAATAAATAAATAGGTATATAAAACTGTAAATATAAAAATAAATAAAACAAAATAAACATAATTATTATTGAAACAATTGAATTAAATGAAGGCCAGTAAATAATTACTTCGTGGCCAGTAACGTCTAAAATTGTTGACAAGTTTTTGACATTGATTGTCCCTAAGATGAGTTTTTAAATGAAAAACTTAAATTTGATTGCAATTAGGTTTTGAACATTTTAAATTACCTACGTTAATTAACCGTCTCGTGTCCGTCTGTAAAACATCTCAAGTTTCTACAAACTTCATTATATTTTTCAAAGCCAGGCGCCGGCGTCAAATTCCATACCCCTTTAATTTATAAAACACGGCAAATTCTTCAAATCACATACAATTTTCATAAAAAAACATTTCATTCAGTATTTCTTACTAACAACTTACTTTAATAAGTAGTACAAACATATCTACAGTGTTCTAAGAAAATGATAGGAATTGTTTTCTGTTTGTTTTTTATTTTTTATTCCCATAGGATGGGACCCTTGATTGAAATAGTTGGAGCACAAAAGACATGGTTGTAGCAATTTACTGTCATTACTCTACAAATGCACAAAAGGTAACAGCGCTGAGATGCTGAGATGAAAAGTATTGCATATTTTGTTAAGGGGAATACGATGTGTTTCAACGAGGGAAACACACACGTTTTTCGATTTTTATTAGAATTAGCCTTTATTTATTTCCAAAAAAAATATCATCAATCAGTCAAGTGTTTGACTGATATACAAAAAAAAACCTTCACAATAGAAATATTCTGTATAATATATAATACTGTGTGGTCAAAATTAAATAACACAATTAACTAATTTAATACAATTTCGACCTCATGCACCTTGTACATAAAATTTGTTTTTAAACGCAATAGGTCAAATTTTTGAGGAAGTTATTTAGTTGTTTAGATTGCTGACTGTGTATTTTGGTTTTGTAAGTAACGATTTTAATAACGTTTATTTATCTCGGCCTGATTTGTGAACAAAATCTGATTGTCATCTTCCACTTCTTCCACAGGTCTAGCCTTTTTCAAACTATGTTAGGATCGGCTTCAAGTCTAAACAGATGCAGCTGAATATCAGTGTTTTACATGGAGCGACTGTCTATCTGACCTCCATAACCCAGTAAGTGGCCAACAGGATACCCCTTGGTAAGACTGGATTTCAGATTTTCTGGTTTTCTGGTATCTTCCACTTAACTAGGGTCGTAATTACCTCCTAGCGTATGTTTCTCATAACGACCACAATTACGAAGACAATTTAATTTCGTATGATACACTTTAAATGGTGCAAATAAATACAAAACCGTGCATTTTCTTTTTCAATATTGCTTTGAATTTGTTATTTTATTGCATATCGGTTAGAGCAGACAGTAGCCATGCTATTAAATACACACAGAAAAAATACAAGCTTTACACAGAAGACTATTTAAATGCTAGTTTTGTTTAACTCTGGTACCCAAATTTAGATTTAACTTGTTCTGATTTTTTGTAATTTGTTGTTTTGATTGATTAACAATAAATTGATAATGACCTAAAATTTGTACATATTAAGTTGAAAATAAATGCCCCGCAGAATTATATATATCTTGTACACAGTTTTGAACTCTATATTTGGTGTCTTTTAATTCATTATTATTTGACCAATGTGTTAATTACTGAAAACTGAAAAAAACACTTTATTTTCGCCTTTCCTTCAGGTGAAGTAACCTTTCCTTGAGGTGTTCGGCGCTCAATGGAGCGAGCAATACTCAGAATTTCTCTGAGGGATAGAATTCGCAACGAGGAAATCCGGAGGACAACTAAAGCACCGAAATAGCTGACAAGCAAGCTAAGGTAGCAGTGGGCTGGTCACGTCTTCTGCAGGACCGATGGCCGATGGAGTAGACCTGTCCTGTGATAGTCGCAGTGCGAGACGTCTATCCAGCCCGCTGGACCGATGACCTGAAGAAGGTAGCCGAGGGAGGCGAGTTAACAATCCCTAGCATAAATTCAAAATTGATGTTTTGCAGTTTGCTCAGTACAGACAATAATGAATTGAGGGAGATATACCGCCATAAATCTGTAATGCCATCACTCACTTACTTCAGCCAAAAGACGTCCACTGCTGGACATCGGCTTCGCCCAAAAGGGGTTTTGCCATAATTGCCATGCTTGGCAGGCGGGTTGGCGATCGCAGTATGGTTGTTACAAAGGCACAGAGAACGCTGCTGCTCATTCTCTGGTGAGTCCCTTAGTCGCCTCTTACGACACCCACGGGAAGATATGGGATGTAATGCCATATTCTACAGGTTTGGAAATTTCTTAAAATGTTTAAGAAATTCTTAACTAAATTCTTAAACAAAAATTATTAACCCAGAGATAGTACTTACTAAGATTTGGGCTATGCCACTTAATGTACGCGTGGATTGAGGGCCGAAGTTATTTAGTCATAACAGTTTTAAATTACGTTTTATAAATTCTTGGCCCTTTGCTTTAAGTTTTTACTATTTTTATCTTATTTCCCTATAAGTCTTATTTCGTTTCGCAAGGGTTCAAAAAATGAGCCCTCATTCCAGATGCACACTGTAAAAATCTTTCCCAGCTGTGGGGCACATAATAATGTATTTTATTTATTTCTGATTCTTTTTATTGAATAACCTTTTATTATTGTGTATGTGTGCAAATGGTCTGTGTCAATAAACTTTTGCTTTTGCTTGCTTTCTTTCTTTCTTTCTTTTTTTACTTCCTTCTTACTTTCTTTATTTCCTTCCCTGAATTCACACAAGGAGGTTTTACACAAGAACACTGCAGAACAATTTTTAAAATAACCACGAAGGAAATAACTCATTCAATTTTCATATTGATACCTAGAATCATACTGAAACCCTTCCCATAATTTAATCAAAACTTAACACATTGAAGACATGTAACAGAATCACTTTTATAGCTTTTCTGACACCATAAAAAGCTAATACCACGTATCTGAGCTGCGCAGACAAATGAAATGTGCGCTTTCAGGAAATTAAACCATAAACTTTGAGTAGTAATGACTATTATCGTATGAAATGAGTTTCCATTTTGCATATAAGTATGTTCATTGCTGGATGGATGATGGCGGGCTGTAGTAATGTAATACATTGTAATAATAAGTGTGAGTATGTTAAATGAGAGTCGAATATGAAAATGGCTGAACTTTCTCTATAGAAAAGAGGGATATTTCAACTTTTTCATAATAATACGATGATTATGGGATTCAGGTATTTTTTTATGGATTATTCGACATTTTAATCTATATACTAATAAATTAAAACTGAAAAGTTGCTGAAACTACTGAACCAATCATTTCGTAAATTAGAAGCTACTTTATCATTAAGTTCTGGCTTTACTTTATAATAAAAAAAAATAGGGATACTTCGATCCTCTGCAATGGCAAATCAAAGCATTAGAGTAGGTAGTTAACTAATTAGTCTTCTTTATGAGAACCTAGCGACCCGACCCAGCTTTGCATGGGCCTATAGCCTTCCTCGGTAAATTGACTATCCAACACAAAACGAATTTTTCAATTCGAACCAGTAGATCCTGAGATTAGCGCGTTCAAGCAAACAAACAAACTCTTCAGCTTTATAATAATAAGCATAGATAAAAGAAACAGAGTTGTAGCAATAGTAAAACTCTTTCTGTAATGTATCTAGCCACATAGTAGACACACACACAGCAGCTGCCACAGAGGTAAAGGATCAGCGCACACGTAGAAAACCTAAGTGGAACAGAGTTTTCTGCAAACTTAAATTTGGTAATAAGGCTTACTCTTGTATTGGGCCACACCTATATGAAAAAGTTAATAAAAAGCTTAAAATCTTTCCCCTGACAAAGTTTAGGTGCAAAAAACTGGTGCAGGATTGGTTGCTTGGGCTTAACTATGATGAAACGGAAGATCTTTTAACATTCAACCATTAAAACATTATCATTGCTTACACTCTAACTCTCATCACATACACATACATTCATCACAGACACACACTCACGATCATCACATACATACTTACACTCATCACACACATACTCGCGCTCATCAGAAACACTCATACATTTGGTTAACTTTTAGATTTAGTTTAAATTTAGTTTAGTTCAATAACTTATACTGAAACCGTTGCATTTGTTATCATCTAATATATATAAATCTCCTGTCACGATGTTTGTCCGCGATGGACTCCTAAACTACTGAAGCGATTTGAATGAAATTTGTACAACGTGTGCAGTTTGATCCAACTTGAAAGATAGGGTAGGTGTAGGTAGGGTAGGTGTAGGGTAGGTATAGGGTAGGTGTAGGGTAGGTGTAGGGTAGGTGTAGGGTAGGTGTAGGGTAGGTGTAGGGTAGGTGTAGGGTAGCTGTAGGGTAGCTGTAGGGTAGCTGTAGGGTAGCTGTAGGGTAGCTGTAGGGTAGCTGTAGGGTAGCTGTAGGGTAGCTGTAGGGTAGCTGTAGGGTAGCTGTAGGGTAGCTGTAGGGTAGCTGTAGGGTAGCTGTAGGGTAGCTGTAGGGTAGCTGTAGGGTAGCTGTAGGGTAGCTGTAGGGTAGCTGTAGGGTAGCTGTAGGGTAGCTGTAGGGTAGCTGTAGGGTAGCTGTAGGGTAGCTGTAGGGTAGCTGTAGGGTAGCTGTAGGGTAGCTGTAGGGTAGCTGTAGGGTAGCTGTAGGGTAGCTGTAGGGTAGCTGTAGGGTAGCTGTAGGGTAGCTGTAGGGTAGCTGTAGGGTAGCTGTAGGGTAGCTGTAGGGTAGCTGTAGGGTAGCTGTAGGGTAGCTGTAGGGTAGCTGTAGGGTAGCTGTAGGGTAGCTGTAGGGTAGCTGTAGGGTAGCTGTAGGGTAGCTGTAGGGTAGCTGTAGGGTAGCTGTAGGGTAGCTGTAGGGTAGCTGTAGGGTAGCTGTAGGGTAGCTGTAGGGTAGCTGTAGGGTAGCTGTAGGGTAGCTGTAGGGTAGCTGTAGGGTAGCTGTAGGGTAGCTGTAGGGTAGCTGTAGGGTAGCTGTAGGGTAGCTGTAGGGTAGCTGTAGGGTAGCTGTAGGGTAGCTGTAGGGTAGCTGTAGGGTAGCTGTAGGGTAGCTGTAGGGTAGCTGTAGGGTAGCTGTAGGGTAGCTGTAGGGTAGCTGTAGGGTAGCTGTAGGGTAGCTGTAGGGTAGCTGTAGGGTAGCTGTAGGGTAGCTGTAGGGTAGCTGTAGGGTAGCTGTAGGGTAGCTGTAGGGTAGCTGTAGGGTAGCTGTAGGGTAGCTGTAGGGTAGCTGTAGGGTAGCTGTAGGGTAGCTGTAGGGTAGCTGTAGGGTAGCTGTAGGGTAGCTGTAGGGTAGCTGTAGGGTAGCTGTAGGGTAGCTGTAGGGTAGCTGTAGGGTAGCTGTAGGGTAGCTGTAGGGTAGCTGTAGGGTAGCTGTAGGGTAGCTGTAGGGTAGCTGTAGGGTAGCTGTAGGGTAGCTGTAGGGTAGGTGTAGGGTAGGTATAGGTAAATAGGCAGGTAAGTAGGTAGATAAGGACAGGACAACGTCTGTCGGGTCAGCTAGTCTAATATATATAAATCTCCTGTCACGATGTTTGTCCGCGATGGACTCCTAAACTACTGAAGCGATTTGAATGAAATTTGTACAACGTGTGCAGTTTGATCCAACTTGAAAGATAGGGTAGGTGTAGGTAGGGTAGGTGTAGGGTAGGTATAGGGTAGGTGTAGGGTAGGTGTAGGGTAGGTGTAGGGTAGGTGTAGGGTAGGTGTAGGGTAGGTGTAGGGTAGCTGTAGGGTAGCTGTAGGGTAGCTGTAGGGTAGCTGTAGGGTAGCTGTAGGGTAGCTGTAGGGTAGCTGTAGGGTAGCTGTAGGGTAGCTGTAGGGTAGCTGTAGGGTAGCTGTAGGGTAGCTGTAGGGTAGCTGTAGGGTAGCTGTAGGGTAGCTGTAGGGTAGCTGTAGGGTAGCTGTAGGGTAGCTGTAGGGTAGCTGTAGGGTAGCTGTAGGGTAGCTGTAGGGTAGCTGTAGGGTAGCTGTAGGGTAGCTGTAGGGTAGCTGTAGGGTAGCTGTAGGGTAGCTGTAGGGTAGCTGTAGGGTAGCTGTAGGGTAGCTGTAGGGTAGCTGTAGGGTAGCTGTAGGGTAGCTGTAGGGTAGCTGTAGGGTAGCTGTAGGGTAGCTGTAGGGTAGCTGTAGGGTAGCTGTAGGGTAGCTGTAGGGTAGCTGTAGGGTAGCTGTAGGGTAGCTGTAGGGTAGCTGTAGGGTAGCTGTAGGGTAGCTGTAGGGTAGCTGTAGGGTAGCTGTAGGGTAGCTGTAGGGTAGCTGTAGGGTAGCTGTAGGGTAGCTGTAGGGTAGCTGTAGGGTAGCTGTAGGGTAGCTGTAGGGTAGCTGTAGGGTAGCTGTAGGGTAGCTGTAGGGTAGCTGTAGGGTAGCTGTAGGGTAGCTGTAGGGTAGCTGTAGGGTAGCTGTAGGGTAGCTGTAGGGTAGCTGTAGGGTAGCTGTAGGGTAGCTGTAGGGTAGCTGTAGGGTAGCTGTAGGGTAGCTGTAGGGTAGCTGTTGGGTAGCTGTAGGGTAGCTGTAGGGTAGCTGTAGGGTAGCTGTAGGGTAGCTGTAGGGTAGCTGTAGGGTAGCTGTAGAGTAGCTGTAGGGTAGCTGTAGGGTAGCTGTAGGGTAGCTGTAGGGTAGCTGTAGGGTAGCTGTAGGGTAGCTGTAGGGTAGCTGTAGGGTAGCTGTAGGGTAGCTGTAGGGTAGCTGTAGGGTAGCTGTAGGGTAGGTGTAGGGTAGGTATAGGTAAATAGGCAGGTAAGTAGGTAGATAAGGACAGGACAACGTCTGTCGGGTCAGCTAGTATCTTATATAATTCACATTATCTGTCGAAAGAGACTGGATCCTGCGACACAGGGTATCCTAGTGCGGGATCCAGTGTCCTACCTAAATATTGTAACACCTGTTTTTTTTTTAATCAATAAACTTTTTTATTATTATTTTTATTACACACACATGTGACACTTCTTAGTTATGCCACCTTGTGTCATTTAATACTGTCTGTAAGTACGTCGTTTCTTTCTATCTGTGGCTAGATACATTACACTTTGTAAGGAGCTCGTCCGGGTAAGTAATCATCGTTATCATCATGTCAACCTTTGAGACACCCACTGGTAGGCATAGGTCTGCCAAGAGGGGTTCAGCCATAATCACCATACTTGGCAGATGCATGTTGGAGATCGCAGTAGGTGTTATTGTACTCATGAGGACGCTGCTGCCCATCCTCTGGTCAATATCCCTCTGTCGCCTTCTACTACACCCATGGATAGAAATGGGGTGGTGCTATGCGTCTGCGAAGCCTCTGATATCGCAGATGCCTATAAACACTGGTGACCACTTAAAATCAGGTAAGTCATCGGCTTGTTTGCCATCCATTGGTATACAAAATAAACCACTTGTCTCTTTGGCAATATGATCACTGAATCTTTCAATGAACTTCGATCATCTGCAAAGACGGTACTATCGTGGTCACACCCGCTTGACCACCACTAAGTTCATTTTTGCTTGCACTCAAAAGATGGAAGCGCTCTCTACCCCGCCCCGTTGACTTCGCAGGTGCCAAGGGATTTTTTTTTTAATTAAGCATGCGGGAAAGTCCGCGATAGTACACCACTACAGTACCTTGTCTCTTTATGAGAAACGGAAGGAGCAACTAATTATTCCCAAAATATTATGCAGCACACTCCACTACCTCATAATCTCAACATCATAATGTATGTGTCGCCTTCAAATGAGGGCATTTGATAGAAATGGCCACGAATCCGCTTATCTTAATCCTTGGCACTGAAGCTAACGTGGCCATGAAAACAGCGATTTAAAAGTTGTAGTAAACAAGTTTCTTTAAGGGTCTGTAGTCTTTGGTTGATGAGTCATTATCTCTAATTGTTCATTAAATTTAAAAACACTACATAAAACGGTTAAATGTGAGTACATTCAAATTCCCTTGAACTAGAGAATGATGACATTAAACAAAATTGAAAAACTGACAAATTAATGATCTTGTGGCAGTTACGTTTTGTGCAACGTTTAAGTATGTTAAAGGCCTGATTTGACATTTTGATTCGTAAAATTAAAAGATCATATATAGGGTGACTGGTAATTAGTGTACGATACTTAAACACGTGGTTGTGTTCATGATAACAAACCACTTTCCCGAAGAAAAAATGATTTTTGTACTGGTTCACTTTAGTCACCCTATATAGTTACGCCAGTATTTTACATGAAGCGACTGCCTATCTGACCGCCACAATCCAGGTACTGGGTTAAACGATAATCCTTCGTAAAACTAGTTGACAGTTTCTTTTGGGATCTACTTACTACCCGTGACGACTGTCAAAGATCTACGAATGACAGCTGGAACAAGTGACTTTACGTGCTATCCGAGACATGATGAGTATGAAATGGATGGTAACCCATCCACAAACCGACCGCGGCAAGCGTAGCTTAACCATAACCGATCGATACGTACGAGTTAACCTTAGCCACGAGCCCCTCAATAATTTACATTTACAAAACGTTTACATGCCGCTTCCGGTCAATAGTAAAGACATGAAACGAATCGCAAGTGCGCGACAACACGTGATCTACCACCACCATTTTGGCGCGCTTCTACAGAGTCGTGATGTTTTCAGCCCGCAGCGAGGAGGACATTTAGAATTCAGTGTCTGATCGCATCGGAGCTAAGACGTCCCGGAACTGTAATCGATTCGTTGTGTTTAAGTGATATTTTAATTTGAGTCTGAGTTATTTTTTATTAAGTTTGTGTTAAATTGTGATTTTAATAAACGCCGTGTATTGTACTCTATACCCAGTGTTTGCATTGCACGAAACCCAACCTTCTGCCCACATGATGACCAAATCTAACAGAGTAAATCCTGATGATCTGACATACATAAACCATTATCTTAAACACAATCTTACAACTCGCTGTTTCTATAGCCACACACGACTTGCATTATTAAAGTAGCTTTTAATGTGTGTGGAAATTAATGTAGTTAGAAAAGTAACAAAGTCCCACAAAGTAGCTGCACCTAGATATATTAGTTAGACTACTATAATACCTAGATGTATGACTAGACTGGCTTACAATGGCTGTGTATTATTTATGCAAGGCTTTTGTGAGTCAGCCTGTTAGAACATGAATTTCAGAAATGGTGACTTTATGTTTTCACGTGAAGAATGGACTGAATTTGTTTTAGTGTTTTCTTTGGATAGAATTTTTGTAGCTATTGTTTTGTTGTCAGTTTTTTTTAAAGCACGTTGGAAAAGAAATCTTGACTTTTTCAAAAGTGAATAGTTTTTCTGTTTAATTTTTAATTATATAAATAATCTTTAATTCTTTATTTTTTCTGATTGTTGTGCGATTTGCTAGTAATCCTTAAGATAAGATAAGATAATATATATTTTGTAAAACATGAGTACATTATGAAAGGACTTATAAATAATATGAGGTGGCTACATCTCTATAAATAAAGGAAAATCTAGCCGTGAGAACCTGTAATTGGCTTCATATTACTTACCTGACTTTAAATTCACTCTATGTATAGAGAATTATTTCTTTTCCATGTACTAAATAAAATAAAAAATATTATAAAATTAATTAATGGGTCTTATGGATCATTTTTATTCTAAATGTTTTGACTCATAAATTCATATTTTACAACTTGAATTCTTATTAAGTATCCGGAAGTAATAAAATGTAAACTAATTTACACCTTCACCCTATTTCTCAATTTCAAGTCAGTTTTACGACTTTTAAATTGAACTCCAAACGGATAGGAAATGAGGAGAGAGTACAACATTATAATAGTTACCTAAAAACAGAATTCTCTTCTGGATATTACGGGAGAATTATTTTTGCGACTGTAAACATAACTTTGTGAAATATTACTGAAGATTGTCTTAGTTGTCAAAATACAATAAATGGTGATTGGGTACGTTTTATTCGGTAATAAAAGTCCTGCATAAAATTATGGTGGTTGTTTGTCAAAGTCGCCAAACCTACGTGACCTAGCTGCAATATCCTGAAACCAAAAACCCATTTTTTTGTTTACTAGTAACCGATAGACGAACCCTGAAACCACGATAAAAAAATCAGCAAGAAAAATACTTTTTTTTAATAGGATAATTGCCCCACAGTAGGAAATTCTCATATATCGTGGATGCGTTTACAAACATATAACATCACAATACACAAATAGCTAGACCCGGAACAACTACCTGTAGGTCACTTAGGTACTTCGTGTGTAGGCCATATAAATCTTTGTTCCGTGCGGGAATCGAACCCGTGATACGCAGCGCAGTAGCCAATCGCTCAGTCACGGTGTCGCCTATGTCTTTTATTTTTTTTCGGTATGGCATATCACAGGTCAGTCTAGGAGGTTATCGATTGCGTAACCGGACTTTCGTGTGGTGCCTTGAAAGTGAATTTAAGGTCTTCAGTCTGGACCCCAACCTAAGTGTTGACACTTAGACTGAAGATATATATATTGATCTAGCTTAAGCTACATGTGTGCCTAACTAGTTCAATTCAGCCGTTCTAGCGTGAAAAAGTGTTTGTTACTTTTCACGCTTTCTCCTCATATACCTACTTTTACATTTGTAGTAAGACTAGCTGCTTGCTGCCTGCGACTTCGTCTGTATTGACCTCAGAATTAAACAAAACTCCTAAGTGATCCTAGGGGTACACAAAATGTGTCCGGGCCAGAATAGCACCCCCCCATTTCATCACGAGGGTGTCGTCGAAGGCGACTAAGGGAAAATCCAGGGGTCGGGCAGCAGCGGTTTCTTAGTCGACTTAGAAGACTAACTAACTTTGCTGCAATCCCCAAGACACCTGCCAAGCGTGGGGATTATGGCAACCGCCCCCCTCCCCGCCCCCCGCGGAGGCGTTTGTTCAATAGTGGACGTCTTCCGGATGAAATCAAAAATCGGCATAAAAACAAATCACTGCAACTCCTGTAAGCCAGAATCAACAGAGGCGACCACCAGAAAGCACCGAAGCAATGAAGCTCGACGAGTCCCGGAGAAACGATTCAACTGTCTTGAATTCCGCAACGAAATTAATCTGAAAAGAGCAGCAGAGGACTAAGATTAAAATATATTTTACGCTTCCCTCATTATCAAGCAGGAGACAGAACAGAACTAGGCCAATAGACACAAAGGGACGTTTACAACTGGGAGAAGCCCAGTTGCTAAGCACCACGGATTATAATTGACATAATTACTGGGTCCTAAAAAAGTGAGCTGTTACATTTGATCCCTATAATAATTATGGCTAAATCGCATGAATGCACGGAAATTAGTTCCTATTTTAAGTGGGATAGTAGGTGTGTCCATATTAAATAGGGTATGTAGAGTATGTAGGGTATGTAGGGTAGGTAGGGTGTGTTGCATAAGATTTTAAATTATTTGCTATTTATTGTGTTTAAATTAATTCTAATGTTTTATTATTATTTTGTTTAATTTTTAATATTAATGTGATTCAAATAATTTTATTCTATTTTTTAATTTAAATTGACATTTCTTTTCTTTTTTTCTTTTATTATACTGTATTTGTTATGATAATGATAATTTATAATTGTAATCGTAGACTCTCTGCATGTGTTGGTGTCTACTGTTAGTGCAGAGAGTAATTAAAATAATAAATAAATAAATGTAGGGTAGCTAGGGTCTGTAGGGTATGTAGGGAATGTAGGGTAGGTAGGGTAGTTAGGGTAGTTAGGGTATGTAGGGTATGTAGGGTAGGTAGATAGACAGGTAAGTATGCAGATAGGGACAGGACAACGTCTCTGACGGGTCAGAATACTTTGGTACTTCGTATTTGGCGTATCTTTTAGTAAGTTTATATTATTGTATTAATTGAAATCCGTAGTAACCTGATTTTTTTTTTACCCAATCTAGAACTTCTCTTATTACTACACCAATTGGTATAATTATAACACTTTCTTTAGAACGTGCTGGTCGATGGTGCAAAATAACATAACGGTAGCAGTGACTCACTCACCGCTCGTTCTGTTTTATCGCGGTACGTTTATCATGACCTGCAGTTTTCTTTGTTAAAACTAGAATTTTTTATGTTACATAAAACAAATAAGGAGTTAATAAATAATAATAAATTGTTTATTACCACAAAGTTCAAGTACATTGCACTGTTCTTAATTTAGCATTAGAAAAGTACAATAGGTTCAACCCTGTCCCCTAAACTAGGCTAGGCCTGTATCTTAGGGGGCAGTCTCCGGCCATAGCGTATGCTTATATAATTATATTGTGGCAGACGTGCCAGTGGACTGAGTTGTGTGTTATGTGAGAATAAGTGGAGTATTGCTTATCTTTACTACCATATATACCTACCACATAGTGAGTTTGATCATTATTTTGTTACTTTTTCATGGATTAATCATTAAACCGAATTTGATAAAATTTGGCACAGATTAAGCTTGAACCACAAAAGGGATATAGGTTACTTTTTATTAGGGTTCCGTAGCCAAATGGCAAAAAACGGAACCATTATGGATTTGTCATGTCTGTCTGTCTGTCCTTCCGTATGTCACAGCCACTTTTTACCGTAACTATAAGGACTATACTGTTGAAACTTGGTAAATAGATGTATTCTGTAAACCGCATTAAGATTTTTACACAAAAAAAGAAAAAAAACAACAAATTTGGGGTTCCCCATACTTAGAACTGAAACTCAATTTTTTTTTTTCATCAAACCCATACGTGCTGGGTCAATGGATAGGTCTTCAAAAATGATATTGAGGTGACTAAAATCATTTTTTTTCTAAACGGAACAGTTTGCGCGAGACACTTCCAAAGTGGTAAAATGTGTCCCTCCCCCCTGTAGCTTCTAAAATAAGAGAATAATAAAACTAAAAAAAATATATGACATGATTACTGTGTAAACTTCCACCGAAAATTGGTTTGAACGAGATCTAGTAAGTAGTTTTTTTAATACGTCATAAATCGTAAACCGCAATTTACCTTTCATTCAATCAACTCAAATATAAAAATAAAAAAACATTTTTATTATGTTACTTGCTGCTACGGAACCCTTCATGGGCGAGTCCGACTCGCACTTAACCGCTTTTTCTACGACTTCATCGGCATCCACGATAAATAAACGCTAAATATAATAATAAACTGTGTAGCTATGTATGTACGTATATTTAATAATTTACCAAAGACTATTCCAAATTAAATAAAATGTTTAACTGGTTGAATGAAAATAATTTCTATGGCATTAAGACATTTTTAGAATACTAATTTCAAGCAATTAAGAAATTAATTATAAACAAAACATGTATGATCTCATTTTATATTGTAGCATCTTTTTACACCGTGTTTTAAGCAAATAAATATTATTATTATGACTGACATTTTACGCAGACGAAGTCGCGAACAAAGTTAGTAATAATAGAAATAGGGAAATTTCTGGTTTTAGTAAAACTAAGCCTTATTATTATGTATAACACGAAATGACTAGAAGCGGACGCTTAGAAATAAACTGACTGTGTATAAAAACAGATTTTAAACTATGACCTACAAAAAGCTACGACACGACAGAAACATTTCCTTTTATTTCGGTTTTATGACTGTTTCAGCATAATTAGACAATGATCTCTTATTTTATCAATTTAGTAGTAACATTGCTAACAATTTCAGCAAAAAACAACATCCATTCTCACAGATCTTTAAAAGCAACCTTAAAAAAAACTGTTAAAGTTATTCCACACCTAATATTCTTCTTCAATAAAAGAAGGTTATAGAGCTAATAGTTTGCGCAATTACCTTCCCTGAGCTTCGTTTTACACCTGTTCTTGTAATAATATCCAGAAGTCTGGGAGGTAATTTGTTATTTCAGCTCTTGTGCTTGTAGAAATAGAATTAGTGAGCTATTTTAATGTTAGTTGTGTTTAATTCAATAAGGGTTTTATGTGCTCTTGGTAGCTACGAAAATATTGTACGGAAATTATTTACTTGTGTAAGTTTTACCTTGTTTGTTTCGTAATAAGGTTTTATTGAAAATTGCTAACCGAATGTGTGAAGTACATACACGCCTTACATACTAGTTTCTGAATGAAGAAAGTTTATTCAACAAATCATAAAAATCTAAATAATAAAATTATTTACAATTCTAAGAAAAAGGCAGGGAGCTCAAAGGGCATCAAAAAACTCGTCCACATCGCTGTTAACGGGACACGTGCCCAACAGGCTGGCAGCATTGCCACGTTGTATGGCAATGCTGATTCTTTGACCCAAGAATAGACCAGCCTTTGGGTCACGTGAAGAGTCGACCAGCCGCTTGGCGATGTCACGAAAAACAATATGGGCACTCGGACCCCATGGCCCTAGATTTTCCACCCCAAACGGCTCAAATATATAGCTTCCAAGAAGGTTATTATATTTGCGCCGTTTATAGTTTTCGGCACCTGCAGCAGCCGCCCCAGCACAAAACGTTGTGCTAGGAAGATGAGATGGCGCAAGGGTGTCGACACAATTGTTCATTAAAACAAATTCAAAGTAGGAGGATGTCCTGTGTTCAACTGCAATTATTTTTAGGGCTCCGTACAATAAAAAAACGGAACCCTTATAGGATCACTCGTGCGTCTGTCTGTCCGTCCGACTATCACAGCCAATTTGCTCCTAATCTACTGGACCAAATCAGGTGAAATTTAGTAAGATGGTGTAATCCTATGACCCAAACACAGACGTGCAGAGTAAATATTTTTTTTTTTAAATTAGGGGTTATTTTCGGGGGACAGTTTAGAAAATTAAAAAACGTTTTGCAAAGCTTACTGTGTCATATATCAAATGAAAGGGCTCATTATGAGTATCAAATATATTTTTGTTATTATTGTGAAATAAATAGTTTTGATTTTATTCATGAAAGAAGACGAAAATTGACCATTCCCCCCTCTGATCTCCGAAACTACTGAGCCTAAAATTTTGAAAAAAATATAAAATAATATAGTTCATTGCTTGTACATTACAGGAAAACCTATAAGAATTCTATCAATTGGCATTGCACGGAACCCTCGCCACGCGAGTTCAACTCGCACTTGGCTGATTTTATTTATAATGTTTTCAGAAAAAAAAAAGAACTGTTGACCTAACTTCTCTAAAAAACACTTTACCCTACTGACCAAACCCAAATAATTTTCAGTGAACTATAATATTAGATTTATAATTGCTTTTAAAATCAACAAATAGTTTGTAATTTCATTATTGCCGTAAAAAAATCTCTTCTATAAGGTTAAAGTTCCACAGTCACGAATCAAGTGCTTTAATTTCACATTTATTGTTCTAACTGCCAGACTGTGGAATTCACTGCCTGCCACTCTGTTCTCTGATAAGTATAAACTGGGTATCTTCAACTCACGAGTGAGCCGGTTCATCCTAGGCAAGCGTGCTCCACCTTAGGCCGCATCATCACGGCCGTTGCGGTCAAAGGAAACACTAAAAGAATTAAAAAAAAATCTAAGTGGCCATTTTGACTATTCACTTTTCATGAATTGTCAACGAAATGTCATGTTAGATATTGGTTAGTGGTGCCAAAATTGTTTTACTCTATCTAGCAACAATAAAGGCAATTGTAATATAACCAACTAGAAGAAACAAAAGCAATTTATTTTTAAGATTATTAGCAAATATTCAAGACGCGCTCTCTCCACGGTTATAAGAAAGACTAGACAATTTATTAGACAAAGAGACACAAAGACACGAAGGTGTTAATTTCAGTACGAGGAAACGTGAATAAACTTCAATTAGAGATGGCGCCTCTGTAGGGTTGGGGCCACTAGAATAGCGGTGAAGAAGGCGGAAGATAACAATGCGAAAAATTTGTTTGTAATCAGAACTGTTTCTGCGGAAGAAGAAAAGATTGTTTTGTTGTATACCAATAAGTTCTAGCAAGTAAACCACATGCGCAATTTTCTCGCGCTCAGTACAGTGCTTGTAACTGTTTTACGCGGTCAAAAGTTATGATGGTGAAATTACTGTCAGCTTTAATTTAGTTTAAACTAACCTTACAGTCAACAGCTGTTGGTCTTACGCCGGGTCTTTTCCCAGTCGTGTCGATTGCCATTCTATCAGACTATGAGAGCGAAGAAAGTGGAACACACACTTGCTTGCTTGCTTGTTTGCATTATAGTGCACTATAATTATCTCCTGCGCACTTGTTTAGTATCAGCTGTGAGATTAGCCACTGAGACCGTAATTTGGTTCGGATTTTTTTTTCGTTAATCTTATGTGCATTCCAAAAAATCATGAAAGGAAACTGGCATGCAAAAAACACAGCAAATTTTAAAAAATTGCCATGTTTGTTCATGCTACCAAATGGTCTTTAAACCGCTAACTTCATAGCAACTCTAACACTTAGCGACTGCAGAAACAGCAATTGTTTATGTTTATTGTACACTCATTGTTCGGTGCCAACAAGTTTGTTTCATCACTTTGAGAAGTGTAATTCGACGTAAACAAGGTAATAAGAGGTTATTATCTTTGTCGATTTTATTTTTTTAATTCACATTGGAAATAAGACGTAAAAGGAAACTGTATGGAAAAGATTGCGTTTACATCCTTATGTAAAGAAAATAGTTTGGTAATTATTCGATTTACAAGGAAGAGGTTTCTGACTCTTAATATAAGGTTTTAATGTTACGTCTGTAGGGTATTCTTAATGAAACTCCTCTTGATTTTTCTTGTTCTTTATTCCAGTGAGCTGCGTACAGTGATTTTGCCGTTTTTCGGCCCTACTTATATTGTATCCTACTGTTGTACAAGTAGTGGGGGTAATAAAAGATGGTTTTTTATTTTATTCAATAGTGTGCCAGATATGCTTACATATTTACTTAATTTGACCTTGGTTTCTGGTTTAAACCGGATTGCTCACTACACAAGCCCTTTGTATGTGTGTGTGTATGCGTATGGGCTTTTTAATGCCTACAAGGTATTATTTACATTTATTTCAATGCTTATTTGTAATATACGTTATTTTAACTAATTCTAAAAGAAAATAAAACAAACCCTAGCCAAAATTACATTATTAACCTAAAACTAACTTAAAAACCCTACTATAAACAATCAATTTATTGAATCATCTTATATACATATAATTGAGATATATCATTATGGCTGTTCGATTCAGCTGTCGCCAACAACGTCCGAATCATTTTCCTTTTTTAATTTCACCAGAAAATTAAAAATATAGAAAAGGATTCTAAATATTCAATCCTATATCGTATATCGTAAGGATGTATGTTACTCCAATATGCTAAAACCGCTAAACAGAATTAGCTCAAATTGGCACACATTTAGATATTGATCTAACTTAAAACATAGCATAATAATAATATTCCGTTTTTATGTTCCTCTAGGATAATTTGGGACTTTTGCTTATTTCTGATTCATTGATTTTGCATGATCATTCTTCTGACGAAGTCACGGGTGGAAGCTAGTTCTGTGTAACTCTCCCTTCAGCTTGAGGTGTGATGTCATCCCATCGATGCTAGGGTTTGATCACCAAAAGCTAAAACATACAAATTGCCTAGCCTTTTCCAACTACATATTATGTTTAGGGGTTTGCAGCTCAATACCAGTGCTTTACATGGAGCCACTATCAATTTCAACCAACAGTATTGCTCGTGACGTTAAGCCCGTCACAGACGTAGCTATATTATATATTAATATACGTCAGATGTAGCTATATATATTAATATAATTAATAGCAAGGCATATTACGATATATTTCAGACGCAGCTATAATATATATTTTGACTACGTCACCAAAATATGTGGACAGATATAGCAAGGCATATTTATAGATGTTTCAAAAATGTGAAACAAAAAACGATCGCAGACGTAATAATTATATATTTTTATATTATAGCTACGTATGTGACGGGCTTTACTCTATTTTTTACAAGACTTAAAGTTAAAGAAAAAAAAAGAAAGAGGAAAATAATACTAATAAGTGCTTGTAGTCTTCAGCAAAAATAAAGGGTGATGCCCGATCGCCCCAAGTTCCAAGTTCCCCAAAATGATTTTCCATACATTCATTCCCAACGTCCCTAAAATGTAAAATTAATTAATTTGTAAAGTTCACACTTGGCCATTCCTCGTACTGACGTCTCCAAAAGTGTTACAATAAAATCAGCTAGTTACATTTAAGCTTATTTTAGAAGATCTCTATTTATAATTTGTACTATGTTTTTAGATTGTTTCGAAATATAATTATCCAGCGGGTAGGGAAAAATTTAGTGTAAAGGAAGAATTTAGGTTGTGTTGGAGGCATCTAGCAAGCAATCCTTTAGCTCGGGAAAATTGTAAGTAAACACAACATGTATACTATAAATCACAATATTTGATATTTCCCTCTCATTCGCACTTATTAACACCACAATTGATGAGCGCTTACTTACTTGTTATTAATGTACAGAACAACGTCATTTGTGTCTATCACTTCGCAGTATTGCATAATGTTAATAATATTTAATGAATTAAGCGTAAATTGCAACGCAAATACTTACATATTTCATTTTTCCCCTATTGATTCTCTAAAGTAATAACTAATAACATTAAAGCATTGATTCGGCGACTGTACCGTTCTAGATTTCGGTCAAGCCAGAGTCGTACAACTTTATTTAATAATAAAAATTTTGGGGGACTTGGAACTTGGGGCGATCGGCCATCACCCAAAATAAACCTACTTTAAATAAAATCATAAAAGTACCCAAAAACTCCGGTCAGTTTTATATTTTTCGGTCCATGGATAAACAGATACGTCTGTATAAATATATTCACCTTCTGTAATTTCTTAACATACGAAACATCATCGTAAACAATATAAGTAAGTTAGGTACTTAAATTAAACTACGCGACACACCTCTATTTACCGTCAACCACAAGAATCATAAATCAATCGTTTTGCAACATTTTTATACAAAATAAATAACATTTTCCTCCATTATGTGTATTCTAAATCATTTCCCGTAATCACACAAAGAGTTCGCAAAACATTTGGCGGCCATTTTGAAACCACAATCGGATTCTCAGTATTTCATCGTATCGGAAAGTGATCGTGATGTGTCCGTGCGGTGAGCAGGCGTTTTGATTTGTTAGGACTTTCCTGTTATTAGTTTTTAATATAAATTTGTTTGCGTATCTGATAAATTTACTTCGTGGTTCGTTTAATATTCTTTCTGATCCCTTGATTTGTCAAGTTTTATTACAATGTTAGTTGCTATTTTTCTAATTTATAGGAGTGAGTAGTTTCTGTTTGTATTCGTCGCTAAGAATTGTTGTTTATTTACTTAGTGTTTATAATATTAGTATGTCCAGTAGTGGACATCGTCTGAAATTTTAACAATTAATGCAATTAAGAAAAATGTATTTATCAGGGAAGAAATTAATAATTTCTACCTACCGTTATTTTCACAGACACAAAAAATATTTAATTTATTTTGCACTCAACTAAGTAGGTACGTGTACTAACAAATACTTAGTTTCTATATCGTCCTTACAAAAACATTAAATAAGTAGTTAAAAGTTACTTTTCCTCCACAAAATAGGTACAGTTTACACCTTGGCTCTCTGTCCTCAATAAATTTACCTGAAGCTTCGTCACCCTTCTATACCTACCCTGTCCAGACGTTATTATTTTCAAATTAAGGCCGACCTGTCTGTATGTATGTAAATTGCAATACGGTGGACGATTAAAATGTGATAAAAAATGAGCTTTTGTATGTATCGATCCGTTTAAGTCGGGGCATATCGATTTAATGGAACAATGTACTCTGTATGCTACGCTCTAAGGTGTTTGTAATTATTTAATATGGTAAATATTTTGTCACAACAATATTACCAACTAATATAACTAGTATTACTAGTGTTGAATGATTTACTTAGACTAGCTAAATATAATATTAATCATAACTGCCTAGCAATGTGTGTACGCATAGACAACAAAATACCAAGGCATTTCAAAACGTTAAATATTAGATTAATTATTTAAATTAAGTTTTATAAATTATTACTTGGATATAGTTTGTATAGTTTAAAAGAATTTTTAGATAAAAAATGTTGATGGTTGATGCCTATTCACCTAACAATATAATTTTGCATGCTGTGTTTTATCCTAGCTAAACATGTTTGTGCCATAATAACACTATTGTGTATCCATGTTTTAAGCAAATAAATATTATATTTATTTATTTATAACAATATTACTATTGAAAGGTACCTTTTGTATGTAAAATAGACATTGCTTTCGTGTTTTCACTTTGGTTCATATTAATTACTACCCTTTCCCCGTGACTTCGTTCTCGTGATTTTTCTTACGGATCCTGAATAATTATCATCATCATTAAGTCAACTTTAGAAACCCACTGCTGGGCATATGACTCCCCCAGTGGGGGGTTCAGCCGTAATCGACATGCTTGGATGATGCATGTTGGTGATCGCAGTAGGTGTTATGGTACTCAGAAGGACGCTGATATGCCAGAGGATGGGCTCCTCTGGTCAATACCCCTCTGTCACCTTCTACGATACCTACGGGTAGAAATGGCGTGATGCTATTCGCGGCTAAAAGCTCCTATTAGGTACTCGACGTCAATTGAAAAACTTTTTACGAGTTGTCAATACAAAATTCCCCATAGATATTGTATGGCAATAAAAAAATATTTCGTCACTTATTTCTTTCTGATTTCAAAGCAACAAAAATTCTGATTTTACTGATATACAAAAATTTTGTTTATATAAAACCAGGTGACTCAAATCCTTACTTCCTCTAAACTCGAATCTTTATAGGATCAAAGACCATAACAACATTTAAATAAAACTGTTGCCAAAACAAAAGAAGACCATTGACATTTAACTCCATAAGCGTCTATACCTTTTGTTTATGTCATTGGCAAGCGCTAAAAAACCGCACTATATCGTAGAGGTGCGCCATTACTCGCTGATTGATTACAATGACTGCACAGTTTTGTGTTGTGTTCGAGCCAAGTGTGTGCCTTTTCACCTTTTTTTGGGGTTCCCTGAAGCTTTTTAGCTTTTAGGAGATTTATTTTTAAATTGATGTTTTGTGAGAGGTATCTCTGAGGACGATTCTTGTATAGCTGTTGATTCAATTTTGAAAATATGTCCTATTTCAATAAATACATTAGATTTTCTATTGATTTCTGATCATCATTGGGTCAAATTCATGACGCACTAAGTCCCTTTACATGGCAAACAACATCACTGTAGGCACAGTTGAAGATGGCAGGATGATCTAGACTCCTTCAACAACGACTGGTCCCAATAGCCGTTGATAGTCAGAAGTGGAAGGAGAGTAAAGAGCCTTTGCCCTGCGGTGAAAAAATTGATGCTGAAAAAAATGGTTTCTGGTAGAAGCTGTTGTAATTAACTATTTAAAAAAAGCAGTCATACTAGTTGAACAGAATTTAACATAAGACAAAAATAAATAACCATTTATAGATCATAAATATTATGGGAGCCAGGAAACAGGCACAATATGATAGCGAAAAACAAACTGACTAAAACATTTTATAGTATTTATAATAGGTTATTCCTTCCGTAAAAATAGTAAGTAATAAAACAAGTTCAAACGACGACGAATGCTGCAAAAAAAACTTCTCAGGCATGTTTCCAAAATCGAAAAAGTTAGAAAGCTTCCACGCGATTATTTTAAATGACAAATTTAAACTGAGGTGATACTCAAACAGAAAAAAAAACAAAATACGGAACCCTTTACACAAAAAAGACAGCAAAATATCCCTCTTTGTATTTCTTTTTTCACAAATCGCTGTACATCGCGACCGAACTGGGGTCGAACCTAAGCCCTTTTGTTTGGAGGACACCTGCACCATTGAGCCATGGGTGCTCTTTACACGTTTACAGACAGGAGAACGTCTTAAGTCCATACAAATTTTCAAGTTAAATTAGACTTTGTATCAGTAACGAAAGGGTGTATTTTCAGTTGTCAATGAAAGTCTTTAGTTTTTCTAAGCAGTGTCTTCGTTAAGTAACGCGAATTTTTACGTGTAAATTGAGAGGGAACAATGACTTGTTTTGAGTCATCACTCTTCAGTTACCTCTCTGAACTCCCTCTTGTAATCTTGACGCCATTTATAATATTATAATATTTATGTTCTCTTTATAAAATAAGGGCCTAGGTGAAGTTTTACATAATATATTTTTAAATTATATAACCGATTTCCTACTTACATTTTTACTTAGGTAGTAAGTTTATGAGTGCCGACAGCTTCGGATTTTTCAATCCTAATTCGGATTGGATGCAAATGGCTCAGCTGGTCAGCTGTCATTCGTGAACCTTTGTTATTCATTATAGGTAGTCAGAAACTAGAAAGTCTGACAACCAGTCTTACCAAAGGGTATCGTATTACCCAGTTACTAGGTTGTGGAGGTCAAACAGGTAGTCGCTCCATGTAAAACACTGGTATTCAGCTGCATCCGGTTAGACTCAAAGCCAAAGGTCGGCTTCATCATCAAAATGTTGGCTTCCAGTTTAGACTAACTGGAAGCCAACATTTTGATGATGACGAAATGGATATAAAATCAACTTTTATGTTTTTAAGCATACAATATATGCTTAGCTTACGACACCATCCACTAAAACCACCACTACCACTGAGATCCACTGTTAATGGGCTATTAACGACTTTTACAGATTTGAAACTGACAATCACGTCAAAGTGTGTGTCAAAATGATTTGAAAAAAATATATGCTAGAACATTCTCTTAATCATTTAGTATGTGAATATTTTTGATTATATTCATATTAAATAGTTTAATTAACTCGTGAAGTTGTGTCTGACGCGGACAAAACATTGACAATCACACAAAATCTACCAGGTATAATTAAACGAAACTTACACTATCTTACAGACAATTTTATTATCTATCTTTTAGTATACGCCATTTTTAAAGTTAAAGAATACTATCTTTTATTTATTTTTTTCGACTAAACTTTGAGAGTTTTGGACGCAGTGCATAGGATTCTCTGGTCGCTCAAGGTCGCCGGCGTATATCGTCTGAAACGTAGGCCTCCCCCAGAGATCGCGAATCCAACCGCTGCCAGCCGTCTTCTTCAAATCGTCGGTCTATCGTGCCGTAGAGCGACCACTACAATGTAAATGTAAAATGTAAAATGTAAAACGTGTACGTAAACGTGGCTTACTTATCGTATAAAAAATAAATAATTGCCGAGCCAAAAATGTTGAAGGTAAAACTTCCACTAGCGTCGGACTCCGGTGTCCCCTATGGCATTCAAAGGGATAATTATGTAACTTGAAGTAGTTGCGAGCGAACCTAGTATTATAAACCACAGGTGATCCACAACCAGAAATTGTTAGCCAAAGTCAAAGCATTTATTTCAATTAAACGATTTACAGGCACTTTTAAATTCTTAAGGAGTCGGTCAGATACCTAGTCAGAAAGTTTAAGCTAGTTGTTCGTTCCAAAACGTAGGTAAGTCTATATGAAGAAGAACGAGCAAGAAAATCCACGGACACTCTTTTAAATCAAGTTTTTACTAAATACTGGTTACATTCTGGTTGCTTCTAGTGAAAACGCAGATAAAGAGCAATACAAAATATATAAAGATAAAAGCCATGACAGTTAAGAGTTGACCAATCTCTACTGACAGCGCCCGTACACAAACATGAAAGTCTTAAAGTAACGCGTAAAGACTTGTTTGTATTTTTTGGTTTGAGTTGTCAAAACATTTTATGCTTGATAACAGAACCTCCTTATTCAAAGCTACCTCACAATTATAGATCTAAATTTATCCTCAAATCTTTCAAGATCACAATCACCTTTAGCAAAGTCGATAAGCCCCGCCTATTAAGTTTTTATTGCAGCTCTACCTACCTACTGATTAATGTTGCATCACAGATGACTCAGAAATAAAGATGGCGGATGAAGTTTCTTACATTTGTGGTGCTACTGGTTCTGTAGATATTTCGTGGAAGTGTAAAAACATACTTTTTTATCTTTGTTTTTAAAGAGCTTTTAAATCTTACAAGTAGTAGATGCAATTATCAGGATATTATTCGGATAAATATGAAGAATAGCATGCCCTAATTACAAGACTTTGCTAGGTTCATTATAACCTACAAGAGGAAAAATAAAAGCCTTTTCCCACCTATGTTCGGATTGGCTTCCAGTTCAACCGGATTCAGCTGAATACTAGTGTATCACATGGAGCGACAGCCTCCACAACTCAGTTATTCGGTAACACGATACCCAAGGATAAAAAAAAATACTACAATATAGTTAAAATAAATAGAAACCTATGACCGTCACGTTAGTTTTGGTCGCAAGCGCTACTGTCAAGTAAAAGGTCCTGGCTTCAATTCTCAGTTTGGGCAAAGCGTTTTGAGGTTAATCGCAGTTTTTTAATACTTGTTTTTCTTTGTTGACAATATCTACCTGAAAAAAAAAAATAGTTTAAAAACTAAAACCCGACTACAACAAAAAGTGATCTAAAAAGTACGAAACAAGAAAATATTTCACACAGAAATCAAGACATAGGTACACAAAATGGTCAAGGTAAGCCATGGTTGCATGCCTGTATCCCATATGAGTGCGATGAACATGAATTATAATGGCATGCAACCACGGCTTACCTTGACTATTTTGTACCTATGTCTTGATTTCTGTGTGAAATATTTTCTTGTTTCGTACTTTTTAGATCACTTTTTGTTGTAGTCGGGTTTTAGTTTTTAAACTATTTTTTTTTATTTAAACCATTTTGGAGTCACAGCTAAGCATTATATATTTAAAAGGTACTAGTGAACCCCTTTCTAATGATACTAAACACGGTATGCGTATCTTAATTTATTTGGTAATCTTTTCTTTTTTTAAATAATTTGTGACAAAACACAACTAAATATTATATATTTGAATGGTACTAGTGAACCCCTTTAAAATGATACCAAACACGGTATGCTTGTCTTCATTTTTTTTTTAAATCTTGGTTTTGTTGTCCGCCAGAGGGCGCCACATTGGATTCGGTGACACGTCATATAGCCTATAACCAGCGGACGATCAAGACGCTTCTAACGATACCTCATTTGTTCAGTTCTGATAAGTAGTTTAGGAGCTATGCGCGTACAGATGAACATACATACATACATACATACATACATACATACATACATACATACATAGCCTGTCAAACTCATAACCCTCCTTTGGCTTTGCCGTAGTCGGGTAAAAACAGATTCGTTAATTATAAAACTAATGTGAGATTTGTACGTACTTAAACCCAATGCAGACGGGCGGGGTTATTTCAACTGGGGGTAATTGAAACTATAGGAACAGTAGAATGACAGTTACTTACTTTATTATTATTAATGGGAAAGTTTGTATATTTGAACGTTTGTTATTCAATTACGCATTAAAGGCTAAGCAGGTTAATTTAATATTGATCTAGCTTATCGCAAGGATAAATATTAATATCTTATTTTTGTGTAATTTAGGACTTTAGCTTTATTTTCAAGTTTACGCAGACTAAGTTATGAGCAGTAGCTAGTTTTATATTAGTAGCTCATATACCTTACATAAAGGGTCTCTAAAAGTCTTGCAGATTTACGATTCCCGATTGTCCGAACGATACGATTGAGGGCAAAAAACCAAAACATTACTGACCCCGAGCAACTTGGTGATAAAATAAAATAAAAAGTATATAATTTGAAAACTGGTCCGGGACTTGTTGGACAGGAAAAAGTCGATGGTTTGTTCCAAACTGTTCTCCTTTAATGAAGGAAAGTTCTTCTCTCTGAGAAACTAAATGTATTTTGTTCCTTGATCGAAAAATAGTAAAGAATAAAAAGAGTGGTGACTTGGCTGTTCTATTTGTTGTTTTGTATTGCCACCGACATCCGAAACTAAAGTCATGTGTGTCCTGTTTTAAAGTTATTTTTCACTTTTTGGTTTTTGAAGGCGGTTGTCTTTTTTGTAAAAAAGCTTTTTTATTTTTAGTACTTTCTTATCATGCAAATCCATTAAGAAATGGCAACACAGTAAAAAAACCAAAGATTGAAAGTACAAGGTGATAATATTACAACATCATCCATGTATATTTTAAGCTTTCTGTCGATTTTTTCAAAAAGTTCTGAATCAATTTCGATAAAATTTATGTGGGACTACAGTTGAGGCATTCCCTATCCATAAAAAAAGAATTTTCGAAATCGCTTTACATTTGCCGGAGAAATCGCGTAACAAATAAACAAAAAAAAACATACAGACGAATTGAGAACTTCCTTCTTTTTGAAGTCGTTTGAAAAGAAACCTTTAACTAATAAAGTAATACAAAGTGGCATCAAAAAATTCCTACGCATCGCCGTAACCTGGAAAACTGGCGGCATTGCCACATTGGATGGCAATGCTTATCCCAGCTCTTGGGTCACGGAAAATGTCAATCAACCGTTTGCACATTTACAGACGATGAGCTCTTCCAAAATATTCATTGTCAAGTTGATAATTCAATCAAACAATCACAGCAGCTTATGCCCGTTTTCGATAATTTGTCATATTATTTTTTTCTTCGGAAATTTGGACCCAACTGCAGTCTACTTTCTCAGATTTCGACAGTCGGGTCCACAAAATCAAGCTAGTAAAAAAATATTTGACCAGTTAGGCAAGCTAGTTAAACAAATCAGGGCATCAAGTCTGCTATTACAATAGTGTCAGAATGGTCTATCATTGATTTCATAATTGTTGATTTTGACAAGTTTGGCAATCTACTAGTATAATGGCGTCGTTATGAATTTCCAATGATCAACCACTGACACGCCATTGAAAGAAATGATATAGAATGGTAATCTCGTAGAAAATTACTACTGAATGACTGACTTAGGCGGTAATCTGCTAAAATTTTGACAGTTCCTTTGATCAGTGACCTACCATTAGAACGTCATTGTGCAGTCAATGATCGACCATTATGAACTTAGCAGATTACAAACTTTTAGCAAAATGACAATGGGATCGTGTTGGAATGACGAAATTATAAAAATAGCACACTTGGCCCCCAGAATGCTTGGATAGACTAAGAGCATATTTTCTATCCTGGATCATGTGGCCTTTAACCAAGAGCAAATCATAAACATAAGAATAAATAAATATCTCTATTACGTATGCATCACAACAATTTCCTTGAATATAATAGAGGCCAGGATATTACAGTCAGTGTCTACCTGAGGAAATCTCATTTTCTCTAGAAAATGTTGGACCGCTACTTATGTAAAGCTTTCTGGCTCACATTATCGTCGTTATGGTTGCCAATGAGCTCACAAGTTAAAACGGAATCTCCTTTTGGGAAGCAGACTAGTCTATACAAAAACATAATTATTATAAAGACGTAAAGTTTGTGTGTTTTTATGTTTGTATAAATAAAAACAGCCAGGCTAAAGTGGTAGTGAGCTGGCCATCTGGCGCGAATTGTATCCGGAGAGATGGGCAAAGATGGTCACTCACTGGACATCTGGAGGAGGACATTGCCGGTAAAGCCGACTGCAGCGAATGTGGTGTGACGATCTGACCATATTTACGAGGCAAACGTGGGAAATTTTGAAGGAGAAAGGGGAGACTATTGCTCATCAGTGGGGCACAAAAAAATAGGCAATAAAAATACAAAATAAACATTAAAACTTTCTTTGAGGAACTTGTGGCAAAGTAGAAACTATACGGATGGATCGGTTAAGCTATGCTTGCCGCGGTCAGTCTGTGGATCCATTTCATACCAAGTTTCCTCCGTGCCTCGAAAAGCGCGTAAATCCGTTGGTCTCGGCTGTCATACGTAGATCTTTGGCAGTCATTATGGGTAAGCAGAAGCAAGAAAGTCTGCCAACCAGGCTTACTAAGGGGTATATCAGTATTAAAGGGTATATTGGGCGTTACCCAGCAACTGGGTTGTCCAGAATGTGTAGGTTAGATAGGCAGTAGCATGTAAAATACAGTAGGTCGATTCTGTAAAATTCAAACAACAACTCCCATCTCACATCGCTATTCACTCTCACTTCGCATAAGGTTCAAAATTACCTTGATATATTTGACACTTTGAATCGGGTTCGAGTGCGAAGTGAGCGTCGAAGTGACGGGGAAATTACCTTACAGAATGCCACTTCTTACGTCATCTCCTACTTTATCTGTCAATATCTTCCTGTCAATTTAGTTCAACTCCCTGACACGCTCGCAAGGATGGCGCTAGTGTAAATTCAAATTATCAACCGAGTTTTTAGAATGCAAATCAAGAAACTCACAGCGGATTCAGATTCGAAGTTTTTAATGAGGTCTTACTTATGTAAAACCTCATTCAACCGGATACAGCTGAATACCAGAGGGTGTGAAGAATCACACCCCTGGTATTCAGCTGTATCCGGTTATACTGGAAGCCAACCCATTCATAGTTAGGAAAAGGCGAGGCAGATGATGATGACATATTGATTTGACTGAAATTGTTTCCACTTGAATATTCTCATGTATCATCCATTCAATCTTCTCTTCCTAGGAAACAAAACCATTATCTTTAAAATTACTATTTCCAAGAATTCCTATTACTTCAAAATTTCGTCACTCTCACCGACTTTAAACAACCTTCTCATATTCACGTCTAAAAAATATAACCTGCAAAACTGTTCGCTACACTTACGAGCAGCAAAAGGAACACACCAGCGTTGCAGAATGCTCCCAACTTCCGGTGAGACGGTTTCTTGTGCGCATAATGTACGTATACTTTATTTTTGTCTCAAAAGTCCAGTTTTTGTTGTTGTTTACTGAATGTCGGTGTTGTAGATTGTTTTGAAGTGTTGTTGAAGATGTTGTTTTTGTTGTTTTAGGTAAACGTTTTTGTGCTGATTTCTTTGGGTTGAAGTTATGATGCATATGCTGTAGAAAGTACCTTCTCTCGTCTGTACTCCATTAATTGTAAACTTACACCAATATTAATTGAACTCTATAGGAATTTCAATAATATATTTTTTTAGGCTAAAATGCATTATTTCAACATTAAACAATAATAACTTGCGTTACTTAGCAGCCTTTTGCCAAATCCTGTAATAAATGGAGAAAAGTTTTCTTTCTAACTGATTACACTTTACGATTTAAGAGCGTGTATTCGATTCGTGACGAAAACTTCATGTTTTCGCGTTTTGCTCAGAGCAATATCGTAATGATGTGAGCAGATTATTTAAAGACAATTACAGTTTTAGAAAGATTAAGTCTTGCTTTAGGGAACTACCGAATAAAAGAATAATTTTTAATTATGATTTTTTAAAGCGAAGACTATCCTTTCATAGCGTTTTATGAAAATAGACGTCAGAGTCAACAGAGGTAATTCAACCATTACAGTATGCCAAAATATTACGTTTTATGCGTTTTTCCAACAGGATATACAGTTTGAAAGTACCTACATTACAGAGCCAAAATTACGAAAATATTACTATTAGATATTAAAAAACAGTATTAAATAAGTACAAAATCGGTTCACTTCAACAATTTTTTACCACCAGTATTTGAATACAAACATAACTGATATATTTATTTTAAGAAAATAAAAGTTATCTAAGTAATAAGGTAAATCAAGCCACCTTCGTCGCATATAGATACAAATATCTGCAATACCAGAAGTACTGCGTTGCCATTCTCGAGACAAAGCTGATATGTCACGGTTGTACGTTGTTTCATAGCTAATAGTTTTATAGAATTTCGGTTCACATAAAATTTTTCTAATAATTTCGTTTCATAGAATAATCAATACGCAGCATACTTACTCTCAAGATTTTCTAATCATTGATTTTTGTTTCACATAAAGTTTATTGTTAGAATAATCATATCATAGAATAACAAATCAAATATTCTTTATCCTTATATTTTTTATTTAATATAAAACGTATTCCCAGGAATGGGACTCTCAGTTCTAACCAATAAAAACATTACTAGGTACGCGTGCGTGCAAGCAACCACGCAGGATGCAAGCAAGTATGCAGCATGCAAGCAAGCATGCAGCGTGCAAGCAAACATGCAGCGTGCAAGCAAGCATACAGCATGTAAACAAGCATGCATCATGCAAGCGACCATGCAACATGCAGCAGGCATAGTTTCTGTCACGGCTCCGGCGTTGCGGGGCTCCGGCGGTCCCACGCGAGCTAATCGTCGCAGATGGTATTCACGCCCACCACCTGCTCCTCAGCTCGCGGGCCGCCTCGCCCCTCCACGCCTACGCAGATTTAAATTACACTCTAGGGGTAGGGCAGACAAGACTACGTGAAGTCGGTTTCGCAGCGATTTGTTTCTGTCATTAACTTTGGTAGCATAGCGTACAACATATTGACTTTTTAAGACAACAATTTTGTTTTTGTCTATACATTTTCGTTAAAATAAATTCCATGGAAAAATACAACAAACAAACAATATTCGTTAAAAAAGAATTCTACTTTTTGATAAGTTTGTTAAACAAAAAACTGTGATTAAAAATTCATTGAATTGTGTTTCTGTGAAATATTTTTCATTGAAGTAAATAGTCTTTGAAACAATAATAGTCGAAATAAAAATACGAGAACCCAATATTATGTTAAACATTTTCTGGGAAACGAAATTCTATGAAATTTCTGTCTGCGAAACAAGGGGACACCGATATGTCACACATGCACAGACGATGGTCAAGTGACCTTACACTGCACCTTAGAGGACATTCAAAACGCCACTGATGATGATGATGCCATCTAAATTTGTTGAATTGTTTAATATGATTATTATTTTCATCTAGACCTCTTTTAACGTACACGACTTGTTATATTTATTTATTTATACAATTGTTCTCACATTGTAACTCTAGATTAAATATGAATGATGTAACCGAAATTTGTAACATACGAGTACCTACTATTGATTTTAAAAGACTGTTCATGGAGTTTCTTGCTCGTTCTTCTCCATAGAGACCTACTGTTTGGAACGAGCCACTAGCTTCAACTTTCTGACTGACTAACTCTGACAATTCAAAAGTACCTTGTAAATGGTTTATTTGAAATAAATGATTTTGAGTTTGAGTTTGAGTCGATTTCGGCCACAGCGCCTGCAATTCTTTCATGTGCCTTCATGTGATTGGTGTATAAAACTTTGGCTGAGAAACTTAGAGCAAAAGCTGCACTTCATGTCGCGGGTTCGATTATTATATTATCGAATATTTGTTTGCCCTACAGATAGTTGTTCCGGGTCTGGCTGTTTGTGTATGTGAGTTTATATGTTTGTAAACGCACCCACGACACAGGAGACATTCCTAGTGTGGAGCAACGTTTTTTAAAAAAAAGAAAATATAATAATTATTATAAATGATTCTAGCTATAGATGGTGTAAGTTTGAGGTCATCATGTTTCTTGTCTAATTCAAGCCTCCATCTTACATCCATCCATCTTGATTATACAGAAATTCTTCCAAAATGTAAAAATATTTGTTTTGAAAAATGGGATCAGTACTTTCAAAGCGTTAGTAAAGTCAAGGGGATTTGGTACAGGGTTATACAAAGTCAGTCTCCTCGCATTCCGTGGTTTATACACTCTAATATGAGTAGAACGCACATGGTAGCGGCTTTTAGACTACGTTCTGGACACTATCCCACCAAGAGATTTGGCCATCTGATGAAAAAAGTTGATTCCCCAAATTGTGAAGTGTGTGAAGTTGTTGATGATGTCCAGCATCTTTTGGTGGAATGTGTCAAGAACCAGGCATTAAGGGAGTCATTGACAGAATTGCGCAAGATCAATAAATATGATATGGGTACTTTCCTTGAAATTCTCACAAGTCCAGAAAGTGACGCCGCTAAAATTATCTATGAGATAGCATTATATCGATGACTCCAGTTTTTGTCTTAAGTATATATTATATATATTATTAAATCGTGTATAGTGCAAGTAGTTTGTCTAAACATAGGTTAGGTTATGATGGGGCTGACATGCCTTAAAAGGATAAAAGTCCCTAAAAAAAAAAAAAAGCCTCCATCTTGCTTCAAAGGCACCTAAGCTGCACACAACATCTCCATTCGGGTCGATTTTGTGCTAGCCCAAAGGCCTAAACCTATTGGGCCAAAATAGTCTAATAAAAAAACGTCCGATTCGAAAAGAAGAAGCTGATAATTATGTCTCATGATGTACATACCTGTTTCCATTTACATACCCGTTTATTTCCATATGTTTCATAAACTATTCCAAGGTTGCACTTTGCACTCGTGCAAAATCACGTAAATAATAAATATTCGATTAACGATCCATATTTATTTGTACCGTTATTACCTTCGCAAGAAATGTGTCAATGGTAACGTTTAGGCCTTGATCTAGTAAAATGGTGTTGCTATTATGATCTAGATGTGCATCACAAGGTCTGGTTCGAGGTGGAGTAAGAAATGAATACCTGGAATGTTTTGAAGGAGAAGAATCATCATCATCATCAACCCACAACAGTCCACTGCTGAACATAGAACTTTCCAATCGTACGCCATTCATCTCAGTTTTTGACTCTCATTCAGATGTACCAGCTATCCTGCGCAGACCGTCAGTTTATCTAGCCTGAGGCCGTTCTACCTAATTTTAATCGATTCGCGGTGTCCACTCTAGAACTACACGTCTTCCATGTTTCATGGGTTCCACGGCTGATTGAACCAGCCCATTGCCAATTCTGCTTGCTCATTAATATAATACAGGCCATAAAAAAATCTATATTACAATATTTCATTTGCATATAACTTGATGTTAAAAATAGATGCTCCTATTTAAAATACAAGAGACAATGATAAGTAGAGATAAGCTGAAAAATTGACACTAAAATCCACTAAATATACATGATAATTAAAATAATTAAGACAACACAATTATTTATGTCCTAAAATGTGGACCTTAAATTATTTTTTTGGTTCAATAAAAATAAGTCTTATAAAAGTCTTATAATTATCACCTATGGCTTTCTATGGGAAAAAGTCACTTTTTCATTCTCATGTTCAATATTGTCTTCAACAAATAACTTTCCACCATTTGCACTTATTTCTCATCTGCATAATTTTGTATCAGTCAATCATTCCTTGCCACCATCACATCATTGTTCATCCCTTTTTACCTGTCTGCGTTGACAATTTAAATATCTTCCGTCTCTGTTTCACCTCCCATTGCAAGACCTGATGTCTCTTTTACCCCAAGATTATTTGAATCAAATATCAATACAGCGAAATGGATTGCATCTACTTATTTTCAATGTGGTTACTTGTCAAATTGACCATGAAATGTATTCAAATTATTTCAATATTATTCTTTTTGTATTTCTTTTGTAAGCATTTGTTCCTTTGTGTGAATTTACACTTGATCTTTCTTGTTTGCATAGCGAGGTGTTGATGAGATGTTTTCTGTTGTTTGTGATTGACGAGTTAGAGTCTTTTTGCTTTGTGCTGGAGTGGTGCGGTAATTTTCGTGTATTTTTTTTGCTAACTCTGGTAAAATAATAAATAATCCGTTGCATCATGCATCATCATTTCTTTACTTTGTTTAAAAACCTGTTACCTAACATTAGGTTTTTCTCCTTTATAGTAAAACCGTACAAAAACAACGAGATCCATATCAAATACCTGTTGATCAGAGATAAGAACAAGTGTTTTAGAGCACAAAAATATTTGTTCCGTCCAAGAATTAAACCTGAGACACGTAGCGCAGCAGCCAATTGCTCAGCTACTAAGTTAATTATTATTTCATGTATTGTAAAGTCTAGTTATCAGTTTTAGCATGATTAAACTTGCGACACTTCCGTAGCTTACGATTTTTTCATTGATACAGAAAGTATCTCTAATTCACATTGTAAAACATTTTTAAATTCCAACTTGACATCTAAGTCTGTATTCAGATATCTTTTTCTTTACTTACTTACGTTATTTTTACCCTATTTTCATAACTTACTTCATAAGGCATTGCTAACATTCAAGTAACATTGTCTTTCTGATCTTATCTACCGTAACTATCTCACAATTATTTTCGATTAAAATAATCAGAAGCTAAACTTAAATTTGTATTCTCAAGATATTCCTTCTATCCTTCTGTGGTACCGCTCAAAATTCCCGAAACAGAGACAAAAATTTCAAACAGTTTCGAGAGATTTCGTTCTTGCATTTTTGTATAAAATTCTCATTTGGTTCCTGATCAACTGAGATTGTAGGATTCGCAAATTTGCATCCGTCCCTTGCATTCTCTTACATCGGTTGTCATTTAAATAATTCGTTTGTAACAAATGTCGGTACATTAGAATAATGGAATTCTTAACCCATGGACGAATATCTAATTGACCGTGTGAGTATATTTGTTTGAATCTTTCTGTGATTTTGAAGCTTGCAAGGTGTCAATGAACATGTGCATGCAAATTTCAAAGTATCGACATATTCAAATGAGGACAAGTGTGTGAATATTGTTCGTTTTGGTTTCCCAAATGAACTAGGATACAGGTTTGGGATATTTGTAAATGATGAGTCAAATGATGGTTAGTTAGAACCCCTAACGGATGAGCATGAATGAGTGGATTAGTTTATGTAAATATTGGAAGAAACTTGTTAACGCGACTTATCTGTTATGGGAATGTATAATGTAGATTGTGTAAAAAAAACTGTTTACAAAAATGAAGATTGAATTTTTTAATGTTTTGAAACATAGGTTGAAAGGCGTCTTATTCCGTATGTTAGATTTTAGTTTAGATAGGTTGCGGTAGTGTTAAACCAGTATATTATAAGACACAATTTTAGAAGATATTACATGTCTGTACTGTGGAGTTTTATTTAAATACTAGATTGTGAGTAAATGCTGGTTATCTGCGGGGTTTTAACTTTTTGGCGCGAAACCATAATTGATTTTTGATAACATCATTTATCTTCCAGTTCAAGTCTTGTCAAAATCAGACTACCCGTTTCGGAGGTTAGCACAAACAAACAAAAAACAAACAGACAGACAGCCATTTTGACGACACGGTTGGCGCAGTGGCTGAGCGATCGACTGCTGCGCAGCATGTTGCGGGTTCGATTCCCGCCTAGGGTAAATATTTGTGTGATGAGCACTTGTGTTTGCCTTGTGTCTGGGTGTTGTTTATCTATGTATGTATGTATTTAAAAATGTATTTGTGTATGTATATCAGCTGTCTGACACCCATAGTACAGAGTCTCCCTAGTTTGGGGTCAGATGGCCGTGTGTGAAATGTCCCTACATATTATTATTATTTTATTTTAAAACTTAGTATTAGTATTGTATAAACATTTAATATGCAGCTAGTAAAAGTTGTTATTTTGACAATACATACAGACACTTCGATTATATGTATTTGTATAGATGTATTGATTTTCTTTAAATAAAAAAACAATGAATAAATTGAAACCAAACAAAAATCTATCTAAAAGCCACTCTGTGCCGGTGACGTGTTAATTTAATGATAGTTTTCAACTACAGCGGTGGTTTCAGATAGTTTTTCACGCGATACAATTGTTCGCGGTAATTACCGAGGCTTCATAGACGCTATTAATCATTGGCAGGGTTGAACAATAGCTGGTGCACTTTGTTGGGTTCAATAGTATGGTTGTTACGGAAAATAAAAATAATTTTGTCTGGAAATATTTATAAATATTCGCTCTAAACATGCTTTCCATACAGGCTAGACCCAATGCGATATTACTTTGGTATACAATTATCCGGATGTCTTAGATATTAGATTATTGTATGCCCTAGATATGAGGTATTACAGGGTACATTTTTACATCCTAAATACATTCCTATTCCTATGTTCCTATTTTTCCTATTTGACATTTCAAAATATATTTTTTTGTTATCTTGTTTCACCAAAAATATGCAATTAGATCACCATATACTAAGGCATGGCTATGTATATTATGGCAAATTAAAGTTATCAAATTTTATACATAGATCATGTTGTCATCACATGTGATGAGAAAATTTTATATTTTCAATGTCAAATTCGTTCAAAAATCTTTTGACAAACTATTCCGTTGAATACTTTTAACCTTAGTCAGTAGTTTGCAAGACTGTTTAAACTTGAATATGTAGGTCAAGATCAGAATGTCAGATGAATCATACACATGCGAGATATTTCGTATCGATTTCATGTTATGTTGCTGTGTATGTCATTTTGCACTTAAGTGTACAGTAGGTATTTTTTGGTGTTGTTGACTTGTTTTAATTATTACATTACTTGCTTTACAATAATATTAGGCCAGTATTCTAGAATTATACTCATTAAGCTTTTGATCTTAATTGAGCTTCGCTATAGTTCAGGCATAAGAGTGTCTATTTTATCCCTTTGCTACAATTTGCTAAAGAATTAAAAGATGTTAAAAGAAAACAAGAAAATAATTTAAAGATAGCTAATTAGACTTGATTGAAAATAAATCGATGACAAAATAAAGATGGGCGGCAAAATTGATAATTATTTAAAAGCTGCCTTTACCGATGCAAAGCTGCCTTTACCGATGCATTAATCTCTTTTTACAAAAACTTTGTTCTTTCTTGCTGCATTTTGTTTTTTTTTTTATAAAATACAAACTCTACGTTCCTGTAGTTAGCAGCCCTGCAAACAAACAACAGTGCACACCTTAGTACAATAGCGTGCATCGGTGTTGGCGAATTAATAGCCAGCAGTAAGCCGCGCTTAATGAATATTGCAGCCAAACTCGAGGTGACTGATACCAGTTATATTGACTCGCAGTGTACCGCGGACAAAATAAATACGTGTCATTTTTCATCCACTTTTTTGTGTCCCTACGTGTAGACTTGTTTAATTTCGAACAGATTATTTTTACCTTTTCTACTTTTATGTATACTTTTTTGAGGGTCTTTTTGTGAATTTATATGTTTGCCAAAGCACCTACGATACAGGACTTCTTGGTGTGTGGCAACGTACATTATTATATGTTAAAGCAAAAACAAAAGAAATAAACGATGAATATTATTTAGCAAATAGCGTCATTGTTATTTTACAGTACACGTGTAGCCACAATAATGTGAACCTACCTTGTGTAACCAACCTTTATGATTTATTTCTTATTTATTTATTTATACTTCATGCACAAAGGTACACAAACGGTACCTAGGTAGGTTCTTATTGTAGGTACTTACTGTTCTGGTAAACGGAGTTCATTGGTCCAAAGCGGGAAAAGCCGTTTCTCCAATTTGGTGAATAATGATCTCATCCACTTTTGGGTAAAAGGGGAATCCCACAAATGGACTACCCTTGAGGTGAAGCTATTGTCTGTCACCAGTTTAAAACAAAAATTGTCTACATGGGTCATGAAATCAATTTAAGCCTATGTAATACTTCTACTCGAAAAAGGAAAGCAGTTTGCAAGTGTACTTGGGGCCTTAAAATGACTGATACTACTAATATATGATAAATACTGATAGTCAAAGTCAAATCAGTTAATTCAATTTTACCATTAAAGGCACATATGAACGTCATATAAGAAATAAAATTGTACTCTAGTGAGGCTAGTGACCTGCCCCGCTGCATCCTTTGGGTTTAATAGAACTGTCAAACTGAACATCAATTTTTAAGGCGACGATATACGCCGGCGACCTTAAGTGACCAGAGATTCATATGCGCTACGTCCAAAACTCAAAGTTTAGTCGAAAAAAAGCTCTTTACAAAAAAGACAACCGCCTTCAAAAAGTGAAAAATAACTTTAGCACAGAACACACATTGACTTTAGTTTCGAAATTCAGTGGCTTTGTTCTGTTTGTTGTTTTGTATTGCCACCGACTTCCGAAACTAAAGTCAATGTGTGTTCTGAGCTAAAGTTATTTTTCACTTTTTGAAGGCGGTTGTCTTTTTTGTAAAAAGCTTTTTATTTTCCGCTTTTTAGTACCTCCTTCTCATCCAAATCTATTAAGAAGAGATTGAAAGTTAACTACTACAAAGATTGATGAAACGAAAACGTCGTCTATGTAAATTTTTAGGGTATTTGTTGATTTTTCAAAAAGTGCTGAATCAATTTCGATAAAATTTACATGGGACCACACCTGAAGCATATCCTATCCATAAAAAAATAATTTTCAAAATCGGTTTACGTTTGCCGGAGAAATCGCGTATCAAATCGCGCACATACTTAATGCCAATTTAAGACTTATACAGTTTTCTCATGGATGCCATTGTCATAACTAGACCAACCACACGGGAAGCACTAGCTTTCAAATAAAAAAAGAATCATCAAAATCGGTTCACCCAGTCCCAAGAAATCAGGTAACAAACATAAAAAAAAAGAAATACAGACGAATTGATAACCTCCTCCTTTTTTGAAGTCGGTTGAAAATTAAATCAAAGCTAGTATTCTTTAACTTAAAAAAAAGCGTATACTAAAAGATAGATAATAAAATTGTCTGTAAGATAGTAAAAGTTTCGGTTAAATATTCCTGGTAGATTTTGTGTGATTGTCAATGTTTTGTCCACGTCAGACACAATTTCACGATTTAATTATAATTAAACTATTTAATATGAACTTAATCAAAAATATTCACACACTAAATGATTTAAGAGAATGCTCTTGTTTAACATTTTTTTTTTCAAATCATTTATACTACACATTTTGACGTGATTGTCAGTTTAAAATCTGCAAGAGTCGCTTGTTAGCGCCTTAATTATTGACATTTTCATTCAATAACACCATCTGAACTGAGTTTACAACAAAAAAACTGCCAAATCTGTTGATAAGTTTTCAAGTTCATCTTTCATACCTGCGGCATTTAATTTTTATTTTGTCGATTTTCCTTTATCTACAGACAGTACAAGCAACACCATTGTTTAGCAAGCGTAATATTTGCTCGTCAGCTTACGTCTCAACGCTGAAGCGACTGCTGAAATATGATTCTCACTTACAAGCTATTTAATTGGACCTGCGCGATGCACACCGATGCTTTGTTTTGAATTTGTATGGAGTCATGTACGGTTAGCATTTCCATAAAAATTTATACTTATATGTTAATATTATAAAGCTGAAGAGTTTGTTTGTTTGGTTGAACGCGCTAATCTCAGGATCTACTGGTTCGAATTGAAAAATTATTGTTTGTATGTGTTGGATAGTCCATTTACCGAAGAATGCTATAGGCCCATGCGAAGCGGGGTCGGGTCGCTAGTGGTGCCTAAAATGTGCCTAAAAGGTGCCTAAAGTGCCTGATTTTTCAGAAACAAGCCTGTATCTAGTAGAATACTATATTTAAATATTTATTTAGTAAAATTAATTACTTCTAACAATAAAAATTGATATTATTATTTTTCTCAAAGTGATAATGTTCTTTGCAGCTATATTTTGCTTTGTTTAAGACTGATATTTTTCAGAGAATTATTTCCCTTCTTTTCTATTAGGTATATGTATAAATATAAAAGTCTCTACAAGATACAGTTTTATACCATAAAGTGCCTGTCAAATGCGGCAAATGCTTGTTAGATAATAGCCCTACGTACGGTGGCCGTACTAGTAGTGTAATGTTAGTGGTGCTATGCACAATTATAATGGGTATTCATCAACGTCATTACGTCGTTGATAGTCCAATAACTACAATTGACAAATATATCAAAATTCGACCTTATTAACATTTAGCGAAAGTGTACATTCGCGGTAAGTAACGCGGAATTAGATAACTAACGGCGAATATAAGCTAAAGTACGGCCAACGAGAAGCGATACCAAATGTAAAGCGGGTGCGCCGCCGTAGGCTAAAGTACTTTGAACATCATACAAATTAAGAGCTGAATTTATTTCTGTATTCCATTTTTTGTCATTCATAAACTCAGCTCTTAATTTGTATGATGTTCAGAGTACTTTAGCCTACGACGGCGCACCCGCTTTACATTTGGTATCGCTTCTCGTTGGCCGTACTTTAGACTTCAATACGTCTTCATTCATTTTAAAAATCGAACGAGGTCCGTGTTCAGCTTCGTAAAGAGTTGTTTATGTCATTATACCAATACGGTACAATTTAGTTAAGGTTTCAAATAAAGAATTGATTAAAATGTAATCGTTTGATGAAATGTTGGTGAACACAAGCCTAAGGTATTTTATCAATTGATTGATTAATTAAAGTCGTGGTGGTTCAGTGGTTAAAGGCACCCGCCACGCATGCACGAGGTTACAAGTTCGATACCGGGTAAGTCTGTAGTACACACGGCTATACATCAATCTTTACATTTCCAGTTAATAATAATAATAATAATAATAATACATTTTATTGTCAGGCAACTGAGGCCCATAGAAAAAATACACAAATACTTAATCCCAAACAACCATAAACTAATACATATAAAAATAAAACCTTATCAACTAAACAACCATAAACTAATACATATAAAAATAAAACCTTATCAACTAAACGTTTACTAAACTAAACACTTTACGTTGTCGGCGTCGTGTTTCGCTGCGTGGTGTCGCGTAACCGTCCTCGGAAACGTCGATATACAACACCTTTCGGCCAAAAGGCCTCCTTCAAAAAGGTCTGTAGATGTTGGGTTGGAACTCGCACCACGAACGACTTAAAGTTGATGTTGTGTCGCGATTCCAACGCTTCAACCCTCAGAGTCCAGTCGGTCTTCACCCCCAAATACTCCACAACTTCCTAAATCTTCGTGGTGTAATGAAGCCGCGAAATGTACAGCTGCGTCGTAGGCACAGCAGGACGCAGCAGCATGTTGGGTCCACACGGTGCGGTACCGCACTGGTTACGAGAATTGGGCCTCCTCTTCTTCTTCTCCACTTTGGTGAAACCCTCTTCATCAACTTGGCCCGCTCCTGGCAAGGAACTACGGACCGCGGTCAGGGCAGATTGAGCACCCTTCTTCGGTTTATCCCCTATTTTGCTTTGTCGCTTAGGCTGCGACGCAACAGATTTGCCGGTCGTGGCAGATGCGTAGGTAATGCTGACCTCACATTGTATAGGATTTCCGTACAATGCGAGGTCAGCTTATACTAGGAAAAAAAATAAATAATAAAAAGTTTTTATTGTTTCTCATACATTGAAATGTATAGCTTGATGTACTCGTATAACCGTGCGTACCAGGCAATGTGATTTTTTCAATTGCAAGTATTAAAACGTACACTGAGAGTGTCAACTGCTTACCATTACCCACGGATTAAAATTTCTTCGGGGTAAGCAGTTGATGACCGTTTCCACACCACTCTTATCTTTGCATTGTATAAACTCAATGTGTATTATATAAATTTTCATAGCACATACATATGAGCACTATGTTATTTAAAGCTACCATTTACGAGGTATGCCTTTCATTGACTTGAATGTGCCCTGGCGGTTGGGAGTATGTCATGCTCACTGGAATGTCTCGCTGACAGTGGCGCGCGTGTTGGATCATTCAGTTCCCTTCAAAATAGTTGAGCCAAATGATGCCGATCCGTGCGTCATGTTCGTGAACGGGGCGCCGTTAGTTGGGACTGGTCATCTCTTAGCTGCCTCGGTTATTCTAAATTTATTTTGAATTGTTTATTATGATTATATTTTTATCGAAACCTCTTTTAACGTACACGACTTGTTACATTTGTATTGTTCTCACATTGTACCCTAGATTCAATATGAATGATGTAACCGAAATTTGTAACATATTATTGATTTTAAAAAGATTGTTGTTCATGGAGTTCCTTGCTCGTTCTTCTCCATAGAAACCTACTGTTTGGAACGAGCAACTTCAACTTCAACTTTCTGACTGACTGACTCTGACAATTCAAAAGTAAGTACCTGTAAATGGTTTATCTATACATATAATAAAACAGTAACAAAACTGTGTCTGTACATTGAATGTATTTAAAAAAAAATAATTGAGGGGGGTTTAGGAACAGTAATAGAGCACGAATCCAAAAAAAATATTCTGTCTGTTTGTCTGTTTGTTTGTACACGCTAATCTTCGGAACTACTGGGCGGATTTGAATGATTTTTCTTTTGTTATATAGGTATTAAGTCTGGGCAACATATAGGCTATAATTAATCTTGGAAATTTGAACACCTGATGCAGAACCGCAACAGACCAGCTAAACTATAAGAGATACAAAAATGGTACCATAGCAAAAATTGTTCCACGTGATGAGCATTTTCTGCTGAGAGAATAAATTTAAAGATCTGGAACACCTGATGTGGAACTCCAAGAGCCCAGCTACACCATGACACATATATAGGAATGACGTCTTAGCAAAAGTTGTTCGGTCTGATGGGCATTTCCTGTTGGCTTATAAAAATCATCTGATGTGAAAATCAAAGCTATCACTAATTTCACTGTATCTTATAAAATAACATAAGCTGGGAGTACCTCCACGCGGTGAAGGCGGTAACAGTTTAGAACTGATTTTTGATGACGATGGTATATCATTGAAAATTTGACTCTACTGGCCAAAATTCCCATTTTTTTTTTTTTTTATCGAATAAATATGCCTTCGGGCTTATGTTATTTGGGTGTTTAATGTCCTTTTCCATTTATCTTCGTGACACGGTAGCCTACCCGGTAACGCAGGGGAGCAGTCACTTAGATTTTACTTGATCAGGTATCTTTACAATAAAACTATAACCAAGCCTAGAAAGAGGTCAAATCTTTCCCAATGTTTTAAAGGAGCTAAAAGATTGAGGATCATAAGATCCCAAGAATCTATCGAAGAGCGTCAGGAGAGACTTGATGCTGTTCGAGAACATCAGGCTGCAACTCGCTCCGTGGAAACCTCTTCAGATCACGAAGCACGCCTGCGTTCTCAGCGTATTTACGCATCTACATCCAGGTCTCTAGAGACCAGTGAAGAATATGATGCGCGACTGACCGCTGATCGTGAACGTCATACATTGTCTCGCGAGTCGGAGACGTTCACGGATAGAGAATTGCGCTTGAGTTCTCAGCGTATCTACGCATCTGCTGCGGAACGTGATGCGCGACTGTCCGCTGATCGTGAGCGACATGCATTGTCTCGCGAATCGGAAACGTTTACCGATACAGAATCACGCTTGAGTTCTCAGCGTATTCGCACATCTACTAACAAGTCTTTTGAACCGAATGATGAACGTAATGCACGACTAACTGCTGATCGAGATTATCATACACTAGCGACCCGACCCAGCTTCGCATTGGCCTACAGCCTTCCTCGGTAAATGGACTATCCAACACAAAAATATATTAGTAGATCCTGAGATTAGCGCGTTCAACCAAACAAACAAACAAACTTCAGCTTTATAATATTATAGTATAGATTGTCCCGAACACGCACACAACAAAATATTCATAATCAGTTAGAAAGTGAGAGAAAAAGAATTGCTGGAGTACGGCATGAAGAGACAGAAGAAGAGCGCAACGAACGTTTGAATTCTGATCGACTTCGACATTCTCTGAACAGAATGTCGATATCATCTGAAGAATCGGATGTGTCTCAAGATATAGCCGTAGGTCATGGCGACCTTCCTTGGGTTGATAAGGAACGGAGTTCATTTACGTATACTCCTATGATTGACTACGCCACATATTCCGCCATCGGAGGTATGATTCAAAATTGTACTTTTTGAACGTCTCGAATCATCTCGCGCATCCCGTTGTTTTCCCGTCCCCGGGCTCTTAGAATTCGACATCAGACGTTTCAGTCGATTTTGCCGACCCCGTTGTCGCTGGCATAAGCAACAGGATCCACGTACGAAGTCGCGGGCAGAAGCTAGTTATGTGTAATGTTGTAATAAATGATTTTGAGTTTGAGTTTGAGTTTGAGTTTGACTCGGACAAAGATAAACTTATGTATTATGTTGTTAGAAGTTTTATTAAATAAAATAACATTATTATGCATGTTTTTTTACACCACGTAATTTTAAAACCCTATCTATGTATATACACACAATTTAACTAATCATCAAAAGCCACTCGCTTGTAATGTGAACCCTACATTTTGCACTGCGCGAAGTTGCTTCCTCTGACATTTCCTACCGCAGTTTTAAAATACCTATAAAGTTCAAAATCGAAAATCACACACGCAAAATAAACGGCACGTATTCAAATCAATACGATGACAATACTATAGTTAGAGGATAATGGATCGACGTACGTTCGACAAAAAGTCGAATCATGCGCACACCTGCGATTTTCAATACATCCATCATTGATCGATTAGTTCCAATTCCTTTTTTTCATTTGCTACACGGTTTACAACTTTGGTAGCAAAAGGATAGAATCGAAAATTGGATGTCTGGATGGAGATATTTTGGCGGTAAAGGGTTGCATCCTATAGTTTCGAAAATGACTATATTTGACTATTAATTTTATATGTGACTCAACATAATTATAGTATTTTTAATGTTATGGTGCAACAATTTTGGGTAATAATTAAAAAAGTTTGACGTATTTCCAAGTAGGTACGTTTTAATTTTTGATTAAGCCTATGCTATACTACTGCTCGGAAACATGGTCACTCCACTTCAGGTCTCGTTACACGCCTAAAGGTCATTAAGAAAACAATGGAAAAAGCTATGCTCGGAGTTTCTCTACGGGATCAAATCAGGAATGAGGATCCGAGATCCACGGGAGAACTAGAGTCACCGACATAGCAAAAATAATGGTCAAGCTCAAGTGGCAGTGGGCTGGACGCATTGCCCGTAGAGACACAAAGGTCTTGGAGTGGCAGCCACGCACCGGCAGACGCACGGTCGGCAGGCCCTCCACAAGGTGAACCAAAGACCTGTTCCAAGCCGCGGGAAGCCGCTGGATGAGACCGGCGCAAGACCGACACAGGTGGAAATCGTGGAGGAGCCCTATGCCCACAGTGGACGTCTAAAGGTTGACATGATTATTATGATGATGATACCACTGCTGGGTAAAATACTACCTTAAGTCCGCCCAGGACTTTTTCCTGCGTCCAGGTCATCTCACCACCTCTTTCTGGGCCGTCTTTGGCGACCCTGACCATTGTCATGCACTTATTGCGTGAAAACTCTTAACCAGCGGTCAAAACGGTCAACAGGCAGGTCAAAGGACCCTATCTTGTCGACACCAGCCATTTGACATAGCTTATGTTGTAAGGAAAAAAACAAAATAGTCAATAAGGTTTATTATGGCTCTCCTAAATATGTCAAGTTTCGGAGGCATTTCCTCGAGAACTTGCCTACAACTCATTTGTTAGCAATATTGTAAGTATTTTCTAAATATTGCAATAAAAGTATGGCCCTTTTATGACCACCTTAAGATTTGGAAAATAAACTAATCTCCTGACAATCTAAGAAGTCCGATTTGACGTTTCTTTTTCCGAACTGTGTATGAACGTCTACGTCATCATCATCAGCCGAAAGACGTCCACTGTTGAACATAGGCCTCTCACATAGGACGCCACAACGAGCGGCAACCTGCGTAAGAAATTGAAAAATCAAATTCATAATCCTAATTAATTATTATGATACCCATACACTATAACAACGAGTATCTTACTTCGATCTGTCAAAATTAGTAGATACATTTTGATAGATCAAAGGGTAAATTTGCACTAAGCCTTGTCTCTAAATGTCAGTGACTTTATTAACTTTACATCAGATTGAGTGTACACTTTTTTTTTTTATTGCGCGGTGGAAATCCTCTTGAACTTCCTCCGTCGTGGGGGTGACGGAGGGGCATACCGGACTCTTACCGGCTAAAATCACCGCGGTGTGCCACCTCTGCCTATGGCCGGGGGTACGGGATTCGCATGAGCATTCACCGCTCCCCCGACAGGCCATGACCTGCTGTTCGTCAGCAGGTCCCACCTCCCCGTGCGGCCATTTCCATAGCGGCCGCACCCACTCTCGAGTGGCGCGCGTGGAACACTGCGCCGCCAACTCGGGCCTATCTGGTCGGACGACGGACGCCCCTAGTCCAGCGCCCGCAGGCCACCTCTCATGGAGGTCGCAGATAGTTTTGCGCCCTTCTCGGGCGATCGAGAATACACTGACCTCTCGACTCATGATGGACGGTGTACAGTCTGTTTTAGTCGGTAAGAATCCGACAAAGACATCTCCATTTTCGCTTATCAGAATTCACGAAAGAACAAAAAGTCATAGATACATGCCCATACATCTGACATTTCTATATCACGTGAAACTCCCGCACAGTGTGACGAGGTCGAATACGCATAGACATAATCCATAAATAAATATCATGTCACTCATAATGTCATTGTGTTTCATGAAGGTCGCTGTTGTTCAACGTGAATCAGACATGCGGATGCGGGCCATGTTACATGGAAAAATATGGAAAATTTACGTACTTATGGTTTTTATCTTGGTTATTGTGTGACTTGTTTTTGTGTACATTTTTTTGAGTAACAGAATAAGTATGTGGTTTTTTTAAATATTTATTTTGTATTATGTTCCTTGTAAAGAAAGAGATAAGAAGAAATGTAAATTAAAATAAAAAGGGGGGGGGGGGGCAGCTCATAGAGCATCAAAACTCGTCCACATCACTGTCAACGGACATGTGCCCAGAAAACTGGCAGCGTTACCATGTTGCATTGCAAAGCTGATTCATTGACCCAAGAATAGACCAGCCTTCGGGTCGACCAGCCGATGACAGCGATGTGGTTGTTGACGAGATTTTGGATTCCCTATGAGCTCCTCTTCATAAGGCGTACTATCACGAAGCCAACTTGCTACAACAGCTTTAAGATGAAATAAGACACCAACTTACAGTTATCTCTGTTTGCACTATACAAGCTAAAATCTAAATGGTCCATTTCCCGCGGCAAAACGATTTGCCCTCAGTAGTACTATCGATTCATAGAGTTAAACTTAAAAAATAAAATTTACTGTCCGCTACCGTCACATGGGTGTAAGGTGTAAAATGTATACACTGTTCATTACTTTTCCGTTTCTTGTAGTAACAAAACAGCCGTAGACAAGTAGAGATTATAGGTAGAGATCTGATAACTTTATGACAGTGCAAGCCATTAAGTCTCGCCTTGGCAAAATTTTGCATGAAAATGTTTTTGGTGGGATTTCACTTCTTTTTGCAAGTTGCTTATGAGAATTTTTTTTTTTAGTTTTAGTATTTTTTTGTTGATAGTGTGTCAAAAATACCAAATGTCAGATTTCTAGGACTTTAGGAAGTACCCTAAGAATTTTGATGATCATCAGTGAGTCAGTGACGAAATCGGGATTTTTAGGTACCAATAAAATCTAAAATATAAAAGGTGTGCAATTTTTTATTTTTTATAATCTGTTTTTATTTAGGGGTTTTTATCTTAGACTAGCGACCCGACCCGGCTTCGCATGGGTCTATAGCCTTCCTCGATAAATAGACTATCCAACACAAAAAGATTTTTTCTATTCGAACCAGTAGATCCTGAGATTAGCGCGTTCAACCAAACAAACAAACTCTTCAGCTTTATAATATTAGTATAGATATGTCAACCCCATCGTACCCTTTTACAAGATATCTTCATACAATTTTAATTTATCTTAAGATCTGTGTGCAATTTAAACTTTCTGTATTTAATAAATCTACTATTAGACATCATATTCTGACAACTTTGTTTATCTGGTATAATCCAAACACAAGTTATGAGCATTCAAAAAAACGACGAAGCGCTTCGAGAAAGGGTAGGTAGTGCCCTTGCGCTTCGCTTGGCTCGTCTTGGCAGGGGTACTACCGTGCCCCCAGATTGTGCTTTTTGAAAATAATCACTAAAATTTCAGTGTGTATAAGTGAATAAAATTCAAAAAAACCCCCAGTTGGTGCAGGATATGGAAACATTGGTTATCATTATTACCATCAGCGTTTAAGTACTTCATTTCCAACTGCAGGACAAAGGTCGCCCTACTCTTATTCCTTGTTTCATTTAGTCTTGATCGAAATAGTCCAACTATCTATAAATGGTATATTACGCAACACATTGCAAGTTTTATGGTGGCAGGTGGATATTTGAAAATTATTCATAAAATAGGTAACCTTGTACTTTTAACATAATGCCCTCAAAAATTAAATACAAAACGTAATTACCATAGCATTAATAAATTATGTCTATACGAAACAACAATAATATGAAAGAAATGTCTATGAGTGACATAAAATGATAGCATAGGTTAGCCCATTACAATTCTTAAAAGATATATTTTATGTTTTGCTAAAACTTGAGCATCATAAAAAATATTATTTTTTTATGACATACGCGTAAGTAATTACCACGGTAATTACAACCATTAGCACGAGTGCTACCTAAAACTCTATAATTTAAAACTATAACAATTTTTGTCCACGCCTTGAAAATTATGATCACTAGGCGACCACTCATTCGTCTAATGGTACAATAATATATGCTAATTGCAAAGTAAAACCGGGCAGACACAATAGACTATTATGAATCATAAATAAAGTTTCTTAATGATCTATTATCGCTTATACGTAATTGGTTTTTAAAAGAGTTTTTAGATTTTTTATGTTAAAAATGTAGAAAACTATTATTGTATTTTATGTTTTTAGAACTAGATATATTTATAATGATTATTTCCTTAAAGGTGTAAAATATTTTCTTTGATTTTAGGCGGGCACTAATTATATCAGAAATTCTTAAAGAAATCAGAAGTAATTCTTAACACACAATCGATACACTTCAGCAGTGCTATTCTGATACAATGTCCCTCGGTGAACACCTAGGTGAAGTGAGCTGTGTGTGTGAATTTGTAATACTGAATATGTATCTTAGGGTGCATTGGTGATACAATCGTTACGGGTAGACAAGTCTAAAATCTAAAAGTCAAAGTCAAAGTCATATTATTTATAGCTAGCTTTACCAAGTCGCTGGGTTGTAAAAGTCAGATAAGTAGCCCCATGTAAAATATGTTTTTTTTGTATCTGGTTAGACTAAAAGTCGACCCCAACCTATTTGGAAGAAACAGGCGAAGCAGACGATGATTAGATAGATTTGTGATCGCTGTAAACCAATTGGTTTGCGGTTTTTTATTGGGTGTACACATAATTTACCTTACATCTCGTTCACCCACCATGTGAGTGTTCACTTCTTTCCTAGCTATAACATCATCTTTTCTTGGGTCAAAAGACGAGTCCATCACTCTGTTCCTAAACAACTGGGATCAGATACTTTTCTTATCGCTCTTCTCAGTCATACTTCACCATTCTTAAATCATGCTTATCATCCCACTGTTGGTACGGATTACACACATCAAGTTCACTTCACCTAAATTCACTCCCACTAACACTTTCTTCCGTTCATTCTCTCTCTCCTTTTACTGAGGGAGACTTTTTAGAAAAAACAGGAAGATATTGAAGTCAAACACAGCACCACGATTTAAATGTTATGCAAATACATACTTGCACAACCTGTCCAAAAAATATTAATCATGTACACTATACGGTTGAAGTTCCAAGGTCTCGAACCAAGCGCTTTGACTCCACATTTATTGTGCGAACTGCCAGACTGTGGAATTCACTGCCCGCCTCTCTATTCCCCGATACATATGATCTGGGTATCTTCAAGGCACGAGTGAACCGGTTTATTCTAGGCAAGCGTGCTCCACCTTAGGCCGCATCATCACTTAAGATCAGGTGAGTTGCGGTCAAACGCAAGCTTATAACAATATAAAAAAAAAAAAAAAAAATGGGTGCGTGTACTTATGTACGAGCGTGAGAAGTTATACTTCTTTGGCATTATTAAAAAAGTATATAAGCACAATTTGAATTGTAAACAACGCCATCTCTGACGTACATGCTGAACTACAGTAAGTAGTTCAGCATGTACGTCAGAGATGGCGTTGTTTACAATTACTCCCGTGAGAATTTCGTGTGACGCTGTGCGCGCGCATGCGCGAATCGTAAAATTTCACTCTCATCATTTTTTCATAACGCGCCTAAAGAAGTATAACTTCAAAAATGTAATTATTTTGCCACTGGGTCCAATGAAAACTCTAAGAGGTCAAGCTCCTATGATTCAGACGTTTGTAAAGCCAGAGGAAAGGATGACTAAACAGATGCGGAATGCGAAAGCGAAGTAATGAAAGGTCAAGATTAATCTATTACGAATCACGATCGAATAAGGAGGCAATGTGGATTGTGGTCTGCATCAAACGGAATGATAAACCGTTTAACTATTGAATCAGGGTTCGCAAAAATCCGTTATTGCTATGAAAATTTTGTTAGTAGTTTAAACTGTGAAAATGGTAAGGTAAAATAATAAAATATGAGCCTAATGGTTTAATGTTAATTATAAAATAAAATAGGTTCAATACAAAATGGTTATATTTAAGGAATATCTATCTAAATGTAATCAACATTTAGGCGAAGTTAAAGGTGAATGCATTAACATCCGATAAGACAGCCATTTCGGGAAAATAATCTCAATTATAGTTTTTTGCTAAGTGTTATTTATTTGTTTATTATTTATTTATACTTGATACACAAAGGTACGTATTTACAAATATGGACTTAAAGCCTTAGGCATTCTCTACCAGTTAACCAAGGGCAGTGAAGAGATAACATGGCAGGTTAGATGGCATGGCATGGCATAGTTAGAAAACAACATAGGTAAACTGAATATACAAAAATATATAATACATTTATACTAATATTATAAAGCTGAAAAGTTTGTTTGTTTGTTTGGTTGAACGCGCTAATCTCAGGATCTAATGATTCGAATTGAAAAAATATTTTTGTGTTGTATAGCTCATCCTAGTGAGTTATTCTTTAGGGAGTTAACTAACTTCTGTATGGAGCGGAGCTGGCTCTGTGCAGACGTGATGAAGTTAAATACCTTGACTGAGACGCACACCTTTGTGAGTGAAAGTCACACTAATTGTAAACGTTGGCTTGATCACTGTCTGACGACGGAGGCAGCTTGGCATTGTGTGACTGATATTAAAATATTGTATGATGTTTATTGGTCGGATCTTTTCCTCTGGAAGTGTATTGTAACTTGGGTATATTACCGTGTAAAAAATATTGTAGTGGGAATCAATATAATGAAGTGAGATGGGGGGAGAGAGACGCTGAGCAGATCAGGTTATATAGCAAACTCTGCAATAGCAAGCTAAGGGAAATTGATTTTCCGGTGGCACTTGGTCTGTGTGCTGATAAGGTTTGCAGAAACGAGCATCATTATGCAATTATTGAAGAGCTATATAACAGTATTGTTAGTGCTTTGACGGTAGCTGCGCGTAGCAGTAATAGACTGAAAAAGTACAAGAAGCAGAATCATGTCGTTGGATGGAATAGGCATGTACAAAAGGCTCATCTGGAAGCACGAAGCAGCTTTCAGACCTGGATGCTGTATGGTAAACCGAAGTCTGGTGATATTTATGATACTATGTGTGAAACCAGAAAGCGTTTTAAGTCTAAGCTCAAGTGGTGTCAAGACAACGTGGAGCACATTAAAATCGACATATTAGCCATGCACCACAAGAATAAGGACTTCAAGCGTTTTTGGAAGCATACCAGGAAGTTGGAAGCTGGTTTGTGTGTGCCTGCGTGTGTTGAAGGTAGAAATGATCCCCAGCAGATTGCCGAGCTGTTTAGGGAACGTTTTAAGGTTGAGTCTCCCTTACCAGGTGTGCAGCAGGTGCTTGATGCTGAAGTTGTGGATGGTGAGTGGTTCAGATTTAAAATAAAAGATGTCACTCAGGTTATTAGGGGCATGACTCGAGGTAAGTCTCCAGGGCACGATGACCTCAGCATCGAGCACTTGCAGCACGCGGGTGCTCATTTGCCCAGGGTGTTGGTCATGTTCTACAATTTGTGTTTAGGACATTCGTATTTACCCCAGGAGCTTATGAAGACCACTGTCCGATTATTAAAAATAAGACGGGTGATGCCTCCGACGGGATCAACTACAGACCCATCTCATAGGCCACAGTGATCGCCAAGGTGCTGGATGGGTTGCTTGATTGTCACCTGTAAGCATATACATCTGCATGATGCCCAGTTCGGATTTAGAGCTGGGCTATCGACGGAAGCTGCGATACTGCGGCTCAAGCATACTATCCAGTACTATGTGACAAGGAAAACGGCTATTTACGGTTGTTTTTTGGACCTGTCGAGGGCATTTGACCTTGTATCGTATAATGTGCTGTGGGATAAGCTTCGGGAAGAAACCAGCACACTCAGGGACATGATCAACATACTGAGGTATTGGTATGACAACCAAACCAATAATGTTAAGTGGGCGGGCTCATGTTCCACAGAGTACAGGTTGGAGTGTGGGGTGAGACAGGGAGCTCTGACGTCACCAAGGCTCTTCAACCTGTACGTAAATGGATTGATAGTTGAGCTCAGCAGGGCCGGTGTCGGCTGTTCGATAGATGGCACTTGTATGAACAATATTAGCTACGCCGACGATATGGTACTGCTGAGCCCATCTGTTAGAGCCCTCAACGTGCTCTTAGGCATATGTGAGAGGTACGCAGTGTCACATGGCCTCAGATATAACTCCAAAAAAAGAGAATTACTTGTGTTTAAGGCGGGCAATAAAACTCCCACTACCATTCCACCGGTCAGACTTAGAGGAGTTCCTATAAGTAGGGTCACTAAATTCAAGTACCTGGGGCATTGGGTCACTGAGGATCTCTCTGATGACTTGGATATAGAGAGGAAACGCAGGGCATTGGCAGTCAGATGCAATATGCTGGCGCGCACGTTTGCAAGGTGCACAAACAATGTTAAAATTACTTTGTTTAAGGCGTACTGCCAGTCATTGTACACCTGCAGCCTGTGGGTCCGATATACGCAGAGGGCTATTAATGCTCTGCGGGTCCTCTACAATAACGGGTTTAGGATGCTGATGGGGTTGCCGCGGTACTGTAGTGCATCGGGGATATTTGCAGAGGCCAACACAGACTGCTTTAGGGCAATAGTGCGCAAGAGAGTGGCCTCCCTGATGCGTCGTGTACGCGGCAGCTCCAACGGCCTACTAAGTACCATTATGGATAGAGTCGAGTGTCCTTTTGTGAGGCACTGGAATAAGGTACACAGCTCTGGTGGTGCCCTTTTTAATGTGGGATAAGTAGTTATAAGGTACTAACATAGTTTTAAGCTTTACTAACAATTTTTATGGAATTTATGTTCAGATGTAAATTATAAATAATAAAATAATAGTACATTTATTGAGGAAGGCTATAGGCCCATGCGAAGCATATTATAGTGGTGGCGCTGTTCGTTATCAAACTTAAAAGTTCAAACAAAAGACGACCTTATACACTTTTGATAGAGTCGTTTAGGATACTTTGAAATATTTTGCTAAAATCAAAGTTACCACTGGCATAGAAACCATTTTTTAGGGGTTTAAAAAATCCAGGAGATTTTGTAAACCCCTAAAAATGATTTCTCATCGTACTTTGGCATTTTAAATTTCCACAATATTCATGGTAAATTACTAATAAACATTCTACAATAGCAAAGTCCACAACAAATTCACCATAGTTACTTTACCCCCGCAAGCCTGCACCATAATTTCCACGTACCTAAAATTTTCATCGAAACTAATGAATCACCATCGCATATCGATGTGTCAATAAACCGTAGAACAAAGACCTCTACAAGTCGCTTATCATTTACAACACGATTAACGCCGATAGATGTCGCCATAAAAGCTCAAAAGCTGTTAACTTGTACAAAGGAGTTATTATTAAAATTTGAGTTGGCTCATACTTTTTTATCTGTTGATTTTTTGGTTCAAGTTACAAGCGATTGGCTTTTGCCCGTGAATTCATTCAGCTTTGTCGCGTAATCCGTCGGCGTATTTCAGCTTCATAGGTCCAGTAATTTTGGATATTTTTCGTGTACTAAATGTGTGAACGAGAATAAGAGCGTTTACGAGACCTTTCGGTTTTATGTATAAATAACGTCTAGACTAGCAGAGCTTTTATTGATATCAGATACCTACATATTCAGCCTATGTTGTAGTTCACAGCAACATCCCAAAATTTTTCAAATAAATAGATTCTACAAATTCGTAGCAACTTCTAAAAATTCTGTGCAATTACCCAGTCAATTACTTTTAAATTTTATAAGAGTACCTAATTCTGTCATCATGATCTGTCGGGGTTACCTTATTAACTTAGTGTTAGTTTTGTTTTGTTGCTAGCTTAGGTCTTTTTTGTGTGGCATTTAATATAATTATTAGTTATTATTATTATTTTATCTTGCCGTTTATGATCATCCGATTTTGTTCATTTAAGGTTTAAGAACAACTTTATTTCTCATAAAGAATTACACATAATTCACTTACTGAGAAACACTAAAACTAAGTAAATAATTAGAACGCACAGAGGTACGTATATAAAAATTATAAAATAAAATAGTAAAGAAAAAATGTGGGTAAACAGATAAGTTTTAACCAAGCACTACATGGATGTATAAAGATTTTTACTAGATGTGGCATTGGTGGCATAGTTTGTTTTTAGCGAGTTTTTGTTTATGTTAGGGTTTTATTATGTTAAGACTACTTTATTTATAGTTTATTATTCTATTAATATACGTTGGGCACAAACATGGTTTATAAAACATTTTGAATATTTGACTTTATTTGTTTTCGTTTAATTTCAGCTATTTCTAATCTATATTTTTAATTTACAGGTATATGCTTAATCTATGCATTGTGTTTTATTTATATGTTGTATAAATTTATATTATGTATATAAATCTTATATATTTATATACATATATAAATATATTAAATTGCATTTACTTCATTACATTACATTCAGTCAGATTCTATGTTCCGTTATGATATTTTATGTTTCTTCTTTTTTTTATGTTTAGTACTTAAGTTATATCATTATAAACCAATGACTTATATGTCTGGTGTAAGCTGTTAATATAGGTTGGTTATTTATAAATAAATAAAATAAAAAATAATTTTGTTTTCGAACCCAACTCTGAGTGGGTAGCGCTAACCCACTAGCGCCAAAAACTAGCGTCATAAACCCCTAGGTTGTCGACCAAAAAAATTGTGAAATAATCTGCTGACAATCTAAGAAGTCCGATTTGAAGTTTCTTTTTCCGAACTTTGTATAATCATCATCATCGTCATCATTATCAACCGAGAGACGTCCACTATTGAACATAGGCCTCCCGCATAGAACACCACAACAAGCAGCAACCTGCGTAAGAAATTGAAAAATCTAATTCATAATCTAAATTATTACTATGTCTATAACACCGAGTATCGTAAGTAAGCATTAAGTCTGACTTTATATTAAAAAAATGCAAAAACACGAATTATTCGTTGATTAATATTCAAATATGAAATGTCAAATCCGACTTCTTGAATTGTCAGGAATATAAACAGTATGATAATGTGACCCGAAGGCTGGTCTATTCTTGGGTCAAAGAATCAGCATTGCCATACAACGTGGCAATGCTGCCAGCCTGTTGGGCACGTATCCCGTTGACAGCGATGTGGACGAGTTTTTTGATGACCTCTGAGCTCCCTGCCTTTTTCTTAGAATTGTAAATAATTTAATTATTTTAATTTTTATGATTTGTATATGGTGAATAAATTATAATGTATAAAATTTTTTAAACATCTTGGAAACTTGTGGTCAATCAGACTGCACTAGCGGGTGTGGGGGCGGGCGCGGGCTGCGTATTCACAGTGTGACGATTGGCGACGCTTCGGCGGGTGAATCAAAATGGTATAGAACGACAAGCGAACCCACCTAACAGACGCTATATCACTGTGAACGATACGGGCGGACTGAGCCATTAGAAATCCCCCGCGCCAGCCGCGCCCGCGCCCGCCTCATGAAGACGCGCGGCTCGCGGGACCACTGTGGACGCAACTGGCGTCTGCATACATTTTAAATTACACGCACCCGCGCTATCACCCGCGCCCGCCTCCACTCTGACAGAGTACTTAAACATTTAAAACTATTGCCAATATAATAATGCTCATAGCAATAAATTAACTCGCTCAAGCTCGAAACTTAACCCACACACCCTTAACTTATCTTCAGCAAACAGTAGGTATATTTGAACTCATTTGTAAATAAGTGTTTCGTAACGAAGCATATCCAATGTGATCTTTGTTTTAAAGCCTGGCCAATGAACTAAACTAATGAGAATCACATCTATTTTTATCTATACCTATTGTACACTTTATAATGAGGTAAAACTGTTTGCTTGTAAAAGGTTATCTCTGGTTGAGTCCGATTACAAACAAAATATCTATACTAATATTATAAAGCTGAAGAGTTTGTTTGTTTGGTTGAATCTCAGGATCTACTGGTTCGAATTGAAAAAATCTTTTTGTGTTGGATAGGCCCATGCGAAGCCGGGCCGGGTCGCTAGTCACTGATAAAAAGCAAAACCATTGTCTAGTGTCACAGGATAATAATGTTTTATGATATACTTGCCTACTTAACTTTTAAGCGAAAGAAGTCGTAGACAGAAGCTAATAAGCTATATAGTCGTTTTAGTTACACCAAACGGCTGGGCCAACTTTAATTATTTTTTATTTGTTCGATTTATCTCTACCTCGAATAACAGAATAATTCGAAATTGAAAACATTAGGAATTAGAAAAAGTAGGTAGGTTGATTGGTAGGGTAGGTAGATAGGAACCGTCCAAGGTCTGTCGGGTCAGCTAGTATGCATTTTTATTAAATACTAGCGACCCGACCCGGCTTCGCACGGGATTATAGCCTTCCTCGGTAAATGGACTATCCAACACAAAAATATTTTTTCAATTCGAACCAGTAGATCCTGAGATTATTTAGAAATAATGTGGAAGATTGGTGTTTAAAGGGTTGAACTGAGATTTCAAAGTCACCAGACCTATGTCATCTTAGGATATTAAATAAAATTTCAGGATTTATAGTGCAACATATATCGTACAGAGGTCAGCACATCAAGTTACAATAATCTGTAAAATTTCTTTGATAGACTTTCAACTTTATTTTTAAAACATTATGGTTCATAATTAAGTGGGAAAAGGACAATGCCAGAAACTCTATAGAACTTTGCCCCACTTAATAAAAGTCATGTGCAATATGTAGCATCTTACTGTTTATTTATTGCAGATAACTAAACATTATTCTTAGTGACTAGAGAACTTGCGGTTCCCGTTTAAATCTAAAAACAATAATGACATTGATTATAGGTTAAATTGTATTTGTAATAGGTGTAATAATGAACATTTATTCATTTTGTGAACAATAATTAAATATAATATATACAAAGCTTAAAAATAAATATAAACATATAATATGTACAATGGAGGGCTCACAGGGCGTCAAAAAACTCGTCCGCATCGCTCTCAATGGGACAAGTGCCCAAAAGGCTAGCAGCATTACCACGTTGAATTGCAATGCTAATTCTTTGGCTCAAGAAAAGGCCAGCCCTTTGGTCACGTGAAGAGTCGACCAGCCGCTTAGCAGTTGTATTTTAGGTAAAATGAGTTAGTATTTTGTGGGTAGATATTTCATAATACGCAAGTTCTAAAGAAAAACAATTTATTATAGAAAGATAGAAAGGTTCTATATTCGTTACAATTATTTTCATTAATTTACTTTTCTGTACATGGGTTACTTTTTCTGTACATGGGTGGGGCAGGATCTGGCATTGTCATTTGACAGTTTGGTATGGCTTGATGTGCTGGAGTATGTACCCAACGTATGCTTAAAAGAAATTTGAAATTAATACAGCGTTTTAATATCTTTGACAATTATTTACAATACTTCGACAAATGAGAATAATATTCATGTTATATACGGTTTGTTTTGACAGAAATAAACCCGTTACTAAAATTATAAATTCTATCTACAACATAGTTAAGAAAAGACTGAAACCATTGTTTAAAATCACTGCACTGTAACACAGTTAAACTTTTGAAATACCTATCCATAATAAAATTCACTTACGCCCTTTTAAAATTCAATAAAAACCATAAAAAGTACGATCTTAAATGTTTTCTCATAATAAATGACGAGTCGAAACTAAATTTATGTTAGTTTTGATTTACGACACATAAAACTGGCAACACTATTGTCCGTTGACATTTTGAATCGTTAAATAGGGCAACATTCTAAACGTCACGCTTTATACCGTTATTTCAAATAAAATTTCGTAATGATGAATTACATCGTAATTTTTTCGGACTGTGATGTATAAAAAAATAAATAAAATACAATGTTAGCATCAATGGAGTTCAGTGTGAAATTAAAGATTAAAAAGTTATGTTTTTTCTATACCATGATGGGAGATGAACAGTTAGAATTTTAGTGTCATATAAAAAAATTAAATGTCTCAGTTACAATAAAATTTACTGTAACTGCTACTATTTAATGGCTTAGGTAAGCAAAAAAGAAGAAATGTAATATTTGTTCTAGAATTCAATGCTTAGATTGCTATCACGCTTATATTAGTAACCTATTTAGCTAAATACTGATTCCCTATCAACAGGCATGCCTAATTAGAGAATTCTGAGTTTATTAATGCTTCACTAAGTATCCATTTGAGCTTCTTCTGATGCGGGGACGAGCATATTTGCCTACATACAGGTTATTTCCTAGCACGAAACTGGGTTTTGATCTGCTCTCCACTCTAACATGCCATGTCTCGTTCATTTGTATCCTGTTGTAGTATATAAAATAATAGTACCCATATAAATAAATAAGTTCTTTTGTATGTACTCAAAATGTTTTGCTCAATAAAGTTATTCGTATTTATTATTACGCATGTGGTTTAGCTGTGTGGTGCCGGCCGCGAATAGCTCCACCCCATTTCTACCCGTGGGTGTCTTAGAAGGCGACAGAGGGATATTGACCAGAGGATGGGCAGCAGCGTCCTTCTGAGTATATACCATAACACCTACTGCGATCGCCAACATGCATCGGCCAAGCATGGCGATTACGGCTGAATCTCCCCTTGGGGTAGACCTTTGCCCAGCAGTGGGCGTCTAAAGGTTGGCATGATGATGATGTGGTTTCGAAAACATTTTATTTGTCACAACCAAGAAGTAAGTATAGTTTTATTAAAATCTTAAGATCCAATTTTGATTTATTTATTGAGCGAATATCGGTTATCGTGGATACAGATGAAGTCGCGAATTAAAAAGTAGGCTATAGCTTTTCTTGGACTTCAAGCCTAGTCAGTACCGAATTTCATCAAAGTCGTTTCAGTACTTTAGCCGTGAAAGCGTACAAACATACATACTTTGTTGTTAGGGGGGTTTGGTTTCCACACTTAGTCCCTAAATATGGACCATTGTACGTGAGCCATGGCGGCCGATTACTCCAACCAGCCCACCTCCCTCCAGAAGCAGATCAATCTTCCCAGTCTTCTCAGGGCGTCCGCAAGGGAGTTTGGTGTTCCAAGGGTTTCCCTGCGGATCTGGGTGACGCCAGTGCACTCAAGGCAGAGCCTGCATGGAGGCGGATGAAACGGTGGCACATGTACTGCCACCGTTTCATCCGCCTCCATGCAGGCTCTGCACAGATAACTATCAGTGATGCCTAAGGTGTGAAAGTGTTTGTTCAGTGAACAGTGTCCGGTGATGGTCCCCGACACCAGTCGCAAGCTATCCTTGTCCAGGTGCAGAAGGCGCCTGGTCAGCTTCATATCTAGGGATGGCATAGCCTCCTTGGACTGCCTGCACCCTGGTGTCGAGGTCCACCATTCCTCCGCTCGTGTTTGTGTGTAGTCTTTTACCCAACTTCTTAGCTGATTAAACGGAATGGGCACAATTGGTTCGGGTCCGAGGGCTTTTGAGCTGGAGCCCCAGATACATACTTACTTTCGCATTTATAATATTAGTAAGTATGGATTAGGTCGACTTGTACAGAGGCCAGCACATCAAACTACAATAATCTGTCAAACTTTAATTAGATTTTCAAAAGAATAAGGTTCATATTCAATTGGGAATATTTTACAGTTTAGTATGACGTGGCGTTTGTACGATAAAAAAACGTTAAATACATTTAGTACTAAACGTAAAGTCTACGCATAATTAAAACATAATAACTGTCAAATTCAAACAATTTGAGAGGGATGCAGAAATATTCTAAATAATTATGTGTGTGATTTGTTGTGCAAGCAGGGGTCATAGTGTGACAAACGTTAAGTATTTTTGTAAAAGAATATAGTGTGACAAACGTAAAATATATTGTAAATAAAAATAGTGTGACAAACGTAAATTATTTTGTAAAAAGAAATAGTATGACAAACGTAAAATATTTTGTAAATAAAAATGGTGTTATAAACGTAAATTATTTTGTAAAAAGAAATAGTATGACAAACGTAAAAAAAAATATTAAAAAATAGTGTGACAAACGTAAAATATTTTGTAAAATAAAAAATATACATTACGAGAAGTAGTGATCGTTTGTATCTTTATAATAAGAACCTCCCACAATTCGTTTTCTACAGCCTCATTTATAATACCACAAAAGGTTACAAAGCAAAGTAATCAAAGGTAATATTTATCTACTTAACATATTATAAACTTTAGTACTCAAACATACTCGTAAGTTGTCGGTCAAATTCGTCGGTATTTATTTTTCACTATGCCTTTGTCGTGAGAGTGTTTGACGATCGGGATGTGAGTCATCGGCGCAGGCGCACCGGCTGTACAGGATGTTTGATTTTCCATATAGTAGTGAAACGTTGTAACTTGTTTAGAATTAATTAATAATCAATTTTTTTTTACATTATTAAAAGACTGAGTGACAGTGTCTTTCTTGGAAAGCACGTAAAGCCATTTCTCCCAGCTGTCAAACGGCGATCTTTGACAACTGTTAGAAATGAATAGTTAGAAGACAGAAATTCTGATGATTGACAGAATTTCTCTTACCCAGTTACTGGATAACACGACAACTGCGGGTGGGTAAATAAAATAAAATGTAGTTCTGTTTTTTTTATAGTATTGCTGTGTCACAGGTAATGATCCTATTATTAAACACCTATCACCAAAGCATATTTATACTTGAAAAAGCAATACATTTTAAAGATATTGAGTAATTAAAACCAAGAAAAAAGTTACTATTAAATCAATAAAATTCAGTAGCATAGTGCTATTATTTTATAACTCATCATCAAACTCAAAACCATTTATTTCAATTAAACCATTTACAGGTACTTTTGAATTCTCAGAGTCAGTCAGTCAGAAAGTTGAAGCTAGTTGCTCTTCCAAACAGTAGGTTTCTATAGAGAAGAACGAGCAAGTAACTCCATGAACACTCTTTTAAAATCAATAATACTCGTATTTTACAAATTTAGGGTACTAGAGAAAAATATAGTTATAATAACAATTTAAACCAAATATTCAAATAACCGAGGCAGCTAAGAGATGCGTCCCAACTGACGGCGTCCGTTCACGAACATGACGCATGTATCGGCACCATTTAGCTTAACCATTTTGAAGGGAACCGAATGATCTAACACACGCGCCACCGTCAGCGAGACATTCAAGTGAGCATGACTCTCCCAACCGCTAGGGCATATTCAAGTCAATGATAGGCATCATTTGCCCTAACATTTTCCCAGAGTTTTACATGAAGCGACTGCCTATCAAACCTCTGCAGCCCAGTTACTGAGTGACCCCTAAGTAAGACTGCCTGTCAGACTTTCTGACTTCTGACTAACGACTGCTGTTCTGGGGCGCAGGCTCCGGGCCACCTCCAACACCATCCTGAGCGTATTTGCAAACAGGTTTGATTGTCAGTACATCAACCATTGTTACATGGTTAATGTAATGACAAACAAACAAATGACTCAGAGGCAGGCGTTTTTTTAGTCGGGTTAATTTAATTTAATTTTATTATTTTGATTTTATGATTTTAATTTAATTTTATGATTTTAATTTAATATTTATGATTAGAATTTGATTTAAATGATTTAATTTGAATGATAATAATATTATTTTTTTTATTTTTTATTTATGCTATTTTATTTATTATTTTTTATTGTAATTAAATTTTATTTGAAATTGTAATTTTTGACCTGGAAGTGGTTGGAATAAATGAATTTGAATTTTGAATTTGAAAGGGACTCGGTATGAAATAGACGGTCATCCATCTACGGACCGACCTCGGCAAGCGTAGCTTAGCGATGACTCTGGTCTGTACAGGTTTTTCTAAGCCACGAGCCCCTTTATTTGCCAACAGTTAAAGCACGACACTTTACGAGCTTGTCAAACACAACATACAACGTCAACACAGACAGACTTGTGTCTCATCACTAGTGTCTAGACACAATGTATACGAGACGCTAGATTAGCTCAGACACTGTATGTGTTGAGCTGTTAGCTTTATTGAAGCAAATCAACCGTTACGGCTTGTACACAAATGTAGAAAACTAACCAGGGTTGCACTAGGAGATATAAGTACAATGTTTGTTGACACTTCCGCGATCCAAGAGCTGGTTTTTACCTCGGTCGGTTAAGCATTTTATTGGCATCCAACATGGCAATGCCACCAGTCTCTTGGGCACATTCCCAGATGACGGCGATGTGGAGGAACTTTTTGATGCCTTATTATATTAGTTTTTAGTTTAATAGTTATTAGTTTTAAGTTAACTTAATTTAGTAGTTAATAGACAGTAATTTTGATGATTTTCAATAAGAAATGAAAACTGCTAGGCACAAGAATGCAAAAAAAAAACAAAAATGATAATTTGAGAATTATGAAACACAACCAAATAACGACAATTTTAATCTAAATACAGAACATCAAAATGATGATGAAATGACGTAGGTGTCTAAGTTCAAGGACTTTTTGAGGACACGACCCTCTAAAAGTCTTTAGAACTTAGAAACATCATTTCTAAAAAAACCTTATTTAAAAATCTACTTGATCCCATACAAAAATGCAACAGACACCTAAATACAGTACATCCAACAACTAATCATTTATTACCAGCCTATTACTGTCCCACTACATAAAGGGGGAAAGGTCTCTTCTCGTACGCAGAAGATACGCGGATTGATCATCACCCTTGCTCAAGGCGGAATAGCGATTTTTTACTTAATATTAATTTTAAGTTCAAGTTTTCTCACGTTTCATCTAAAGTAATAAATTTCGAAATAGTAAAACCTCCAGACAGGAACACCCTGTACACAATCTGATGCAACAGATAAGGTGTACGTTTTTTTCTAAAGCGGTGGCCACCACCGTCCTACTTCTGCAAGTGAGTCATCCGCGGGAACTAACTAGGGAAGCAATGGAGACGCTATGTGAATTTATAATTATTTCTTCTAGGTGTAGGTAGTAATTATCATTATGTAAGAAATAAATATACAATTAATGTGCTTTAAAATATTACGTTTTTATAAAGTATTTTTTTCTTGATAGTATTATCTTATATATAAAAATGAATCGCTAAAAGTGTTGGTAAGCGCATAACTTGCGAACCGCTTGACCAAATTGGATAATTCTTTTTTTATAATATTCCTTGAAGTACGAAGATGGTTCTTACGAAGAGAAAAAAAAAAAAAAAACTTTTGTAGGGTAGGTGTAGGGTAGGTGTAGGGTAGGTGTAGGGTAGGTGTAGGGTAGGTGTAGGGTAGGTGTAGGGTAGGTGTAGGGTAGGTGTAGGGTAGGTGTAGGGTAGGTGTAGGGTAGGTGTAGGGTAGGTGTAGGGTAGGTGTAGGGTAGGTGTAGGGTAGGTGTAGGGTAGGTGTAGGGTAGGTGTAGGGTAGGTGTAGGGTAGGTGTAGGGTAGGTGTAGGGTAGGTGTAGGGTAGGTGTAGGGTAGGTGTAGGGTAGGTGTAGGGTAGGTGTAGGGTAGGTGTAGGGTAGGTGTAGGGTAGGTGTAGGGTAGGTGTAGGGTAGGTGTAGGGTAGGTGTAGGGTAGGTGTAGGGTAGGTGTAGGGTAGGTGTAGGGTAGGTGTAGGGTAGGTGTAGGGTAGGTGTAGGGTAGGTGTAGGGTAGGTGTAGGGTAGGTGTAGGGTAGGTGTAGGGTAGGTGTAGGGTAGGTGTAGGGTAGGTGTAGGGTAGGTGTAGGGTAGGTGTAGGGTAGGTGTAGGGTAGGTGTAGGGTAGGTGTAGGGTAGGTGTAGGGTAGGTGTAGGGTAGGTGTAGGGTAGGTGTAGGGTAGGTGTAGGGTAGGTGTAGGGTAGGTGTAGGGTAGGTGTAGGGTAGGTGTAGGGTAGGTGTAGGGTAGGTGTAGGGTAGGTGTAGGGTAGGTGTAGGGTAGGTGTAGGGTAGGTGTAGGGTAGGTGTAGGGTAGGTGTAGGGTAGGTGTAGGGTAGGTGTAGGGTAGGTGTAGGGTAGGTGTAGGGTAGGTGTAGGGTAGGTGTAGGGTAGGTGTAGGGTAGGTGTAGGGTAGGTGTAGGGTAGGTGTAGGGTAGGTGTAGGGTAGGTGTAGGGTAGGTGTAGGGTAGGTGTAGGGTAGGTGTAGGGTAGGTGTAGGGTAGGTGTAGGGTAGGTGTAGGGTAGGTGTAGGGTAGGTGTAGGGTAGGTGTAGGGTAGGTGTAGGGTAGGTGTAGGGTAGGTGTAGGGTAGGTGTAGGGTAGGTGTAGGGTAGGTGTAGGGTAGGTGTAGGGTAGGTGTAGGGTAGGTGTAGGGTAGGTGTAGGGTAGGTAAATAGGCAGGTAAGTAGGTAGATAAGGACAGGACAACGTCTGTCGGGTCAGCTAGTAAATACATAAAACTATTATGTTAGAACTCAGATTATGAAACAAAAGGCAAATAGACCGTACGGAACTCTGCAAGTGAAGCCACAAAAGCAAATACAAATTAAAAAACGAATACCTACAATCTCGTGATTGTATTCGCTTTTTAATTTTTATTTGTATTAGTATTTATTTTTATTTTAACAATGCTTCGCTAACGAATGTAGGCATTCGTTTTTTATTTAATTTATATTTGCTTTTGTGGTTTCACTTGCAATGTTCCGTACAGTCTATCTGCATTTTGTTTCATAATCTAAGTGTTAAAAATAAAGATACAAATGTGCTTTCAAATACCTATATTAAATAGATGTAAAATATAGATTAGAGTGACCAGAATAAATCTCGGTAGCTTTACCATTATTTGGAATAAACAGCAAATCCTGATGATACTTTTGATGTTTTTTTTTTGTTTCTTGTAATTATATTGTTTAATTTCATGAATATAGACATCCAAGCACTTTTATTTTCTATTAGCGGGTACTACTACAGATGAATCATCCTCGAAGAATGATTTATGGAAAATAAAAAAAAATAGGAAGTGATAGACGCGTTGCGAATTAATGAACATGTAGGTATAATTAGAATTATAGCCTACTGTGAGATTAGTATTGCATTCACATTCGCAATACTTAAGTATGTCCAAAATCTACAGCTATAGAAACTGTCGCTTAAGAGCTGGGTCAAGAGTGTGTCGTTTACCTATTTTTGTAAGTTTATAAATCTTTTTAATCATATTTTTTAGGTTATGACAACGCACCTGCCATGTTATCTCTTCAACTCTTCACCACCCTTGATTGACTGGTAGAGAATGCCTAAGGTATTACGTCCGCCTATGTACCTTAGTGCATGAAGTAGAAATAAATAAATAGAAGTAAATATATTTTTAAATAAAGTTAGTACATTTTTTTATACAAACAACACATTACACAGCCCCACAGTTTTTCTACTCTTACGCTCTGTTGACCAAACACGAGACGATGTCTTCAAACATTTTTTTTGTCTATTTGACGCCGAAAATATTTAACTCCTAAACGATTCAAATTATAATTAGGACCATTGAATTGTGAGAACCCACAATTACAATTTGCGGTCGAAAAAGGCTTTCTTTCGAAGATTTTGTATTGATCATTTTGTTATTTGAAGGTCAAAATATGTTTGTTGGTTTCTCGTTCTACGGTTGACTAGCACTGTTAATATATGGTTAAAATGACCAATATTAATCTTGAAATGTCGCCTATTGTGACTGTGATTGCTTTATGCTGTAATCTATGAATTTCTTTATTTATTAGCTGTGTTGAATTGACCTGTCTTTTCAAGCTGGTGTTCTTTATTGAATTTTGAGGAGATATTATGCCTACGTGTGTGTTATCCAACAAGTAAGTATTAGGATTTATTTTACGTATTAGATATTTATTTTACGTATTAGATATTTATAGTCTCCACGCAATGGGTGCCTGAAGATAGACGGCGTCGCCGAGGACGGCCCAGAAAGAGATGGGAGATGATCTAGACGCATACCACGAGGGCTGGTTCGAGGTGGCGCCGGATAAAAGATCCTGGAAGGACTTGGGGGAGGCCTTTGCCCAGCAGTAGGACAGCATAGGCTAAATAAAAAAAAATAACAAATTAGATATTAATCCATTTATTAGGTTTTATTTTACGTATTAGGTATTAGAACGAGTTCTTTGATTCCTTCGTTATTGTTTCCCTAAAAGCAACAAAGTAAGTTTCTCGCTAACTACCTATGTGAGATTTATTTAAATAAATAATTATATCAAGCTTTTATTTATGCATAATAAAATAAAATAAACTTTTTTAGCATCATCATGTCAACCTTTAGACGCCCACTGCTGGGCATAGGTCTCCCCCAAGGGGGGTTCAGCCTTAATCGCCATGCTTGGTCGATGCATGTTTGCAATCGCGGTAGGTGTTATGGCACTCAGAAGGACGCTGCTGCCCATCCTCTGGTCAATATCCCTCTGTCGCCTTCTACGACACCCACGGGTAGAAATGGAGTGGTGCTATTCGCGACCGGCACCACATGGCAATCAAAACCACTTGGGTTTAAATATTATCTTCTGTCTTTGAATGGCTTATTTAATTCAAGACCAATTCACACTTGACCGGTTAAGATGACTGGCATAATGCATAGCTGTGACAATGATGAATTTAACTTAATTACACTTTTTGTAACAATGACACGGTCGATGTAGCGTTGTGGTAGGTCGGGAACAAAAGATAAAAGAAGTTTTAATAACATTTTAAATTAAATTGTGATTGGGCGTAAAATGGTATTAAATCTTTTTCGGGTTTGAGATGTCTTTATTTCCCATAAGAATTTAATTCACTTACATGAGAAATATTTGAGTAACATTAAAACGTTATTAAACAACGTACAGTTTTGACTAAATAATACAATACACCAAAAAAAATATTCTAAAAGTGTAGGGTAATCTCTAATATTTAACACTGCCAAAACGTAAACAAACCTAGTTCTTTATTTTAATTCTTCTCCTGGATCTATAATTATTTACTTATTTTATGATTTTAATGGAACACAATTCGAAATCAAAATAATCTTAATGTTATTATGTAGCTAGTATTTTTTTACTATGGCATGTCTTGTCTCAATGCAGGGTTAAGGCATACCACAAGTTCCTGGGTATGGTACTTTCCTTTCCCGTGTCAGTAGGTATACGAGCAGACCAGACTAGTTGCATGTTGTTACATCTTGGAACTTCATTCTGAGTCAACGTCAAAGTCAGTAGTATAGTATAACGATCTGGTTTCTGCAACTCTACGTCTCAGCGCGTATTTAGCGTACGGCTGGGAAGTAGATCATTCGATCCACCCCTGCTTCTCAAGAGAACCCAACAGCGCCTTGACGTTACTGGCGATCTCTTGTAGAGATGGTGTATGGTGGAAATCCCCATGGACCTTCTTCATCGTAGGGGTGACGGAGTGGCATGCCGGATTCTTACTGGCTAAAACCACCGCATCCGCACCGCATCAAAAGTCGCTAGAAAGTCGCTAAAACTGATTCTGCCAGGTGCGGACCGAATATTTCGTTCTGGGAGGGGTCTAAGAGGGCAGTGGCGTTCTAAAAGAAGGGGTGGGGGTTACATAAACATTTTTTAAAAATTATAGATAATTATACGATAACGTGGGTACCTACTCACAACATGTGCAACAACATACATATTAATAAAATAAATAATCGATAATAATAGTAAATAATATGTTTAATTAAATAATCTACTTAGTAAAACGTTAACAGTTTTTATATGTATCTAACGGGGCCTCGTACACTAATTATAATTTGAAGTGTAGTCAGAGAAATATGGCTGTGTTACATACATATAAAAAAGTCCTGGTTTACTAAACGCTAAACAGTGTTGAGCTTACAATTGGTATCTTAAAGATATTCTTTGGAGAGAAACAGTTCAAAACTGTTATTAGCACTTCTTTAAGCTCGGCTAAAGCCTGCTTTGAAAAACTGGCCTTAAAACTTGATTTATACCTACTCTAAAAGTCGTCAGATAAGTCGCTAAAATATTTTTGTCGTCAAAACTTATTTCTTGTCGCTAAGACTTTCGCAAAAGTCATCCATTTCTAGCAACGAAGTCGCTAAATCGCCAACACTCGGGGGACAGAATTCACATAAACATTCACCGCTCCTCCGACAGGCGTTGACCCGCTGTTCCTCACCGGGTCCCACCTACCCGTGACTAATAATATTTACCTGGGTTACCGAAATACACCGTTCATTTTTAGACCCCAACATATATTTTATGTACTACCTTTAGACGCCCACTGCTGGGCATAGGTCTCCCCAAGAGGGTGTTCAGCCGTAATCGCCATGCTTGGCCGATGCATGCTGGCGATCGCAGTAGGTGTTATGGTAGGTACTCAGAAGGACGCTGCTGCCCATCCTCTGGTCAATACCCCTCTGTCGTCTTCTACGACACCCATGGGTAGAAATGGGGTGGTGCTATTATACCTACTTAAATTCTATTAACTGTAAAGTTAAGAATAATTAACATATGGGGCTCTACAAGCTGTCTTTATCCCATTTCCCTAAAGGGACTACTCTAATTACTAACTCGCACGACGGTTCACCTTACTGGAAACTGCAAATTTAATCAGCGAACCGAAACTTCGACTGCAATGAAACTGCAGTACAGTTGATTGCATCTGGTTAGTTTAACTGTTCAGTTATCGAGTTTGGTATCTATTGGTCGAATTGTATAGTTGGGTTCAATTTTAACTATTGCTTTGTTTAAATGTTACAGAATTGTTTGAATATTATTTCGTTACTAGCTGATGGCCTCGACTTCGTCCTTGTAATTGTCGGTTACAAGCGGGGTCTAGCTTTTTTCTTAACTAAAGGTAGCCTTAGTTAAGAACTTCTTATTTGGCTGGCTATCTGTCAGTAAAACTTCCGTCAAAATCGGTCCAGCCATTTCACAGATTAACTTTTACAAATAGACAGACAGATAAAAAATTTAAAGTTTTTTTTTGTCTAAGTACCGTATATACTTTCAAATGGATTAAGAAAAAAACTGCTATTTTGACATTAACATACACTTCAATTTTATTTGTATGTAATGTTACAGATTGAGCAGTTTGAATCTTTGGTTTATTATTTTACTAGCTGACCCGACAGACGTTGTCCTGTCGCTATCTACCTACTTACCTGCCTATTTACCTATCCTACACCTACCCTACACCTACCCTACACCTACCCTACACCTACCCTACACCTACCCTACACCTACCCTAAACCTACCCTACACCTACCCTACACCTACCCTACACCTACCCTACACCTACCCTACACCTACCCTACACCTACCCTACACCTACCCTACACCTACCCTACACCTACCCTACACCTACCCTAAACCTACCCTACACCTACCCTACACCTACCCTACACCTACCCTACACCTACCCTACCCATTGTAGAATCTCCTCCTTCTTCTCCAAATTATTCAGGATTTCTATTAAAAAATATACCTAACTAATAATAAAGATACGAGGCTAAGAGCAAAATAAATACTATCTAAATACTAAGTACCTATTAATAAACACTTTGTATGTAATTGTGGTTCGATTCCCGCACGTAACACATACATATATGTGTATATGTACTCATATTATGTATTTACATATATGACCTATAGATAGTTACGGGTCTGGTTATGTCTATAAGTGACTTTATATATTTTAAACGTATCCGCGATTAAGGAGAAATTTCCTAGTGTGTGATAATAATAGGGTATTACACCAATTTTTGAAAAGTGTCTCAATGAAATTCTGTAGTGCTAATATGCCACCAAAAAAAAAACACAAAATTTTTATTCAATCGATAAGTGCCACAAAAATGCATCAAAATTTTAAATTTTCAAATTTCGCGCGTAGTTTTACGAAAACGCCTCTTACTGGACGCCATATTGCTCAGCGTAAATGACGTCAGTTCGTTTTGTATCAAATGAGCTCATATTAAATATGATAATTGTATATCATTTAAAAATAATTAAAAGCATATTTTGTAATAGGTGTAATAACGAAAAAATTACGTTGGTTACGAAAATAATAAAGGTACAAAGCCTATATTACGCCAATCGGTTGACTGACAGTTGTCAATTTTTTGTTTACACAGCCGTATGGCGTAATAACATGACCGCTACTATTTCACGGTGTTTTACAACAGATTAAAAATACTGAAAACTTTAAATTGATTTTAAAAATTGTTTTGTTATTTTATGAACTAAAACTTACATTTTCCGACTGCTTTATGTCTAAACTGTCTCAATAACATATTTATAGATTTTCTCGTATAGAGTAAAATACCCAATTGAAAAACCGGACAAGTACGAGTCGGACTCGCCCACCGAGGGTTCCGTTCAAATTACATGATTTGGTCACCCATACAATTATGACCGCGTATACCTTGATGATTGATTACGTACTTTAAATAAAGACTATATTTTTTAAAATTTAATTACAAATGTTTAGTTTTCAGACTTTTCTTTATACTTGTAGTGTAAGACGATAATACTTGCCAATTTCAATAGTTCTTGTGTCAACGGGAAGTATCCTATAATTTTTTATTCCCTTGAGAGTGTTGAAATATACGTTCTTTTTTGTATAAACGGCCGTATCTTTTTTTCACGTTAACTTAGAAGTTTGATTTTTTCACAGCTTCAAAGGACTGTAGATTTGAGTATATAGTTTTAATTTCAACTCGATACCTCCACGCGTTCTTGAGATCTAGACGATCTAGAGGGTCTAGACAGACAGACGGACAGAAAGACAGACAGTCAGACGGACAACAAACTTATCCTATAAGGGTTCCGTTTTTTTCCTTTTGAGGTACGGAATCCTGAAAAACAACCTAATTTTCCAATAAATACTTTGTGAATTTTACCAACAGGTCCAAAAAAACACTTCTCATAAAGACGGAACCATAGTATTGATCATCGCATTTTCTCAATGCACATAGCTGATGATTCGGCTGTCACGCTCTCATTGGTTAAATAAAAAGTCTTTTAACGGAGCTCACGCGCAGATGAGTCAATGTTATCATGCGATACATTGTGGTTAATAGCTTGGAAGATAATTATTATTTCACAATTTTTAATGGCGGCAAAGTGGTAGTTTGTGAAGGTATTTGTAACACAGTTTCAAAAAATACCTCAAATAATATAGCCTATTTTTGCTTGAGATTTTTGCCGGGGGGGGGGGGGGGGTTGTTTATTTTGTATTAAGAAAGCTTTTTTATTATTTTGTTATTTATTTATATTTCATGCACGAAGTTACAAAGGTGGACTTAATGCCTTAAGCATTCTCTACCAATCAACCAAGGGTGGTGAAGAAATAACATGGCAGGTGCATATTTTATTTATTTATTTTTATTTATTAGCTTTATTTCTATCCCTTACATTTAGTTCTTATCTATTGTTTTCTTTGTGTACTTATTTATTTATTTATTAGTAATGTTAGTTTTGTACTTAAATAAAGTTAGTATTGTTAGGTGTAAGGGCCGCCTTTTGCGGTGAAAGCCTCCTCCAAACCATTCCAGGTGGCTCGATCCTTTGCCCGTCTGGGCCATAAGTTTCCGACTATTTGGACAATGTCGTCAGTCCATCTTTTAAAAGGTCTACCCCTCCTTCTTTTTTTGTGCATTTTGGGTACCAGTTTGTAACTGTTTGTGACCATCTTTCGTCCATAGCTCTCTGTGTATGACCTGCCCATTTCCATTTCAGTGTTAGGACCTGTTTGACCGCATCTCTCGCCTTTGTTCTTTCCCTTATCAGTGAACTTTTCACTCTGTCTTTCAATTGTATATTTGTGTAACTGCGTTCTATTCCTCTTTGACAGCTCCTTAATTTGTTTAATACCGATTTCTTAAGAGACCAGGTCTGGCATGCGTAAGTAAGAACGGGCGTTAAGCAGATGTTCATCGCTTTCGTTTTCAATTTAATGGGTATGGGACCTTTGAAAATTTCCTTCATAGCCCAGTATTTGTTCCACGTATCTACACTCTGCGATCAATTTCTTTCTCTGTACAGGACTTCAAAGAGATTAGATGTCCAAGGTAAATGTAGTCTACGACATATTCTATTGGTTTAGACTGTATTTCTTCACGATTAGTCATACTTTTCGTTTTGTCCCAGTTCACTTGAAATCCAACAATCTCGCTGTGATGACTAAGGGACTCTATCATGTGGTTCAGTTGGTATGGGTCTTCCGACAGTAGTACTATATATCATCTGCAAACCTGAAATGTGAGAGGTATTTGCCATTGATTTTTTTCCCATATCACTCCAATCGAGATTTCTGAATATAGATTCAAGTACTGCGATGAATAGCTTTGGCAGCTTTTAATGCAGGTGCATTACTAAAAGTAATAATTAAACAGTTAAAAGAAATAAACTACATAATATACATAATTATATTCTGGAATATCATACACCTAAATAAATATATACCTGCATACCCATATTATATATAATTACATATTATATTAATAAAAGAAAAGTGGTTTATGAGATGATTCGCTACTTCTGTTTCTTCAGCAAAAAACAAACAACTTTTTAATAAAGAGAAATCTATACCTTTTTTGGAATTTCATTTTATTCTACAATTTCTTTTGTAGTGCACCAATAAATTAAACCGTACTCCTTCCGTTGCTTCGGACAAAACTCAAAAAGGACTTCCAATTAAGACATACCTTTCACAATTAGTACCTAATGAAACCTCACATGCTGAAAACAATTAAAACTTTGAATCCACCTTTTTGTTCAAAACATTGTGGTTGGCAAACGTTAATTATTATGATAAATTCTGTGAACAAAATATTTCATTATGAAACTACTAATTATAGGACTTTGTGATGGTCTACATTTTAATTATGTGTATGATGAAAATGTTTTGTGTCCTTTTTAGAGGACATTGTAAAGTTAGAGCTTTGTGGATGTTTGCCCCATAATATATTGTCAAAGGGTACCTACCAATTTAATTCATACATTATTTTGTTTGGTAGAACAAATAGCGGGAATATTTTTGGCTTTTATCTTAGTAATATTATTTGAAATGAAAACATTTTGTGTTAATATTGCTTCACTGTGTTTCGTCGTTCTGTAAAATAACATTAAGGTATGGTATTTATTTTAATAAATTTTTAAATAATACCAACTTAGGCCATGTGGGTGCTGCTCGCGAATAGCATTTCCCATTTCTACCCATGGATGTCGTTGAAGGCGACAGAGGGATATATTGACCACAACAGCGACCTTCTAAAAACCATAACGCCTACTGCGATCACCAACATGCATCGGCCAAGCATGATGATTACGGCTGAACACCCCCTTGGGGGTGACCTAACCCCAGGAGTGGGTGTCTAAAGGTTGACAATACATGATGATGATGACCAGCCTATTATGGGCCCACCGCAGGGCAAAGGAGTCTTCTCATGCAGAGAAGGCGTGAGTGTTGACCACCACCCTTGCGAAGGCGGACCGGCAATAAAAAAAATATTTTTATAGAAATGTTAGACAAATTAAAAGTAATGTGCCTTTTATACTTGAAAGAGGGTCTGACTTAGGGCGGGTTGTTTCAACTATACATAACTGACCGGTAATAGTCAAAAATGGCGCTAACTATCGTCAAATCAAGAAAATGGGTTGTTTCCAATGACGTATTATAAATAGACGCGTCTTACACGAACATTAGTGCACTTTAAAACGGCGCAAACTTTTATATCTACATACCAGTAGGCACACACAATTATACAGTGCAAAGAAAAGGACAGAAGCATACAGCGTATACCTGTAAGAAAAAGATAAACATACATATTTTGTTATGTCATTTAAGTGTGAATTACGAGCGATACTGACGTATAGCCGCGACACTGGGTGGTAGATGACTAAGTGAAACCCCGGCAATTGCCTTGCTTTAATATTGCCATTATTGAGCGTGGGTAACGCATCTAAGTGTATTTAATATATCATTGGTTGTTTCACAAAATCGTATGTCAAAAAGTTACTAATATTACCATAACGTAATTTTGTGTTGTCAAACAGCTACTTCAAACATCAAAATATTATGGAATCTCTTTTTGAATAACTTTAACTGACGGATTTTTATGTCATGAAACAACCCGTTACATTTAACGTACGTTAAACATTTCACGTCATAGTAACTTTTTAACCGTCCGTATGTAACGTTAACCGACTGTTTGAAACAATCCGCCCTTAAAAGCTAGCAATGTACGTATATTATATGAAATGCATATTCCTCTGTCTATTCTTAAAATTTACACCGTGCTAAAACGACCTTTAGGATATTAGTCTAATAGTTTTCTCGGTCTTCTCAAATCAATTAATAACTCTTTAACACCCCATAATGATTTAAATGACATCACGTAAATCAAATAAGCACCAAAAGTAACAGGTGCACTATTGGAGTCGTAATTAAACATTTTACGTTCTCTCCATTAAACAGAACAGTTACAGAGTAAACATATCATGACAAACAGACAAAAAGTGGTCCTCCCTCTCGTTTAAGTATATTTAAACAAGTGATTGGACATATGCTTTGAAAACTGTTTTATGGGAACATTAGAGAATACGGGAATAAATGGATACCACTTGTAAGTGAAAATTAATAAATAGATACTTACTTAAATAATCATGGACAGGTTTATAGGGAAGCTGACCGGTCTATGTGTTAAAATCAAACGAATATCATAATTATGATAGGTCTACTTAAAATAAACGATGGAAAGGCATTCATTTTTGGGTGCTTCAGTACATAAATCTCAGCTTTTTCAGGACTGTAGAAAAACATCGCCATAGTATATTTTTGAAGTTATACTTCTTTAGGCGCGTTATGAAAAAATGATGAGTGTTACGGACGTCTTCGCTTACTTAAAAATAAGATAAATAAATGATATTTTAGTTTTATAAATGTTATTTAAGGTTTACCTACAAATAAAAACCATTTGATAGTAGGGAATAACTTACAATGTAAAGAGATTAGGTGTTATACGTTATTTTCCCTTAGATAATAAGATAATAAAGGTTAAGGGCATGGTTCTTAGCAGAAATGGGGCTCATAGATATAACTAAGTCGAAGTAAATAGGCAAATAGAGCCACGCTCCTATTGGCCGAGCGCGCGCCTCGAACCATGCCCCACGCCTCCCACTACTTTACTATGTGGATCAAACTATAAATACAGGGAGGGTCCGCGCCACTCGCCACTCTGATTTCTACTCCCGCGCACTCTCTCTGCCCTATACTGAAATCGTCAATAAACGTATGTTACCTGAATACTTTCTGCTTTCTTTCGCAAACGTTACCTCTACGTCTTCAAGACCCTACAACAACATAACAACACATACAGTCCACCTTGATAGCTGGTCCTTCGAGCCGGATAATAATCAAGATTCAAGCATGAAGACTAGAAGCGTTGCGGCCAAGGAAAGCGGATCGGAGTCAGGATACGACAGTCGCCGTCCCCGAACGTTCGAAGAACCGAGATCACCGTCGACCATCGCGTCCGCAATCCCGCGCACCTCGCAAGGTGAGCCCGCGGCCGGGATCGTGCCCGCCGCCCCCGCGTTCGCGAACGCACCCTCCGTCACCGCCGCGACGGAGAAGGTTGCGCCGACCGTGTTCGACGGCCCGCGTGCCGCACAGGCTCCACGCCCGATGGCGAGTCGAGCCACCGCGACCGCGTGCGAACATAGGGAGTCGATCGTCACCCCGTCAGCGTCGTGTTACCCAGCGACGCCCGCCGCGATCAGGACAATGGACTCAAGAAACATGACAGCTACGCGTGATACTTCAATAAGGGACACAGCGAGTACAATACGGTCCAGAAGATCGTACGGCAGCGACGTAGCCAGAGTCAAGAAGGCGGAGTACGAGGCGCAGAAGAGAATCGTGGCAATAAGGAACGAGCAGCTGGAATTAGAAAAGGCGCTCGTCAACAAGCGTTTCGAGTACCAGGTATCAGTGATTGAGGCAGAAGCAGAGGCCCGAGAAGAAGGCTCAGTGCATACGGTTGAGGATAGAGTGGACGAGTGGCTCCAAAGTGTCGACCGGAGTCACCCCCATGGAGCGGACCGGCTGCAGAGGGAGCAGCCCCCGCGAACATTCGCCGAGCACGCAGCGCAAGAGGCCGACGCCCACATGGAACCTGCTACGTGTGTCAATGCCACCACACCCGCGAGACACGGACAGCGAAGACCGCGGTCGGTATCACGATCGCCCACCAGAGGGGAACGCCGTGTCGGAAGAGGTATCGAGCAGCTGGCCGATACCCTGGAAAAAATGATGCATGTACGCCCGCCGCCGCGACAGGTGATCGAGTTACCTACATTCACGGGAGCGGCCACCGAGTGGTTGCCGTTCAAGGCGGCATACAACGACTCGTCAACAATGTACAAGTTCTCTGCGATTGAAAACATGGCAAGATTACGGAACTGCATAAAGGGAGAAGCACGTGAAGCAGTGTCAGCGCTCCTGTACACCGCCTCGGACCCACAAGTAGTCGTGAGAACCCTTGAGCAGTATTATGGAAGGCCGGAAATACTTATGGATCGAGTTATGGAAGACTTGAAAAGGCTACCTCGGCTCACAAGCGCGGCCAGTGATCTGAATTCTTTCGCAGTGAAACTTCAAAATATAGTGTGTGTGTTATCTCAGATGGATAACAAAGGATATATATGGAACCCTATGTTAGTGCGTTACGTCATCGAGAAGCTGAGCCCGCATATAAAGTCAAGATGGTGTGACTTCGCTTCCGAAGCTATGGAGTCGTCACGCGAGCCGGAAATTATACTGTTATCCCGGTTCCTGATGCGGGAGGCGGATAGGGCGATGAAGTACGCTTTCACGCATATGACACCCGCGCCCGCGATGAAGAAAGAAGTAAGAAGTGCACCGCAAGTGAACACTAGGAAGAAGCCGGGCCGGGAAACTGTGTACGCGACTTCAAGTACGGAACGGAAGACTGAGTGTTTGTGTTGTGGTGGTGATCATGAAGTACCAAAGTGCGGAAAGTTCCTTAAGATGAACGTCAGCGAGAGGTGGGAGTGGGCGCGCACTGCAAAGGTATGTTTTAAATGTATTATAAATCGTCATCGACGTGAGCACTGCCGAGCAAAGAGGTGCGGAGAAGGAACATGCAGCCGCCCCCACCACGCGCTATTGCACAAGGATCCGGACAGCAAGAACACTCAGTCAGAAGAACCAGGTAAACCAGCCGACGCCGAAAACCAACAGGAATCTGTCATGACAGTCTCCGCAACGGGCACTGCATCGCGACGAGTGCTGCTGAAGATGTGTCCAGTGACGCTGAAAGGGCCCGGCGGACAAATAAATACGTTCGCCCTGCTGGATGAAGGCTCTACAATATCACTCGTCGACGAAGAACTAGCGCGTCAGATACGAGTCAACGGGCCGGTTTCAACTCTACGTATACAAGGTGTGACGTCACAACAAAAAGAAGAGCGAAGCCAAGAGGTTAGGCTGCAGATTTGCGGGCAGAGCGGCGAGTACCAAGAACTACGCGCGCGAACCATGAAGGACTTGCAACTGCACGGCCAGACGGTGGATAGAGCGACTTTAATTAACTATCCACACCTCCAAGACTTAAAGGCAGGCGCATTCTTCGAGGGAGCCACACCCAAGGTGCTCATAGGCGCGGATAACTGGCACTTAATAGTGACACGGGAACTACGCACAGGCAAGAGAAACGAACCCGCGGCTTCCTATACTCAGCTGGGTTGGGTGATACATGGAACTGCACCACGCGCGACGCTACAGGAACAAGAGGGGCAGGTGGTGCTTCACCTATACGACGTGTCTGCGGCCACGCGGACGGACGATGTACGTCGTATAGAAGAGTTGGTGAAATCACACTACAGGATCGACGCCCTAGGAGTTTCTCTAGCCAGAAAAGTGAAACCAGAAGATCAGAAGGCGGTCGCCGTGGTCCAGAACACGCTGAAGAAGGTAGGAGGACACTTTGAAGTCGGGTTGCCGTGGCGTGACGAAGACGCCCCCATGCCAAGTAACTACAACAGTGCCCTCAGAAGACTTAGAACCATCGAGAAGAAAATGGATGCATCACCGCACTTCGCGACGCAGTACCGCGCCCTGGTTCAGAACCTGTTAGACAAGGGCTACGCTCAAGAGTGCGACGGGACTGAAGGCGATAACCATAAGGCGTGGTACCTGCCACACTTCGCGGTCACAAACCCCAACAAGCCGGGGAAGATGCGCCTGGTGTTCGACGCTGCGCACAGGTACAGCGGGATGTGTCTTAATGACTGTCTACTGGAGGGACCCGATCTCCTACAGTCATTACCGGGGATCCTGTTCAGGTTCAGAGAGCGCACAGTAGCAGTCACCGCAGATATCCAAGAGATGTTTCTTCAAATAAAAATCAGAAGTCAAGACCAGGCTGCGCAGATGTTCCTGTGGCGAGATGAGAGCCGGAGCGAGCCACCGAAGCGGTACAAAATGACGTCTATGATCTTCGGGGCGTCGTGTTCTCCATTCATCGCACACTCGGTGCGGGACGCCAACGCGGAGCTGTTCACCGATCGATGTCCGGACGCCGTACGAGCAATCACGTCCAGTCACTACATGGATGATTACGTAGACAGCTTCGCGACGAAAGGCGAGGCGATAAAGACTGCGCGTGAAGTAATAGAAGTCCACCGGAACGCACACTTCAACCTAAGGGGATGGTGTTCGAGCTGTCCTGAGGTACTGAATAACATCGCACCGAACACTCAAGTACGTGACACCGAGGTCAGACTCGGACAACGTGAAGAAAACACCGACAGAACGCTTGGCTTGCTGTGGCAGACAGGCTCAGACGAACTAGGGTTCAACACGGGCCTGAGCCGTCTGTCACCCGAGGTGAAAAGCAACAACAGGGTGCCCACAAAACGCGAGGCCCTCGGAGCAGTGATGGCGGTCTATGACCCCCTGGGTCTCATCAGCCATTTTATCATCACCGGGAAAATTATACTACAAAGTTTGTGGAAACAAGGCGTGGGGTGGGATGAAGAAATCCCAGAAGAAGACGCACAACACTTCGAAGATTGGATGCGAAGTCTAAATAGGATAACTGAACTCCGCATACCAAGGTATTATGGCGGCGACCCAAGCGACCTCACCGACCTACACGTATTCTGTGACGCGAGCGAGCAAGCATACGCAGCGACCGCCTACTGGCGCATCCAGAAGTCGGACGGACGAGTAACAATAAGGTTGGTCGCGGCAAAGGCTAGAGTGGCCCCTTTAAAGCCAGTCACCATCCCGCGACTTGAACTACAGGCAGCGGTGATCGGCGCGCGACTGGCTGACGTGATATTAAAGGAACACCGAGACAAGCCCAGGAGCGTGACCTATTGGACGGACTCACAGACGGTTCTGCGATGGATTGAGAAAGACGCCGTGAAGTACACCCCGTTCGTCGCGCATCGCCTGGGTGAAATAGCGGAGCTGACCGAAGCCAGTCAGTGGAGATGGGTGCCCACCGAACACAACGTGGCGGACGACGCAACACGTCCTGATTACGAACTACACGCGAGACCTGAAGACAGATGGTTCATCGGCCCCGAGTTCCTGTACGAGCACGAAGAGTCCTGGCCGAGGGAAAAAGCCAAAGAACACGAAAACAAGGACGAAGTAGTGTACGCGAACGTCGAAGCAACCGGGGAACGACCGTCACATCTGCCCGACATCAAGAGGTTTTCATCATATGAAAAGTTATTACGAGCAACAGCTGTACCACTTCTCTTCAGAAGAAAATGCGCGGACAGGACCAGTCAAATGAATGTCGACCTTATTGAAAGGGCCGAAAGGTCGTGGATCAAACAAGCGCAGCGCGAAGCATACAGTGAAGAAATACGAACAATTAAAAGCGGAAAACCAATACCTAAATCCAGTAGTCTATATAAGCTAGACCCCTACATAGAAGATCACGTTCTCAGAGTCAGGGGAAGAATCGGACACGCGGCGGTCGCGGACATAAGTAAGACGCCAGTGATTCTGCCCGGGAAACACCAGTTTACAAGGCTACTAGTGGAGAACGCGCATCGTAAGGCCGGTCACGCGAACAACGAGCGGGTAATCAACGACCTAAGACAGCGCTACTGGGTGGTCAACCTACGACCTACGGTACGAGCCATAGCACAGCGATGTCAACTCTGTCGTGTCAGAAAAGCGACACCAAGGAAGCCAACCACCGGAGACTTACCTACGGAGCGACTAACGGAAGCGCAACGACCTTTTACCTATTGCGGAGTCGACTACTTCGGGCCAATGACCGTCGTAATAGGTAGAAGACACGAAAAAAGGTGGGGGGCCCTGTTTACCTGCCTATCCACGAGGGCGGTACACCTAGAACTCGTATCCAGTTTGTCTACCGACGGGGCACTAATGGCTATAAGAAGAATGGCGGCACGGCGGGGGTGGCCCCGCGTCATGTACTCGGACAACGGTACCAACTTCAGGGGCGCAGACGTCGAGCTACGGTCAGCGTATCAAGAATGGGCCAAACACTTTCCTCAATTCGGCCTCGAATATAGGATGCGGTGGAAATTCATCCCACCAGGGGCGCCGCATATGGGGGGAGCTTGGGAGCGGCTGGTACGCTCCGTTAAGACGGCGCTGGGGGCGACGTTGTACCAAAAGGCGCTGAAGGAAGAGGTGCTGCTCACACTGATGACAGAGGCCGAGCATGCCATCAACTCTCGGCCTCTCACCCACGTCTCTGTCGATCCCATGGATCCGGAGGCGCTCACACCCAATCACTTCCTCATTGGGACCTCCTCGGGCCTTCCCCAAACTGGGCCTTGCGAGGAGGCCAGCCGCAAGCAATGGCGGGCCGCCCAAGCGCTCGCCGACCACTTCTGGCGGCGCTGGGTGGGCGAGTACCTACCAACATTGGTGCCTCGGGGGGCATCAGATGACCAGCGACGACCGCTACAAATAGGCGACCTGGTCGTCATCGTCGACGCCTCTCTCCCACGAGGCACATGGCCCCGTGGCGTCGTGGAGGCGGTGTACCAGGGACCAGACGGCAAGGTGCGAGCGGCCGACGTCAGGACAACAGCGGGCGTTCTCCGGCGACCAGCGACGAAGCTAGCCGTCCTCGGCGGGGAAAAATAAGGCTACGGCATCCCTGCGCCGGGGGGAGGATGTTACGGACGTCTTCGCTTACTTAAAAATAAGATAAATAAATGATATTTTAGTTGTACATATGTAAGGAACAAATATAAATGTTATTTAAGGTGTATAAATGATAATTAAGTTTTATAAATGTTATTTAAGGTTTACCTACAAATAAAAACCATTTGATAGTAGGGAATAACTTACAATGTAAAGAGATTAGGTGTTATACGTTATTTTCCCTTAGATAATAAGATAATAAAGGTTAAGGGCATGGTTCTTAGCAGAAATGGGGCTCATAGATATAACTAAGTCGAAGTAAATAGGCAAATAGAGCCACGCTCCTATTGGCCGAGCGCGCGCCTCGAACCATGCCCCACGCCTCCCACTACTTTACTATGTGGATCAAACTATAAATACAGGGAGGGTCCGCGCCACTCGCCACTCTGATTTCTACTCCCGCGCACTCTCTCTGCCCTATACTGAAATCGTCAATAAACGTATGTTACCTGAATACTTTCTGCTTTCTTTCGCAAACGTTACCTCTACGTCTTCAAGACCCTACAACAACATAACAACACATACAGTCCACCTTGATAATGAGAGTGAAATTTTACGATTCGCGCATGCGCGCGCACAGCGTCACACAAAATTCTCACGGGAGTAATTGTAAACAACGCCATCTCTGACGTACATGCTGAACTACTTACTGCCGAAGGCCGAAGGCAGTAAGTAGTTCAGCATGTACGTCAGAGATGGCGTTGTTTACAATTCAAATTGTGCTTATATACTTTTTTAATAATGCCAAAGAAGTATAACTTCTCACGCTCGTACATAAGTACACGCACCCATTTTTTTTTTATTATCAATTATATGTATATATCAATATTATAGATAATGCGGCCTAAGTTGGAACATGCTTGCCGAGGATGAACTGGTTCACTCGTGCCTTGAAGATACCCAGATTATACTTATTGCAGGGAACAGAGAGGCGGGCAGCGAATTCCACAGTCTAGCAGTTCACACAGTAAATGTGGAGTCAAAATGCTTGGTTCGAGACCGTGGAACTTCAACCATATAGCGGTGACGCCTCGCCGTATCTCTGCTCGTCCGATGATAGAATGGGGATGGGGGAATTAAATTGTGCAATTTCAAAGCACACTCTCCGAAATAAAATATAGTTAATAACTAGATCTTTCTTATAACATATCTTTGATTCGTATATATGAAACAAGTACAACTTATAAGACATATATAACTCTGAACATAACTATAGACACAAATACTGATGATCTAAATACTACAATAAATGCTGCACTTATTTCCATAAATGATAGATAGCATTATCTATCATACATTATCAAGCTCCAGGCTTTAGGCATGTAATCTAATTATGAGTACATAAGTTACTAGTTTCAACCATGATGACTCAGATACCTGAGTTGTAGCGTCTGAAGTATAACTGACCAGAACTCACAAGTAGTCAATGAAGTTACAGAAATGTCCAGCGCCTAGAATGTATATGTGGACTTAACGTAAGTTGGATCGAGTTTTGATCTGAAAATACCTATTCTACACTCGAGACTTTATTCATAAAACATCATATCAATTGTATTGAATTAAACCAAATTGCTTTAGAGTCCGTGGAGTTCCTTGCACGTTGTACTCCATAGAAACCTACCTACGTTTTGGAAGAGCGAGCACCTAGCGACAATTCAAAATTGCCTGTATTAAAAATTATTTTATTGAAATTCGAAAATGGATTGAGATCGAATATTTTTATGTCAGCACGCTCAAACCTCAGTCTGTGTAGAACTTTTAACGATATTATGCAGATTCTTTATTTTAACACAACATGTAAGTTGGTGGTTTGGCTCAAACTCCCTACAGTCAAACGAATAATACCATAATAATCAGTTGGCGAGAATTTGTGATTACAGTTTGTTGTTATTAAAACAGTTTGAAATATATAAAACCTATATAAGTACGCCGTAATCTAAAAGTCACCATTCATGTTATTCTTTCCATGAGCCTAAGAAAGATGTAATTTTAATGAAAAAACTGTTTGCATCACGATATAAAAAAAACTCTCTTTGTCTTTAAACACTCAAAGCATCTTCAGAGACTTAAAATATAAAAGTGACTAATTTTTCCTGTTCCACTTGCCATGGCAACGAAACCATCGCCGATCTTGTTGCTATCCGTCTAAACGTACCTAAGTCAAATGAGTAATATTTCCTGTTCCATCTTCATAGTAACCAAACCATCGCCGATCTTGTTGCCGACCCACTACGTGCCTACATGAGTCATTGTTTACATTTTTTGCAACCCAATCAGGAACCGGTTATAGCAGTCAGTGTGATCAGCGTCAAACGGTCCAATTAGTAAACAGGTCACGTTGTCCAAATTAAACAATTATTATTAGTAACTTGGTGAATCATGAACCTGTCTTCTAAATCTAGTATTGAGGTGTCAATTTCTTTCACATGTGTAGGGGGAAACTAGTTTTTTGTTGCAAGTATTTAGATTGTTGAATAAATACATAATACTTGTACATGTGTCATGATGGCTTAGTGGTTGAGGCCTCAAAGTCAAAGTCAAATTATTTATTTCAATTAGACCATTTTAGGACACATTTGAACGTCAAATGAGAAAAAAATTGATTCTAGTTGCTCATTCCAAAAGGTAGTTTTGTATGGAGAAGACGGACAAGAAACTCAATACTTGCTCTTTTAAAAACGATGTTAATAATATTTGCATTTAACGGAATCCTCCTCCACTCCTCCAATCCACGCCTCCTCCACTTCTTAGGCATGAGGTTACGGATTCGATACTGGATAAACAGGCATACGATCCACCTTCATTGATTAAATGTGATCTGGCGGTTGGGAGTATGTCATGCTCACTTGAATGTCTCGCTGACTTTGGCGCATGAGTTGAATCATTCGGTTCAAAATGATTGAGTAAAAGGCTAAGCACGCACTACGAAATTGATTCGTAGCGATTTAAAAAATGCGAAATGAAAGCGATTGAAATAAAGGGAAAATCGCAAACGAATTGTTCGCGCAGTGCGCGAACTCTAGAATATTGGTATTGATCACAGTTTGGCGATTATAATTCGCAACGATTAGAATTCGTAGTGCGCGCTTAGCGTAAATGGTGCCATTCCGTGCCTCATGCTCGCGAACGGGAACCGTTGGTTGGGACTGGTCATCTCTTAGCTGCCTCGGTTCATCATCATCATCATGTCAGCCTTTAGACGCCCACTTCTGGGCATTGGTCTCCACCAACGTGGGGTTCAGCCGTAATCACCATGCTTGGCCGATACATGTTGGCGATCACAATAGGTGTTATGGTATTTAGAAGGTTATTCTAAACTTATTTTGAATTATTTATTATGATTACATTTTTATCTAGACCTCTTTAAACATACACGACTTGTTACATTGTTCTCACATTGTACCCGTAGATCAACATGAATGTTGTCACCTAAATTGTAACATTATTGATTTTAAAAGAGTGTTCATGAAGTGTCTTGCTCGTACTTCTCCATAGAAACAATATACTGTTTGAAACGAGCAACTAGCTTCAACTTTCTGACTGTTTGACTCTTTGACAATTCAATACCTGTAAATGGTTTATTTGAAATACATGGTTTCGAGTTTGAATTTGACCTGATGTTAAGTTGGTCAAACAATAATCTTATATTTATCTAAGGTAATTGTTCATCAACATTATTAATTAACAAACAAATTTGCTTAAACCAGAAACTATAGAAAACCAATTAAAATCAAAAATAATAATAGAACAGGCATTTATTAATCACCTAGTTCAAAACCGCAGACATTTTATTACCAACAATCACACTTAGAACTGCCAAATCTTTTATCATTATCAACCTGTTAACGCCACACCCACAATGATCAATGATGAATCATCAGCGTAAAGAAACACGTTCATTTCATCAGTATTGTGAGCTTACAAACGAGAATCGACCTTGGACTCATAAGGTTAAGGGTTAGTATCGATTAGCTGATGTTTTGTCAATTTCATCAGCTTGAAAAGCTATGCGATTCAGTGAGTCATGTCATGTGTACTGTTAGATTATGTGATTGTGGTAAGTTTGGAAAAAAAACCAGTTATTAGTATGAAAATTAATCAAATTAGTTAAGCAACTCGGGCAACTCAAAACAGTGTCATTTAATTAGTAGGAAATAAATGCCTTTTTTTTAAATAATAATAATAATAATATGTAATAATAATAATATGTATGTGGGGGACATTTTCACACACGGCCATCTGACCCCAAACTAGGGAGACCCTGTACTATGGGTGTCAGACAGCTGATATACATACACAAATACATATATTTTTTTTTGTAAATACTACATAATATAGATAAACAACACCCAGATACAAGGCAAACAGAAGTGCTCATCACACAAATGTTTACCCTGGGCGGGAATCGAACCCGCAACAAGCTGCGCAGCAGTCGATCGCTCAGCCACTGCGTCAACCGTGTCGTCAAATGACTTTTGTTTAAGTGAAAAATCTCTGTTTATGGTACAACGTTGGGCTTATGGGTGCATACAACAGAATATGCATGTCCCCACATGCATATGTTAAAAACTAAGGGATTTAAAACTTAGGATCAGGGATGATAGCCCTGAAGATAATTTAAGAAACTCTTGCTTATTTGTCTGTTTTCCTTCAGTATGTAAATAGGTTACATATAGGTACTTTCAACGAGAATTTTATTCCAGATACCAAATTTTTTGACGATAAAATACGGCGCCCTTCGCGTCCAATACAATAACGCTTTCAGGCTGTTGTTGGGGTTGCCCCGATACTGCAGTGCTTCAGGGATGTTCGCTGAAGCTCATGTGAATTGTTTTTATTCGGTGATGCGGAAGCGGTGATCCTTGGTCCGTAGGATGCGGGGCAGCGCCAACAGCATCATGTGTATGATAGCGCGTAGGCTTGATTGTGTGTTTATGAATCACTGCTGCAGGGTTTCGGCTGGGCCTGTCACCTTGCGGCAATGATGTCATAAATTGCTTCTTATTGTGTGTTTGTTTGTGTAAGTGTTACTAACGTAGTTTGTTCTTCTCCATAGAGACCTACCTACGTTTTGGAACGAGCAACTAGCTTCAACTTTCTGACTAACTGACCGACTCTTTGACAATTCAAAAGTGCCTGTAAATGGTTTAATTGAAATAAATGCTTTGACTTTGACTTTGACTTTGTAAGTATATTGTTACTAACACTATGAGTCTTGTTACTCGAAATAAATGATTATTATTATTTATTATTATTATTTACTACACAGGCTATCATCATCTGCCTTTCCTTGTTAAACTATGTTGGTGTCTGTCGGCTTTCTGTCTAACTGGTTGCAGCTGAATACCAGAGTTTTACATGGAGCGACTGCCTGTTTGACCTCCGCAACCTCCCTTGGTAAAACTGGGTGTCAGATTTTCTGGCTTCAGACTACCTATAACGACTGTTAAAGATCTACGAATGAGAACCAAGCCCAACAGCTTTACGCAGCCAACGTAGCCTATACTACAGGCAATCCATACGCATATCATCATCTTTTCAGCCTAGAGACGTCTACTGCTGGACATAGGCCTTCCCAAGGGGGAGTTTTGCCATAATCGCCACGCTTGACAGGCGGGTTGGCGATCGCAGTATGGTTGTTACAAAGGCGCAGAGAACGCTGCTGCCCATTCTCTGGTGAGTCCCTTAGTCGCCTCATACGACACCCACGGAAAGATATGGGATGGTGCTATTCTTTACGTCCGACACCACACGGACTCACCATACGCATATACTTATTTCTTATTTACTTATCCATACTAATCCGTACTTCCATACTAATATTATAAATGCAAAAGTAACTCTATCTGTTACGCTTTCACGATGAAACGACCGAACCGATTTTTATGAAATTTGGTGTGAAAATAGCTTGAACTCTGGGGAAGAACATAGGCTATTTAACATAGCAATTTTTAATTCGCTACTTCTTGTGCAGCCGCGATAACCGACTTTGACGAGGGAGAAGTCGTGGGCAAAACTAGTATGTAATAAAATACATTTCTGAAAACTCTCGATTTTTGTAAAGAGGTTTCCTGCTACACACAAAAAAATACAAACTAACAAATTTTACCTCTATAATATTAGGTAAGTAGTATAGATAAAAACATCCAAATGTTAAGTTATTCATATAGGTAACTATTGTAACAATGGTAAATAGAGTCTGTTATTATTATATTTATATTTATTTAATAGTCATCAACTCTAATCTGAAATAAAGACAATCATTACAAACTTTTAAAGCCCCATGCGGTATGTATGAAGGAGTCAAGTTTTCGACTGTTAAGTTTTAACTGAGAAGGCTTTTACGCAAGGAGTGTTCTTGCTAATCAATTTAATCAGGCGTGGTCCACCTTGAGGCGCACATCGCACTTTGTTTAATCCTTATTTGATTTGGTCTTTTTGTGTATGTATTTGTCTGCACTAAACAAATGTTTTATCTATCTATCTATTTGTCTATCATTTTTCCGTTTCCAAGATAAAACTCAGTACATATAATTATGTTAATCTTATATATAAAAATCTTCTGTGCGTGTGTATGAAAGTGAACTCCTCCTAAACGGCTGTACCGATTTTGCTGAATTTGTTTGTGTGTGTTCCAGTGGATTCGAGAATGGTTTAGATTCACAATTGGACCCGGCAGGTGGCGCTATAGTCGGGTTGCAGGACAACGTCTGCCAGGCCCGCTAGTATACTTATACAAAAGAAATTGCAAATAATAGTTATAAATAATAGTTTTTTCAACTTTGTTCAGGTCAGTTTTCAGACTAACTGGATGCAGTTGAATAACAATGTTTTACATGGAGCGTCTGCCTGTCTGATCTCAACAACCCAGTAACACAATACCCCTTGGAAAAACTGGTTGTCACCCTTTATGACTTCTGACTACCCATGACGATTGTCAAAGATCTACGAATGACAGCCACAGCGTGAGCTTGCGCTTGTTTTAACAGTTAAAACACACACACATGCTCACGATGTTACGTAAGTAAAAATAAATTGTTATGTGTAGTATTTGTCCTCAAAATAGAACGGTGATGTGTATACGACATCTAGAACGGTCAACCACTGACTACCCAAGATACGAGCCTGCATGACTCAGTTTAGTATGATGTAAATTTGATCATACCTACTAATATTTTTTCCAAAAAGTACAAAAAGTTACAGGAAATAAACTTTTACATTTTTAGTTTAAAAAAATGTGAAAGATGATTCTTTGAACGGAAATAGCAGTGTGCATACTGAATGGAATAAAAATATTATATGTGTCAAGCTTAACACATAATTATAATAATTTTATCCCGTAATTGTGATCCCTAGTTAGTTTAGGCTTAGTTCTGAATACACAGGCAAAGTCGCGGGCAGAAGCAAATTTTTCGTACATCTATTCACACACAATTTAATTCGCAAATTATCTTTATGGACGTAGAGCAGCTACAATAACAGAGCAAATTACGAACCAGTAGTACTCATAACTCGATTACTGAACGAATAAAATATTCTTTGTGACGTCTATGTGTCTAGAATAAAAGCTACAAACTTGCATGTGGTTACAAACAGTTTTTACATAGGAAGTTTCCATGACCACTTTAATTACCATACATCACAACTGTACATAATTTAGTTTCTATAATGTACCAGTGTGACTCAAAATTTTTATCCTCGGATCATCATGTGGTCGCCTTCCAGACTAACCGGAACGTGGAGCGACTATCTATTTGACCTCCACAACCCAGTTGCTAGGTAACACGATACCCCTTGGTAAGACTGGTTGTCAGATTTTCTGGCTTGTGACTACCCATAACGACTGTCAAAGATCTACGAATGACAAACGGGACGAACAGCTTTACGTGCTTACCGAGGCACGAATGAGTCTAAATCAAATCAAAATCAAATCAAAATATTTATTTGTTAGAATATGGTACACAATAGATGTTTCATTTAGATAGTTCCAGCATATCCTGCCATACATGGCGTGCAAATGACAATCCGATGCAATTTTTATTTTATGTCAATGTTGTACTAAATTATAAAATGTCCTAAAAATGTTCACTAAGTATGATTAAATTGTCCTCTAAGTATTCCCTAACCGTGTAATATCTTTTTTGCAATAAGAGTTTCAATAGCATTTTTTTAAATAGTAGAAGTGGTAAATCTTGGAGCGTGTTTGGCAAATGATTATATACCTACAATAATAGCCATGCAGTATATATTCTTCTTAAAAAGCTTCAATTTTATTGTTGGCAACCTCAGTTTATCTTTATGCCGTGTCCGGCTGTTGTCCCTGTACTCCTGTTTTTCAAATAAGCTATAATTTTTTTTTACAAAGATGCAGGTTTCAAATATGTACAGGCAAGGTAATGTTAGGATTTTTAATTCTTCGAACAGTGGCTTACAACTATCTAAAACATGGGCTCCACATATTGCCCGGACACATTTTTTTTGTGCTTTGAATACTCTGTCAACGTCCACAGAGTTACCCCAGATTATGATGCCGTATCGAAGTACGGATGAGACATAACCATGGTCTCTGTATGATATGGAGGATCAAACATCCACGTAGACCGTCCAGACCATCCAGTAACGTGTCGTTGCTGCATAAGATTCGGGGCAGCGCGAACCATCTCCTGAATGTAATTGCGGGTGAATTCGATTGTCCGATTAGTAATGTGATGTCTTGTTTACATGTTTACTAACACAAAAGCACGTAAAGCCGTTAGTTCTGGCTGTCATTCGTAGATCTAGGCTAGAAAATCTGACAACCAGTCTTACCAAGGGGTATCGTGTTACCCAGTAACTGGAGGTCAGATAGGCAGAAGCTTCATGTAAAACACTGGTATTCCACTGCATCCGTTTAGACTCAAAGTCGACCCCAACCTAGTTCCTAGGCAGATGATCAATTGTTTTATTATACAGGGTGTGTCGTAAATAGTGGTCCAGAGTAAAGGAGTCGATACACTGTATTCTTATGTATCACATACCGAAATTTTAACCATTTTCAGTTAAGGGTCTCCGAAAAAAATAGTTGTGTCTTGCGTCACGAATTTGGCTGTAATTTGAACAAATATCAATGTATTTTTAATTCTGTTTTTTTTTTATTATTACTCTTGAATATGTGTACTATCATATCCGAACCCAAAGTGAAGCAAGGTACAAAAATTTCAAACACTTTTTTTTTTCAAAGACCCTTTAGTGAAAATGGTTAAAATATCGGTATGTGATACATAATAATACAGTGTACCGACTCTTTTACTCTGGACCACTATTTACGACACACCCTGTATACTTGTCAAAATACACAAACTTAACCTACATCGTTGCAAAAATAAAGTAAAAGCTTGATTGATGGATCAAAAGTATGACGAAATAGAAAAACTATTAATTACCCCAACTTAGCAAGACAAGTAAGTACACCCTCATTCCCCTAGGTCACCACTCTACGCACACATGCACACACACACACACACACACACACACACACACACACACACACACACACACACACACACACACACACGCACACACACACACACATCACTATGATTGTAACCATTACTTTTCTAAACATACTTTATGTGAATATGTATTACTGGAGGAACACCGACTCCCAAGTTACAGGCAATGAACCTAGTTTGGGAGCCAGGGTTTGCTGTATAATGTATGTTATGAATAAAGTTATTATTATTATTATTATATATCTCCACTACCGTAAGACTGCGTTTCCATCAAAGATGTGCTACGCAGCTGAGTGGTGCGAAGATGCGTAGTGACGCTGTGAAACGGTGCGCAGATGAGCGATGCGAGGATGTGTAGCGGGCTCTTTTCAGATGTGAGCGATTCCACTGATTAGTAGTTTCTCGTTCGCGTCTATACTTTGCACACATCCCTCACGTACATCTCTCGCACACATCCCTCGCTTGTTTTGTACGTATAAAAACCTCGCTCTGCTAAGCCGTTTCCACCAGAGTTGCGTTAAGCGAGGCTATGTAAATGAACGGATTCTATTGGTTCTTAACAAACACCCCCCTCGCTAGGCATCTTCGCTCATCTCTGGTGTAAACGCCTTAAAGTGTTATTTTTGTAACCTATTTACACGATATTTCATTTATCTTCCCTCTTCTTCTCTCGTTTCCCCTCATATCCACTTGCGAGGAAACCAAGCATTAGACTACATTGTCATCTCACAGTTGTACAGTTTGAGAATGGCTGCCCTAACCGACTGCGACGATTAGACTAATGCATTCAAATTGGCACAAACAATGCTACATTATGCGCTTTTGTATGCAGCAATAGTTGCAAGGTCTTTTTGATAAAAGATAATTATTATGAGAGTGTCTCTTTAGCATTGTTATGTTATTATAAAGGGATTATGTCAGTAACCCAAATAAATAGACATTTACAATGTCGAATATTAACCAAAATCGTTTTTACACTGATGTTTCTCTCAGTTTTTAAGCTATATAGCCCTATATCTTCTTAAATCTAATACTTTTACGTTATAAAAAAAAAAACATGTCTTTCTTGAGTTCAGTTATTCAGAAGCATTCTACGGACCCATCACAAAAACCTATATTTTTATAAATTTATTCGAATAAGACGTAAAGTGAAATTAATAATTAAGTATACCATGTTTTATTTCTATGTGGTGACATTTCTTTCAAACCCTCTCCAACCAACGTGATAACAGAAAACAAGACTTCGCAAAGAGCTCAATCGAATTCACAATAAATTATGAACATAAATTTATAAACATACACAGTAAATAAAAATCTTTTTTTAATTTTTATTTCTCTTTCTTCTCTTTATCGAAGTAGATACTGATTTCTTTTCTGCTTCAGTTTAGTACTCTAGGAAAACATTACAAAACTACAAACCAACATTAACGAAATTACAACGTAATCCTTAATACGTTCAGAAAATCTGTTTCCAAGAAAATTATCAACACGCAAGATTTACATACTTATTTCCACTTATTTCCTTGGCCCATATCATGTGAAATACCAACTTACTGCTACCACTAGGGTGGCTAACAAAGACCTTATAACTTACCTGTAAGTATTGTTATCGTTTTTGTGACTGGTAAAGATAAATTGGTTTTGAAAATCATTGTCATTAGTGAGATTTGGACAGCGTCACGGTCCGCGGGTGAGGATAAAAACGCAATTAGGACATGAAGGATTTTTATGGTATTTTAAATGGCCATTGTTGTTAAAAAACGTGTTATTACGAATATTTGACTTTATTTTGTTCGTGAATTTGTTCGAGTTTCGTTAATTATTTTGGTAGAAAATTTTATTGACCTACTCAGTTGGTTTCGGTAACCAAAAATCTAGCAAAATTAAAGACGTAAATAAACAAATGTTTACACGGTACATGAATCTTTTGTCTGTCAGTTTATTCTGGCTAATATCCGAAACGGCTAGTTCGATTTTGACAAGACGATCACTGGCAGATAGCTGACGTTATAAGAAATAACATAGGCTATTGTAATTTGAGAAAAAGTATTGAGGTTTCGTGCTACGTCGCAGGAATACACTATTCTAAATTATGGACTATTTGGGACCCTTCTTTGTCTAAGGAGTTAAGATCATCCCGCCATCTCCACCTGGGCGATGTCGCTTCCCGTTTATAGCGACCCATAGGGTCGTGAGTCTAGCTCAATGATCGTCTAACATGCGGCAAATGTGTCCAGCCCAATTCCAAGTCAGCGAGACAGCTTTCCGAGTGACGTCAACTATTTTTGTGATGGTGATATTCCTATCCCGGTCATAAAATTTTATATCCAGAATATTAAAATTAAAATATTATGATTACTATTTTATATATTACTAGCAGGTCTGGCAGTCGTTGTCCTGCCCTTAAAATAAAAAAGTCCTACAACTCGACTGCAGCGCCACCATCGGGTCGGGTCCAATTGTGAATCTTAACTATTCACTGAAACACACACAAAAAATGCCATCAAAATCGGTACAGCCATTTAGGAGGAGTTCATTTTCATACACACGCACAGATGGTTTTATATATAAGATACAACCTACAACCTATTGCCATCCACTGCTGAACGTAGGCCTCCCCCAGAGATTGCCAACCAACCTGGTCTTAGGCAGCTCGTTTCCATCCGCTGCCAGCCACCGTCTTCAAATCGTCGCGTCGGTCCATCGTGCCGCAGAGCGAATTTTATTTCATTTAAATTCAGAATAATGTCCTAACGATGATCTCATGCTATAATTGTTTTGCCCCCATTAGCCTTGAGTGCGAAGTTAAAAGAGAAAGTGTACTAAATGAATCATTACAATACATTACAAACTTATTGTTGTCCACCATCTTGGTAAGTTTTTAAACAAAAGGGGAAAGTACATAAAATATCTCGTGATGATGAAACTTGATCACTGGAAAGGGCCTGCAGACCTCGTCATCAATTGACACACTATGGCTGCCATGTAGTGACATGCCTGCATCTGGGCGTTTCTTGCGAGGCTCCACATCGCTGTCAGTGCAGTAAAGTCTCGGACATCATGGCCTATCCTGCAGTAAGAGGGCAAGTTGGATTGCGGCGTGCTCTTGCCTTTGCTGGGGTGCCTACTATTTTAGAACCAAATGACTTGGCACGCGACGATGGGATGACCATAATGCCTTGGAAGTTGGGTAAGCTTTTGGTGTGGAGTGCAACATGTGTCGAAATTCTTGCTTCACCCCATCTTCTTAGCACCATATATTGTGCTGGGGCGTCTACTGCAGGTGCCGAAAACTTCAAGCTTTGAGCTATTAGGAGGGGAGACATGGGATCCGTGTGCTTATCTGGTTTTCGGGACATCGTCAAGCGGTCTGGCCGTCACTTCACATGACCCGAAGGCTGGTCTATTCTTTGGCTAAAGAATCAGCATTGCCATACAATGTGGCCTGCCAGCTTACTGGTCACGTGGCCCCTTGACAGTGATGTGGACGAGTTTTTGATGCCCTATATGAGCTCCCCCTCTTTTTAATATTTTTAGTTGTAAATAATTTTATGTGTGTTCGGGCATAACTCTGTCTTATATAGACGGATTTGCAAAATTCTTTTTTTGTTCAAAAGGGGTTTATTACTTAATGGTCCCATATAAATTTTAACAAAATTGATTCAGCCCTTTTTGAGAAAATCATTAAAATCCCAAAAAAAATACTTAGATGACGCTTAAGTTTCGTCTATCTTTGGAGGACTTACAATCTCTTAAAAGTGTGTCGCTGTTTCTTAATGGATTTGGATGTTAAGGCAATAACTAAAAAAGAAAATAAAAAGTAAAAAAAAAAACCGCCTTCAATAACTAAAAAGTGATAAATAACTTTAGCACAGAACACACATTACTTTACTTTCGGAAGTCGGTGGCAATACAAAACCATAAACACAAAGCCACCGCCACTGACTTCCGAAAGTAAAGTAATGTGTGTTCTGTGCTAAAGTTATTTATCATTTTTTAGTTTTTGAAGGCGGTTTTCTTTTTTATGATTTTTTTTTTATTTTAAATTTTGTATAATATACTAGCGACCCAACTCGGCTTCGCATGGGCCTATAGCCTTCCTCGATAAATGGATTATCCAACACAAAAATAATTTTTCAATTCGAACCAGTAGATCCTGAGATTAGCGCGTGCAACCAAACAAACAAACAAACAAACTCTTCAGCTTTATAATATTATAAGTAATAAGTATAGATTTGTATTTCTGATTTACTATTTATTGATTTCTAAGAAACATAATAATACAATTTTACAGTTATCTACCTTATGGCTAGCTGGCTATCTACCTTAAACATCCATAATGCAATAAGTAAAAGGGTGTTACCAGACCAATCAATCGATCGTCGATCGACGGCATCGATCGATGATAGAATGGATTAGTCGACGTCAATCGATAGTTTCTACCAGGCCAATCGATCGATGGTAGAATTTATTAGTCGACGTCGATCGAGCTGCTTGATTATTATTACTGATGGATTATAGCGGGGGTTGCCCGATCGACGTCGATCGATGCCATCGACTGGCAATCGATCGATTAGTTAGTGGAACGGTATCCGTCGATCAGCCAAAGCTACCACACCAATCGATCAATGTCGATCGATGTCGATTGATGGCATCGATCGACGATCGATCGATTGGTGTAGTAACACCCTTTAATAGTTGTTATTTTGGCATTAAAAACGATATTTTATTTTTATTTATATGTGTAAATTGAAAATGAATCAGGTTTTAAGGGCTAACATACTTAAAATGTTTTGGTGTAGTTGTGCAAGACAACTAGGTACTCTAAAAAACATTATTAGTTAATGTTGTCTAACACCACTTTCATCATCATCATCATCATTTCAGCCGAAAGACGTCTACTGCTGGACATAGGCCTCCCCCAAGGGGGGGTTTTGCCATAATCGCCACGCTTGGCAGGCGGGTTGGCGATCGCAGTATGGTTGTTACAAATGCACAGAAAACGCTGCTGCCCATTCTCTGGTACGTCCCTTAGCCGCCTCTTACGACACCCACGGGAAGATATGGGATGGTGCTATTCTTTACGTCCGACACCATACGGACACCACACCACACCACCAACAACACCACCACACGAACACCACTTTAGTCGCATGATTTTAATACTTTTTTGTCTGAATATGAACTTGCTACAATCAGCCGTTGTGTCAGCGTGGACTATAGTAACACTCCAGGGGGCCAAGACTGCTATTTTTATAATTTCGTCATTCCAACACAATCCCATTGTCATTTTGCTAAAAGTTCGTAATCTGCTAAATTCATAATGGTCGATCATTGGTCGGTCGAACTAAAAGCAATGACTGTACAATGACGTTCTAATGGTAAGTCACTGATCAAACGAACTGTCAAAATTTTAGCAGATTACCGCCTCATTCAGTTGTCATATTTCTATGGTTATCATTTTGTACGAGATTACCATTCTATATCATTTCTTTCAATGGCGTGTCAGTGGTTGACCATTGGAAAGTCATAATGACGCCATTATATTAGTATATTACCAAACTTGTCAAAATCAACAATTTATGAAATCAATGATAGACTATTCTGACACTATTGTAATAGCAGACTTGAGGCCCAGGCCTGAACAGATTACATTATAAATAGTATGCATGCAATATTTCATCTCACCCTACATTGTTTTCACAAATAGAAGCAATAAGAATAATGTAACCGGGATAACTAATTGAAAAAAAGAGTATTCGTGAAGACTTTCTTCTCATAAAGACCAATTTACGTTTTGGAAATGTATTAATAACTAGCTTCAACTTTTTTACTAACTAACAGACTGTAAAAGTTCCTGTAAATGGTTTAAATGAAATAAATGGATTGACTTTGTTTTGACTTTGACTTTGACATCTCCATTAGTCATTGGCCACTAGCTGAATAAAAAAGGAATCAATAAAAGAAGAAAACAAATAATATTTTGGTATGATTTTAATATTTGGTCTGTCATAATATATCTCCGGGTCTTTTGGCATCGAAAATAAATGATTTTATCGTTTTTCGAATGCATCATTTTCCAGCGTTATTGAACAATGTTCACCACAACCTTGAGCATCAGCGATAGCGATCGGTGATTATTAACGCGATACAACATTTAAACACGATGTAGCATTCGATCGCCGTCGTATCCCATCCAATCCCGTCCGATCCCATCTATCTTTCAAACTAATAATAATCTTTGCAGCAAGGTTTCATGCAAGGTTTGTAACTGCCTTCAGTGCAGAGATAAGTACGAACCTTCTTTGCAAGAGGACAATCAATTCTCCCACAAGGACCATGTACATCTCGCTTATTGACAAACTGACCATGCTGGTACTTCCCTTTAATATATTCACCAGCAATGAATTGGTGCTGACTGCCTCTGTAGTCCATTCTTTTCGGGCAATTTGTACCTCCACAAGGACCCTTCGGGAAGCCCATAGATAATATCGCCAATTCGCTTCGTGTAAACGGAGCGACAAATTCTTCAAACTTGACGATGTGTTCGACGGGTTTTATTGGCTCCCTCATTATATCAGGAGCACTGAAAAAGAATGCTACGGGTGGTACTTGCTCTATCGCGGTACCGTCCCAATGCCTGACAACCTCTAGGTCCTTAAGTTTCAGGTCATCGTTTAGGTACTTTCGTCCTGGTATCCGGTCCATCTCTGGCAATGACACAAAGAAACTGATCACTCTGTTACCCAAACATGAAAGACGAATGTAAAATTCTACTTCACCAGATGCTTTCAAATCCTCCTCACATTGCAATGGTCGTAACATTTCCACTGTATTTGTCACCATTTCTGGTTTGCTTGTATCCCTGTATTCTGCTAAGTCGTAATTGATTGGGTTCATTTCCGCAGCTTTCTGAAGGCATTCAAAAAATGATTCGTGCCACTCTACGACACAAAAACCGGTGCAGCCAAAGTCTTGATCTCTGTTCCACACCGTGATATAAATTGGAGTTTTCCTTAACACTTCCTCTAATGTTGAAGGTCTTTCAAGAAACATGACCGAGTTACCTACGCCAAAATATGGTGGTTGTGGCAATGGTTCGGACGGGAGCACAACCTTCCAAGGTATCGCTTTAGCTTTACCTTTTTTGCCCTTTTTAGGTTTAGCTGCTTTGCCTTTTCCTTTTTTTGGGGGTGGAGGAGGTGGTGGCGGTGCAACAAAGTTATCGTGTGCTACATAGAAATCAAAAACAGGTAGACAATTCATTTGCACTGTGCATGTTTGCATATACTTTAATTCTTCTTCGGATGGCCCAGGTGGTTCCTTCTTTTGTTTGCCTTTCTTACCGCCTTTCTTACCGCCTTTGGCTTGTTTACCCTTTTTTCCTGCTTTCGCATTTTGGGCAGCTTCAAGAGCAGCAAGTAGTGCTGCTTCTCTCTTTCTCTCCTCCTCTTCCTGTGCCAGTTCATATGCATCTTTTTCAGGCGGTTCTATTTTTAGTATTATCTTTTTGACGAAAACCTCTATCATGAAGATTTGATCCATTGCAGCTTCTGTAAACATGCAATTAAGTGTAAGTACAACCGAAATGTATATTTATTAATTCATTATAGTGGAGAAACCAATAGATCATCGTTTTGTTCTTTATATCTATTGTTTTGTCTGAAGTATAATAATTCTGCAATTATTAATTATATTTTCCAAAATGTACAATTTATATTAGTTCTAAATGTTTGACATTATTATCATCTAATTGACTGTCTCGTCATCCGTGGCCTATGCAATTAATTTAAATTGCAAACTCACATACCTACAATACTACCGCTAATACTCCCTACATGATATACTTTGATATGCCACAGCCATTGCCAGTAGCAATTATTTGCTGTATTCTCTCAAAATAATACACAGATTATAAGATCATTTAACTTACATAAATTTTAACCTCCTTTGCGGTATGGTAACTATGTAGTTTCCAAAAAAAACTATGTTATTTGGGAACATGTCGGTTTGGGAAGTAACTGGTATATTTATTGCTAGTACATATTTCCGAAAATTTAAAAACTATTGTTTCATAATGAATTAGTCTAAATTTATGAAAATTTTGAAGCGTTTTGAGGAGAAACCCAAATTCGGGAAATTGACTATTTATACCATACTGATTAACAATGAATTGACAGATTGTGTCAAAACAAGATTGAATTCTTTTTCGATATTTTGATAAGTATTTAATTATGAAAAGTAGTTTTTATATGTCACGATAATAAAAAGATCCATTGTGTTTTTGTATTTGAAGCTATTGCGTTACTCATTTACCGGATAAAAACATTCTAACTCAGCACACTTCTAGTGATTCCCAGACAGACGCGGCCTGCGGTGGTGGCCAACCGTGGGCCGCTGCTCTGGCCGCTGCAATAACACTCCACCGCGGCCACAGAGGCAGCCTGAAGCGCCAACACCGCAGGCCGCGCCTGTCTCTGAGCCACTTTAATCCGTCAACAACTACTTCATACGTACAGACAGCATCATCAACTGCTTACCCCATACGCATTAAAATTTCTTTGGATAAAGGGTAAGCAATTGATGACACTGCCCGTACCATACCCTGGGCCTACGCTAGCGCTATTTCGGCGGGTTTTGGAACTATGTTATCATGTACCTAGTAGTAGTATGACGGGCTGGTGTCCGCAACTCCACGACTAAGCGCGTATTTTGCGTACAGGTGGGAAGTAGATCATTCGATCCACCCGAGCTCCCCAAGAAAGGCCAGCATTATGTTATCATTAAACGAAACGTGAGTATTGTTACACATTATAGATTGAGAAAATCGGATTACCTCAAGGTGTTGCCGGGTTCGTCCGACTAATTTCGAAGGCATACGGCCACCTTTCTCAAGGAGTTCCACAGGATGATACACGGCCTGTCGCCTTCCTGCGGACACTGGTGACCACTGGGACTGGTGATCGCTGGTGTGTCATCCTGTGAAACTCCTTGAGGAAGGTGGCCGTATGCCATTGAAACTACTTGGACGAACCCGGCAGCGCAGTGAGTTAATCCGATATTCTCAATCTATAATAGTTTGTTATTTACTGCTTAGAACTGGACAGTTTTTCAAGTCTCCCCCCATATGAGATAGGTAGTTCTCCTTATCTCTACCCTCCATACTCATACTGGCGATCGATAAGATGTTAAACCACTGATTTCGTATTGGCTAACTTCAGTGACGACTAGAATGACGTCATTTTATTGAAAAGCACTAGAGAGACACCGGTGAACATTGACTGGATAGTTTTCGTCCCGAATAAGGCTATAATTCCCGTGAGGTGCCCGGGCTAGAATAGCACCCCCATTTGATCCCGAGGGTTTCGTCGAAGGCGACTAAGGGAAAATCCGGAAGTCGGGCAGCAGCGTCATCCGTGTACTTAACAACCTCACTGCGATCCCCAAGACGCCTGCCAAGCGTGGGGATTATGGCAACGCCCCCCATTTATAGGGAAGTCCTTTGTTCAACAGTGGACCTCTTCAGGCTGATGATGATGATGATGAAGGCTGTAATTGGTATTGTGTAAGCAAATTGGACTTTCTTTGTATAAGAAGAGACGTTTCCCTGCAGTGGGACAATAACATGCTAGTATTAATAAGCAACCTAATTTTGGTGATTGGAGAAAATAATGGTAAAAGAGTAGAGAGGAGCTTGTGTCTAAGTAAAATCCGTATGAATAGATCAGTCAAGGTTAAGCTACGCTTGCCGCGGTCGGTCTGTGGATGGGTCACCATCTATTTCATACAGTCTAATCGGAAGCAGCTGAATAGGAACCAATGTTTTACATGGAGCGACTGCCAATCTGACCTCCTCCTCTCGTAGGACTGGTTGTCAGACTTTTTGGCTTCTGACTAACCATAACGATTGCCAAATATCTACGAATGACAGCCAGGACCAACGGCTTTACGTGCTTTCCGAGACACGGAGGGAACTCTGTGTGAAATGGATGGTCAACCATCCACAGACCAACCGCGGTAAGCGTACCATTACCTTGATGGATCGATCTTATTGATATACGAGCTCGTGGCTAAGTTAAAGCCCGCACGGTTTTAATTTAGCCACGAGCTCCTCAATAAAATCTATTGTAATTTATAACCACAAGCACAACGCAAGCAGTCAGCAGTTTTCAGAAGATCAAACTTAAATTGTTTTTCGCGCTGCTTACATTTTTTTACATCGTTATTTGACATAATCGTCTCAAGTTTCAAATATTGTGCTCTTAAATAAAATAATCTAAGAATCCCATCCATCGTGATCCCATCAGTACAATGGTATTTTAAAATTTGACGTATAAAATCGATAAAAGAGGTGTCAATCGAGCTGTTGAAAGCAGCAAGCTGATAGGCACCCATGTGTGCAATACCGAATTATTATTAACTAGCTTCTGCCCGCGGCTTCGCCCGCGTAATAAGAACGATTATCCCAAGGCAGCATATTACCGGGATAAAAAGTATCCTATGTGTTAATCCAGGAAATGGTCTATCTATGTGCCAATTTTCATGCAAATCTGTTCAACGGTTTGCGCGTGATTGAGTAACAAACATCTAAACATCTTCACAAACTTTCGCATTTATAATATTAGTAGGAAGGGTAGGATGTTAATCCAGGAAATGGTCTATCTATGTGCCAATTTTCATGCAAATCTGTTCAACGGTTTGCGCGTGATTGAGTAACAAACATCCAAACATCTTCACAAACTTTCGCATTTATAATATTAGTAGGATAGGATTTTCAGTTGATAACAAAATCTAGTTGGTCACTTGTACTACAATTAAGTCAATTATGCAATACCTGCAGTATCTATACCCTGTTCACAATAAGATTAGCCATTTACTCAAACCTTTTCTACAGTCTGTTCAACCGATTTTTACTTATATTGCGTTGGTAGCATGACAAATGGCAACTGCAGTAAACAGTTGTTATTGTAACCACTTTTTTGCCTCCAATGTCATCCTTAAACCTACGGAATAGAAGTCAAAATCGGTTGAAGGGACTGTAAAAAAGGTTTGTGTTTATGTCTAATCTTATTGTGAACAGGGTATAGAAGGTACGAAAGGTGAGAGTGTGTCTTAGAAATTCTCAAACATTCATCATCACCATGAGAACCTTTAGACGCCCACTGCTGGGCATAGGTCTCCCCCAAGGCGAGTTCAGCCGTAATCGCCATGCTATACCGACGCATATTGGCGATCGCTGTAGGTGTTAATATGGTACTCAGAAGGACGGTGCTGCCCAACTTCTTTTTTTTTTACATTTTGAACACTGAATTACACTAGAAATAACATGATTTTGCTTCTCCTCTGCTGTTTTTATACAATCCAAGTTTCTCTGAGACTCGTCGAGCTTCATTGCCTCCAGGCTTTTATGGTGGGCACCACGCCTCTGTTAATTTATTCTGACTTTCAGTAGTTGCATTGGATGAGAATAATGTAGCGGGATTATCCTAATACATATTCCAAATCAAAATGAACCTAGTATATTATTCTTAAGCACTTAAAGAAAAAGCGACTAACATCGATACATAAACGATCCGTACCAGAAAGGAGATACGAACAAAAAAAACAAAGAAGCGTAGTTTGAGTTCACGTCTCGGGGTCACGTTTACGCACGGGGGGGTATTACAGGGGAGCGAGGAGGGCGGTGCGCGAGCCCAAGACAAGTCTGTTTAACGTGGATTAGGTTGGAACTGGATGGGTACAGAATATTTTTAAACATATCTTGATTTTTGTAGGTTACCATCATCAGCGTCTGCCTAGCTGAATAAATTAACGGTACTGCGTACCGCTCATTTGGAGCGACAGTGACACAAGTGCAAGTTTGTAAATTTTACACTACGCCAGTTTAAAGATTTTTTACACTTATGAGCTGACATGGCAAGTAAGCTTGCGATAGAGGTTGTTATATTATGTATAATAACTAGCTGTTGCCCGTGACTTTATCTGCATAGGCTTTAGTTTTAGTGTGAAAGAGAAACAAAGATTTCATACATATTCACAAACTTTCGCATTTTTAATTATTTAAAGTTGACTTTAAAGATAATATACATGCAAAATATCGATTTTAAAATAAATCATAGACGTCACCATTATTGTTCGAGGAGTAATGACTCACTCACATTACATGAGTTCCTTTCAAAAGATTAATGTGTAAGATTGATCACTATTTGCTTCACCATTGCTCGTAAAGGCTTTATTTATATTGATTAATCTATATCTATACTAATATTATAAAGAGGTAAAATTTGTTTGTATGTAGAGGATAATCTCCGAAACTACTCATCCGATTTCAAAAATTCTATCACCAATAGGAAGCTATTATCCCCAAATGCTATAAGGCTATATTGTATTATCAAAAAATTTGAGATCCTTGAGAAAATTCACGCGGATGAAGTCACGGGCAAAGTGCCAGCTAGTGAAATATATATTTATATTTAGCATGTCAAAGTACTTACTAGCTTACGATTTCTGATTTGATTTTGGCTTCATAACACTAATTTACTTATATTCAAAACAAGTTTTTTAATAATCAAATTTCATATCCAGTCTTAGCATAGTCCAGTACTCAGCGCATGAGCACGCTCTCCATCTCGCTCTCGCGTCGATATTTAAATTTAGAACCGCGTTTGTACGTTATACGATTCGCAATGTACACAGTAGTTTGATGTGGACGATGTACCAGCGTAAATCGTTCAGATTTACGTTTACAAGAAAGATCGTAAAAGATTGGATGGTACGGTAGGGGCTGTAAATATCTGACAGGATTTGATGGTGTTAAAATACTGTCAGATTTCAAAAGTAAGCTTGTATCGTTTAAGTCTCCAGAGGGATTAGGTGGAACTTTTTAATTTAATTATACTGCAACAGTGAAGGTTTCGCTATATAGCCACTATTTTACCATGACACTGAAATTAATTTATTTGCAATATTTTGTCAGTACAGCCTACCGCTGTTTTGTTCAAGGTAACGAAGTTGGTTTCTGCACCTGGCAAAATATATACTGAATTGTCAAATGAAACAAAACTCTGGATTCTGTAAATTCTTTCGGCAATAGGAAGCTACGTAATTGCTATATTATGCTATAAATTATTATGTAAAAATAAGGCATCCATAATTCACACAAACAATGTTGACGGCAAAAACGAATAAAATAGAAATCTCAGCGCCTATTTTAAATTACTATACAGACGGTAAACTTTCAGAAAAATCAATACACCTTATTACTTCACACATGATCTATAGAAATCTGGAATAATGAGGTTATGGGTCTCAAACATAAGTCTTTCGTTCTTCATAAGCGGTAAACAACACAAGTGGTACCAATAAACACAGGCAATCAAACATTTAACAAGAAGACATCCAAACTCCATGAACAAGTAAAAAAAAAACACATCGACATAGGACAATTAATTGATAGGTAAACAGACTGACTGAATTAGATCAACCAGAAAGATAGACAAGAACCTAGTCAGATCAAAATCTAAGATATTGCGAAATAGCAACTATGTTAACGTGATCTTGCAGAGGGATCGCTTAATTCAGTAGAAGGTCTAGCTTTTATGGTAAGAGCCAATGTGTGGTCTCCTGATAAGGATAAGTGATTTGTAGTGGACAGGCTTGCACGCCATATCAAGATGGGTGTCACTGATTTTTTTAAATTCGCCATTGAAATACAAGGACTCCATGACACTAATGTTCTACTCGTAATGACTTACGGAGCAGAAAAGTGGACACTCACCGTAGGTCTGGTCCACAAATTCAAGGTTGTTTAGTGTGTTATTGTGGAAGCGATGGTTGGGGTTTCTCGGCTAGATAGGATTCGTAATGAAGTCATTCGCCAGAGAACTAAAGTTACCGACGTTGCGCGTCGAATCAGTACGCTGAAGTGGAAATGGGCCGGCGACGACTGCAGACGGACAGACGGTAGATGGAGCAGACTCGCTCTAGACTGGAGACCGCGCTTGGACAAGCGTAGTGTGTGACGCCCTGCTACACGAAAGACAGACGATGTGAAGAAGGTGGCTAGCAGCGGATGGATGCGAGCTGCCCAAAAACGGGTTGGTTGGCAATCTTTTGGGGAGGCCTATGTTCAGCAGTGGACGGCAAAAGGCTGATATGATGATGACTCTAAATCAATATACTACACTAGCAACCCGACACGGCTTCACATGGGCCTATAGCCTTAGTAGTATATTATTGGGCATTCTGGACCACTTTTCGCTCGGCGAAACGAGTTCGCCATCGCTCCGGTAGTCCAGAATGCCCAATCGTGAACGGTCGACACGGACCATTTGACAGTACCTCAGAATGCCTAATAATACAATCGTCTGTAATACAGACTCGTGTACGCAGTATGCTTTTTCATCGCAATAACGATAGGAACCAACAGGCAATGTTCGTTATTGCGCGCTCACAACTGGTACAATCGCCTGTAATACAGACTCGTGTACGCAGTATGCTTTTTCATCGCAATAACGATAGGAACCAACAGGCAATGTTTGTTATTGCGCGCTCACAACTGGTACAATCGCCTGTAATACATACTCGTGTACGCAGTATGCTTTTTCATCGCAATAACGATAGGAACCAACAGGCAATGTTTGTTATTGCGCGCTCACAACTGGTACAATCGTCTGTAATACAGACTCGTGTACGCAGTATGCTTTTTCATCGCAATAACGATAGGAACCAACAGGCAATGTTTGTTATTGCGCGCTCACAACTGGTACAATCGCCTGTAATACAGACTCGTGTACGCAGTATGCTTTTTCATCGCAATAACGATAGGAACCAATAGGTAATGTTTGTTATTGCGCGCTCACAACTGGTACAATCGTCTATGATACAGACTTGTGTACGCAGTATGCTTTTTCATCGCAATAACGATAGGAACCAGCAGGTAATGTTTGTTATTGCGCGCTCACAACTGGTACAATCGCCTGTAATACAGACTCGTGTACGCAGTATGCTTTTTCATCGCAATAACGATAGGAACCAACAGGCAATGTTTGTTATTGCGCGCTCACAACTGGTACAATCGCCTGTAATACAGACTCGTGTACGCAGTATGCTTTTTCATCGCAATAACGATAGGAACCAACAGGCAATGTTTGTTATTGCACGCTCACAACTGGTACAATCGTCTGTGATACAGACTCGTGTACGCAGTATGCTTTTTCATCGCAATAACGATAGGAACCAACAGGCAATGTTTGTTATTGCACGCTCACAACTGGTACAATCGTCTGTGATACAGACTCGTGTACGCAGTATGCTTTTTCATCGCAATAACGATAGGAACCAACAGGCAATGTTTGTTATTGCACGCTCACAACTGGTACAATCGTCTGTGATACAGACTTGTGTACGCAGTATGCTTTTTCATCGCAATAACGATAAGAACCAACAGGCAATGTTTGTTATTGCGCGCTCACAACTGGTACAATCGTCTGTGATACAGACTTGTGTACGCAGTATGCTTTTTCATCGCAATAACGATAAGAACCAACAGGCAATGTTTGTCGTTGTGACTAACACAGCTTCAGCTGAGAAAGAAAACAACATAATATATTATTAAAAAAATATTTAATGTTATAATGTTAACTACAGTTTTGATTTGAAATAAATGTAGGATGGTCCTCACACAGTGCATCTATGGAGTGAACCAGAGATTGAAGTTTGCGCCATTGCGGTGTATCGTCTTCCGTTTGGAATTTTATCCGAACCAGCGCTTTCTTCCAAAGTTCTTGAGAATCAGTATTGCGTGCATCATTGGTTTGATATACTTTCAAATCAATAAGGTAGTCTCCCACCGTGTTGATCACTCGACGTTCGTTGCCATTCGCAACTCTATTAACGAAGTACGAGGACAGTACAAACGAAGAAGTATTTTTGGGTTCGCCATCGCCACGACTTAGATTAAACACGTCCTCAGACTTCGCCTTTTTTCTGAAACAAACATAAATAACCCGTATAAGAATGTTTCAAAATCATTACAAAAATAACACAATTAATACAGCCTAGGTAGGTACCATAGTAGTCAGTAGGCTTATAAGTATAAAAACTGCAAAGTGGTTGTCATGTTAACAAATTGTTGTTACTCGTAAGTGACAGCATCGATTCAATAATATTATTTAGTACATAACCACTTATTATTTACTAAGTTAAAAATATAGTGTTACTGTGATTTACATATTCCAACACTGATACGAAAATGACATGGAATAAATTAACCAACAAATAAAACTTTAATATAATTGATTGATAATAAATTAAGTATGATTACCTTATACTAGCAGGCGATTTCTTAACGGAAGTAGATTTACGCTTGCTTGCAGGAGTAGAACGCTTTCCCAAGATCTCGGTAATGCGTTCAACATCTGTAGAGTTTCTGCGATGATCACACTCTGAGTCCGACCTGTAAAATATTAAAAAATAATCAGATTAATTTAAATTCAAAATAATTATGCTTAAAGGAAACAAAATATTTACGTTAATTTTTTGGAATTAACTAATACCTAATAATATGTAAACTCGTACTTATTTATTCGATTCTAATTATCAGTAAGTTAATAAATATTACAAGTAGATATTTGGCTACATCTGATCTGTATAGTATTTGTTGAATTCAATTAAACAAAGGAAATAATAAAAAATATAAAGACTTACATTTTAAATGGTGGTCACTTGAAGTATAATTAAAACAATATGATAATTGTTTTAAACACTGAACTGCAGACTGCTCGCACTGTAGCATCGAGGGATCAGGCTCGAATTCAATGAATTGGACTCCGAAAACGCTAGCTTATAAGACAGATTAGTTATGTAAAAATGTTAAATTGAATGTTAGTGTATATTTAATAAAAACAACAGAAAAATTATACCTTTCTTATTTGTATGGATTATAAATACATGTAAAAATGAAAACTAACAATTATGCTAATCGCTATTTGTCAACGCTGCGAAAGCACTCAGGGCTGTCAATATAATTGTCATAATTATATCTTTTCGTTCCTACTTACAAATATTATAAATGTGAAAGTTTGTGAAGATGTATGCAATTATGCATGTATATATATATATATATGTTACACTTTCTCGCAAAGCAAAAACTACTGAACGGATTTGGATGAAACTTTGCAGTAACATAACTTACCTAAACATTAGAATAACACATAGGCTATAAATTGTGCGGGCACGCAAAGTAGTTCCCTCAGGACGCGGGTGAAAACGCGTGAGGAAAACTAGTACATAATATGTAAGAATTGACTCCATTTTTTACAGTAAATGTGTGGAAGTGTCATCCCTAACCAAATTCGTTGCGTTAAAATAAAGGGGACTATTGCTAAATAGCAGTTTTAAATACGTACACAGAAATATATTGTTGTAAATATGATACTTTTGTTATGATATACCAAGAAACTATTAAAATTATTCTAATTAACGTTTTTTATTAGGGTTGACCGACAGGATATATTTAAAACGAAATAACTTAAAACTATGTAAATAAAAATACGAAGATAAAAAAAAAAATATTTGTGATCTATCATTAAAAGGGTCCTTTATATATTAGTGTCATTGTTTATCGAAAAAAATATTATGAATGACACCTACTTATACAATTTAGTAAATAAAATTATAGTCCACTAGCACATATAAGTAAATAAATCAAGGACAAACTATAATTATTTTTAAGGTAAGTAAACCTTGGAATTATTTATTTCGTATTTTATGCTTCTTTTTAATAATAACCTATATCAATTTACCCTTTACAAAATTTCTATGTAGCGTTTAAAATATTGTCTACATGATTTTTACATTTAGATCACAGCCCTGTACGAAATTGCATTCTTGCAAAATACGTTTAGGTAAACTGCGATCGGATGTAACGAATATTAACATGATACTTTTGTTTTTGACAATGCACACATTAGGCATTGCTATTACTTGCACGTAAAATGTGTCTTCAATTTGTTAAAACTATGTATTAGTTATTCTGTTTCATTTTAAATAAATCTTCACCGCTAACTGAATAACAATTATATTTATAGTTATTGCAAAATTGCTAACAGAATTGTTGTAAGGTAATAGTAATTATGTTAAAATATTATTTTATTTAGAAATAATTGATACCATTACCAGAATTATTATAATAAGTGTGATTTTTAATTTCAGGCGATTACTATTTACGAATTGAGGGTCAGCAGAGGTGCCTGTTAAGCAAAATATATTATATTGGAAATGTATATTAATTAACATTATTGTTTGTATCAATTACATACTTTGCAGGTAATTTTTAAATCTAATATTAATTTTGTTGTTTTGGCAACGTTAATCTTTTTATTCATTTATTTTATTTTATTTTTTCAGAAATATATGGTATATTCAATCCGGTGGAAAATACTTGTATTTGAACAACTCGATAATTCTACAATCTTCTTACTGAAGTTACTCCAATGACCTGCTGAAGCGGATATTATCTGTGTATTAACAAGATCATGATTATTGGTTGTAAGTATTTAAAGTAACCTTTTTCCTACACTACGATTTCTATAATCTTGCCTACACATTACATATAAATCCGGAACAACTAAACACAAAAAGGAATGGCGCTATTGTTTTTATGAACATTACTACGTAAATGACCAGACCAGAATGAGAGACATTTTAAATAAATCTTCACCGCTAACTGAATAACAATTATATTTATAGTTATTGCAAAATTGCTAACAGAATTGTTGTAAGGTAATAGTAATTATGTTAAAATATTATTTTATTTAGAAATAATTGATACCATTACCAGAATTATTATAATAAGTGTGATTTTTAATTTCAGGCGATTACTATTTACGAATTGAGGGTCAGCAGAGGTGCCTGTTAAGCAAAATATATTATATTGGAAATGTATATTAATTAACATTATTGTTTGTATCAATTACATACTTTGCAGGTAATTTTTAAATCTAATATTAATTTTGTTGTTTTGGCAACGTTAATCTTTTTATTCATTTATTTTATTTTATTTTTTCAGAAATATATGGTATATTCAATCCGGTGGAAAATACTTGTATTTGAACAACTCGATAATTCTACAATCTTCTTACTGAAGTTACTCCAATGACCTGCTGAAGCGGATATTATCTGTGTATTAACAAGATCATGATTATTGGTTGTAAGTATTTAAAGTAACCTTTTTCCTACACTACGATTTCTATAATCTTGCCTACACATTACATATAAATCCGGAACAACTAAATGTAAATCATAAAAATATTTGTGCTGTGAGAAAATCGAACCTGCAACACTTAACACGGAAGCCGATCGCTCAGTTATTGCACCCACCACACTACTAACTTTTAATTCAGTCTATTTTCTGATAAAGTCTATTAATAATGCCTCACTGTTCGGTTTGCAAAGTATTTGTAGATAATCGCCGATGGTCTGGTCATTTACGTAGTAATGTTCATAAAAACAATAGCGCCATTCCTTTTTGTGATAATATTGCTATTATTAATTCTTCGTTTAAACATCGCATTGCAAGTTATAAGATCACTGCAACTAACGATCAAAAAAATTATTTCCCTGAAATGTTTCTTAATGATAATCGTAAACAAATTAAAAATCTAATAGATCGATCATTACAGAAACATACATCTGTGAAAATTAATTTTGAACTTTTTTCCTTTTTTCTTTTGTTTAAGAATGATCAACAAGAACTGAAATCATTTAGTACAAAAAATTATATTGTTTACTTTAATTACGATTTTGAATCAATATATAAATCATTAGTTGTGTCACTGTTAAAGAAAATCGAGGAATTTCAAGAGAGAGACAGTGGTTGGACGTATCTGTGCAATTCACATTTAGAAATAAACATAAGTAAATATCAACCTCTCGGCGGATCTAAACATATAATATTACCTGAATTTATCAGAAATAAAAAAGCTTGTTTGAATATTCAAAACAATGACGAGTATTGCTTCTTATGGTCTGTTGTAGCTGCCTTGTACCCCGCAGCCCACCATCCTAATAGAATTTCATCTTATCCTCACTTCAAGGATGTTTTAAATGTCGATAATTTAACATTTCCAATCACATTTTCAGACATAGCTGTTTTTGAGAAAAATAATCCGTCTCTAAATATATTTGTGTATGGATTGAAAGATGATAGGACAATCATAGGACCTTTGTATACTTCAAACAACAATAAATCTAAGAGCATACATTTACTGTTTTTACAAAATAATACAAATTCTCACTATTGCCTTATAAAAGATTTACCTCGTTTAGTTAGAAATCAGATGACAAAGCATCACGGTAAACTATATTTTTGCGAAACATGCTTATTGTTTTTTCCAACGTCCAGTGAATGTGAAACACATGCGTGCGGAGGAGTTGTCACGGTCTTACCAGAAAAAGGATCATTTTTAAAATTTACAAATTATAATCGAAAACAAAACATTCCATTTGTCATATATGCCGATTTCGAAACATTACTCGAACCAATATTCAACGATGAATTTGACACCGCTAACACGACATACTTACAACGGCACGTGCCGGCTGCCTTCGGGTATAATGTTGTGTCATCATTAAACCTTACTGTTGATAGGTATAGAAATTATCGCGGTGTAGATTGTGTTTCGAAATTTGTAAATTTTTTAATTGAAGATGCTAGAGACATTTATAGAATTATATCCAAAAACGAACCCATGAAATTTACCGACAAAGATGCTCTTGATTTTAGTCAAGCTGTTAAGTGTCACATATGTGATCATTTACTATGGAATGATAAGGTTAGGGACCACTGTCATATAACAGGTCGATACCGAGGTGCAGCACATCGGCATTGTAATCTACAATATAGAGTACCAAAATTTGTTCCCGTATTTTTTCATAATTTATCGGGATATGATTGTCACTTATTTATAAAAAAGTTAGGTGAAATTCCGGGACAAATTAAAATAATACCCAAGACCAAGGAAAAATATATCGCATTCACAAAGTTTATACATATTGGTGATGATTACATACAATTAAGGTTTCTAGACTCCTTCCACTTTTTAGGCACTAGTTTAGATAAACTTGCTAAAACACTACAGGCAGAAGATTATGTTAATCTTCGAACTCATTTTCCTGACAAAAAGCAGTTTAATTTGTTGACACGAAAAGGGATATACCCTTATGATTATATGACAGATTGGAAATGTTATGAACAGAAATCGTTACCGTCTAAGTATCATTTTCATAATTCCTTAACCAACGAAGACATTAGTGAACAAGATTATAATCATGCTCAGACAGTTTGGAGCGAATTCAATATAAATGATTTAGGGGAATATACAGATCTATACTTAAAAACGGATGTGCTTTTGTTGTCTGATATATTCCAAAGTTTTCGAAAAACATGTAAAAAATACTACAAACTGGATCCAGCATTTTACATAACTGCACCTAGTTTATCATTTGATGCAATGTTGCTAAAAACCGGGGTCACGTTAGAACTCGTGTCAGACTTGGCTATCGTCAGAATGATTCAAAGTGGTATACGTGGGGGATTGTGTATGTGTTCCCGACGGTACGCAAAAGCTAATCATAAGTATATGCAAGAATATAATTCATCAGAGCCTAACTCTTTCATAGTATATTTGGATTGTAATAATCTTTATGGCTTTAGCATGTGTCAATATTTACCTTATTCTAGTTTCAGATTTCTTACTGAAAATGAAATAACTAATTTACATATCGAAAATGTTGAGGATGATGCCGACTGGGGATACATATTAGAAGTTGATCTTCTGTATCCCGAACATTTACATGACCATCATAATGATTTACCATTTTGTCCTGAAAAATGTATTCCCCCAGGAGGTAAAGCAAAAAAATTAATTGCAAATTTGTATAATAAGTATAAATATGTAATACATTACGTTCATTTAAAAAAGTGTTTAGAGCAAGGGTTGGAACTACGTAAAATTCACAGAGTTATTACTTTTAGACAGAGTTCGTATTTAAAACAGTATATAGAATTAAACACTCAATTAAGACAACAGGCAAAAAGTTCTTTCGAACAAGACTTTTTCAAGTTGTTGAATAACAGTGTTTTCGGTAAAACATTAGAAAACACTGAAACTAGAGTAACTGTTCATTTAGTTAATCAATGGTCCGATACGTTTAATCGAACCAAGAAATCAATATCCGCTGAGAGACTTGTAGCTAGCCCTTATTTCCATAGTGCAACTATTTTGTCTGAAAATTTAGTTGCTATCCAAATGAAACCAGAAGAAATAATTTTAGATAAACCTATTTATATTGGCTTTAGCGTTTTAGAACTTTCTAAGTCACACATGTATGACTTTCATTATAATATTATCAAACCTTTTTATGAAAATCGAGTGCAGCTATGTTATACAGATACCGATTCTTTTGTTTATAAAATATATACTGATGATTTTTATTATGATTTAAAATTTCATTTTTTGCAATACTTTGACACCAGTAACTATGACAACCAAAATGATTTCAGAATACCAATAATTAACAAAAAAGTACCCGGTTTGTTTAAAGATGAATTAGGAGGGAGATATATCTCCGATTTTGTGGGCTTGAGATCGAAATTATATTCTATAAAAACTCCTGATAATATAATTAAAAAAGCGAAAGGTGTAAAATCGTGTGTAGTGAAGGAATTAAACATCACAGATTATAAAAACATATTATTCAATGATGGAGTTATTCGTAGAAAGAATATAATGTTTAAATCAATAAAGCACGAAGTATTTACACGAAGTGTTAACAAAATTGTCTTATCTAATAATGACGATAAACGATCGATATCATTAGATAAAATATCAACGCGAGCCTGGGGTCACTCATTTATTTTAAAGAATAATAACGAAATTTGATAAAAAAACTTCAGTATAGAACACAGTACAGTTGAGCGCAATAACTGAGCGATCGGCTTTTGTGCTAAGTGTTGCAGGTTCGATTTTCTCACAGCACAAATATTTCTATGATGTAAGTACAAATAATTGTCTAATTTGTTTAAATTTGAGGTATTATTAATTTACCAAGTAAAATATAAAATTTATTTTAATGTAATTTTAATTTTGCAATTACTATAAATATAATTTGTATTCAGTTAGTGTTTAAGTTTTATATAAAATGTATGCGAATTAGATTGTAAGTAAATAGTATGTTAATTTTTTATGTATTAGTATAAATAAACTGTTTTTTAAGTATCAACTTTGTTTTATTGAACTTAACAAATATAGTCTTACCGTTGTTCGCATTTTATTCATAATCCTTAAAAATAGTCTTTACAACACATAACAGTGGCTGAAAACATAATCCTTACTAGTATTAGGTGAAGGAAAACATCGTGAGGAAACCTGGACTTACTGTTCCACTCAAACCATTTCAGAGGTCCTTGAGGCGGTTTAGAAACTCTGACACTAGGGTGTGTGGGCTCGTAAGACCTTACTGTTCACACGATAAAGAAGACTAGTGTTAATATTGTAAATATGAAAGTAACTCTGTTTGTTTGTTTTCTCTATTACACGTTCACGGGAAAACGACTTTGATGAAAATTTGGTTTAAACATAGACTGAAACCTGAGGAAAGACAGTAGGTTAGTTTTTATCCTAATACGGGAAGGAGTTCCTTCGATATGCCGGTGAAACCGTGGGGAACAGCTAGTAATATTAAAATACTCTGTTAAGGTAGATATTGTTTACAAAGGTATGTGCACGTTTTGCGTATAAGGTCACAGTTCATTGCACTATATGAAGTGTATGAAATATTTTGCAAGCTAGCAGTTTATAATTCATACTAAAACCTTTTATTATATTGAACTATAAGACTATTGACTAAAGAGTGATTTTCAAACAACTAATGTAAGCTTGACTTAATGCTAAGTTAACAATTCTAACTTAATATATACAGTTAAATTGTCAGTTTATTTTTTATTATTTACTGATTATTACTAGAGTTGACTAGTGGTTTTTGCAATATTACAGGATATTATCATAGTCATGTCAACGGTGAGTACAGTACCTGTTTAATTCTAATCTACAAGTGATTTTATGTACGTGTAGGTACACCAATTTTTAAAATGCAATATGTATATCTTGTTCCAGGTATCTGATTCTGAGATTGTGTTTAGCCAGTATGCTCAGGATCCTTACGAAGGATTATCTGAGATGTATCCTTGTGAACCCGAGCAATGCAAACAGACGAAACAGACACAGACGAAGAAGCAACGTCGCAGAGAACCTTTTAAAAAACATAAACCCACGAAATCTTTTGTTATGAGCCGACTACAACGACGAGGCACTAAGTTAATTAAAATTACGGTAATTGATCTCTGCAACAATTCTCAAACTAGTGACAGTGATAGTGAAAGTGAGAACGTTGTGATAAGTGCGCAGTACATTGTTAAGGACGCTATAGACAGTGTTATGGACGAAACGGAATCGTTAGTTAAGAAAATATCAAAATCTTTAATAGACAATGATTTTTAGTTAGCTTTTTTAAAGATACTTCTGTATCGATTAGATGTAGAGATTATATTGTTATTATAAGTTATTATTTTATGCTAAGTTTAGTTTTTCTTTATGTTATATTAATTCATTTACTTTCAAGTACTTAAGTATTTACGATGTGTAACAAATAAAAATGCATTTTATTAAAGAAACTTATTTTTATTTTCAAAATATACTTTACACTTCATATCCCAAGTGCTTTTTTACACATAAAACATTTTTTAGAGCACAATGATTTAAATGTACATTACAATTAAAATTAGTTTTTTTGTCACAGTATTTCTTATGCAATTCAAACATGCTGGGACACTTGTCTTCACCAAGATCGAACACTTTACAATTTTCACAAATGTTTTTTATCCACTTCACCTTCTCCAAACCTTTGACTAATATATTTTTGTTTTCTAAATAGGGTACAATTATACGGTGAAATTCTCTATAATCAATATATCCTTCGTTCCAATGAATACCTCTGTTCTTTTCCAACCACTTTACCTGCCTTTTTTCATCAGTTGTTAAATATTTGAATAAATAAGGTGGTTTTATTAAGAACAATTGTGTATAATCACGTGTAGCGAACGCTAGTTCTTTTACTATAAAATTGTTGTACAGATCTTTAAATCCTTGAATATCTACTATTATAGTATCCGAATTCATGATATTTTTCTCACAATATTACTTAACGGCTTATACTCTATTATACAATCATTCAATATAAGACAGTATGCAGATGTTTGGTCAGGTATGTCGGATTCACTCTCAATTTCTACTCTTACATCCACAACAGGACCTGACTTAATATTATCCACTTGTCTAGAACAATCGATAACAAATAGAGGCGCCAAGTCTTTAAATTGTTTCTCGTTTAATAAGGGTTCAGGACGACGTCCGTAATATGACTGTTGAAATCGTACATATTGCTCGTATAATAAAGCAATTCTGTTATTTGTGAAACTAACATTGAGGTTTTCATATGGAAAGTAGTTTGAATTGAGGTACACTTTTACATTACGAATATAGCAATGATCAAACCGAGACATGTCAGAACTTGCACTGTTTTTTCTATTTGTCTGTAGACCGACAATGATGTATCTAGGTTTCTCTATTTGCGATGAAGTTTTGATCGACCAAGTATGCTTTGTAGTTTTAGGTAAAGCTGGATATTCGTAAAGATCCCAATTTCTGTATATCATTTGAAGTGCACGGTCTTTTTCTAACACTTTTAACAAACTTATTTTCTCTTTATCTGATACTTTTACATGCGGTACGCGCCATATGATTTTATTAATTTGAACATCGTCTATAATTTCACCGGTGTTAAGTTTTACAGCATTCAGGTTAGTGTTACTTCTTAGTAATATCAGTTCGTGTCTACTATTTATCACAACTTTTTTAAAATCTTCTGCGAAACCAAGAATGTTACAGAGTGGTATAGAAGCCGAAAAACTACCTCCATTCATATTTTTTACACCATCAATATTCCAGCCCCAGGCATTGGAAGCCTTTGATTCACTTTCATTCATTGATATTAAAGATTTTATGGTGGTCGTTATGCCTACATTTTTTATTTTGTCAATCTCTACACCATTTAGTTCGTATCTTATATCTTGGAATAGGTAGAGGAGAGCATTATTTGTAAACTGCACACTAGTAGCTTTATCCTTTGAATCCTTTTTGCTAACTATAAAAGTTCCTTCTAAATACAGGGTACTGGCTGACGGTAGTATATACAGGTCCTGTTGATTGATAGGTATTCGGATTTCATCGTTTCTATTGAAACTTGTTACATATGGCTTGTATGAATGAAATTCAAATCCTTCCACAGTGTTGTCGTAAGTTGGAGCAGCCAAAACATCTAAGATATTCATTTTAACAATCCAATCGCTTTAAGAAATGCCTTATTGTCTTTAGTTAATTTTATTTTCTTTTTTGTGCGAGCTCTTATTTGTTTGGATGCTTGAGCAGAACTGATGCGTTTGATTTGATGTACATATTTATTATAGTCAATCATTTTTCCTTCTAAGATGTAGATACAGCTGCACTTCCTCACCACGTAAATTGATTAAGCGATTATTTATATCTAAAAGTCTAATATGTATGCAGCTTATGTTGTTTTGGTTAATTGGAAAGTATATAGCGTTTTTCGGGATTTCTATAATCCTGTACCCTGGTGGCACGTTGAGTGCAAATTCGTGGACAATGTGACTGGGTTCTCCGTTTATGTATGAACCGCTTACAATATCACATTCTATCCTGATCACTGTTGTAGGTAAAATGTTGACTGGAAACTGTGACACATGCCATTTATTTGCTTTCAAGTTCTGCTCACTAAACCCTAACAAACTTCTAAAGGTGCCTTCTTTACTAAAATTAATGCTTTTCGTGCAGTTAATAGCAGTTTTTAATGTATTATTATTGCACTGTAGTTTAATTGATGCATCCTTAATTTCAGATTTTAAATAATCACTTATATCTTGCAATTCATATGTACCTTCCGGTATTTCAATAACTTCGTTGGATCCGTAGTAGAACTTGTTATTCGTTTTGTCAATGTTGGGAATAGAATTAAATGTTGAGAAATGTAATAAGGCACACTCATACTTTCCATATAATTGCAATGTTGTAGGATAGTACGTAGATAAAGTGGATGAGTTTCCAGTAATCGACAAAGTAAGGGACATCTTGCAAATGATTAAAAATAACAAAAGCATAACATTTATACAATTTATTCCAAAAAGTCCATAGATATTCTAAACATAAGTGACCACAAATTATAGTGTTGAATTTCTGATATCTTGTATAGTTGTAATTAATGTTACAATTCTTAAAATATTTAATTAATTCCATTGGAGGTTTCAAATCCCCGAAGCTATCAAAATATTCACAGTAGTTGTATATTTTAACGTAAGCTACCCAATGTGTTCCTTCATTCTTAGAATCATCTAAATTAATGATACCACATTCAATCCGTTTCGGTATCTTGGGCAACCTATCTCTCATGTAAACTCCTCGAAAGTATGGGATGTGGTGTGCATACTTTTGGATGTCTATATTTGTTAGAGCACGATTAGGTAGCTTAAAATTCAGTTTTTTGGAGATTTTATATACAATCCTTTACCATTTTTATGTGTTTTAACGTATAAACCCTTGCCTAAATTCAGTGACTCCATAGCACGATTATGTCGTTCTGTTTCTCGCAAATTTTGTTGACCAGCTTTGTAATCATTAACTGTTTTCGCAATACCAGCCGCACCACCTGCTAATGCTCCTAAAGCCGATAAACCAGCAAAAATTGGAATCAAAGGTAGTACGCCTCCTGTTTTTGGTAATGGTATCACTCGCGGTACTCGAATCTTTTGCATGCAAGGAATTATTTTCCTTGCTGCTGAATAGGCAGCTTTAATTAATGTTTTACCGTCCTTGGGATTCAGTTTCTTTATTTTTGATTTTATTTTTGATACAAAACTTTTAAATGTTTTAGCACCAGATCCAGACTTCATTTTGGCTTTCATTACTTTACTTACTATCCATGAGCTAAGTTTTTCACCTTTACCAGCATCTTTCGATTTAAGCCTTTCTTTCGCCATGTTTAGTAATTGCAAATCAGCCTTGTGACGATTGTCTAAGTCTGTATGATTTGCATATGCTATATCGTGTTGCTTGCAAGCTTCGTCTAGCTTATTTATACCTCTATCACCTCGTGCTAACCGTTTGCTAAGTTTAGTTCCTGGCCCACAATAATTGTATCCTGGTAAATGAACTTCGAATGGTAGATTATTAATTATAGTGTTAACTAGTTCACCACCTTGCATTGTCCAAAGATTAATGAAGCAAAGATTACAATAATTAGTGTTTATATAGGTAACATAAAAATGATTTAACCCATTATAGCAGATTTATCAATCCAACTGTTTTCTTCTTTGTTTAAACCAAGCCATTTCACAAATAGTTTTGATCCTTTTCTTTTTAAAACCTTTTCAATCAGATAAACACCGGGACAGTAAGATTTTTGTAGTTCTTGCTCATAAAAAGTTCCTATTATGGGTTGATTTCGCTGGTCTTCTAGATAATACGTTAATGGGTAGGTATCATTAATTTTTTTTATGGTAAATAACTCGGTTGACCAATTAGGTGTATAACCTTTCTCAAAATTGTGTTTGTATTTACTGATGCGTACATAATCGCCTACTTTAAACTTAGGTTTCTTTGTATGGAGAGAGGATATTTTTTTTAATGTTCTGTTAATATTTTCTTTTATAACGTGTTCATTATATTTATTTACTTCAATCGGTTTATATTTAATAGTCTGATGCTTTGTATTATTATAGCTCTTTAATATTACTTCTAACGGTTGTCCTAACCACTTGTAGTTTCCATTGTAGCTAAAAGATTTATATAACTTATTTTTAATAGTTCTTATTAGTCTTTCAACAATCGAAGCTTTTTTGGTTGAAAACGTTGAGTAATGGTTAATATTGCTCGTCTTCATAAGATTCTGAAACGTGTTGTTATAAAACTCGGTCCCCATATCCGTTTGTAAATTAACAGGTCTGCGATTACTATCAATCAATATCCTTTGAAATGCATGAGTAACATCTTGTTTATTTTTTGATTTTAATGGTTCTGCCCAAGCATACTTTGAAAAGCAATCAATAACCACTAGCACATAATTGTAACTTTTATTATACTTTTTTAAGTTTTGCATGTCCATCAGATCGGCTTGCCACAAGTCATCAATTCCTTTTAAAATAACTGATCGCCTCAGGAAACTTCTTCGCGCAGCTTTATGTATTTCATTAACTATTTGCTGTTTTGCCATTAGAGAGATTTTTAATTAACTTGTCTACCTCCGCTTTGGTATAAAACTTGTCTTCGAAATGAATCAAAACGTCAGATGACTTTGTTTTTAAATAAGACTTAACTGCATTTTGCCCATCCAATATAATTTGAGAACGCAATGAAGAAATCAATCTATTGAATTCTTGTACCGTGAGAGCATTCATTCGATCTACATAATCCTTGTTCACAACTTCGTCTCCTTCTACGGGAGATCTTATTCCTTTCAGTCTAGTTGATTTTAAATCATAGTCCCCCGTTTCTGACTTGCACAGAGCGTTCTCATTAAAGTCTAGTAACTCTGTTAATCGTAATCTTTTATGAACGTGATGTCCAAATTTGTCTACGTTCATATTTAGATGTATATTAATGGAAGGTTAACAATAAAATGAATACATTTTTAAAAATCATTTATTTATTTATAATTTTATTTTCACGCAATTCTTCAATGATAGATATAATTTCATTGTTTACTCCAGTGTTACCAGCATCTCGAGAAGCTATCAGTAATTTTAACCTATTCACTAGTTCATTTGGATCATTCCAATATACAAAATCTGTATTCTTTTTCCACATTTTTGTCAATAACATTCCTTTTCCCTTCGGTAGAGGGTCTTGAATGGTACTTCGTAGTTTAAAAAGTGGCTTAATAACTTGTAAATATTTCTGTCCCTTATTACTTTTTATTGGTTTACTGGAATCATAGTCTCGTCGATGAGCATTTGTGTCGAGTAGCATTGACTTATAGTGTTGCATATCACAGTTGGTTACCAAACTTAAATCTACATCTTTCTTTAGCAACAACTGTTTCAAGCCAGGTGTATTTTGATATTTGCGCCCAGACACGATAATATATTCATCGCTGATTGTTATGTGAGCTGAACCTAGCATCAAGTTCCCATCCTTCACTCTAACACCATATGGGACCCCGGCGAGTGCTTCTGGTGATATTGACCAAGAGGATGTATCACCCTGTTTATTTTCAACTAATGATTGAAACGAACAATCACTTTCCTTGTCAGATTCATAGTCGTTGTCGACGTTACTCAGGTTTCCTTTCTGAGAAGCCGAATCAGTAAATGAAGTATCTGCTTCTTCATTTCCCGTGGTATGTAAACGAGGTGGTTGCTGGCTTGCATTTGCAATAAGGTTGAGAGGGTCTGTTACAGGCTTGAACACTGACTCCAGTGTATGTTTATAATCAATCTCAATGTCTTTCATTTTTCGTATTTTTTTCTTAACAGCTTCTGCAGCATCAACAATTTGTCTTTTTAATGATTTTTCCATTTTTAGATCTTGATAGATTAAGCGTTGTTTAATGAATAATAATATTGCAAAGGTAAGATACTTAAATATTAATTATTTTAATCAAATATTACAAATGTGTCAAATTTATTTCTGTAACATCCTTTATTTTTGGAACAATCCTTATTAATGACTACGTAACTGTAAGGTTCATTCCATATTTTTGAACACATTTCACGAAATTCTAGCCACGTCATATCAGTGTTGACATGTTCTTCATAAATATGTTTCAAATTAATTTCATCTTGTTTAAAAAGTGTAATTAAGTTAGCATTGTCCCTAACTAACTGTTTAGGAATTTTACTATATGTCTGGTTAAGGTAAAAACAATCAATACATTTGTGTCTTCCCATCGCAAAGTAATCACGCATATTGTTTTGGTTTTCGCAAGCAACATCATCAAATATGATCACAGAATTAGGTTTTGCCTCCTGGACACTCAGTACTTCCGCATTACCATGATATTTCTGGAATGAGACACCAGAAACCCTTTGTAAAACTTGTTCTAAGAAGATGTATTTGGGTTGATGTAGAGTTTTCGAATAAACATAAACATTTTGAAATCTTAATCCATTCTCATGTATGAGAAGACCTATTAACAAATTAGTTTTTCCACAATTGGAAGGCCCGCAAATAATGCAACGTACAGAGGTAGGTAGTAGCTCTCCATGACGAGAACCAGTATTTTGAGGCTCAATACACACTGTTTTCACATGTAATGATTGTGGTTGTTTGACAAACTTCATAGTTACACATGAAACAAATAGATTAATAATGAGTCAATTAATTTGTTACATTCACATTTATAAATAATATTACGTCAGCAAACACTAAATAGTCTGTTCTCATGCTTGTTTGAGTTTTAAACTATTAACAATGCTCAGTGATAGAATACCATGGTAAACTGAACCGGTTAGTCGATTCTTGATTGTTGAGCGTCTTGAATCACTGTGTCAGTCAAGTCGATTGTGTATTATTGGACATTCTGAGGCACTGTCAAATGGTCCGTGTCGACCGTTCACGATTGGGCATTCTGGACCACCGGAGCGATGGCGAACTCGTTTCGCCGAGCGAAAAGTGGTCCAGAATGCCCAATAATATACTACTAGCCTTCCTCGATAAATGGACTATTCAGCACAAAAATATTTTTTCAATTCGAACCAGTAGATCCTGAGAATAGCGCGTTCAACCAAACAAACTCTTCTGCTTGATAATATTATAAGTAAAAATAAGTAAATAGTGACGATTGTCTTATTTAGAAATAAACTGCTAACCGAAATAAGTAATGAGTATAGATAAAAATAAAGTTACACCCACAAAAAAAACCGAGCTAACTACCGACAATCACGCGGACCATGTCGCGGGCATCAGCTAGTCTTCTGTACTAAATTCACTGACTTTTACAGATGATTACTACAAAAACATGCTACTTTTCACAACATCAAATTAGTCGACCATTATCCAATACAAGTACCAAGTACAAACAATATTCTCTATTACTATGACAACATACCCATTTACTGCTATAAAATGAAAACGTAAATCTAATATTGTGGTTATAAAATTTTCCGTTTGGTAGTATCGATGGCGGGGTGAGGCGGGGGGGTCGTTAGCCCGCAGAACCGGTAGCGTGTGCGCATCGTGCAGCTGCGCCTGCGACGGGTAAAGGCGCGTTTATAAAGGAATAACATTTGTACGTGTTAGGTTTTATTTTAAGAGGAAACACAAGGGCCGTTTTTCCATACAAACTTAGGCCCCTGTTTCCTCCCTGGATAATGCCAGTAGATCAATTTTTTTTTTTAAATATCCATGGCTACTATTGGCATGTCCCTATGTTTTCCTTTTTCTCATAAATTTATTATTAAAAGAGATATGAATATTCAAAAACCTAAAAAATTGGCATGATTTTCCGCTGTGTTCAAACATTCAGAAAACAAATTTGTCTTGAATATATAAAAAATAGAAAACATAGCAACACGGCAAAAGCCTTTCTTTATTTTTTAATGAAAAAAGCAGTTAAATCGGTTAAGTTTTGGAGAAGAAATCAGGGGACTACGAATCATTGATTTAGTGTACTTTTAATAGGTATTTTCGGTCAAAGCTGCAGTTGTCTCTATCGCGCTCTGCGGTTCGTGTTCGGGCATCGCGCGACTGCAATAGATTTTACAAATACCTAATTTTCAATTCTCTAGCCCGTGGTATTTTCTCTTAATGCTGGCACTTCAGATGGCGTATTTGTGCAAATATTCCCCTTATTTGGACAAAACAAAAAAGTTTTTTTTTTTAAAAAGACATCCGGTTTCAAAATCTTAAAAGTGATAAATAACTTTAAGTCGGTGGCAATTAAAGACCACAAACAGGACAAAGCCACCGACTTCCGAATCTAAAGTCATGTGTGTTCTGTGCTAAAGTTATTTATCACGTTTTGGTTTTTTTTTTTGTAACTTTTTATTTAACGCCTTTTTGTATTCCCTTAACATCCGAATCCATTAAGAAACGGCTACACACTTAGAACAGACATTGTAAGTTCTCCAAAGATTGAAGAAACTAAAACGCCTTATGTATTTTTTTGATATTTTGTTGATTTTCTCAAAAAGAGCTGAATCAATTTTGATAAAATTGATATGGGACCATTTCGGAATAAACCCCTCTCGAACAAAAAAAAATTTTGCAAATCTGTCTATACATGTATGACAGAGTTATGCCCAACATACATAAAAAAATATATATAGGTAAACATCCGAATTGATAACCTCCTTTTTGAAGTCGGTTAAAAATATACCCTATGCCCATTGAAACTAAATCAATTTTGTATTATAATAATAATAATAATAATAATATGTGGGGACATTTTCACACACGGCCATCTGACCCCAAACTAGGGAGACCCTGTACTATGGGTGTCAGACAGCTGATATACATACACAAATACATTTTTTTTTGTAAATACATACACGTATAGATAAACAACGCCCAAACACAAGGCAAACACAAGTGCTCATCACACAAATGTTTACCCTGGGCGGGAATCGAACCCGCAACACGCTGCGCAGCAGTCGATCGCTCAGCCACTGCGCCAACCGTGTCGTCAAATTTATCCAAAATTATCCAAATAAGGCGAAGATTTGCAGAAATACGCCATATAAAGTGCCAGCATAAAGTTTTACTATATGGAGATACTTTTGGCTAGATTTGAGGGAAGAAGTAGGCGGATATCAACGCTATAGAGAGGTAATAATGGTGAAAAGTGTTGTGGTGTGTGTGTGTGTGTGTGTGCGTGTGTGTAAATAAGACAACCAATTGTGTGATGGGTACTTGTGTTTGCCTTGTGTCTGGTTGTTGTTTATTGTTTAAGTATCTGTTGTGTATGTATATCAGCTGTCTGACATCCATAGTACAGGGTCTCCCTAGTTTGGGATCAGATGGCCGTGTGTGAAATGTCCCCACAAATTATATTATTATTATTAATAACTAGCTGACACGACAGACGTTGTCCTGTCAATTGATTACAATTTTCTCACTATTAAAACCTTCCCTGAACTTCCACAAATATTGCAAAACCAAAATTAGCCAAATCAGTCCAGCCATTCTAGAGTTTTAGCGAGACTAACGAACAACGATTCTTTTTATTATACAGATTACTGATACAAAACCAACAAAGCCATATAAAACGAGACCCATGAAAGATCATTATTTCAAACAGAATTGTGTCTGGGTGTTGTTTATCTATATATGTATGTATTTACAAAAAAAAAATGTATTTGTGTATGTATATCAGCTGTCTGACACCGATAGTACAGGGTCTCCCTAGTTTGGGGTCAGATGGCCGTGTGTGAAAATGTCCCCACATATTATGATTATTATGATTATGATTAATTTTAATCCCAGTGTGAGAGAATTTCAAATCCCTTTACAGATTATTTCATTTAAAATTTTAATTCACAATAACTTGATACCTATTATTTGGAAACCTTTAGCTGTAAGCCCTAATTATGAGCTGTCAATAGATTTTCCATTGCCTTAATAATAAATGCACCCTAAATCAAAGTTACAATACGTTACGAAGCATTTTGATTTTCGAACACCTTTTCCTAATTCAAATGGACTCCGACTAAATGTCTGATGTTAATGTTTCAAATTATTAATGCAGTGAATTTTCTTGGTAAGTGATTCATTGCAGTTCCATGTTAGTGTTAATACAATGTGTCACATGGACAAATTAGGATTAATATTTAATGTAGCCATGTCTAGGTTGGTGTCCAATGTATCGATCGAAGAGAGTGACAAGATAATTGGGCTTAACGTGTGTCTCCTATAGTTTTATTACGTGATTCATTCAATTTCATTTGTTTTTCGTGAAGTGATTTTGTGGTCTGCAATGCTATTCTGTTACAATCTCCCTCGGTGAACACGTAGGCGAAGTGAACTGTCATCCACTTGTAGTGCTTTGTAAATCCTTAGTATCGGAACAGTATAAGTATTAGTAGGTACTACCGTACAATAGCGACACGCACCGCCTCCCTCTGAAACCGTTCTTCACCTCTCCCCGCGTCGAACGATTAGCTCTGGAAATTGCGTTTTTGTTCGCGCGGCGCGTAGACACGCACACTTACGCACATATCTGTATAGTCTATTATTTTAGTAATAGTGTAGGCAATTATATCGTTTCGTTTCTATGGAGTGTCGCGGGTGGTGGTATCGGGACGAATGGCAGCTCACTTCACCTAGGTGTTCACCGAAGGAGATTGTAACAGAATAGACATACAGCTGTCAATATCAAGTGGGTTGACAGGTCACCTCACGCTTACTTCACCTAAATTCACCGAGAGAGATTTTTTCAGAATAGCGAATTGCACTGCAGATCGAATTACTTTCTTCGTCAAATGAAATTATTCATTTTATAAAAATTACATGCTAACTGGATTTAATCGGATAATTCGGATAGGTATTGTTTTGAGTATTATTTGAACATAAGCGATCGGAAAAACATACTTTTTTAAATCTAACTCAATGATAAGATTGCAATAGTAATTCGGTCAAACACCATTCACAATACAATCAAGCATAATTAGAAATATTTGCCAAGTTATATCGACATTGGTGACGGAAAATATAGTGAGGAATTCTAGACTGGTAATAAATATGAGTCTAATATCGCCAATCCTTCATTCAATGGTCATACCTTCTCTATTTAAAAAGAAACCTTTGCCCAACAGTGAGACAATAGGCTAGCAATACAATCAAGCAGTGATAACACGCTAAAGCTCAAAATATAAAATCTTACAATAATCATATGTGACCACGACCTTAGCAATCATCTCGCTTATACAAGTATTATAGTAACACAACGTACGTGCAACTTACACTATACTAACAACACAACCATAATTATTGTATATATATTATACACTATGTATACCGTAGTATACGGCGACTGTGTGCTGTCGTATGGTTCATTATACTTAGGTATTATTCAATCGTATCGAGGTCATGACTGTAGTAAAGCTTCATGTCAGTTGTTAGTTACTAAAAGTAGTAAGTAAATATGTAGAAGTATCTAGATAGATATCTATGTAGATAAGTATAGAGATAAATATGGATAGATTGCATTTAATATTCGTCATGTTCGTGACAGGGTATCGTCTCTTAACTGCCGTAGCGTATATTTTTATTCTTTAAAATTCTTATATGTATGCATAATTATAGCTAAATTGTTATCATATTAACTAACATTTTGTAAAAACTTGATTGGAAAGAGTGTGTGAAGTTTTACTCGTTCTTCTCTATAAATACCTCCCTAAGTTTTAGAATGGGTTATTAGCATACTAGCTACACCTTTCTAATTAACTGATGGACACCTTGGCAATTTAAAAATGCCTGTTATTTGTTTAATTAAGAAAAATGCTTTGACTTCGAATTTAACTATTGGGGATGATAAGATCCAATGCAGATAGACAGACGATGGAAGAAAAAGTCTTGTCAGAACCACATAATTTAAAGTGAATATCTCTAAGCATAAGATACAGACAATACATGGTGATAGTTATAGGTAATATTGTTTTTGTTCATTTCAGGAACTGGCAGTTTGCCCGTCATGTTAAAAGCGACCTCGGTTTATTACAATTGCAATATGTTATGTCACCAGTCGCAAACATCAGCTTCATATCCAGGAATGGCATAGCCTCCTTGGATTGCCTGCCCCTTGGTGTCGAGGTCCACCATTTCTCCGTTTGTGTTTGAGAGAGAAAATGAGCCCTGAGAATAGAAGATGAGCCCTCTTTGTATACAAGGGCGTCGCCAGGGGGGGGCAGGTAGGGGCAGCTGCCCCCCCCCCCTAGAGAACCAAGAAAATGTTTTTTTAACAGACTTAAAAAAAAAGATGGAGGTTTTTGATTAAGAGCTGAGACTGTACAATTAATAAAATACATGCACTACCAGTGTAAAGCTTCGTGTGTGCTCTTAACTGTATTTAAAATCATACTCTTCCCATCCAAAATAAAAGGAGAAACTGACAAACTGACTGATGTATCAGCGCACAGCCGAAACTACTGGAACTGGGAATGTGAAATTTTGCACATGCGTTCTTTTTAACATTGAGGCGAGCACTATTAAGACGGGATTTCGGGATACAACCCCTAAGCCTGTATAATTGGAAATGCATATTATAATTCTTGTAAATGCAAATATAATTGTAAACATTATTTTTTTGAAAGAGTATGTTTGGAGTTTCTTGCCCATTCTTCTCCATACGAAACTACCATTTGAAATGGGCAACTAGATTCAAATTTTACAATATGACGTTCAAAAGTGCCTAATGGCCTAATTGAAATAAATGATTTGACTTTGACTTTGAATGAAATTTGTATGAAACTCGGTCATTTTTGTACTTCGAGACATGAAACTTGATATAGAGGTTTTTGGTTGAAAATAAAAAATCTCTTATATCAGCTTTTTTTGAAATTTCAGTGAAAAAAGTATGAATGCGTGTAGAGGAAATCCGTTATTTTCAACAACCGATGATTTTTTTTCAAATTGAAACATGTAACTGCCCTTTTAAATTTGCAAAAATGGTGAAGTATTTTGCAAATTCAACACCAAAGCAGAACCGTACGAATAATCTTATTTTTCAACCGACTTCAAAAAAGGAGGAGGAGGGGTTCTTTTTTTTATGTTTGTTACCTGATTTCTTGGGACTGGGTGAACCGATTTTGATGATTCTTTTTTATTTGAAAGCTAGTGCTTCCCGTGTGGTCCCATTTTAATTTGGTCCAGTTCTGACAATGGCATCCATGAGAAAACCGTATAAGTCTTAAATTTGCATTAAGTAAGTGCGCGATTTGTTACGCGATATCTCCGGCAAACGTAAACCGATTTTGAAAATTATTTTTTTTATGGATAGGTTATGCTTCAGGGGTGGTTCCATATAAATTTTATCGACATTGATTCAGCACTTTTTGAAAAATCAACAATTACCCAAAAGTTTTACATAGACGACGTTTTAGTTTCATCAATCTTTGTAGTACTTAGTTAACTTTCAATCTCTTCTTAATAGATTTGAATGAGAAGGAGGTACTAAAAAGCGGAAAATAAAAAGCTTTTTACAAAAAAGACAACCGCCTTCAAAAAGTAAAAAATAACTTTAGCACAGAACACACATTGACTTTAGTTTCGAAAGTCGGTGGCAACACAAAACAAAAAACAGAACAAAGCCACTGAATTTCGAAACTAAAGTCAATGTGTGTTCTGTGCTAAAGTTATTTTTCACTTTTTGAAGGCGGTTGTCTTTTTTGTAAAAAGCTTTTTTAAGAGAACTGTGAGGTGCAGATACGCGTCGTAGTAGGTATTTCCAAAAATTCTATGTTTCATATCGCTAGCTTTGCTTCCCTCCGGGTAAGGGTCTTCACCCACGTCAGACAATTGGTGACCGATGTTTTGTCGGAAAGAAATGGAACATATGAACTCCAATATACCAACGCAGATGTCCCACAAAAAGTCGATCTCACGAAACTATAAAATAATCGACCGATCCGATAATCGGTCCTACAACAAGTCTGACGTGGGCGGGCAGCCTAAACAATACAAATACAATATGTCCCTCTCCCTGCCCCCCGACTCGTATCGTGCGATAGAGAGAGTTGCAAGTCTAGAAGGCAATTAAACCTACATTTCCTTTTTGAAATATGGTTTTGGACGATAACGATTTTCCTCTCCTTAACCTTCACGAAATGAGACAATTTTGGTCTCATTCGATTCAGTATACCTTAATCTAGGTCTGTATGTTTGTTTTTTAAGTAAATCGGTATAGATAGATTAATTTCAAAAAAACTTTTTTGAAAAAAGAGAACAGCCTTCAAAAAAAAACTAAAAAGTGATAAATAAATTTAGCACAGAACATACGAAGGCGGTTTTTTTTTTTCAAAAAAGTTTTTATTTTCCACTGTTTAGTGCCTCGTTATTACTCAAATCCAATAAAGAACGGCAACACAGTTAAAACAGAGATTAAAAGTCCTCCAAAGATGGAAAGATGGAAGAAACGAAAACGTCTTCTCGGTTTTTGTTGATTTTTTTCAAAAAGCGCTGAATAAATTTCTATTTGTTGTATACTTAAACCTTCTCCAGATGTAACAAACACTTTTCTGAAAACCGCATCAAAATCGGTTTAGCGAAACGAGAGATAATCGCGGACAAACATACATACATACAAACATACGGGTGGAACTGATAACCTCCTTTTTTTTGAAGTCGGTTAAAAAATAAAATGCTCGAAGTTTTTAAGTCAAGAATGTAGATAATTGGACGATAAATACTGCTATAGCGCGTAACATTTCTTTAAAATAAAAATTTACAGACCTAGTGTTTCATTATATCTACAACATTTCCAAATTCATCATTTCATGAGAATTAGCATTCCTCATGTCAATACGGATTTTACATGTTCAATAAAGTAATTTCATATAAAATATTCTATTTTTTTTCTATTTTTTTCAAAAAAATGTGAATATTGGACTAAGTTTACGGGGGTAAACCGTTATGGTTTTTTGTATAATCAGCCTCACGCAAAACATTTAATTGACGTTAATATTTTTTTTTACTTACCCCTCAAAGGGGGATTAGCGGCCTAGCGGGGTATTACGTTTGTGGGAAGTACATTTACGCAGACGAAGTCGCGGGAAAAGTGCTAGTTCTCTATATTTCAACTTGCCCCCCCCTAGGCTAACGGCTGGCGACGCCCTTGTTTGTATATATATGTTAATGTCTCGCTGATGGTGGTGCGTGTGTTGGATCATTCAGCACCCTTCAAAATAGTAAAGCTGAATGGTTATGATCCACGCGTCATGTTCGTGAACGTGAAACGGAGATTTGTCATCTCTTAACTGCTATGGCTATTATCTTGTTTTTTTTTTTTAATGAATTGTATTGTTGTTTCCTACTTGTTTTTCACATATAGAAGCAACAAGAATAATGTAACCAGTATTTTCTTTAAACTTTATTCAAAAGAGTGTCCGTGGAGTTTCTTGCTCGTTCTTCCCCATAGAGACCTATCTACAAAACAAAAATCCGTGGCAAAAATCTTTCAGAGTAATTTTCACGGAAAGAGATTGGCGTTCAAGAGCATGTACGCTAATGACTCAATATATGCATGTATACTAAACAAATATGCGTTGTCGTCAACTTGTACACATACGATTACGCTACGTCAACATACATTTATAGATTGGCGTCAAGTTCCCGATGTGTTCTTTTTGTAGTACTCCAGTTTCTAAGTTGATAGGATACGATTAAAAATAACCGCTTAGGGCTCCCGGACACGGGCCACCGGCCACGACCACAAAACGCCGCCACTGGCATATTTCCTGTAATTTTCATACATTTTATATGGACTCGCCGCACACGATTGGCGCCGGTGGCCGCCACACGCTGCAAATCGTCGCTGCTCGCTTCTTGTGGCCCGCACCGGCCACTAAACGCCGCCACACACCACTCGCGCGATTTCTAACCCTTTTCTCCCTAAATCTTCTTCGACAGAGTTCATTATATGGGTTAAAAAGTAGCAACCACCGACCGCAGGTGTCGACCATCGGCCACAGGTGGCTGTCGCGCGCTTCAGCTACTTTTGTGGCCGTTTCTTGCCTCTTGTGGCGGCGTTTGTGGCTATCGCGTGTGGCCCGTGTGCGGCGACCCTTACATTGACTGGTTATCTTATTAATTTCATCATTATAATTATGATGTGTCTATAAATTCATTGCTTGACTTCTTTCTTGCTAATCTGGTTCAGCTATTCGAACAAAAGTGAAAATCGACAGATTTATTTAACTGTATCCGAACCTAGCAGATAACAGTGCAAAAGAAAAGACGGGAATATTGCAGCAGTTACAGTTCCTTACTGTAAATCAGTATCAAACATAAATCAAGGATATAATAACAAAAGACCTACTGGAAAGACTACCAACTAATTTAATTATGAAAACGTGAACGTGTTTAGCTGACCATTCTAGTTTGATGCTTTACCCATCTTTCACCACACCAATTGATTGGTTGTTCTATTCGTAGAGACCGCATGAACATAATACACAAACGTATTCATCAAAGAGATATGCGCAGTCAAGTGAACGCTTAGCGCGTTATGCGCGAGCGCACGTGCGTCTAGCGGTACTGCAGGATTTTGTTTTATTTCTAATGCTTTGACGTTCTGATGTTTGAGATTCTGTGGTTGGGAATTGTTGTGCAATACTTTAATACTAAGGATTTTTTTATTTGACTGCCTCGTTGGTTTCGTGGTCGCAAGCACGACTGCTGAGCGTGGGGTCCTGGGTTCGATTCCCAGGTCGGGCAAAGTGTTATTTGGTTTTTCTATAAAGAATTTCTCAGTAACCGCCCGGAGTTTGAAAGTTGGCAGTGTAACACCCACGTGCCTCGGAAATCAGGTAAAGCCGTTGGTCCTGCGCCTGATCTCTCTCCGGTCGTGTCGGATTGCCGTCCCACTGGACTATGAGAGTGAGGGAAGAGGGTGTGCATCTGTGTTTGCGCACACACTTGTGCACTATAATATCTTCTGCGTACTTGGCTGATCTCCATTGAGATTGACCACCGTGACCGAAATTCGGTCGGAAGATTACATTTACATTACATTTTACACTAAGGATATATTTTGTGAAGAGAAGTATGATTATAAGTTTCTTCGTCATTGTTGACTGACATTTCTAAATCAAGGATAAAATAGGCCAACTAGGTATATTCTACATATAATAAATTCCCTCTGTTTTAGAAGAATAGATCATTGTTGTAGTCGTTGTTTGATCATTTAACCAACGGGCGGTTTCGTCAATTGACGGCACGGTTGGTGCAGTGACTGCTGCGATGCGCGTGTTGAGTTCGATTCCGGCACGGAAGTAATATGTCTATGGTAGTTGTTCCTTGTGTGATTGTTTATAATGTTAGTTAATATGTTTTAAATGCACCCAGATATTTCTAGTGTGTGAAACAATTTTTTGAGAGCATTGTGAGAGAGTGATATGAACTATGCCTATGAAGTTTGCAAACTGTCTGATATTTGTACCAAGGTACTATTTCATATATACCAACACAAGAAAATACCATTACAACTTCTGCATTATGCCTGTTTTGTTAAAGATTGCATCAATAAACATTAACATTACATACAATGTTTACTTTAACCGAAATCCACAAACTCACTCAACAGTTTCAATTCTATATATTGTTATCATTTGTAAATCAAAGCCGCATTGTATGTTTGCCATTATTTACTTTGAAAATCCATATCAAATGTACTGTGTGATGACTCAGATCATCAATCAAAACAGACAATTTTAACTGCTGAAGGTAAAATCGTATATAGAAAATGATTAATACTAAGTTACTTCAAAGTCTTAAGCTCTAGAGCACTTTAGTAATCTTAGTCACTATTCTATAGTCTGCGAACCAAAATCCAAAGCTATATATTTCTCTAGTCTAACCGTGACGTGTACCTAAAAATATTAGTCAGCCGGTCCATTCTGAATAAAATCTCTCTGATATCATCTTATGAGCTGTCATCCTAGCTAATGCTAGGAACCGCTCACCTCAAGCTCACTTCACCTAAATTCACCGAGCGATATTTTACAAAATAACACAGCTAGGAGGTAGAGAATATGTGACAGATGTATTTTTTTTTTATTGATAGGCATACGTTTGACCACTATCTCACCTGATGGGAAGCGATGATGCGGTCTAAGATGGAGCACGCTTGCCTAGAAGTAACCTATTCACTCTTGACTTAAATACACCCAGGTTGTAGCTACCAGGAAACACAGACTCAGGCAGGGAATTCCACTCCTTAGCAGTACGCACAATGAATGTATTCCCAAAACGTTTCGTGCGTGTGGGTGGGATGTCCACCGTGTGCCGGTGGCGCATCGCCGTACGTCTTGTGGTCCGATGATGGAACGGACTCGGCGGAATTAAATTATGCAATTCCGTCGCACACTCCCCAAAATGCAACCGATAGAAAACCAACAGGCCAGCAACTCGGCGTCGATGCTCAACACTTTGGAGCTTTGACTCGACGAGCCTATCATTGCCATTGTGTAATCTTATATCATATCGGCCTATTACAGTCCACTGCTGAACGTAGGCCTCCCCCAGAGATCATCATCCAGCCCGGTCTTGGGCACCCCACATCCATCCGCTACCTGCTTCAAATCGTCTGTTCATTGTGCTACAGAGCGTCCCACACCACGGTTGCCCAATCGCGGTCTCCACTCTTAAACGTGTTTGTTTCATCTTCCATTTATATTGGCTACTTTAAAGGAGCCAGTGGGAGAAGTCAGACCCAGGAATTCGCCGATTAAAAAGAAATGCAAGTAAGTAATTATTTCTCGCCTTAGAATATGACATGTGCTATGCCACGAAGTACTAAAGGGTAACCACAGGATCGGATTAGATGTCTATTTCTTCTAATCTTACAGAGGAATAGAAGCGTGACGTAAGCACGATACGTCACGGTCGTATAATCACCTCCTCCTCCTCTATCACTAGCTTCATCGTAGTATCACCTTTCAGTTCCCTGTCTGTGACCACTAGACTTTCTAAAATATAATTAATTGTATTTTTATTAGCTATTTTTACTTTAAGCAGTCGTACTATCAATTATTCATTTACACTTCAATCTTAATAATATATATTACAAATCTTTGTATTTTATATTTTCATCGGCATTGTTATCAATAGGACAAGAGTTCCAAAAACCTGGCAGCGTCATTAATTTTCTTTATTCTTTCTTCAGCGACTTGATGAGATTAAATGGTACAATGTATTTTTTTTATTTACCTATGGTATTTCAAGCTTAGGCATAAATCTCCCTATATCTACTTATACACCCTCTTCATTGCATATTTAATAATTTAAGTATCTGAAAAAATTGTATCCATTTCCTATGATATATTTTGGAGGAAGATATCAATTTTCTTAATAACGCCTCATTAGAAGTTTAAAGTGAAATTGATGATATTAATATCCGTGGGGTATCAAATACTTTGAAAACTTTTTTAAAGTTTCCAACTTATGAGTGATCGTCTATTAGACAAAAATTACCAAGAAAGTAAAATTAAAAGTGTGAAGTTTTTAACTTCATGTTACGGTTTAACAAAAAAATTATTGGTATTGAAGTTTTGACACCATTTTAGAAGCAAATAATTGACTGGCAGTTCAAAACTGTATTATTAGTGTTTTTATAAAAAGCGACATTACTTGTTCTAGTTTCATAAGTTAAACAACGGAATAGATTAATAGGAAAACCAACACTTACTGTTTGTTGAAATTTAATTGTTTCCTTAGGTTATTTTTTTACTCGTTGGTAGGCTCAACAAGAACTTCTTCTGCTTTTCCTGCACCATATTCTATGACATGATTGTAACCCTCTGTATAATCTGTCTACTCTACACCCTCATGGGACGGTTTTTCTAAGAATCATTTAAGGTATTTCCTATTATCAAAATATAGTATACCAGGCAGCATTGACCCAACATGATACCCCTTCACATTATCCCAAAGCACCTTCAACAAAAACTCTTGTAACCCAATATCTTCATAAAGATGGAACAACACAGGGCACAGGTGTCGATGTTGTGATGGCAGTATGGTGGCTGTGCCGGCTTCAATTAAAACTAGGAATAATAAACATGGACACTCATTTACATATGCGTCAGTTGGTTCAAAGTTAACGACCGCTTAGTGTAAGGGATAAGCTTTAGCGAATATTGTTTTTTCAGCCATAAGAGAAGCCTGATTTTGCAGTTACAAGTCAACTTATAAAATTCTACATTTTGAAAGTTTTTTAGCCAGTTTAGAATTTGCACTAACACAAAAATGTTTTTATAATAGTGAACCTGCAGCTATGTAGCTAAAAACTAGAAATTATAAATATATAAGTACAAATAGATATTGCGCCACGTCTTTTTCAGTCACGATATAATTTAGAATTACTTTAGAACCTTTAGAATTCTACCAAAAAATATATTTTTAGCATTAGATTTTTAATAAACTGTCTTCTTTTTATTTTTAGTAAAAGGTCTCTGTGATCTTATGAAAATATATTTTTGATTCCCTTTCTATCATTAGCTTTTCTATGAACTGTCTTCTTCTTATTTTTAGTATAAGGTACTTTTCTTTATACAAATACGTGTTCGTACTCTATTACGAACTCTCTGTATACCTTCTTCAAACTTGCGTAAGCTAATATTTTATGATGGCTGTCTAAATTATCAACAACCAATCAGCGTTCTCGACAGATTGTCACATTTTTTTTTCGGGAAATTGGGGGTTAGTTTCTTGTACTTTGCACCACACCGTTAGGATTACACACAGAATTTATTGGCTACGATTGAAAATATTGTTCGTGAGTCAGTTTTATGTGTTTTCATGCATTACCTTGATGTATGTTGATGGTGTATTATGTTTATAATGAGTCGTAAATATAATGTGTGCAGCATTAGACGGGTTAATAGTATTGTTGAGATTCCAATATACTGCATTTATGATAAAGTAGAGGATTTAGTATTTAGAGTTGGTTCATCTTTCACGTGGAGTATTACTGTTTTGACTTTGAACCCTCTGAGGTATTTTGGATTTCTCATAAACATATTCTTGGTTTTGTAGCATACTACGTTTGTGGCTATAAAAGCGTTTATGTCGCTTAACACAAACCATACTCGCACCATGCTTCACACAAACTTCTCGGCCCGAAACCTTGGAGATAAAACAACTTGATACTTATACGTAAGATACATATCATTTACCTGTGTAGAAAGAGTCAGTTGAGAACATTGAAGTCGAAAATTAAAAACTAAATTCATGATATTTAAATATTGCAGTACACTAGGAATTTTTCCTATATCGTGTGTGCGTTAACAAACATATTATAAACTCACATATATACTAATAACCAGACCCGGAACAAATAGCTGTAGGCCATACGAAAATTTCTTCTGTGCGAGAATCGAATCCGCTCAGCCACTGCGCCAAACCATGTCAGTTTATGTCACGATGGTTCTTTCGCTGTATAGGACAACGTTCAAAGCAAGACAATACTTCTTCGCTGAAGCGTTCACTCAAAGAATCGATAACCGATGGGGACGAAAGGTTCTCGAGCGACCACGAACAGGAAGATGCAGCGTTGGTAGACCTCCCACCAGATGGACCGAAAACATCGCCTAAGTCGCGGGTAACCAGTGGATACAAGTATTAGGTTGCCGCTCGTGATGGGGGAGGCCTTTGTTCAACAGTGGACCTCTTTCGGCTGATGGTGACGAAAACATCTTTCTTTTTTTACTACTCCGCTGTTCTTTTCTGATTAATTTTGTTGCGGGATCCAAGACAGTTAAATCGTTTCTTTGGGACTTCTTGAGCTTCATTGCTTTGGCGTATTTCTGGTGATCGCTATTGTTGATTCTGAATGTGTGGAATAGTGTGGCGGGCTTAATGATGACGATGATGATAAAAGCGTTCACAAACTGCTTCACCCATAATTGTACAGAGTAAGACCACAATTTTCTAATCCAGTTATTAAACTATAGAACCACCTATTAAATTACCATACCTAATATATTACGCTATCGTAATGTACCACACATCCAAACAACTATTATTTATTGAAATAACACCTTGGAAATTAGACGGGACGAATAAACAGGCTATGTATGCAAAGGACAGTACTACATTATCCTAACTTTGGGCATGTCGGCTAATTGACAATCCGAAGTTGTTTTAGTCCGATAGTTTTGGCGATTTGAATAAATAGAGGCTGTTAACTAAATATTTGGTATTGGGAGTACAGGCGGGTAGAAAATGTTTTTAATGATTTTGATTTTCGACTCAAATTGCGAATAGAGGGGTTTCGTAGAGTTATTAATTATATAATACCAAACGACCATTATAATTCTGGTGACGTGTGGTTTTACACTACTAGTGTTATTAATAGTATTACTGGTACAATTACTATTTGACTACATTTTAGGAAAGTCGTCAAAATGAGAGGTGTTTTAATCATATTAATTTTACAATCAGCATACTCTTATTCAGAAACTCACTACAGATATTTTATCTACACTACATTTACGAAAAGGTGTAGTTATTATGTTTGTTAGTTTGTGGTTATCTCTAGCCGTAATAAACAGATCACAAAATAACACACGTGAAATACTACACTTTTGCTGAGAGCATAGGATATGTTTTGGTGCAAATACTCGCCTGCCCCCGGATGAAGTTACGAGCAGAAACTAGTTCGTATTATGAAAGGCTGATAATATTATTATTATCATAGACATATAACACTAGACTACTGCTCAGGGTGTCGCTGAAAGGGACAGAAAAGCACAACTAAGAACACTACGGTGCAGTGTATTTTCACCATTTTGCAGGATTAGGTAACGACTTTGTTTAGGTACTATCGTGGTCACACCCGCCTGACCACCACTAAGTTCATTTTTGCTTGCACTCTAAAGATGGAAGCGCTCTCTACCCCGCCCCGTTGACTTCGCAGGCGCCAAGGGAAATTTTTTTTAACTGAGCAGGCGGGAAAGTCCGCGATAGTACATGAGCCGAAAACGCGGCACGCGATGAGGGACAAAAAATATTAAGCTCTGTCTCTTTTCTTTACAAGCATCTTGTATATATTTTTATTTTTCTTGTGTAAGCGAGATAGAAGATGATCAGCAGTCTATAGTGCCTTCTCTGTCTACGATTATTATCCTCCAACTAACAACTTCTGTTCTCGTCTGTCCCACCACTATCAACTTAATCAGTAGGAAAAACAACTCTAAGCACCCTTTTGCATATGCAAACACTGCTGCTGGCATTATCTTTGGAAACTTCCCCTGTGATGGTAAATTAACCTCTAGGGTGTGTGGAATATTAAAGTTATTAAGGGTGATATTCGTGTGGCGTTTTGGATAGGTAATGTGGTGGTTTGGGATGAGATAGAACCGTTGAAGACAGAAGTATTTGATGGAGATATTTGGATGTAGTCTGAGGTGTCTTCAACGTGAGTTTTTTGGGACAGAGAGCCATAATATTGTGGAAAATCTTATTTTTTTAATAAGTTTGTGATTATACATTTATTATTTTCTATTCTGGCAACTATTGAACTATATTACTTACGTAGTCGTAGTACCTATTACTTTATATTACCTATTACTTTATACACTTTTATTTTATAAAAATAATTAGGATTTCGCACAAAAAATAAAGCCCCATAGATAACTGACATACACGCGAACAAACTCGCGGTAATAAGCTTGTATTTAATATAAGTTACCTGCGAATCAATTTGAATTTTGGACAGTTTTTTCAAATAGAAACTGTCTGGCACCAATTTTATTCCCTATATAAAAGATTACAGACATAAATACACTAGGTATTAAAGTTCGGTGAAATTCGGTACAAAAAAAAATCTTAACCCTACCGACTCCACTTGGTATCTGTCCGACCGTCATCCGAAAGACGTCTGTTTTAGTTTGTGCAAAACTAATTGGTTATGCAAAATTCGAGTGGCCATCCAAGTCTGGCGCACGCTGTGAAGATCTCCGCAAACACCGAGTAGAAAATAATTGGGCTACATACCCCATAAGTGGGCTTGCAGATGAGTAGCGGTTAATTTGTCTTTGTTTGACCAGTCCCTTTTTAAAGATGGCAGCTTGTTTTGTTGGGGATTATTGTATTTTTTATTTGTTTTGTTGAGAGAGGTAAGTGATATAGTATTTGCAGGTGTAATGTAAAAATCGAATACAGAAATAAAAACAATAAAATTATGTACTACTAAGAAATAAAAAGGGAGCTTACAGGGTATAAGAAACGTCGTCCACATTACTGGCGACTGGACACGTGTCTTACTAGACACGTGGCAATGGTGGCTGGCAGCATTGCCACGTTGTATGACAATGCTGATTCTTTGGCCAATGAATAGATCAGCCGTCGGGTTACGTAAAGTGTCGACCAGCCACTTGGCAATATACAGATGACCAAATATGTATCATCATCACATATTTAAATAGATAACACAACATAAACAAACCATTTCAAACACACCACAGAAAAATACCCAACCCTCTAACTGCCAAATGGGTCACATTTAAAGCCAAAAAAATGACCGACGCATTTAAATTTCGAATACCGTCACGACACATCAATTCTACCCATCATCGGTGATGTCCACCATTTTTTTTCCAACTTTTTTCTGTTAAAAATCCCGTAGAGTTATAAAAATAAATGAGGCTTCGCAAACATTGGGGCGAGGACAATAGTTAGGTCATTATTTTCGGTCATTTGAACGAGCTACGGTTTCGATTTAGGGGGAAAACTGAGGGGGTATAAATAACCTGTAAGCGTTTGAGGGTTGAGTGAAACGTCGAGATTTTTGACGAGTTTTATTATGATGAATTGTTATCATAATTTGGGTTTAGAAAATTACGTTGGGTAATTACTTTCCTGTTCGTAATTTTGATCGTTGCTATGACAATATACCTTCAATATCTATCATGATTAAGCTTTTTAAATAATATGGATATCTTTCACTTGGTCAGTCAAAATTTGACAAAAAAAAATCGATGTATACTTATCACGGTATAAATATCTTAATTGCACCTAAAATTCATAAAAAAATCTTACAAATAATTCATAACGATATACCTGTACAAAACTTATAAATATGTAATAGTAATACGAGTATTATATAACTTTGGACATATTCTTATCCCATTTTTATATTCCGTTTGAAGTTTCCATACCAAGATCATTCGAGATAAAAAAGTGATACTAACTCAAAAATTGGGGTTGCCTGACTAAAATGCGCCGTCAATTCCTCTGATATTATCCTGTACAATAACATTAATTTTAATGATAAAAACCGCGTATTTTTGCACTTGCAAGGGTCCCCTAAAAAGCCTACGTCTATTCAAATGTTGCCATCGTAAAAAAATTTACCAAGTATTTGGTACTGCCGCAATAAAAAAAGCAATAATTGTAATTCTTTTGGAAAAATTATAATATGACAGTTAAATTGGATTTTTTAAAATTATTTCTTGCAATATGGTACTGATGTAAAGACGACTGTAGTTTTAGGGGGTTTTAAATGGTTTTGAATATGAAATATCTTGTAAGGGTCCGTTTACACAGATCGGCTCGTAGAGCATCGGCTGGTGCTCTTCTATTCACACAGACCGGCCCGAGTATAGCTTGCTGCTTGGAATTGAGATTTGGCAGCCGGTCGGCCGCGCGAGCATGAAGGAGCACGCAGTTGGAGCTGGTCGGCTTCTGTTATTATTTATAAGCTCTAAAGCATTCTCAATGATAAAAGAAGTGTCTTGTAAAAATAAACCTTATAACAATGATGCAAAACTCTGTTTTAAACGTGATAAAAATGTGCTCTGCTCTCCGAGCCGGTCTGTGTCAACGGATCCTTAGTCTACCCTGGTTTTGAATAAAATAAAGGATTACAAATGGGTATAGGGGAGGAGCTCATGGCTTAAAAGCCGTACAGTTCGATCGACCATGACGGTGAAGCTACGCTTGCCGCGGTCGGTCTGTGGATGGGTGACCATCAATTCCATACCGAGACCACCCCGTGCCTCGGAAAGCTCGTAAAGCCGTTGGTCCCGGCTGTCATTCAGGGCATTCAGGTTGTTTTCAGGGCATTGGGTTTGTTCGTTTATCGTTGGTTGGCTTAGGCTGCTGTACGAACTGTAAACCTTACGGGTTTGTTCGTTTATCATTGGGTGGCTTAGGCTGCTGTACAAACTGTAAACCTTAAGAGTTTGTTCGTTTATCATTGGGTGGCTTGGCCACTGTACGAACTGTGAGACCTTAATGGTCTGTTCGATTAACTGTATCGTTGCTGTACCTTTAACTTACTTTATTCCTGTTACTGATTACCATTTGTATTGTGTTTTCTTTACTAATGGTGTGTAATTCTTTTTACAGGTCTTGTTTATCCCTAATGGGATAATGGGAACGCCTATAGTCCTGACGATGTACTATACCGCTCGGCACTCCTCCACTATCGATCCTCCTGACGATCCGACATATATATATCATAAAAAGTATTTACTTTGGAATCCTTAGATTTTCTAAATATCACTGGCAGCCTGAACAAAGGAACTATTAGTTAATTTGTGCCTGAACTCAAAAACAACTCCTTAGCACAGAATCTGTCCTTAGTCTTATTAATAGGACCATTACAACATTGGATTAGATTGGGTGGAACATTTTCTTGAATTTCTTATACTTTAGGTGCAAAAAATGGAATGCGGATGCTGAACACTTATAAAAAGGTAAATGTGCATTAATTAACCCGACACCGATTTGGATTTCTTATTAAATTTTGTAACCTTTATTACCTAGGTAGTAGAGTTTAATATCACATAAGATTAAGACAATATGATTATTGTAAGCTTTCTTTTATGTTTTTATTGGTTACAATGATCGTGGGAAAATATCTGGCTAACTGTAGCGAGAAGGCAAAAACTCATCGATTGTTCGAAGTCGGCTGGTATCGAGTAACCAAACTACACAACCTAAGAATTTAATTATTTGCGAAAATCCATTATTTTCATACTTTAAAAAAATATAATGTATAATTATTATAAAAAATGCATCATCTAACGAGTCCATTACATTAAAACGTTTTTTTCGAAACATTTTGTCAATCTACCTGTACTAGGTACTACTTCCTCCACGACATATTATTATTTTATGAATAAGAAAAGGATAATTTATGTTAAAAAAGAATTTACTTATTTGTGAAAATCCATGATTTACAGACCTTTTTACCCAAATAACTACTTTCTCCTGGACTTAATATTATTATCGTATGGAAAAGAAAACAATAATCTATATAAAGTCAAAGTCAAAGTCAAATCATTTATTTCAATTAGACCATTATAAGGCACTTTTGAACGTCAAATGAGGAAAAAAAATGGTTCTAGTTGCCCATTCCAAAAGGTAGTTTTGTATGGAGAATAATGGGCAAGAAACTCCATACTTACTCTTTTAAAAATGATTTTAACAATATTTGCATTTACAGGAATTACATAATTATAAATTATACGTGAATACGATGTACCTAGCATAAAAACACTATTTTAAAGTGTGTACATTTAAAGTGTGTATATTTTTAATTGTTGCATTCACTGGTCCTTAGGACCGCGAAATCATTATCGGCATATAGACGCATAAGAGTACAGCGGACAATTGAAGAAAAAAATAACGCAGCGTTCAAAGAAACATAAAGAGTAACTACCTTATTTATCTACGTGGTAATGTTACAGGTAAGCAGTATACATAAAGAAATATGAGACCTAAGACGTATGTCACACAGAAGGACAATACGTAATTAAAAACGTTGTTTAGACTACATAAGGATGTCATTCGTCTATGAAACTAGACACTCTGTAATGTGATCTTTTTGTAAATATTATAATTTTGTACCTGTAATGGAATGCATCCATTGTAATAAAGCAAATGTCAAATGATGACATTGACAGCTCCGGCCTCCTATCACGAGAGACGTCAAGCCCCCTCTCTCTCTGGCTTGTGGGCTGTCACTAAGCGGCTGACGTTTTCACTATTACGAAAACTAGTTTGTAATATTAATATTAAATACCTAAGTATTTTATCTAAAATTAAAATATTAAAAGCAACAGTTACTTTTATTAAAACAAACGACATTACATGGCGCAGCCGAAAACGAACCATCAATAATATAATATAACATAATATAAATAATATAATACAGCCTGTCTATTTTGTAAATATCTCCCTATATTAAGTATTCAGGGAGATATTAGGTGGGAGATAGTTAGGTGTACTGAGTGAACTGTATGGTGAGCTATTCCTATCATTCGGTGAGATGACAGGTCTAATTAACCTTCATAATATCAGCCTGCTGCCGTCTACTATTGTACGTAGTCCCCAGAGATCGGCAACTAACTCGGTCTTTGCAGCCCACATTCATCCATTATTAAGCTTATTTCACCTAAATTTGCCGAAGAAGATTGGAACAGACTTACACCACTGACTGGTATAGCTACCATATATTGAAAACTCCTAATGTATAATAATAGTTATATAGTTATTTCTTAAGATTTAAGTGTCAAGCTACATAAAATCTTTTTTTTTATCATTCTTATCCCAAAAATCTCTTTCTAGTGTTCAATACTTATCACCTTGTCTTAACCGACTGCAGTCGCGTGCGCATAATCTGTAACGGCACACGCCTTTGCTTACAAACTTAACACTTACACTACATCAATCAAAATCCAACCTTATACTTTAATGCTTAGCTCTTTCCTACCTGCATATGTTTTTCAGTAGACTACAATAGGTGTTGTTCATGAACGAGATATATATATATATATCAGTAAAAAATAGCTCGTTATATTGTTAGGTCAAGTTCAGACAGGCAGACAATTCGAGCGTGATATCCTAGGTCGTTTACGATGCTAACTGTATATAATTTACGATCGTTTTTTGTTCAAATGAGTAGTTTTATTAGAGGGTTGAGTGATTAGATGTAGGTTTTTTTTGCTCTTTTGATCCAGTGTATTAGTAAGACTTTTTTTTTAACTGTTGTTTTCGTGGTCGCAAGCACGACTGCTGAATGTTGGGACCTCGGTTCGTTTTCCAGGTCGGGCTTAATGTTATTGGGTTTCCCATTAGTACATTTGTCAGTAGCTGTAGTAGGAGTTGGTGGTGTGACAATCAAACTCTTCCTCCTCGGAAAGTACGTATAGCCGATGCTCCCGGCTGCTGTTCGTAGATCTTTGGCATGACCAAAATCTTTCAATATCCTATAAAATTGTAATTACTACTTTGATTTACATACGTCCGTTTTGTGAGATTCATCTCATTGATACTTTCGTGTTTTTGAAACGAGTTGCACACGAAATATTGCAAAATGTTTGCTATCTAAGGGATGAGCAGTAATATAAGTGCATGCACTTTTCAGAAATGTAACTTTGCATTCATTTCCAAAAAAGTAAAAATACTCGAACAACAATTTGCAGAAAGAATAATAACTAGGTTCTTGCATAATCGTAAGAAAAGGTCTAAAGTTAATCTCCAATAAACTATGATTGGTGTATATCGATGACAGCTATTGTCCTGCGCCAGCGCACGCAACTAAGCAGCTGTACCGACTGTATTAAATTTATGAGTAAAAACTGAGTTTGAGCCACACCCGCCGGCGACAAATCTGTTAGGGTTAGGTTTGTTTTACGCGTTTCTAAATCATTATTTTATCTTAATGTTAAGTTGACTTTTGACTACTTACCAAGATTGTCCGAAGATTTATCAGTTTCTTTTTTAAATAAAGTTAATTCCAATAACTCCTTTTTTGGAGAACTGGGATGGTATTTCTTAGAATCACTTTCAATCTACAAAAGATACAATTTAAAATACGAAGGGTTAAGAAACTTTGGCAGGTAATTCTCAAGAGGTCAGATCAAGTGACCAAAGTAAGGTAAACAATGATGCTTTAATCATAAAATAGGTGTAACTTGTTTTATGCCATTAACTAGCAAACAAGCTGACAGCTCATCTGATACTAAGTTAACCGCCGCTTATATCTCATAGTAGAGGAGACGTGGAAGCTCGACCTTCACCCATCAGATAACTTGATGAGACATATTTTTTATCAAATATAATTTATTAAAAAACATGCCTATGATAACTTGCATATCGAAAAGTTTACATAGTTATTTTTAATTTAATTAATTTCAATCAATTTTCTTTCATCACCTTTACTCTTTCCATAACCGAATGAATTTCATCTCAACTGATAGTTTTTAACACACAGAATATGTGTGTTTTTTACTTAAATGTTCACATCTGCTTGCCAGGTAGCCGTGCACAGAAATAAGTAGGCAAGCCTTCCTAGGCATATTCTGTGTGTTAAACATTAGCTATCAGTTGAGATGAAATTCATTCGGTTATGAAAAGAGTCACGGCTCTTAGACTATTAATAATAATAATAATAATAATAATATGTGGGGACATTTTCACACACGGCCATCTGACCCCAAACTAGGGAGACCCTGTACTATGGGTGTCAGACAGCTGATATACATACACAAATACATTTTTTTTTTGTAAATACATACATATATAAATAAACAACACCCAGACACAAGCCAAACACAAGTGCTCATCACACAAATGTTTACCCTGGGCGGGAATCGATATGCAATACAAAAGGCCTTGGAGATGCGTTGAAAACATAGAAACAAAGCTTAAATGCCTTACATGCTACTACTCACGTACCCAAATTCTTCAAATCCGAACACTGCAACGCTACTTAGGTCCGGAAATAGGTATGATGGTACTCTTTCCCAGGGCGAGCTCCTACGAGCAGAAAAAGATCTCTTATACTTACTTTTGAATGGAGCAACTAGATTCACTTTTTCTTGCAATTGACTTCCAACAACACAAGTGACAACCACATTTTAGGACCCATTTAATTATGTTATTTGTAATCCGTGGTGCTTGAAAACTAGGCCTCCCCCAGTTCCAACGTCCCTTTGTGCCTATTGGCCTAGTCCTGTTCTGTCTCCTGCTTAATTTGGAGGGAAGTGGAAAATATGTTTTCTTACTCCCCCACTGTTGTTTTTTGATTAATTTCGTTGCGAGATCCAAGACAGTTGTAATCTTTTTCCGGGACTCGTTGAGCTTCATTGCCTCGACGCTTTTCTAGTGGTCGCTGCTGTTGATTCTGACTGCAAAAATTGCAGTAGTTCGGTCATAGTACGGTGCGTTTGTGCTTTTAAAAAAATTACAGATCATTCATATAAATAATTTTTGACTTTGACTATCACAACGCACTTTCTACAATCACAACGCGCAAAACAAACTACATCCTAAGTTTATAAAGTCGGTCCCTTCGCTTCGTGATTACAGCGCAAATGGCTCTTTATAATTACACTGTCAAGGTTTGAGACCTGCTTACAGTCTATTGTCTTTGTCTCAATATGATTTAAATGGAAACACAGTTTCAGTTTTAATATTTCAATTTATTTGGTTGGCAATTGGAAGCGAATTTGAATTTAATTGTGGGTACTGGTAACAGGTTCTTCTGTTGATCATTTTATTATTTTTTTTCTTCTGTATTGAAGGAAACGTGGAACTCGCGTGCTGTTTCTCTTATGTCAGCTGACGTAATATCGTACTGGTTTGCGATTGATGTGGTTGAAAATTTTGTCTTTTTAAACCTACTTATCTGCCAAAGATACGGACGTTCACTCGTGAAGGCCTTTTAAATTAACAGCTTTGCTATTCTGTAAAAATCTTTCCTGGTGAAGTGAGCCTGAGGTGAGCAATAATCCCTAGCAAAAGATAGAATCCCCAAGACGTCAAAATCTTGCACATACAGTTAAAGTATTATCCAAAGACTTTTTAAAGTTACATGTTTTATCAGCATTGCCCTAATATAACATGGCAATGGCAATGCTACCCCCCTCATGGCCACTGTGTGAACGAGTTTTTTGATGCCCTTAGAGCTCTGTCTCTTTTTTTTTTTGTACATAATTTCATTGATTTCATTTTTAAGTTTTGAAAAATACTAGCGACCCGACCCGCATCGCATGGGCCTTCCTAGATAAATGGACTATCCAACACAAAAATAATTTTTCAATTCGAAACTGTAGATCCTGAGATTAACGCGTTCAACCAAACAAACAAACAAACTCTTCAGCTTTATAATATTAGTATAGATATAGATATCTAATAAAACACATAACTTTAATAGTCATTAAAGTTAGTATTTCTTAATGATATGTATCAGTAATATCTTTAGGCCCATAACATGTTTAAAAACAATCTTGGAATCAAATGGGACTTCACACATTTAAGAACCCAATAACTGTCCCAGTCCCAATATAACTGTATTTACGTCAATACCACATGTGATTGATTTTATGTCCAACCATCTTAGCTACCGAACCCCTTGAGGTTTGACAAAGGCATCTAATATTTACGAGAACATTAATTTTGATTGGTATAAACAGGATTGATAGTTCCTGTTGTTTCAAGTTGAAGTATTTGAAAAATTTTGGTAATTAAAATTGAAGTTTCGTCTTTGTCTTGCTTCTGTATTCCTTAATCACACAACACACACTTACAGTGTGTATGTGTTGTATGTTGTTATGCCAATTACATTTACAAAACTTTTCTTTTACGGATTTAGCACGATTTTGAAACTGAAACTGTTTTCGTTGAAAAAAACAGTTTCAGTTTCAAAATCGTGCTAATGTAGTATGATTTTAAGTTGTCTATAGAATAAAAAGTATGTTAACTACAAAACTGTTTTTCAAAAAATGGATGCATCTGACTCTTTAAACTTAGGTATCTTGCATATAAGTTTGAATTATAATCAGTCATTATAATAAAAAATTGTAAGGGTCTTTTTACTCTGGAGCACTTTGCTTAAGCCATATTTCTTAGACAATGCAATGGTTGTGCAATTATTGGAGAAATAAAGATTTAGATATTATTAACAATATTGATTTTCATGGTTTTGAATGTGAACCTTTTATATCAGATGCCATGCAGATTAAACGCTCTTATTAACCAATAACAACATAATAAATTGTCAAAAACATCGTGTATGGTATGGTCTATCATGTTTTTCAGTGGTAAAGTGACGATCATAAAGATAAGTAAATGTTGCAGCCTATAATCTTACAATCTGTTATAATTGAACTAGCTTTTACGACACCCACCCACGGTAATATACTGCTATGTACTAACTCGGAAACTGCAGATTATTCAATAATTCTATTACCAAGTACATTTTGTCATGGTGTTAACTACCGTTTACTTGCTAAAGATTGATCATAATTTAATGCGAATTAATTACGTTTAACATGAACAAAACTTGTTTCTATAAGCTGGGAAACTTAGTACGATGTCAATGTTTCATTCTGCAACTTTGTAGCATCTTTTGCGATAAAATTAACACCCTCATAGAGAAAGTACTTAATCTGTGTCACCCTAATGATTATACCTATTACACTAATCTCCGAGTTGAATAATAAAGAGACTTTAAGTACCAATAAAATATTTAGTACCGACATGTACCCAAAGAAGCTAGATCGATGGTTCTTCACGTTTTTTGGGACCAAAAGACCAAAATAAATTGACCCGTGTCACTCTCTAAGTATTGCGACTTGAAGGACCAGTTTTTTTGGTGTAATAACACAAGATGTTTTTATGGCACTATTTTAAATATGGCATCTTAAACGAAGCCCGGCTTTTATTTATGGGGACCGTAATTTTTGGTGCAAGACAATGGTTTTAATTATGTGCGGTGATAACTACTGTTAGTAAAAGACGTTGATGGGAAGATTTTCAGGTATTATTCAAATGGCAAACCGTAAAAGAGAGATAAAATGCGTTGTTTATGAGGTAATCAGCTGCTGCTGTGTTTTCGTATGGAAATGCTGTTATGGGTACTGGAAAAAAGCTAATTAAGCTATCGTGATAAATAAAATTCGTGCTTGAAGATGTGTTTACAATATTAACTCATAAAAAATGCTATAGGTTCCTTTTAAATTAATTCGGTTTAAATTACGTAGCCAATTTTCCTATTACATTACCTGCATTATTTTTTTCATAAGCTTTCTATGTGACTTTTTAATTTATATCTTACCAACTTTCAACGTACATCTTTGGCATCATTGACAGTGGTTAAGGATATATTCGTGAGGAAACCTGGACAAGAATTAATTTGAAATCGCCAATTCGCGTTGAGTGAGCTTGATGATCGATGCTCGTGCTTTCTCTATATTTATAAGAAGATGTCATTGCTCCAAAATGGAACAATGCTAATGTTATTTCATAAAATAGGCCCAGTAGTAGGTAAAAAAAAACAGTTGTTCTATCAATACATAAACAAACTAAGCGGTATTACTTATGACAATGCTTCGAGTTTGTGCTAAAAATTAATGACTCTAAACTCTAGTTTAAAAACAGAACCAAAACAAAACCAGACTCGACTGCTGTGAAAACACATAAAACGCTTAAAATAAAACACCCTGTGTACAATATGTCAAGTGTGAGCCCAATAAAGAATGCTTAAAGATACACCATGTATAATTGTCAGTTTTAAACCTCGTAATGGGTTTTCAGTAAGTTATGGACTCTGTTTTATTGGTTAGTAATAAAGTTGTCTCCTTGTCTTTGAGTAGATGTATGGTACTTAGGGGCTGCCTATTCTGGTTAGGTACAGCGGTAGGTTGCACCAGATGGGGCCTTAATTACTCAAATATGAAGAGCCTACTTGCATTAAAAGAGATGTTTTTTGCCACAATGTTGCTCTATGTTTACAGTTGCATTCATCAGGCGAAAAGGTTTCCCGACTCTAAATGAGTCGGTAAACATTGGATTGGAGAACATGGACATTTTCGTAAGCTTAATTTATTATTTTATTTTATTTTAACAACATTATAAATGGCACGATAATAACACTAAACCTAGTTAATTAAAAAGGAAATGGTGTTTGTATTTTAATTCTTTAAAATTATAATATCTGAAAATATATTTTTAGATAGGTATGTTAAATATAGAATACTAAGTCATAAAATCTAGTTACTACTAACCGCAAGAACAGAAACTTGTATGCTAAAAAAAGGCCAAAAAGCACTTCAAACACTTTTGATTGAGCAATTTTTGGTCTTTCAATCCGTTGGTTTTGATTTGGTCCTAAATGTAATTTTGCTTTCTACTGGTCAATATTTCACTAAAATCTAGCATACAGTTAATCAGGTTTACAGTTATTAACCAATATTATGGTAAATGTAATTATGATACCTGCATCCTGCATGGGAAAATCTAAATAGGATTCCATAGCCATGGTTCATTAGATTAACGATGTCCCCATAATTGAATGTCCCATGCGATACTATTATTAAGTCTTTTAACGTTTTTTTCCCTAAGTTTGCTTAGTATGGATTTTGATACTTATAAAACTTTATGTGAAAATAAATTGTCATCCGATAGTAGATATCTAATATTATGGGGCAGGGATAATACTTTGGTCCCTCGTTAAGAGATTACCCATTTAATTATTAGTGGAGTCGGAAATCTACCTAGCTTGCCAGACAGATATTAAAACAATCCAAAAGTCTATAAAAGTTATTTATTTACTTACGCTTTTGACATAATTTCAATAGACTCAATATACAATCTTAAATTATAAAGGCGACTAAGGACCAAATCTCGAGAACTGAAAGGCAGGTAAGTAGTTGATAGAGAGGACCTGGTGTTTTTGACTTCCACGCAAATGAAGTCGCGGAGAAAAGCTAGTTATGAATACATCAAATTGATAGATTGATTAGACATGACTCTATATATATGTCGTATCCGGTCAATAGTACGAACATGGAACGACGAGTCGCAAGCGCGCCATTATCGAGAACACGTGATCAACCACCACAATTTTGGCGCGCTTCTACAGAGTCGTGATGTTTTCAGCCCACAGCGAGGAAGACATTCAGAACCCAGTGTCTGATCGCATCGGAGCTAATACGTCCCGAAACTGTACTTTCGATTCGTTGTGTTAAAGTGTTAAGTACTATTTCTATTTTATTTCATTTAAGGCCGAGTTTATTTTAAATCAAGTTTGTGCTAAATTGTGGTTTTATTAAATGCCGTGTATTGTACCCCATACCCAGTGTGTTTTCATTGTACGAAACCCATATTTTACCCACATGATGACTGAATCTAACGGACTAAATCCTGACTGATCCGACATATATATATAGTAATTTAGTTAAAATACGTTTCCTAATTAAAGTTTATAGATCCCAATAAAATGTTTAACAAAAAACCAGAAAGAAAACAGGTTCATCCACTTAATAACTTATCTATATCAAACAGAACACAGGATATGACGTGTATTAGTCTAATGCGACTAAATGTGACTCATTATGAACACAAAAATGAATGTTAAGCGACAATGTATTAGTATTTCCGGTTGTGATCGTTATTTAAAAATGGAATTGATTGTTTTTATGTTGTTGCTTTTAATCTGGACTTATATTGGTTGGATATGCCTGGTTTGTGGGAATGTCTATGTACGTATTTCGTCAATGGTCATTCATAGAGTTACATGGATTTATAATGCGAAGTATCTGTCCAGATTCGTCGCCCAGATTTAATATTTTAGACATATATTTAGCAGTATCTTTGTGTTCAGGGTAAGATGGGACAGTCATACGCAAAGGGATTATAAAAGACAATTTTAAATTAAAACAAATATGGGCTACGCAAGTATTGATTTATAATTGTACTATACATTTAATTAATCCAGAAATTAGCTCTCTTAGTGTTAATTTCTAGAGCTAGTTTTTTATCACAGCAAGAGCAGATTTCTTGCTAGTTTTGAATGATATTCAATCTACAAAATAACCAGACAGACAAAAGACGACCAGATTATTAAGAAATAGAAAAAAAAAAACTTGAGAGGTGTCAAGGGACACCCGGATGGAACGAAGTTCCTTTCGATTAATTAGTGAAGGAATTGTAATAATAATAATATTTTTTTTATTATTAACAAATATAATGTAATTAAAAGACAATTTAATTAAACGTGCCCGTTTATGTATCGAGCGAAATGGACTCCATATTGAGCAGTTGCTTCGATACAGGGAAGTGTAAATTTTATACCTAATAGGTAAGTTTTTTAATTAATCCAAAGTTGATTAAAACTGTGTTTGTGAATAGCTCTAATTTATTTAAATAGGTTACCTATAGCACCTATAGGTACCTACGCCTGCCTGCCTTTCTTTTTCTAGCAAAAGAGTACCTACTCACTTACCTACTTACAACTACAAATAATTCGCCAATGATAAAAGTACTAAACATATCGCCGTAGGTACCTAGTTCAAAGAGTTCGCCGCGCCGCCTTTAAATACATAAACATATTCTACGAAAAGCGAATTCGGACTTTATTTTGTAAACGTAAACGGTTAAAAATTGAAATTTTACCAAACTAGGTATGATAAAATTATTCTGAGAAACGTATAGGCTGGTGCCCGACCGGACAATAGGAGCTATGTGCAACCGAATTTCACGGTTAATGTGTAAAAATAAGGTTTTAATTCGCTCCAATATTTTCATAGAAAAGCCGCCATTCAACTAATAATGAACTCTATTTGACAGTTCCAACGATTCAATTTTTCTGTTCGAATTGTCTGCGTTTGTGAAGTAATAAAAATAGCAAAAATAAGGTTTTAATTCGCTCCAATATTTTCATAGAAAAGCCACCATTCAACTAATAATGAACTCTATTTGACAGTTCTAACGATTCAATTTAGCTTATTATAGTATGTCGTGACAACTTTTCGTAAGAATTTTTTCCGTCTAGCCCCCTTTCACAACGCGCGATAAGGAACTTCGTTCCAACAATGAAATAAGAAGATTAATTCTACTATGAAGGCGTAACTAAAAAGTTTATTGCAGACGAATCGATAAATTAGGTTAAACAACAATCAGTTATTTTAACACCGTGCTATCTGTCGAGTTTCGGTGCAGCACGCAATTTGGGCATTAGTGTATGTACAGATTGAAGTTCCGATTGACTGTGATGGTGGTGGGAGTAAAGATGAGTTACTTGAAAAAAGTAAAGGAGAAGAAGAAGAAGTAGCAGAACTTGATGATGTTCCGAAGGTTGATGATATTACAAAAATGGAAAACGAAATACTTGCTGAAGTGTTCTATTCTGATAAAGATACTAAGCTTTTAAATGTTTGTGTACAGACAGACTACATTGTAGAAATCTCCCCAGGGTGACTTTAGGTGAGTTGTTATCCCAATTTACTCTAGTGATCGATAGCTCACCTCAAGCTCACTTCACTGAATTTTAACAGAATATACTGATTCGTCTTCCGATGATTTTAAGTGTCCGAATAAAACTACGTGTTGTTTCTTGCAAGACTTTTACTTAAAGCTACCTTTTTGATAATAGGGTATTTTACTCTACACTAGAAAAAATGTATATATATGTTATTGAGACAGTTTAGGCATAAAGCAGTCGGAAAATGTAAGTTTTAGTTCATAAAATAACAAAACAAATTTTTAAATTCAATACAAAGTTTTCAGTATTTTTAATCTGTTATAAAACACCTTGAAATAGTAGCGGCCATTTTATTACGCCGTTCGGCTGTGTAAACAAAAAATTGTCAACTGTCCGTCAACCGATTGGCGTAATATAGGCTTTGTACTTTTATTATTTTCGTAACCAACGTAATTTTTTCATTATTACACCTATTACAAAATATGTTTTTAATTATTTTTAAATGATATACAATTATCATATTTAATATGAGCTCATTTGATACAAAATGAACTGACGTCATTTACGCTGAGCAATATGGCGTCCAGTAAGAGGCGTTTTGGTAAATCAACGCGCGAAATTTGAAAAATAAAAATTTGGATGCATTTTTATGGCACTTACCGATTGAATAAAAAAATTGTGTTTTTTTTGGTTGCATATTAGCACTACAGAATTTCATTGAGACACTTTTCAAAAATGGGTGTAATACCCTATTCCGACAATGTTTTATGAAGTCAACTTTATTCTTTTGTTATATCTTCAAGCTTACTGTAAAGCTAAATAAGCAAGAGAAGCGTAGCCTGTACGTACAGAAGTAACGACAAAATAAAAATTTGGATGTCCAAAGTGATTCTTTTTTCGACAAAAATGGTTGCCTCTCTGTTTATTTTTGGGTGATTTGGTATGGTTGCTATCACTGCAAATTGAAACGATGTATATCAGGGGTGATTCAATGTGTGAAAATAATTAGGCTTCCTTTTTAAAACAGAGTTTTGTAAATATCAGTTCTCTGATTATCGCGTGAGACAAGAAAGTTTATTGAATTCTGTCGTGAAGGAAATGTTTGCACGCAAAAATAACAATATATTTAGGTAATGCTATTTTGACGATACCGAGCGATTTGTTGCTGCACTGGGTGTCACTGTCGCGTGTTCGATTTTCGCACGGAATAAGGTATTGTATGGCCCACAGGTACTGTTTTGTAGGAAAGAAAACCCATACTACTGGGCCTCACGTCTGCTGTTACAATAGTGTCAGAATGGTCTCTTTTGATTTCATAATTGTTGATTTTGACAAGTTTGGTTAATATAATGGCGTCATTATGACTTTCCAATGGTCAACCAATGACACTCCATTGAGAGAAATGATATAGAATGGTAATCTCGTACATATTGAGAAATTAATGACTGACTTAGTTTACGAACTTCTTACTACTTGCAATCTGAAGTAGTAAGAAGTTCGTAAACTAAGTCATTACGAACTTCTTACTACTTCAGATTGCTTATAACACTTATAAATAATATGTAAAAATATATATAAATGAAATCTGTCATAAATAAATGTTCAAATTTGTTGACAATGTCATTATAACACAATTCTATTACGAGACCATTGACCGACCAATGATCGACCATTATGGATTTAGCAGATTACGAACTTTTAGCAAAATGATAATGGGATCGTGTTGGAATGACAAAATTATAAAAATAGCAGACTTGGCCCCCAGGAGAAATGTATAGCGCCAATGAGTAACCATGAAAGGCACCAAAGAACAGTTTCGTATAAGGGTTTCATATACAAGTCTCTACAAAAAAAATACAAAAATATATCCAATAACAGGATAGGTACTCGTTTACTGACTAATCAATTGGCAGACACGTAGAAACTTGGCCCAAAAAATACAAAGCCAATTTTGCTTAACAAAACATCGTATTTGGTACCATAACTAATTTCCAAACTACCCCTGTTTTACGTAACAGGTAGTGTTATACAACAAACTTACCGATCTAAAGCACAAACAAAATACACCTTTATTGTTTAAAGCATTAGATTCACCATAACAGCACTGAAAACTTTGTAACTGTCACTCTTTTTTTGCTTCAACAATCTTATAACATCAGTTGTGGAAAGGAAACTGATTTTTATGCACTTGTGATAAAGTCCAAAACATACGCAAAACTGAAGTTGGTTCCAGATTTTTTTGCCCAATTTTGACCTACTAGCAAGTTTTGCTAAAAAAAGCTTTTTGTGTTACTTGCACGTGTTTAGGATTGAAAGTTATTGTTCGAAAGTGCTATTGTTGATATTTTGTTCGTTTTTTTATTCGTTGAAGTGATGCACCTGATGGTGACTGGTCAAGGGTAAGTTAGGGTTGCAAAGTGTAGCAAGGTTCCGTTTTCATGTCATGAGGTAATTATCCGATTTTAGTGGATTTAAATTTGGTCCTTTTGCGCTTTGTTATGGTAAACGTCGTCAATAGTCTTCAAACGGAGGCTCATGAAACTTTCTCAGTGAAATAAATAAGGTTTTTAGGTTTTTGAAAGGTAAAAATATCAATTATAAAATGATGGTCCTTGTGTACAAAATATAACACTGAAGTTATGTCTTTCTTCTATTTTAATCTTGACTTCTTGTAAAGAAGTTAGAATATTATACATGAGAAAGTTTGCATGTTTGTAACTCAATCAGTCTCTAACAACTGAACGGAATAAGCGGAAATCTGGCACACACATAGGTATTGGTATAGCAGAATACGCAGGATTCTTACGTTTCAGTTCAAAATTTATTCACGTGAAATAAATTTTGAGCTTTAGCTCAATTCATTAATCTACGCAGGTGATGTTGCGGGCAGAACTAAGTAATACATAAAATTACTACTTTTTTTAATTATTACTTTTCTCACAAAATAAATTACACCACCATCAACAATATCTTCACAAGCAAGTCGTTACTTAACCCAATCTAGCTCTATCAAATGCATTAAAGCTCCACGATTAAGTACCAACAGATAAAGTAAACCAAACTTAGCAACCTTAACATCAAACTTCGTGTTAAAAGTTATAATACCGGTTTTAACCGGTTCTAGAACAAAGGAATCTGTTTGAACGAAACTAGGTTGATTGAACGACAATTTAGGTCTTATCCTGCGATCTAGGTCTTAGAATTGTTTACGTTTAACAGCTGTGCTTTATTGTAGGGTTTTATGGTTGTAAAGTGGGTTTAGGGGTGTTTTTAGGGCTTGGTGTGATGACAGCCCTATGGAATCACGGTTATGTCGTAGTGTCTCTGATATTTGAAATTCGAATTGTTATTGTCAGTGTTCACTTTATCTTTATTCCTGAGATGCATTCCTACCTACATATTTGTTACCACAATAATTAGATGAATTAATGATCAAGCTCAAGTGGGAGTGAACTGGGCCCATTGACCGTAGAGCCGAAGACCGATGGGGCTCAAAGGTCCTGGAGTAGCGGCCGCACGACGGCAGACGAAGTGTTGGCAGGCCTCCCACAAGGTGGACCGACGACCGGGCCCGAGCCGCGGTAAGCCGCTGGATGAATGCGGCGCGGGACAGACACCAGTGGAGATCTTTGGAGAAGACCTATGCCCAGCAGTGGGCGTGTAAAGGTTGACATGATGGTGATCATTAGGTTAGATTTTAATGTCATCAACAGTTCCGTTATCTTTAGGTAAGTAAGGTATACTACCTGTATGTCTGGCACGAGTGTGCCAACGTATCCGATCAGAGTCGTTTTTCATAAAGAATCCGAAACTAGCTTTTGGTCCGCGTGAATATCGGTTATCACGGATATAGATTCAGTCGCGGATTATAAAGTAACCAATGTCTTTCTCTAGGGTTTAAGCTATATTCTTGCAAAATTTCATTAAAATTGGTTCAGCCTCCAAAATAAATAATAATTAAGACTGTGCAAAATGAATATATCCATTTAAAATAGATCAAATTTAAGTACGTTACGTTTATTCTTTACTCTATACCTTTTCAAACCTCCATTTCTTTCACCACACTCATATTATTTTGTACTCTTAAAACAAAAACTATGACAGCCTTACAACCAGTTCTCCAAAACTTCTCGCACATCACCATGTTAGTCTGACCTCTATATTTACACAGCTGTGGCGTATTGTTCGTCGGATTAGTAGCAAGGAGAGAACGATCAGCGTGGGAGTGGGTTTGGTGCCCGTCCAAGGGTTTGGGATCATTTCTTTTAGTACACTTTTTTTCCAGTTAGTTTGTATTGTCATTCAAATTTTTGATGTCTTTGTTACGCAAAATGTTGTGTACCTGTCACGATTTATGCAAAATTTGTGGTCCTTAAGTAAGCTTTTCGTTATGTTGAGAGGTTTTATCGTATATACTGAAATATAACGTCAACAAATTGAGTTTACTAAACCTTTTTATACGGTAGCAGTGGAATATTTTGCATAAAAATTAATACCGAAAACATCTCAACAGATCGTTTCGATGTTTGGTTCATTCATACATGACTAAATGTATATCATTGAAGTTCCTTATTAAAAGTGGGTTGCTCAAACCTTATTTAAACTTAGTACATATTTAGATCAAAATATAGTTGCGACTACCCTTAATCCTCATGTAATTTTAGTATCATTTAAAAAAGACTACCTTTTCATTAGAAAATTTTCTACTGTGTGTACATGTGATAGTCTGTACAAATCTTCAACGGCAAATTTAGGTGAAGTGACCCTGAGGTGACTTACCCAACCAGTAACATACCGCTGATCTCAACTTAACTTTACCTAAGTTCAGTTAAGAAGATTTTTTGCAGAAAAGCACTACTAATACTTGAGGCTACAATTTTTTTCTTTTTACAAGAATTACCTTACCACAACTAAACTAAAGCAAGGTTCAGGAAAGGAGAAGATAGAAGATAGAGATAATAATTACCAGCCTATTATTATACCACTGTAGGGCAAAGGCCTCTTCCCATACATAGAAGGCATGAGCATTAATCACCACTCATGTTCAAGACCTGTTGGCGATCTAAGAGGTATATTGAAGCAGCTCAAAAAAGGGGAAATAACAACAATGTACCTACAAAGTCATCATCATCATCATTTCAGCCGAAAGACGTCCATTGCTGGGCATAGGCCTCCCCCAAAAGGGGGGGAGGGTTTGCCATAATCGCCACGCTTGGAAGGCGGGTTGGCGATCGCTGTATGGTTGTACCTACAAAGTAAATCCCCTATAATGACACAATCACAAACAAGTGAAATCATTTCATTATCTCTTATCTTTTTCACATAATTGTTTATTTCAATAACAATAACTTAGTTTATCTGCCCTTAGCTAATGGCTATGTTATCAGTTAATGGCTTTAACTTTTTTTTCTAAACCATTTTTTATACAAACCGCGACTTTACGAGTATTCTTTTGCGTTGTAGTTTTGTGGGTATAGGGTAAAAGGGACTGTTGCAGTCCAGTGTTATTTATTTTTTCTGAAATAGTAAGTTATGTCTTAGAAAAATGTGGAACTTGTAGCTGGTCCTTGGGTACGAAATGGTTATTATTTCTGTCAAACTTTACTAGATGAACAACAGCAGACATTGCTGCTCTTATAGTTCTTCAGAGAACATAGTGGTTAGGTAATTCAGGAACTTGTGCCAATTTTTGTGATTCTAATTAATTATCATAACATAAACTAAAATTTAAAAGAAAAAAATATTTACATTGAATTTAGGTGTTTACGTGGTTTTTTTTTTAAGGTATGTTCTACCATTTGACATGCAAAAATTTGTAAGTATTACTAACAATATCATATTTAGTCATATTGAACTAAATCTTTGTACCTGAATGTCTTTCATCCATCGTAAACACTTCAAATTAGTACTTTGTACAATAATTGGTCCTTCCACCCTAAAAAGGTTATCAGCTAGTCCACAACATGTCCGAAGATTTGTGTCAAAAAAACGTTTTGTTTACATTTTTTCTCACCCTCAGCTGTGGATGACTTTTTTGCTTAATAGTAGGTAGGCAGAAACCAATGCCAGTAGGGCTATTTCTTAGCGGTTTTTTCACTATTTGAACATTAGTTATCTGTCGGTTGTTTGGCTAACCAAGTAGAGTAGGTAAGTGGGTTGTTGATATAGTTTTTGGTAGTTATGTTATTTTGAGTAAAAAGTTTGAATCTTGCATCTCGCTCGTGCCAGGCCTACGAAGGAATAAGCGAACGAACTATCGGTACTCCGTGCTGGATACTAACTTCTTTAGAAAATATTTGCTTTTATTTTCATTTCCTGAATATTTGAAATTTTCACATTTCGAAGGTCACGGCAGACTGAGGAGAAGATGTTGGAGCCTTGAATGGTTTCCTCAGTACGATTGGTTTTAATTACAGCAAACACTCGATAAACTTTCGACAAGTTACTACATGTTTAAATTATATTTATCTTCCGTTTGTTTTTACAGACATTGCAACCAAAGTTAAGCGTCTTACTGACCATCTTTCTTGCTGTACGTCCCGACAAGGTCGCCATGCAAAAGTACCGTGAAAAAAAACAATTAATAATAATTATTGACGTACAGCAAGCTTATTTACGGTGCATCGTGCATGACCTTGGCGGGACGTACAGCAAGAAGGATGGTGAGTAAAGTGTCTAAATATTGAAAATATTTTGTTATGATTTAGATAAAACCTTATCGGTACCACCAGTTCTTAAAGGGACAAAATCGGGTCAATAATATTCATACCTATGATAATGAATCTAAAAAAAGTTCTGTTAGGCATACATATGTAGGCATATGTTGTGTACCTGAAAACCCAGCCACAGTCAGGACCAATATTTCAAAATAATAATTTGTAAAAGAAAATAAATTATTAATAAGCAAAGAAAGTTTTTAGGGCAGATAACAGGCTCCCAACCTGTTACGACCTGTGTCAACAAGTTACTACTGGCCGAGGCTCTATCATGTTCTTCGACCCTTTTTTCGGACAAGGTCTCCAAGGGTTATGGGAGGAATATAATCTTTTTTTTTTGTTCGTAAAACCTTAAAACCAGTGACCAATATTAAGTGTGGAACAAACGCCTCGTAATGGGATGCTAAAATAATGATGGTATTTTTTCTACCTGGCCCTTTTTCCAAATACACCTATGGACTTATAAATCTAGTCACCGACGACTAAAACATCAAAATATGTATTATGAAGTTAAAAAACGGTTTTGAAGCTGACATTCAACCATGACTTTGTGGGCTTTTAAATGTCAATCATCCTCTGCCTAGCCTTTTGCCAAGTATATTGGGGTCGGCTTCCAGTCTAACCAGATGCAGCTGAATACCGGAGTTTTACATGGAGCGACTGCCTATCGAACCTCCACAACCCAATTACTGGGTAACACGATACTCCTTGGTGAGACTGGTTGTCAGACTTTCTGGCTTCTGACTATACCCATAACGACCGCCAAAGATCTACAAGTGACAGCCGGGACCAACGGCTTTACGTGCTTTCCGAGGCACGGAGGGAACTCGGTATGAAAGGGATGATCACCCATCCACAGACTGACCTCGGTTAGCGTAGCTTAACCTTTGACCAATTGATCTGTACGGCTTTAACTTAGCCACGAGTACGGCTTTTGAATATCAATGAGATTAAAAAATAGTAACAACGATGAGTAAAAGAGTCTTCTTCTATTTATCATTCCTCTCCTATTACTGAAAGAAAACCTGAAAATAACAAGTTATACAAAATAAAGGCCATAATTATTTAGGGAGGCTTCCGGCGACTGGGGCTGCAATTAACTCGGACTACAGTCCCAGTTGCCGGATCCGTTTATTTTTAATTATTTTTATTCCGGTGACTGGTAATAAATGAATAACGAAAATCTATAGTTCATGCCAAAAACAGTACAGTAAAAAAAAAAAAATTAAAGATTTTTTTTTTACACGCTTTTTAATAGCTTCACCTGTATGTTTGTATGTTTGTTTGTAACCGACTTCTTTGGGCGCGATTTTGACCCACTTTAAACGGCTAGATTTCGTTCAAACTTTGTACATTTATCGAGGACCGATGACAATACACTAATTTGATAAAATTATTCCATTTTTCAAACTAAAAAGTAAAAAATAAATAATAGTTAAAAAAACTAAAAATACGCTTTTTATAGAAAACCAAACTAAAAAGTAGAAAATAAATTTTAATAAATTTAAATTAAGAAAAGTGTTAACAATTTCAATAAACATAAATTAATAATAGTGTGAATAAAAAAAACTATTTTATTTTAAAAAAAGCGTGGGGTGCTTTTTAAGATATTATCAAAATGATAATCACTCTACTCATATCTGTCAATAAATTATTTATAACTATTGACACCATGCACCCGACGCTTTTTTTAAAATAAAATATTTTTTTTTTTATTCACACTATTATTAATTTATATTTATTGAAATTTTAACACTTTTCTTAATTTAAATTTATTAAAATTTATTTTCTATTTTTTAGTTTGGTTTTCTATAAAAAGCGTGTTTTTAGTTTTTTTAAACTATTATTTATTTTTATTCTAATTTTATTTAGTCACAAATAAGACATAATTAAAGATATAAAGGTAATCACAGGGTGTTTTTTAAATATTTTGTTTTTAATTTTGCATATTCTTTTCGTTTGAGTTCTGTACTGTTTTGGACTTGAACAATAGATGTTTATTAATGGTCCCAGTCGCCGGAAAAAAAATAAAATAAAATTGATCCGGCAACTGGGACTGTAGTCCGAGTTATTTGCAGTCCCAGTCGCCGGAAACCTCATTTAGGTAAGCTCGGTCAGGGTATTTCGTTATTAGCAAATTATTCCAATAGTTTCTATCTGCCCCACAGTCTAAATAGCCCCGCAAGACTCTACAAGAACACCTGCTTTTAAAATAAATGCTTTCCGTCATCCACACAACCTTCATTTCCTCAATTCCTCTATAATCTATTGCTAAGTACCGAAAACTTTCATTTTCTATTTCCCACGGCTTTCTCGCTCAAACTCACTCTGCCATAACAAAGAGTTGAGCAGAAGTTGTTAATGAAACGCTACAGTAGATAACCCATGGGTTTACAATTGTAAATAATATATATTTCAAATAACAGGTGCGATGGCGCAATATGCCTTCGAACTAAATATGGCAGAATAAATGTAGGATATGGAGGCGATGGTGGTAGTGTGACTGTGACGGTTTTGGTGTGACAAATTAGGAAAATACCTACTGTGAAATTATATGAACTAAAACAGGTTAAAGCTTTTGCACTAAACAAAATGTATTCAGTAAAAATCTTTCTCCTTGAATTTAAGTAAGTGAGTTATTGTTAGCTTCACTGAGGGAAATATTTATATAATAGTATTATTGAAAAGGGTTATAATTATGACATCCAGGTCAGTGTGGAATTGTAAAACATAAACTCATAATTTTAGGGCTATCTACAAAACTTCGATCAAATGCATCCGTGCACAGACCCAGAAAGACGAAAGCTAATTTATACATTATTCAGCTAATTTATACATATCTTAATCTTAATATTTTCTTAATATTTGGGGACATTTTCACACACGGCCATCTGACCCCAAACTAGGGAGACCCTGTACTATGAGTGTCAGACAGCTGATGTACATACACAAATACATTTTTTTTTTGTAAATACATACATATATAGATAAACAACACCCAGACACAAGGCAAACACAAGTGCTCATCACACAAATGTTTACCCTGTGCGGGAATCGAACCCGCAACACGCTGCGCAGCAGTCGATCGCTCAGCTACTGCGCCAACCGTGTCGTCCACACATAGAATCAATAAGAACAATGTAACCAGGGATTGGGTAAAAACTTGATTGAAAAGATTCGAGTGTTCGTGCAGTTTCTTCTCGTTCTTTCTCAATCTCTATTGAGAAAGAACGAGAAGAAACTGCACGTAGACAGGTCTCTACCTGTCTACGTTTTTGAACGAACAACTAGCTTCAACTTTTCTGACTTGACTTTTCGAATTTTGTAGCCATTTATATCGATAATAAAAACCGATATCCATACTGTAATTCAATAACCACCGCACATCGCACACACAGCTCTATAGAAGTTAGTGCATTGAACTTTCCGCGGTGCCCGCTAATCTGTGCGCATCACTCGGATTGCAATTTATTAACTGCACAGTAGACATATGTCCTGCCGGTCAGGTTGACCGCTTTGCACTTTTTACAAATTCAATTTTATATATGGAAGGGATTTGTTGGTGCTTGTGCTGTAAAAAGATCTATGTATGTGAAATTTTTTAGGTCAATAGACATACTGTTACGGACAAACAACTATTTGTGGATATTATTTTAAATATTTGTTAAAATGTAGCTTAATATTAATTGGGCATATTTTTATTAAACATTTTAGTCATTGTAAGAAAGTGTTAGATACGGAGATGACTGTAGAATGCTCAATAATCAAACTCTCTAGCTAATTGCACACCAATTTATTTGGTAGAACGATTTATCCCGCTGCCGCTGGCGGGGATTGGCGAACGAACTATCGGAAGTTTATGCTGTACGCGTACCTTTTACACTAACTTCTTTAAGAAATAGTTATTTGTTTTTCTTTTGGTCGCGGCAGACCGAGAAGAAGATGACGGAGCCTCGAATGGCTTCCTCAGTAAATGGCTTCATTACAACACCGACAACATCGGAAGAAATGGTGGGAAAGTAATGACAAGCAAAAAAATATATTTTAATTGTAATGATAAAATCTATAATATAATAAAAATGAATCGTTGTTCGTTAGTCTCGCTAAAACTGGAGAACGGCTGTACTGATTTGGCTAATTTTGATCTTGAAATATTTGTGGAGGTCCAGGGAAGGTTTAAGCGATGAGAAAATTTAAAAATCAATTGACAAGACAACGGTTGTCGGGTCAGCTAGTATGTCTATAATTACGACACGCAATCATTGGACTTGGAATAATTCTTCTCTATCCACAGTGTCCCACACACATCCCCATACCTCGCTGTTTTACCTACCTATCCCTTTCGTCACCTATCCTCCAAAACACCAATATTGTATTGAACAGTCATCTGTTTACACAGTGTCTGCTGAAACTATTTCATATCCATCAGCTGTAAGCCTTTATGATTGAAAAAGGGGTTGTTTCAGTTTAACATGCATAGTTTAATCCTGGCCCGATATTTAATAGTTTTGAAGTCACCCCAGCCTGTGTTGATGTGTGGTCGTAAAATCGTTGGTAATCACTGCGTATCAAAGGTTCTGTTGTGGTGAAGTTGGAGAGATGAATTTGAATAATTTTTAATAACAAATTTGGTCACGTCGTGAAAGTTAATGAGCTCATGGCTAAGTTTAAGTGTACAGATCGATCGGTCAAATGTTAAGCTACGCTAGCCGCGGTCGGTCTGTGGATGGGTGACCATCCCATTCATACCGAGTTCCCTGCGTGCCTCGGAAAGCAGATAAAACCGTTAGTCCCGGCTGTCATTTGTCAGATCTTTGGCAGTCGCTATTGGTAGTCAGAAGCCAGAAAGTCTGACAACCAGTCTTATTAAAGGGTATTGTGTTACTCAGTAACTGGGTTGTGGAGGTCAGATAGGCAGTCGCTCCATGTAAAACACTGGTATTCAGCTGCATTTGGTTAGACTGGAAGCCGACCCCAATAAAATTGGGAAAAGGCTAGGCAGATGATAATGTGAAAGTTAATGAGACACTTAATTTTCGTCTACGTTTATAAATAAGAGTGAGTGACAATGCATACTAATATTAAAACGAGGTAAAATTTGTTTGTTTGTTAGAGATAATCTCTGAAAGTGCTGGTCCGATTACAATAGTTCTTTCACTGATAGAAAGCTATACACTATATTATTACTATCGAGTGTCATCATAGGATACATTTTTTGGTGTACTCGATTTCCCCTGGCTAGGTAGTACTAAGATATTTTTTTGAACAATTCGACTTAAGAGCGCGTATTCGATTCGTGACGAAAACTTCATGTTTTCGCGTTTTTCCCAGTAATGTTGTGAGCAGATTATTTAAAGACAATTATCAGTTTTAGAAACATTAGGTCTTGATTTAGACAGCTACAGAGTAAAAGTATAATTTTTAACGATGGTTTTTTAAAGCGAAGCCAATCCTTTCATAGCGTTTTACGAAAATAGACGTCAGAGTTAACTTTCAGGACCAATACAACCATTACAGTATGCCAAAATATTATGTTTTATGCGTTTTTCCAAAAGGATATACAGTCTTAAAGTGTACTACAGAGCCAAAATTACGAAAATATTACTATTATGTATTAAAAAACAATGTTGAAAAAGTACAAAATCGGTTCACTTTGATAATTTTTTACCCTGGTGGTATTTGAATAAAAACATAACTGATATATTATTTTATGCAAATAAAGGTTGTGTTTAATATACAGAATATTTTTATTTTAGACAATTATTTAAAAAAGCACTGTAAAACATCGCGCGCTGTCGTTTGCCCATCAATTTCAATGATTCGTGCTTATTTCGTGCGTATTTTTTTATCTGATGCACACAAACAGACCATTGTATTGTACTAGTGTGCGTCAATGCTGCTACGCCTTTCTAGCAATCGTTTTGATACGCGCCCTTAAGGATAATTTCAAAATACAAAATTCTTTTTTTTTTAAACTATGCCCAACTCTAGGAATTTCTCATGTATTTACAAACATATAAACTCTCACATACACAAACAGTCAGACATGGAATAACTATCTGTAGAGTATACAAATATTATTATTTGCAAAATATGGGGATATAATTACGAGTAGACTGTGATCTCCATATTTAAGCAATACATTTACATACATACATACATTACAAAATAAAAAAAAATGAAATTTTAGACATGTTGATTGAGTTTCCACTTGTCCCTTGTAGTACATTATTCACTATTTGATAACATAGTGAGTCTTCTAACATAGGTAGACTGTAGAGAGGGATTTTATTTTGTTCCGTGGTGGAAAATCCTCATGCATGTCCTTCGCCCTGGGGCGGGCGGATGGGTCTGCCAGAATCTTTCTGACTAAAAACCACCCCGGTGTTCCATCTCACACCTACGTCGAGGGTCGCAAGAACTGGAGATACTTCCGCCACTCCCGACTGTAGTTGGTTTAGCCAAGTCCAATCTTATTTTATAGTTTATCACGGAAAAGGAGTAATGAGAAAAACTCTGCGCAAATATGCTACAACCAGTATACATCGAGACTGTTTTTCAATCAAGATTAAATTGAATCTCCGGTTCCGTATTCACTAGTAGAGTGTCAGTAATGTTTGCTCGCGGCTTCGAACGCGTGATGTTATTACGCATCCCTAATTTTTGACGTGATAACGTCTTATAAATCGATGAAAACCGGCTGCACGCACGGAAAAGTGTCACGTTCCGCCTGAGCCTGAGCGTGCAAGCGAGAGCGCGGAACAAGCGATAGAGAGGCACGATCGGCCCAAGCAATAAGCTCCGCCCACCTCGACGGAAGCCATTATTTGTTTATGTTATATATGTTAGCCATTATGTTTCTTTATGACGTTATAACGTAAAACTATCGTCCGTAAACCGACTTTACAGACAACTATCTTTTTTCCGATAATATACTATATCCATACTATAGTTTTTACGGATTATGTAGTTTTAATTTCGCGAAAGAATTTTTAAAATCGGAAGTATTTTTGAACTATATCCATTACAAACCAACATGCCAAAAAATCTAATCAGTTCTCTTTATAATATTAGTTTAGAAAAATATACATTTCTATTAGCACAATCTACCAATAACTGTTAAGCGAACGAGACCAATTAATTGGTAATAAGTCAACACAGTCACCAAGCAATTGCCCGTACATTGGGACACAATTAATTTTAATGGCAATATATTTTGGCAGTAACTCACTCAGAAGGGACACCTGATGTCAGCCGGTAATATACTATTGTTTCGGAGTAGGGTACATGGTTCGTGAAAAGTTAATTAGTTGATAGTTAGTTGTAAGTGTCGTGTAAAAGGTATCAAAGTGGTATTAAGAATTTATTACAAGTATCAAATCGGTAGTTCTGGGGTCAAAGGTCACAAAGGATTTAGAAGTAATTGTTCAAAGGGATCGAAATATTATAAGGGCATAGACCAGTGTTATTATCACAGGAATAATTATGTTTAACTAGCATTTGCCCGCGACTTCATCGACGTGAAAGTCGGTTTTCGTAAATATAGACGTAGTCGTAGATTAAAAAGTATACTATGTCCTTCCCTAAGGTTCAAGCTATCGTCATACCAAATTTCATCAAAATCGGTTCAGCCGTTTCATCGTGAAAGCGTAACAGACAGAGTTACTTTCGCATTTATAATATTAGTATGGATATTAGTATGTATTAAGATTTTCTCGTCGTTAAAAACCGGTGGTTTGATTGAATCCACGATTAACACACAATGGCTGCATCATAGTCCTGATGAGTTAGGTCGAATAGTCAGAAGCCGACAGGGAAATCACGTGTAGGTTTACAAATTATTGTAGAAAATGATCAATAGGACCAAAGAATAGGTCTGAATGAACATTTAAATATGGGTATTACAAGATATGTTTGACCAACTTAAAAAAGGAGCAGGATAAAGTAGGAACCTCTAAGTTCTTTTGAATTCTTTCTTTTAATTGCTATTTCGTTTAATGTTCTTTTCAACCGACTTCAAAGAAGGAGGACGTTATCAATTCGTGTATGTTTTTTTTTTTTTAATGTTTGTTTCCTGATTTCTTTGGACTAGGAGAACCGATTTTGATGATTCTTTTTTGTTTGAAAGCTAGTGCTTCCCGTGTAGTCCCATTTTAATTAGGTCCGGTTCTGACAATGGCATCCATGAGAAAACCGTATAAGTCTTAAATTTACATTAAGTATGTGCGCGATTTGTTACGCGATTTCTCCGGCAAACGTAAACCGATTTCAAAAATTCTTCTTTTTACGGATAGGGTATGCTTCAGGGGTGGTCCCATATAAATTTTATCGAAATTGATTCACCACTTTTTGAAAAATCAACAAATACCCAAAAATTTTACATAGACGACGTTTTAGTTTCATCAATCTTTGTAGTAGTTAACTATCATACTCTTCTTAATAGATTTGGATGAGAAGGAGGTACTAAAATGCGGAAAATAAAAAGCTTTTTTACAAAAAAGACAACCGCCTTCAAAAACTAAAAAGTGAAAAATAACTTTAGCACAGAACACACATTGACTTTAGTTTCGGAAGTCGGTGTCAATACAAAACAACAAACAGAACAAAGCCACTGAATTTCGAAACTAAAGTCAATGCGTGTTCTGTGCTAAAGTTATTTTTCACTTTTTAGTTTTTAAAGACGGTTGTCTTTTTTGTAAAAAGCTTTTTTTGTTTGCTACTTGAGAAGTTAGATGCTTCTTAATTATTCCTTCTCTGATAAGCACTTGCTATGTTGTTTCCTAACCACCTTTGGTTGACTCGTAAAGAACCTTTGTGCATGAAGTGTAAATAAATAAATAAATAGATGCCAATATTGATAAACTGGTCAACACTTATTTGCATTTTTTAATAACCTGTAACCACACAAACACCCCTTCCTTTTGCATTGAAACTATTACACGCCAATGTGCCCCCGCCGCAGCACCAATCAATAAGCACTCAATCTATTAACTGACCAATCAAATTGCTGATGCAAAGGAATTTATGATTACAAGAGCTTTTACTGATGACTCCGCATTGGCTGTTTATAGTGTCATAATGAATATTATTGGTGAAATATTTGTAACTACAAGCTGACTTTTAATTCACTGGGCATATATTAGCGCGCCTTTTTAATAACACTTTTTTTAAACTTTACCTGTAGGAAGGAACTATCTTATTATGTAAAAACTCAGATTATGAAACAAATGGCAGATAGACCGCGCGGAACATGACAGTGAAGCCAAAAAAGCAAATACAAATTTAAAATCAAATGCCTACAACGCACTTCGTGCTGTACTGACACGAGTCAGTTTAGCACGAAACGCGGCATCTTTAAAAAAACCAATAAAAATACAAATACAAGTTCATAACCGAATACAATCACGAGATTGTAGGTATTCGCTTTTGAATTTCTATTTGCTTGTTTTGGCTTCACTTTTAGTGTTTCGCGCGGTCTATCTGCTTTTGTTATACAATCTGAGTATAACAAATAGAATTCTTCACACAATCCATCCTTCATTTCTTTGGAATTCCTCTTCTTCTCCATCCATTCACATTTATATTCGTTCAGATATCTATACCAGAACAAACGATTCCTTTTCAACTTTTCTGTCATTGGCGCCACGTTGTATTGTAGAATTGTATGAAGAAATGAAAAAGAATATACAAGATATATTTCTGTTAGACACAAAACCCCCAGGGTATTTAAAAATAACAATTTAGGAGCTAATTTGACGGCGCATAACAATTAAAAAGTATTTTGTAATAAATAATGACTAGCTACAAATAACCACTTAAGAAGACCACCTACTAGAAGAGAATTTTATTATATTACATTATAAATTAGGAATAAAACGGGTCTAAAAAGTTGAAATAAAAAACTTAATTTGTCATTGCTTCCGCGTAACTATACTATACCTATGTATATTACTACAGATTCTTTGAAGAGAATATATATTTTGTTTACTTATTGTCTTCCTTTGTTAATGATTTTAAAATCAGAGTTTTTTTATTCGCTTTTAATTATTCAATCGCTTTTATTAATTAATGTTTTAGCATCAATAACTTTATTTGCCATCGATACTACGAGATTAAATATCTACTATAATTCGCAAGTGTTGTGTGCTCCTATTAGGGGACAAGTTCACTACAATCCAATAGTTTCGACATTTTCTTCCACGCACTAATAAAATATAGCCTATATAGTGCACTCAGGGATAACGTTGCTTCCCATTAGCGAAATAACTTTCAGAATAGGATCAGCAATTCCGGAGATATACCTACGCATTCACACAAAAAAAATACCAACAAAATATTTAGCGTTATAATTTGAGCTAAACCTATAAGATTTGACGGTCACTAAAAAAATAAAAAGGTATATTGCAGAAACATGTACAACTTTTACAGTAAATCTTACATAGGGACCTCCTTTTAAATAAAGGATATACCTGTGCTAGGAGGCCCCGCTCTTCTATGACAGTTGTTGAAATGGTAAAAGTGGTGTACAAAAAGAAAATAATTTTAACAAGATGAGGCTTAAATAAAAATTATATGAAAAACTTAGAGATATATCCTAAAATAGTGTGTGTGTGTGTGTGTGTGTGTGTGTGTGTGTGTGTGTGTATCTTTGCAAGTCATATTGACGATGCTTACAGCAATAATTCAATGTCATCATAGGTTTTATGTTTAAGCCATTGAACTATTGCCTTTTTGCAGTCTTTAATAGTCATGGGATAATTTTATTATATATGGCAGCCGAATTTGTGTTGAATTGTCTTTTGGCATAAGCAGTTTTAACAAATTCTACTGTTGCAATACGGTATTTTCGTCTTCTTCCCTGAGAGCGGGGTTATGTACGGTTATTTTGGAACCGGCAAAATAAGAATGTGTTGCTCTGAAAATCAAAGTTTTATTTAAATATTTACGCTATTGAAAAACACAAATTACAATATTCTAACAAGTTTTAACTTACCTGAAAATCAAAGAAACGACATTTAAAGCTTATTATAAGTTTTGTCGATTCCCTTTTAAAAAGTGCAAATTAAAATATTAAATGTTTTCATTATTTATTATATTTTATGACAGCCATCCATCAGACCGCCATCTGTCAGTTAACGCCATGAATAAGGTTGAGTGAGATACCAAACAAGAAGGGCGCGATTAAATTTTAAAATAAACAGGGATCTTATCCCTTTACATATAAATAAAATATCCAGTTTTGCTCTTAAAATGAAGACATTTAGTTAATTATTATTACGTATTTACAACGAATCTAAAACTGTCTTTACCTTCTTCTATTCCCAGTGAATCAAGTACCTATACAACAAAAAAACCAATACTTTTTTGGTCAGCAAAAAAAGATTGATTGTGTTATCTTTACTTTTACACTTTGACCAAGGAGTCCCGATTTGGACTTAAATCGTAATCCACCGTGGCAGCTACTGTCCGATTTCACGGGTTTGGGCTCGTTCTGATTGCCCTTTGTCGTGGTTTTGGAGTGGTTTAAGAATGGAGATGCAGCGGCATCAATATTATAAGAAATATGAGGGAAAACATTCAAAATATTTTAGAATTTTAATACTTATATGAACAACTTTTTTTATGTCTTGTCTGCTTTAGATATAGAGTGAACACCGAAGCAAAAAAACCAGAGATGTTGGGGTTTGGAAGGGGGAGCGGAGGTGAATCTTTGTTTAATTAAAACAACTGAGTGAATGATGTAGGTTGAATAATGTTGAATTAAAACAAAAATTACAACATTAAAAAATAAAGATAAGAAGGAGACAGTATCAAATTGCCTAATAGAATCACAAAGGTATTTTAATGCAGTTACGGTAAAAACACACCCAAATAATAAAAACATAACCCTCCTCCTCCGATAGTCGGGAAAAAGGGCAAAAATAAGATTAAAATTACAATCATAACAGTTTTAACTAATGTATTGATTCACAATGAAACTGTTGAAGTTTTGTAGAACCAACATAATTATTTGCCTTACCTACTTTTAAAAACGTAAAAATATCACACACTCATATATAACTGTATAGAAGTAGCAGAGCTAAATGAAAAGGAGCTCATCCAGGGAAGTACTACCACTAAATCTATTTTTTCCACAAAGCAGTGGTCCTGTGTTCCAATTTGAAGGGTAGATATTGGTGCAGGTGTAAATAACAGGCACATGACACATTCCAACTTTGCCTCGTTGATGTCAAGTCTACTACAGGCAGCGGTCACTGCTTGGCAATTGAACTTCTTCCAGTTTTGAAGGTCCCTTTGTACCTATTGACCTAGTTCTGTTCTGTCTCCTGCTTGATAATGAGGAAAGCGGAAAATATATTTTACTAGCGGGCCTGGCAGACGTTGTCCTGCAACCCGACTATAGCGCCACCTGCCGGGTCCAATTGTGAATCTAAATGAATCTGTGAATCTCGAATCCACTGGAACACACACTAACAAATTCATCAAAATCGATCCAGCCGTTTAGGAGGAGTTCACTTTCAAACACACGCACAGAAGATTTTTATATATAAGATTCTCACTCCTCCGCTGTTCTTTTCCGATTAATTTCGTTGCGATCTAAGACAGTTAAATCTTTTCTTCGGGACTTGTCGAACTTCATTGCTCCGATGCTTTTCTGGTGGTCGCCACTGTTGATTCTGGCGTATAGGAGTTGCAGTGGTTTAAGAATAGAGTGGCGAGCATTTCCCAATTAAAAGAAAAGACAACGGTGACCACTTATCCTCCAAATTCATTAAAAAAAACCTTTATCTCCGCTAGCTGCTACATATTGAACCATATCTCAAATAACGTTGCATTTGGACTGGCGGCCATTACAGTAGCGGTTGTCAATCGCATTAACACCAATTTATACCTCTTTTCCATTACCGCATTATGCATTCATATCAATTTTAATATTTATTACAACCAGCTCTACCTTTGCGTTGTAAAACTTAACGTGCATTATGTCTGATTATTCAATATTTTGTATAATTTATCTGTGACTGCTTTTATTTTGTTTATGCTGCTTGCATTTAACAGAATATGAAATCAGTAGCAACTTGGAACGACAGCTATGTTGATGTAGTAAAGAGTTTTGTCTCATGTACTTCTGTTTCAGTTTGTACTTACAGATATAGAACTCACAAATAATACTCATACAAATAATCTGTAATTTTGCAGCCCATTTCATAGGTGAAAAGCTTTACTAGCTTGAAGCCTAGTTGACTTACTTAATACTACGAAAGAAGTAGTCAAGAAGAGGAAGAAATAGTCAGAAAGCTAAGTCGTAAGGTTCATGTTGACTTTATCTTACGTTCAGGACACTTTTCGCTTGGTATGTTTATTTATTATTGGATGGCCACTTGATTCACCTGATATTAAGCAATTACAGATGCGTTGTCAACAAAGTTGAAATGTCTGTAATTTACACTGGCACCCATATCATTTAAACCGTTAACATGTAATGTGTTGTCTTAATTTTAATTCATAATTAACACATTGGTCATGAAAACGGTAACAATAATTTTGTCGATAAACTTAGTGCAAACTTCCTCCCTTTGGCGAGTAAAAGACGAGTAGCGACATCTATTGAGTGGTACTGTTGAACAGTTGGGAAGATATAAAGTGTCTGGCGTATTTTCAATAATTATGTTCATTACAAATTCTTTTCTATAGCTTGTACTAAGTTTTGTATTCACAAAGAGGATAATGATAATGACTAACAAAACTTAAGTTAAAGAGAAATAATGAAGGCAAAAGCGTAACCATTTTTAAAGTACAGAAAAATAGAACACCTAAACAACAATACAATAGAGAAGAATTTGATTTCTATATAAGATTACATGAAATACAAACAAATAATTGTACTTATTATAATTATATTAATTTAAATGAACTGGATGCCAAAGTAAGAATTAACTTGTGTAACAATAAAATAACAATTTCGTGATAAATAAAATTTTATAATTGCTAATTGATTCAACAAATTACCCTTTAAAAGATGGTCTCAAGAGCGGTATCACGTAGTCTTTCATAGCAACACTCTTAGTCATCTCTCGTATGACCCACTTTCAATATGTTAAGTCATTCGATCGCTTCACTGAACACGTTTGAACTTGCTGTGTTGATAGCAAAGCCATTATGATTATGCTTACCTGGTCGTATTTCATTATCAGGTTCGCTTGTGTGCATTATTTTAGTAATTATTGACTTGTGTATCATGTGTACATTTATGTGATTATTAGCTGTCTGCTTTGTTCAAGTTTGAGAACTACTTCTAAAAATTTTACTGCTTAAGCTTTTTCGACTGTAAGTATGACAGTAACGTTTTTATTTGTTGCGTTAATTGTTGATTCATTTTAATATGACCACTGCTTCTTCTTCTTAGCGTGTACATGGCAAACACAGATAATATGTAGGTATCATGTGTGTGTGGATGTGTATGTATGCGTGTGTGTAAGTGTGTATTGAGTTTGTTCTTGTCAGATTCTTTTATTTGGCCCAGTATTTAGTCACGGCAACGCCATCCGCTGATGCAGTCATTTGGTGCTAAGTACTGCTTCCAGTTTGCGAAGTTGACTATAATTAACAAAATGAAAGATATTATATTCATCAGTTTTTTCTCGTCAATAGCCAACAGTATATTCACAGATTTATCAACCCATGAGAAGGTATCACTACAAACGTAACCTGAGAAGGTACTTACACGAAATTGTGAAGAGTGAGTGAGAGATCAATATGTTTTACTTGTTTAACCAATTCAATCACATTTACGTCTTTGCTCAGAGTTAATGAGTCTAATAAGTTGTCAGACCAGACGTTATTTGTACAATCTTAATGTCCAATCACGAATCATTTCATCCTTTAGCACTTTGATTTGTGTTTAATATTTATATAGTTGTACCTGCTACTGGTTTAACTGATAATTGATTATAATTTAATCATTATTCTGATTGTTTGTAGCTGTTTTTATGGGCAATGCATTACTACGATACATGGATTCGTTTAATATCGTAATGAGTAAAAGTTTTCAAACAAAAAGTGGTCAATGTGATTGTGTTTAAACATAATTAATTACATTTCAGATGAACTAAAAAACCCTATCTTTCAAGTGGTGGCATATCGGCATCATATTTATTTACTTCAACAAAAATGTGTTTATGATAATATTGCAGGATTTGCCAATTCTTTATTAGATGAACATTTCAATCAGCAATGATTCTGAATGTGCAATAGAAGATGTCAAAATTCTGGGTAATGTTCCAAAGTAATACCCACTGTTTAATTGAGTAATCTTTAAATGCGAGATAAGCATAGCTGTGTAGCATTTATAATTTCAAGAAATTAGTTCCTTGGCTGATGTAATTGTTTAGTCTGTAACGTAAACTATTTTAATATGACATTGTGTCGACTGGACTTTAACAAATCAAGAGTTTTCTAGCTAATATTATTTTCCCTGATTTCTTTATACAGCTTATAAATGTCCCACTTTTGGGCATAGTTCTCGATCTACCTTATACTTGTGTATACTTTTTTAAGCTAGTGCCTTTTTCTGTCAATCTCCTATGAATACTTTTTAAGTCGTCACTTTGGTCTACCTTGGCAACAGTGCCCAATATATGACACCTATATTTTTTTTATTTGTAACTCAGCTATGAATTGAAGAACTCTTTGGTTTAAACTTATTTCGCATTGTGTGCATTTTTTAAATTAGTAATTATAATTTTGAACAAGTGATCGTTAACCTCTTTTAAATTTTTAATTTCCCAAGATGTTCGTGTTGTCTAATTAATTTAACAAAAATGAGTCAGGAATCATCCGGACAGTCCTTGGTCTGACTTGTGTTTGCTTGGCTATGACTAATAAATATTACGGCAGAGCCAAAAACCTTTTGATATGTCGTTTTAGTTCATATTTGAAGTCTGATGAAGACAGTAGTGGTGTGGATTTAGTATTGTGATTATGTGATACTGAGGTGGTAATAATGTAAGTGACTGTAACTTGACCTAAAATAAAATAAAAATGTTTTATAAATATTTTAAGTTTTGGCAATATTAATGGTAATGACAGAATGTTAAGAATGAAAATAAGTCTTAATCTTTTAAATCATACAATTTTTTAAATTAATTTTTCTAAACATTTTAAAAAAGTATATTAAAATATAGAATATGTAAAATCTTAAAACTCTTTATCACTTTTGATGATCTTTTAACACTGCCACTTGATACTTACTTCACCTTTTGCATTGGATCGTTGTAACCTGAAAATCATTCCTTTAAAAAAGCATAGTAGGTACTCGACTTCCTGAAACTTGTTTCCCTAACAGGGTGATTGAAAATGACAATATTATTAGAATAAATTAACCACAAAAATAACTGTATACTTAAATTGTTTCACGCCATTATTTTAGTTTCCTTTTCATGTGTTTTTAAACGCGTAATTTTTTGTCCTTCGAAGATTTCAAAACTCTATTTTACCAAAGTATTTTTTTAAAAGAGCTGTTTATTAAAAATCGAAAATTAAGTTACAAAGTTTTCTAATTTTAATTTCACACGCTTTATTTCACTAAAACATGTTTGGACAACATGTTTTCAAAAACTACTTGCCAATAAATCTAGACACTTTCAAACATACAAAAATAAATCACAAAAGAATTACAAAATCACGCAAATGGGTATTTTATTTACCATTTTATGTTTAACTTCGGTTATCATTTTTATTGCCGGTATTCAATCTAAACAAAGGTTTCCACTCGACCCTAAACGCCAATAAACCTAAAAAACACCTCTTGATTTCACAAACCAACGCGTATGGCAAAACCACGATCATTAAAACTATTTTACACCGATTTTACGAACGTACGTACTACCGAATTACTAATAATAAAACACACACGCTTACTCCTGTCACAGTATTGAGGCCCCGAGGCTAACAAAATCAAGTTTACGTCTATCTCCTGAACAAAGAGCTGTAAAAATATCGCGATACAAAATATAGTAGGTTTGCGGCAAGAGCCAGTGGTCGAGTGAACGCTTTCCGTTTAACAACCCCGTTGTCTCGAGCCCTCCATTCTTACGTCACCTCACCCCATACAAATCAAGGTCTCCGATTGGCCAGTTCACTTTGGCGCGCTTTCTATATCCGAAATTCAAAGTCGACACTATCGTCTCTTCCCCTTCCACAAAGGGAAGGTTTTGTATCATCGAAACGAGAGAGCCACACTTTGTCGATTGCTGTTGTAACATGATGTAACCTGATTGAAAAGAGACAGATGCATGTAGATTTAGAGAGAGGGACAGGGACGGGGACAGCGGTGTGGACGTTGATTGTAGTAGTGGAGTGCGAAGGGAGCGTGCTACCGTGCGTTCCACTATTTATAATCAAATGAGTTTCGTTGGTGTGCGTGTGTGCACACGTTATGCACCGCACCAACACAGGGGACGCGCGTCGAGCGAGGCAATGATGTGCACGAAGTATTATCCCTTATTACACGATTCGCTTCCGCGCCGGCCGCACGTGCAATAGTCGTCTGTCGACCTCTTTTGTCGAGCGGCGTGCGAAGTCAGTTTGTTTACATCGGTTAGCCGCAGCGATGCATAGTGCGTTAGTTAGCGCGATTGTGTCATCGACCGTGCGCTGGTTACACCTAAATTGCGAGTGATTTACGGACAATGTACCGCGCGAGTTTTTTGCGGTCAAAACTTTTTGTGAACTTGTGAACTTTTGTGTGATCTCATCATCATCGCCAAATTGAACTGTGTATATTTTTTATTTCAAACTCTGTGCCACTTAGTGTGTCAAAGTGAACTTTTGAAGTGATATTTTCGCAAAATTGACTTTCGAGATTTTTTTCTACGGGAAAACTTTTGTACCACTTGAACATTTTTCTGACTTACCTGAAGGATAATTTTGGATCCTATAAAATTTTTGGAGGACCATTTTGAAGAAAAGTTTGCAGAAACATTTTTGATTGATTCAAAACTTTTATAAAAACAAAGAAGTGGATCCAAAAGCGGAAAGGAACTTATCACAAACAAGCACAGAGCATTTATGCATAACAAACAAACGGCTATCTGTCCACGCTTCTTTCGTAGAAAAAGACGTAGCGAAAGACAAAGATGGCTGTAGCTTTCAACTTACCGAGTGAGAGAGAGGCAACTGAGGAGAACTTTTCGCGGCTGAACCGGCTCTTAGCCGAGCTGTACGAAGTTCTGTGCCACATCTTGGTCTCACGACAACCTGACCAAGAAGTCCAGGACAATAGGCGAGGTGAGTGTCCTCGTGACAGTAACACACCACCTTTCCACTTAAGATGCAATTCGACCTACATCGTCAACTTAGTCATGGTTATGGCCATCCTAAAGGTATCCCTCGCGTCGTCTTTCTTCAATACCATCAGATAGACTGAAGATTGTACTAGTTAAGTAGGTATTATTGACAGTGATACTGCAAAGCAGGTTTGCACTGATACGTATGTTTAAGTCCCTCCGTATTTTATTTTGTGTCTATTTGTTCTGATAGAGATGTTGTGTCCGACTGCACTTAAATTGTAAATGGTGGTTAAGTCCAAATTAAATCGAGAAGTCTCTAGCAACTCAATTTAATTCGACTTTGCGAATTTCTAACATTTATTCCGCTTTTTTAAAAATGAATTTTGCTTTTTTTCAAATTTGAGTGAAGTTCGACAAAACGCCTCGTAAAATTCTAAAAAAATAATTATTATATTTTTTTTATATCGTTCTTTTAATAAAGTGTGTATTATCTATCATACTGAAAGATTTTTCTATATATAATATGTTCGTAAGTATTTTTGCCAATAATATCTGCTGCATTTTTACAAAATAATTTTACCAGTGATTACAATTACAAATAATGATATTGTAATTGATTGCAACTTTAATTATTATTATTTTAGTTTTGTTAAGTTTTTAATTTAGTTACATTTTCCATTTGATCTCTTGTTTATCAATGTTAGATTCATTTAAATCTAGATTAATTTATTCCATTTAATTTGACAATGAAAATAAAATTAGGACTTAGTTAAACTTAGATTTTTTTAAGACATTTATGTAGATCTCAAATATTTTTTTAGTTCCAAATAATTTCGATAGTCATAAATAGTTTCATTTTCATTTAATTATTTTGATTCGAATCGATTAGACACCAAATATTAGTTAAATTTACGAAATCGTAAAGAATTATGGAAGCCTAAAAGTTATTGAAATCATTTATGGAGGACTAAAATTATTAAAATGTCTCCTAATTCGAAATAGGTATGTAACTATAATTAAAATTAATTTTAGTAAAACTGTAAATATTTCGGCTTAATAATCATATGAATTTAATTTTGTTAAAGGCATAAAATTTGTTTCATGTTCTGTTTTCCAAAAAATGTAAAAATACTGAAAAAAATGTTTCCTAATTTGTATAAAATAATTACTTACCTTTGTAGAATTCATTATTTGACCAGTTTATATTGCATTTAAAAGTTTGTGATTTTTATCTTGTTAAGCATATCTTTCATTTTATTTACAAGTACCTACTATTCTAGTTAAGTACTGCATGTAATCAACTCGTATGTATAACCTGGATTTTGTAAATTTTTATCTCGTCAAATCATATAACCTGGATTGTGTGATTTTTTGTCTCCCAAACATTTTATGGGGTAATAATTGTGAAATAAATCTTATTTTGTAACAACATATATATGTTTGTTTTTTCTTGAACATAACTTGAACCCGAATATACTAAGTAAAAATACAAGTATCAGAACATAAAATAATGCAGCGACACCTAATTAAAAATTCAGTTTTGAGGAGCCATAAAATATTTCTAATTATTCAAAATAAAATCCTCAGTTTAATTCAGGTAATTTTTAACAAGAGAGATTCTAATTTTAATTATTGTATAATTAAAATTAGAATCATCATGAATAAAATCATAATTAAAATAAGAGATAATTAGAAGCATCATGCAATGAGTGCAAAAAACAATCAGGTTATTGGTAAAAAAATGGGCACAAAATCAGTGTAACTAAATCTAATATACTGCAGTGAAATCTAAAATAACTCATAAACCCATGTTTAAACTCAGCAGTCCCAGCTTCTCGTCAATCAAGTCTAAAATATCCTCTGTTTACGCTACATCGCTGTCAGCAGACAAGTTCCGACTAGTTCTGAATTGTGGCGACAGGATAAATAAGGTGTGATATACCTACGATGTGGTTTATGAACATGAGTAATTGTTTAATAAATAACATGTGGTTTTACATGACGATAAAATTATAATTCGCCAATTTATAATAGATAAGTGTCATTGAACACGTAAAATATCGAATTATTTTTCCATCACCATCTAAAATAATTCTAATAAAGCGTAACATTAAAATAGGAATCTCAATATTATTCTTTGTCTATTCATTGTAGACATAAAACTAGTAGTTGTACACAAAACATATAGGTACTGAACACACACTTAAAATTCAGCTCACAGAACTATATTTAAGTTCAAAACCTTAAGAGAAACATGAACTAGTTCAAGCAAGAGACGTAAACTTGGCACGCTCTAAATCGTGGTTACAGTCACGAATCCGCATGGTCTAAGTCATAAACTCACTAATATTATTCATACTAAAGTAACAAAACAAAATGTTGTTGTAGTGTACTGAAGATGTACTAATCAAATAACGTCTAGGGTAATAGAAATAACAAATGTTTTTCTATGTGTAATATCTTGAATTGTGTTTAAATAAACATAAACGTAAAAGAAATGAAGAAGCTTAAAATCAGCAGATAACGAAAATTGTGAACATCTATAGGTTCTTACAGTAATATTCAAATAGAGTTACTTACTAGAAATATAGTTCTAACTAAGATTGATCTTATAAGATAGAAGACAATTGTTCCACCTAGAATAAGATTCTAGTCAAAATGGTAGACTATCAATCAACTTCCCAGTAAATTACCCAAAGCATTAGAATCAATACTGACTTGGAAAATAATACAAAAGTGTTCACGCCAACACTTCGTACATTAAACCGTGACTAAGCGTTGGCAATGGACTCGATGCAAAGCACTCGACAATCGAAAGCGAAAATCGATGGCAACTGAACAGATCGTGTAGGAAGAAATCGAAAACCATATGAAATGCATTGCAAATTACATTACGTATAATGATCATGCTTGTAAGTTCCGTAGAAATAAGTAGGAATGTAATTTGCACTTATTAAATAGTAATACGTCACCTAAGTGGCAATTAAATTAATTTGATAGATACTAGGTCGAGAAGTTCTTACTTTTGTCAGTAACTTTGGGAAATGATTGGAAATAAAAGTCATTACTGGTGAAATGAACGCAGCGTGTAAAAATATTACAAAAATTATAAAACAAAGCTAAGTAATCGAAGAAACGTCGAACTTCACTCATTTATGAATCAAAAAGCAAAATTCATGTTTAATCTGTGTGGTCTCTTTAAAAGCAAAAACAAAATTATGTTTTGCACTTACCAAAATCAAAATTTCTATGTGTTTCATCCCAAAGCTTTAGAGATGGCTGTCACCGTGCATTTCCAAAACGGTAAGTATAATTTTGTCAAGAAAGTAAGTCACGGTTTTGAAGAAGTGACTTATTTTCGATTACTATTGAAGTGGAAAGTGACGGTTCAGCAGTTTTGAAGTTTTTATTTTATTTTGTCAAAGATATCGCCGTCGGCTTTTGTCAGTAAGGATCGTTTCTTTTTTTTGGTGAAGCAATTGGATAAGTAATCAAGATATAATAGTTTCGAAGTCTTATTGAAGGTAAAGTAAATCCAGTAGCAGTAATTAAAAAGCGAATAAAGGCTTATGAGCCTACTTTAAGTTCTTATCGATAGCTTTAATGACTCTTCTTGTAAAGGCTTTTATAACCATTCATAGAGTAGCTACTATAATAGACACAGAAATTAATATTGATGCAACTTAGAATATCTAAGACGTTTCAGTTTCCGTATGAAAATTATTATTACTTTTCAGATGAAGTTATTTAAATACAACTCTAGAAGTTCAAGAACAGTTTACTCTCAAATAAGAAATTAAAATCCAAATCCAATTAGGAGTTATTATGCTTAAGCAACTTTTATCAGTGAAAAATCTAACGAGCAATTATACCAACACTTTAAATACATACAATATCAAAACAAGCCAAGAGTTAAATACGTCTAATTTATGGCTCCGTCCGTATGTTAATTTTGGTCTATTTATGTTCGAAATTAGCACTTTGTCAACGATACTTGTGCTCAGTGGTCGAATTCTGTTCAAATATAGATTTATTACCATCTGGCCCTCTCCTATTGTCGTCAGCATTGAAATCTAATAATACATTAATAGTTATAATTATTGTACTGAATATTGTAGGTACTACGGTCGATAAACAAACTGTACCAACAAGACACGATTCTAAACTAGCCAATTATCTAAAGTCATAACAATTACTACAGTAGATAATGCTAGAAGCCGTTGGTCCCGGCTCTCGTTTGTAGATCTTAGACAATCGTTATGGATAGTAAGAAGCCAGAAAGACTGACAACCAGTCTTACCAAGGGTTAATGTATTACCCAGTAACTGGGTTGTGGAGACAGTCGCGCCATGTTAAACACTGGTATTCAGCAGTAGCTGGTAAAACTGGAAGCCGACCCCTGTAATATAGTTGGGAAAAGGTAAGGCAGTTGATGAGATAATGCTGGAAATCAATGAATTCAATGTCTTATCAACATAAAACAACTTTCAACTTTTATTAGATTAGGTACTAGGTGGTTCACTTGTTTTGATTGTTAGGTACTTGTTACCTATGAGTATATCTTATAGGAAATACCATGTTATTATCTTTATATGATTTTAATATAAAGATAATAACATGGTATTTCCTATAAGATATACTCATAGGTAACAAGTACCTAACAATCAAAACAAAACCACAGTGTAGTTCAGTGACTGCTACACCTATAAAGTTGATATTTAGCAGATATGCAGTTTGTAGAATTAGGACAGTATGGTTTTGCGAATGAAGGGCGCGGGGCAAACCCCACGCAAACGAGGTCACAGGAAAAAGATAGTCCTAAGACTTAGTAATTAGTCGTTATCAGCGGTGCAATTTTGTAAGAAATCACCCGCGATTTCCAATTCAATCTCATTTCCGATCCACTACCTGAATTGAAAAGTATTTGCTATTCGCTGAAATACGAGCAGTTACGTAAAAATTGTTCGCTACACCTATGTCAACTCAACAACAACAACTCAATGACATGTTATTACTGCACGATATTCTTAATAATAAGTTAGACTGTCCTCAAATGCTCAGTAATATCTATTTGAATGTACCACACAAACGTACCAGACCCACCCCTCTATTAGCAGTTCCTACATCTTCAACTAACTACACTAAAATGTCACCATTTGTACGTCTTCCATCTATTTATAATAATACATTTTCTCACTTGGATCTGTTCAACTGTTCGAAGAATGCCTGGAGAAAAGAAATCTTACAGAGTTTTAAATCCTAACCATAAAAATTAAAAAACCTTATAAAGACCACCTTGTACGCACCACGGGCGTAGATAACACACACAACACTAATTCATAACTCGCACACATTCACACTATACACGCACGCTAGGTATACACTCACAGATTTGTTGTTATCAATTTGTAATCACGCTCTTAACAGATACCTAAATTAATTATTTGTGTACTTCGTAATTGGCGTAATTTTCTGTAATGTACATATTGCTATTTTAATTGTAAGCTGTGAAGTTACCCGGAACAAATAAATAAATAAATAAATAAATAAATGTTCTCACTTTGTAGCGCCAGCGTTTTCATCGAGTTACAGTAATACCTAATACAGTTTCTACCGCGGAATAAGAAGTGATCACTGAAGTGAGTTCTTAAAGCACTGTATTGCTGTTTATTCTTAATTCTAAGAAAAACTCAATGCAATGTGATTAAGAGATAACATTTCGTATCAATGTGGCGATGTTACATGAAATTTTTATTCGTCAATCTGTATATCTTTTTTGAACATAATTTCCAACCCAACTTAAACGGTATTTAGAGAACACCACAGAATAGTGTATAGGACAGCTACTTAAACTATCGTTATGGAAATTATAACTCTCTGGAATCTGACAGAACTCGAAGGGCTACTTATGTGAGTATAGCTCCCAGCTAAAGTAACGGACATAGTATTACTAAAGATAGCAGTATTAATGCTCACATATTATGTGGGTAGGTTGCATTACTTGTAAGGGCGCAATTTTATGATATCGTTTAAGATATCAGGTAGTGCTTTTCCGTAACTATCTTCTCGGGAAAAGTGACTTGTTATTCGACGCGATACTAGGAATTGACAAAGCATTACAATCATAATCGATATTTATTATATTACTAGCTGGCCCGACAGGCGATGTCCTGTCAATCGAATTATTCAATTTACTTACCGATTAAACCTTTCCTGGACTTTCACAAATATTTCAAGACCAAAATTAACCAAATCGGTCCAGCCGGTCTCGAGTTTATCCGAGACTAACGAACAACGATTCATTTTTATTATATAGATTTCTGCGATGTTTTATCGACCATTTCATTTGCGTTTCAATTCATTCATTAAACGTCTAAACATCACTGCTTAGGCTTTTTTAAGTCCGCCTCGGGTTAAAAAGTAGCCTATAACCTTTCTTGACGTTCAACATTCTTTAGGAGTTGCCTTGCCTCTTCTATCTTCCTGATTTACTAAATCTTTTATCAAAATCTTGACCTATTAAATCTTTAAACTCCGATTTTTCAGCACATACATCGTTTATAAGTAAGAAGATCATTCAATTTTCTTTAGTAGTTACTCACTTCAATATTACAGTAGTATTTTTTCTACCTAATGATTCGCTTTTAATTCTCATTTATAACTAACATAAGAATCAATAGTTTTAAACATAGGTACCAATACAGCAATTTTGTTCGATAATTTTCAAACATTGTATGTAAGTAGGTACTAGCAATTTTGCAATTACACCAACATAATAGTACATTGTTTGTGTTTAATAAAACAATTTAGTTTCGAAATAACTATTCTTAATAACACATAAATGATTCAAACAAATGATACATTGAAATTCAAACGGTACACAGATTTAAATAAATTATTCAAACTGATTAGATTGGACACCCGCTTTAGATTCTAATAATAATTTGTTAATATTTAAACTGTCTTTAGTTGTTTCTTGTTCGTTAAGTTTATCTGTTTTAAGATTTATTTCATTAATATCTTTTGCCCACAACTTCTCAGCCGCGTAAAAGTCTGCCGCGGATAAAGATATAGATCTTTTTTTAGGGTTCAAGCTTAATTTGTGCTTCAAAATTGGTAAGCATAACAAACAACCAATCACATTTTCTCATTGGGAATAATTAATATAATGACCACCAAAATAGTAAACAAATCTCAGTCACCAAATGACCACCAAAAATAGTAAAAAATCAATAAATCTTTGTCACCAAATCTTAGGATCCTTAAGTTCCCCCTGGGGTGGATCCGACATGGTTAGGTTATGTTAAAACTGTGACCTCATACGCCAGAACCAAATCGCTTTATACAGTCAAAATCATACATTTCTACAATACTCGTACGTTGGTTAAATATTGGTGATCATTTACTATTTTTGGAGGTCATTTACTATATCTGGAGGTTCGTTAAACATTCAAATGGGGTTCAATGTTGGAGATCATTTACTATTTCAGGAGGTCATTTACTATATCTGGAGGTTCGTTAAACATAAGCCTTTAGCATTTATCATATTAAAGTATGGATTAAGTTGTCTTTGTCTCTTTTGTCGAGTGCTGAACTAATTTAAATTTGTTTAGATTTGATCTGTGCAAACAACTGTGCAAATTACGTACATATAACTTTAGTCTAGGGCTTACTATATTCAGTCTTGCTTTTTGTGATTCCATGCATGATAACAGTAGTGATAAGTAAAATAATTTATGTGAAGGGAATAAGACATTTTAATGAAGACTGACCTTTTAAATGCTGATATTTAAGGTTTCAACCGACCCATTAACTCTTTAGTTTCGAGTTCCAAAATATAAAAAAAGAAGATGTACTCGTACTTGTATAGATAATTAAACGTAATATTGTTTAGCTACGTACTCTAGTACACACTTACTAAACAGTCCATGTTTGGGTTCCAACTCATTAAGTATTCTCCCTTTAAATAATAAAAACAAAAAACGTCCCATAATATATTTTAACACAAAAATGGGCAATAACAATACTCCAAACGAGAGTAAATCAATACTTTTACTAAAAAAAGCAAAGAAAAAGCGTGTCCCGTACAAAACTGTACTACAATCTTTTTTTTTCATAGGCTCTTTATAAAGAGACTTTAATGTATTCCACAGGTGGTGTCCCAAACAGGTGCCTGGTTCGTTTTTTTTTAGGGACAAGTTCAGACAAGTTCAATAGAGCTTTGTCTGAGTTCGCTCCTAGCCCCGATTTGGTATATTTTGATGTTTTTTTATTACATTTTATGGAGGTATCGTGGAATGAATGATAATTTATTGCAACGGACTCTGAATTTTAAAAAGCTTTATGTGATTTGGTTTTTTTTGAGATGTTTATACCAGTAGCGGTTTAACAGGGTTAAATGTTTGAATTTTATTTTTTAATATTTTGAATAAACGTTCCAATAAATGCTTAGCGGGAAAATAAGACTTAACTCATTGGTATAATGGCGGTAAAAGCATTTTTCTTAAACCGACAGAGATGTTATAAGTTTGACGTGTGTATCTGTGTAAAAATTTTTGACTGTCTGTGGCATCGAAGCACCGAAACGAGTATAACCCGACAGCTTAACTGAGACCGCTCCTGAGGTAGCTATGCGGTGCTGGAGAGGTGTGGTGATGTGATGTAAGAGCTCAATGCACGCGTAGCATGACCACGCCATGTCTACGGAAGAATAGACATACAGACAGCAAAAATAGACAAGTCAGTACAGTTTGTCTATTCTTTCTGTCAGTATGTCTATTCTTCCGTAGACATACCGTGGTCATACTACGCGTGCTAATGTGACAACTGTCACCCCTTCCGCACCGCGCAGCTACCTCAGGCACAGTCTCAGATAAGCTGTAAATCCATAAATCGATTCCGACTTAGTTTGTTTTGCTTATTAAGAGTGTTCTTAAGGCGACGATATACGCCGGCGACCTTGAGTGACCAGATAATCGTATGCGGTGCGTCCAAAACTCTCAACGTTTAGTCGAAAAAAATCAATAAATGATAGTATTCTTTAACTTAAAACAGGCGTATACTAAAAGATAGATAATAAAATTGTCTGTAAGATAGTAAAAGTTTCGTTTAAATATTCCTGCTAGATTTTGTGTCATTATCAATGTTTTGTCCGCGGCAGACACAACTTCACGATTTAATCAAACTATTTAATATGAACTTAATCAAAAATATTCACATATTAAATGATTAAGAAAATGTTCTAGTTTAACATATATTTTTTTCAAATAATAATAATAATAATAATATGTGGGGACAATTCACACACGGCCATCTGACCCCAAACTAGGGTGACCCTGTACTATGGGTGTCAGACAGCTGATATTCATACACAAACACATTTTAAATACATACATATATAGATAAACAACACCCAGACACAAGGCAAACACAAGTGCTCATCACACAAATATTTACCCTGGGCGGGAATCGAACCCGCAACACGCTGCTTAGCAGTCGATCGCTCAACCACTGCGCCAACCGTGTCGTCAATCATATACACAAATCATATACACTACACATTTTGACGTGATTGTCAGTTTAAAATCTCGCTCGTCGCTTATTAGCGCCTTAACTACGATTCAAGAAAGTCGTAGGCATAAGTTTGTAAAAAATAAAAATAAAATAAAAATCTTTACAATTGTAAGCTGTCCAGCCTTTCACTCTTATTATAATTCTGGAACACCTGCTAAAAGGGTTCGAGAGCATAATGTATTTCAACCGCAAAACAAGATGAAGGGAGTTTATAAAGTTTATAATAAAAATGAACCTTTTATTAAAAGTTTATGACTTGTGTAGTTAAATCCATAGGGATTAAATTGAGATGTTATTATTATCATAATACAAGTCAACTGATTGTTTTTTTATTCATTTTAATGGTCAGTATTGTGGTTTAAATATGTGAAAAATTATGCAGTGTGAAAATATTTAATTAGTTTAATTTTTTCGCTGTTCTAACCGTGTATGATATTTCTAATTTGCAAGTGAAATGATTTTGAATGTATGATTTAGTAACCAACCAACCATACCAACCAACCACCAACCAAACCAACCATATAACGTAGTATTACAGTAGTACACATGTTTAATGTGTTTCAAAATGGTTACATCTAACGTGACTTAAGGATATACCTGAAGTGAGGTAACGCTAAAAACAACATCTTTGGAGATTTCATAATACCTAGTACTTATGGAAAAAGATGCAGGAATGGCAGCCCGCCAGGGATGCTGAAACTCTTTGAAGAGACCTATGCCCAGCATTGGGCATCTTCTAGTTGATATGATAATGATGATACTCGTAACATCTTAAAATTACTAATAAAAAATCTTTGTTATATATTTATGCTACATTATTTTGGATACTTACAGTGGCAAACTACAATACGTCTTAGATAAGAATAACACCCCGTTGTTTTTTCGTCGGGGGTTAAAAAGAAGGTTAGAAAGTAACAAAGATGCGAAAATACCCTCAATCCTTTGGTGAATCAACGGGAGAGAATAGATAAGTACCGTAAGCTTAGCGGTCTAATTAGTAATTTGTCCAGCAACTTGTCTGCACTTGTTGTAGTTACAGATCAGTGCAATAAAACATAGTACTGTAGCACCTGAGCTACACTTGTACCAAGTATGAATTACCGAGGAATCTACGCTACGTTATTGAAACGTATTATCGACTTGTAGAAGACTATATTAATAAGATTAGAGAGAGGTAAGATTTACAAGACCGCAGCTCTGAGCTTAGCTGGGTCTCACTGACATCACATGTCATAGTATCAAAACTATCTTCTACATCATTCAAATATTATATTCTAAGGTATCCAGAAGGTTCTAACTATAGACTAAATAGTTATGGCTTCATTACATAAAGCCTCCCTGCTGGGCAACTCTCTACAGTACGTATACGTGGTTTTTTTAATGCTGGCACATCACATGGCGTATTTGTGCAAATATTCGCCTTATTTGGATAATAAAAAATCAACTTTATTGCAATAAATCTAGGCTAAATTTTGTATTATCCAAATAAGGTGATTTTTTGTACAAATACGCCATTGTGAAGCGCCAGCATAACAGTAGGTACCCAGGTCCGTTTACGCTAGGCAAGGTTAAGTTTTAACTCCGCGTTAGTTGCTAACATGGGTTATTTTATAATTTAACCTTGTGTTGGCTAAGTCTGGGTTAAGTTTTTTGGCGCAAGTGATCGATTGACCAAAATAAACTGATTGACCAAAATTAGGTCAAAGGTTGTGGGTTGTCACTGCATAATATTACATTATCTTAGATTAAGGCGCGTCCCTGTGCAAAACGCAGTGCTTGCCGTTTTTTTGTCAGTTTTTCGGACCTAAATACTCTGCATCCAAAAGAAATATCAACAAATAAAAAATAGATTACATTTCTACATAATCTTGACTCCAAAATGGTAGATCTGATTTTTGTTTACGAAGTATAGTATTTAACTAATCTCCTCACAACGAAACCACAGAAATGAGAAATAATTATAGAAAACATGCATCTCCTCGGCAAGTAACCATTAATTCGATTTTTTACTAACACTAATGGATAGGCAATTTATTAATGAACATTTTGGTAGATTTTTTTTTTTCAAAATCCCAAAATGTGATTTTATAAAGATTTAATTCTAAAATCTGAGCGTATTCGCTACTGTATTTCTTTCGCGGCGAAGAAGGAACGAATGCTCAAGGTTATTGCTCAGGGTACCGCCTTAAATCGCGTTGAATTTCTGTTCGTTTATAGAAATCTCAGAAACTTAGTATGTAGTCTGCTGCGGTTTGTGATCTGTTATAGTTTTAAAATGACGGCCAAATAAATATGGTCTAAAATGTTTCACCTCCCACACTATAGCTAATAGTTTCTTTTCTATGGTGGGATAGTTTTTTAGTTTCTGAAAGCGATAGCTATTGGATGGATAATGAGATCCCTGAGTACTAATATTAAAAAAAAAATACATAAATCCGAAAGGAAATACAAGACGACGAAGTCGGACAAAAGTTAGCAAGTATTATTTATTTATACCATCAAATATGTTGAAGGGGGGGTCATATGGACGGTAGTGGAAATTGGGTACTTGACACCACCAATCAATTGACATACTTTTTATGAGCTGTCAAAACGAGATTCCTCCATAGATTTTGTATGACAATAGCGGCCTATGACGTCACTTATTTACCAACTCAATTGACTAACTATTAATTGATTTCAAAGCAACTTAAAATTGAAATTTACAGTTAATTGAAAATGAATCTGGTTTTCCGGTCTAAAATAAAGTGTAATATAAGATAAGTTGTATTTTGGAATTATTTTTTAATGGTGTCAACAACCCAATTGTGACTTTTCCTACTCCTCCGCTATTCTTTGCTGATTAATTTCGTTGCGGGACCGAGACAGTTAACCGCTTCTCCGGGACACGTCGAGCTTAATAGCTTTGACGCTGTTCTGGCAGTCATCATTGATTCTGACTTATATAAGTAATAGTGGTTTGGAAATAGTTAGGCGGGCTTGGCTCAAAAAAAAAACTATCAAATAAAATATCATAGTAAGTAGTTCACTAAGCATCTTATCTACAATTACCTACCAAAATGGTTAATTTTACTCATCATCTGCATAGGCTTTTGCCAACTATATTGGTGTCGGCTTCCAGTAGAACCTGATGCAGCTGAATACCAGTGTTTGTCTGACCTACACCCCTCAAACTGATTATCAGACTTTCTGGCTTCTGACTACACATAACTACTTGGGACAAGCCCGCCACACTATTCCCTAACCACTGTAACTCCTGTAAACCAAAATCAACAGTGGCGACCACCAGAAAAGCGTCAGAGCAATGAAGCTCGACGAGTCCCAGAGAAACGATTTAACTGTCTTGGATCCCGCAACGAAATTAATCAGAAAAGAACAGCGGAGGAGTAGACATAACGACTATTAAAGATCTACGAATGACAGCAGGCTAAAGACTTTACGTACTTTCTGAGGCATGGAGGGGTCTCGGTATAAAACGAATGGTCACCCATCCACGGGCTGACCGCGGCAAGTGTAGCTTAACCAGTACCAGTCGATGGTTTATTCCTAACCTGACCCAAAAAACTCGGATGCGGCTTAGGTGAAAAAAAAACATTAGGTAGGTAAAGAAAAAAAGGAGTGAACATTCCACTAACAGCAGTGCTATTCTGTTACAATCTCCCTCGGTGTACACCTAGGTGAAATGAGCAGTCTTCTGATTGTAGTGCTTTGTAAATCCCTAGCATCGGGACAGATGACAGCTCACTTCACGTAAGTATTCACCGAGGGAGATTGCACCAGAATAGACATACTGGCGTTATTTAAGGTTTTTTTTATCGCTGTTATTTCTACAATGCGGTGCTATGACTGCAGATAAATAAATAAATAATAATAGTTGTGTAGGTATGTACTGAATGATTCAGTACATACCTACAGAACTATTATTTGCACTCCTGTTAGTGGAATGTTCACTCCTTTTTTCATTTCATGTTTTTTTTATTCACCTAACCCGCAACCGGGTTAGGATTTTCGGGTCAGGTTAGGAATAAACCGTCGATTCGGCGTTTATCGGAAAGCCGTACGAATGCGCAATGGCTCATTTTACAAAAAAACTAATAATTCCTTATTTATCTCCTCATTTCTCCGTCGTAACTAAACATAATCCCTTCCACAATAAATTTATTTGACATCAGAAACTTTATTACGAAAACTGATATTGTTTTAATCATAAAAAACTTATTTTGCCCAAGCAACATCACTTACAACTGGCCAATTAACTTAGACCTTTTCATGTTTAACAACACAACAACACTTTGTACTGACAAGAGAGTCAAATAACATTGGTTTAACCTTTTTGACCTTAAAACCGTTGCTGCTACCTTGGTGTTATGAGCTTAAAGCCCATTTTATAGCATTTTGATTATGTTTTTCGGCGATTTTAAAATGTCCGTATACAATTTTATGACACAGATGAATTTATATCGAAGATTTTAAAATATTTTTTGCCGTTTTTCGACTGGTTTCTCATTTTACTGGTGGGTTTTTTGTGGTCCCCTGTTTGGTTTTGTGTTTGTTCGAAAAGTCTTTGACACACACTAATCATTATCATCATCATTTCAACTGAAAGACTTCTTTTGGAGATGGAGATTTCTTTTGGGTTCAGTCTATATCTACATAGAACAAGCACAAGTATTAAAGTGGAGCAAGCGTAACGTGACTAGTGTGGAAATCCCTGTGGCACGATGGACCGACTATTTGAAAAGCAGCGAATGGATGCGGACTGCCCAAGACCGGGTAGTTAGACGATGTCTGGTGAAGGCCAACATTCAGCAGTGGACGGAAAAAGGCTGATATGACGATGATGAGACATATTAACGTCTGATATGCTATGGAAGACTCATGGATCACATGAAAAATAGGTACTTAGCTAACTAAAGTTGAATAAAGTGGAGCTCCTAATGAAACAACTGAATTGGGGTAGTAGGAATTGCTGAGTTTCAGTAAGTACAAATGTAATATGTAAGTGTGTACAAATACATCCAAATCAATATGCTTGGAATTGGAACAGATTTTTTTAAACATCGGTTTTTGTTATTGCCCGCGACTTTGTCCGCGTGAATTTCAGTTATCGCGGATGCAGTCGAAGTCCCGGATTAAAAAGTAGCCTATGTCCTTCCTCAGAGTTCAAGCTATTTCCAAACCAAATTTCACCAAAATCGGTTCTGCCGTTTCATCGTGAAAGCGTAACAGACAGAGTTACTTTCGCATTTATAATAGTAGTATGGATTGTGGATTTGTTTGGAAATACAATTGCTTTGCCAACATGTATCGGTCAAGCAGGGCCATTATGGCAGAACCCCCCCTTGGGGGAGACCTATACCCAGAAGTGGTTGTCTAAAGGTTGACATGATGATTATGACAATTGCTTTGAAAAATGGGAATTAGTTTAACATTAATTTCTCTTTTTTAACCGAGTTCAAAAAGGAGGAGGTTATCAATTCGAATGTTTATATTTTTTTTTCATGTATGTTCGGGCATAACTCTGTCATATATAGACGGATTTGCAAAATTCTTTTTTTGTTCGAAAGGGGTCCGAAATGGTTCCATATAAATTTTATCAAAAATGATACAGCCCTTTTTGAGAAAATCAACCAATTCCCAAATAAATTACTTAGACGACTTACAATCTCTTTTAACTGTTGTACTTTACTTTCGGAAGTCGGTGGCAAAACAAAACAACAAACACAAAGCCACCGCCACCGACTTCCGAAAGTAATGTGTGTTCTGTGCTAAAGTTATTTATCACTTTTTAGTTTTTGAAGGCGGTTTTCTTTTTTTCGAAAAAACTTTTTTTTATTATTTTATCATCGTTGCGCACATTAGGAATTTAATCGGTGTCGTAGACACTTTTTATTCCGCGATAACCGACATTCGCCGCGGCACCGCCGGCACCCGCAGGCCAAAAGCTGATAACGAATAAAATACATAAATATGACCAAACCCATAATTGCCTCCATTTGCTATGATAAAACATATCTCAAGTAGCTAACCCACCACGTGTTAGTAATTACAGTGAGACAAAGGGCCTCTCAGACCCATTGTCTCATGACATAATTGTATTGAGCAGTAACGGGTTGAAATTGGTTCGAATTTCGGTGTCAAATTTGGAACTGACAGTATTTCTTTTTGAGCAGAGGTTAAATTAGGTGAATAGTGGTGTAAAAGGGTTTTGAAGAATCTATTTGATTATTGCTGCTAAAATGAGACTAGTTTCTTCAAGCTTTTAGTTACACAATATACATTGTGAAGACAAGGAATATGATAATATCAGTGATTTAAGGCGTGTCTAAACGCGAAGAATTGTTATTGTATTGCCTTTTTGTTATCCAGTAACTGTTTTTTGTTTTTTTATTTTTTTGCTATAAGTAAGAAAAAAAAGTGAAATAAAAAGAAAAAATGCGAAAAAAAGAAAGAGCAATAATAAATAATAAAAATGTATTTTTTTCTTCCCTTTTTACTTTTTTTTATTTTTTTTTACTGGCATTTAGTCCGCCGTTGTACTCCTGTGCACGAAATATAAATAAGTCTTCCATGTTTCAATAAGTAGGTAAATCAGTTACAAAATAACCTGTATATTTATGTATATCCATGGAAAAAATTATACTTTGTGCACGTGCACTTTTAATAACACAAAGAATGCCTTCTCCGTAACAATGCTTAATTTTCGTAATAGCTTCATAGTAAAAATAATAACATTATACACAAAGTTAATAACAATAATAAACTTAAACGTGGGAATAACACAGCTCATTGCACATTAATGCAATGAAATGTTTTGTTTTTATTATTATTTATGAACTATTAACATTGCTTGGATGTTACTTTGTAACTATTAAAAGCATTCTTAAGACATGTGTTGGAGTTGAACTCTGGAGACTATTATTTCAGTGTAATTACTTCTTGGTATTGTTTGAATGATATCATAATAAAAATCATTTTATTACCAACAGTTATGACAACTGCCAGTAACAATTAGAAAGCTTTCTTATTTTTGGAATCAATGGTAATTAATCCTTTTTTTTTGTTACAGTACTTTGGCCCATTAGGTTTTTCATGTCCACTAAAGTGTATATGTAGGGATACTTCGGACACTGAAGTAAATTGGCCATCGTTTAGTCAATAGCACCGTAGCTACTAATCCCCCATTTTGCTAGGTTGTCAGCAAGGAGCTACTTGGGTTGGCTCAAAGTTTTAAGAAAATTTCAACTTTTTTCCATTATAAATAAGGCATTTTTTTGTTTAAGCTAAACTATCCTTCCCCATATGGTACTACTTTTTGGAAGAGGCAACTAGGTTCATTATATTTTTTGTTCTTGTAAAATACGTTCGAGTGTAGCTGCTAATGGTATATTAATCTAAATAAATAATTTTGACTTTGACATACAATCATCTGTTAGCAATAAAACCAAGAAAGACCGAGAGACTGAAGTCGTTTTCGCAAAAACAACCTAAAATACTAAAGCAATCAAATATATTTGATGTTGAAATCAACATCACCATAACTTTGAATCCATCATTAAAACCAAAGCTTTAAGCTTTAAAACGTAGCCAAATCCTCAGTCAGTGGCCGACCAACGAAACACATACAAATCGGTGCAATAATTTTCGAGATTAACACGAGCAAACGAACTCGCAGTTCCCATCATTTTGGGGTATTAACAGAGTCGTGACAAGATCCCTGTTGAGAAATTATTGTAAACACAGTTATGATACGTAAACCTGTCATTAAGGAAGGTTTTGGGGCTAATCAGAAACCTGTATTTTTACGACGTTATAAATTCGAGCAAGCATTGGCTTTTGTTGTGTGGTTTTAGTGTTTTAGACATCAGAGACAACATTTAGAGACGAGTTTAGAAATTAGAGATATAATAATAATAATTCAATTATTTATTCGAGCAACATAACTCATAGTGTTAGTAACAATTCGACTTATATCTACGTTAGTAAACAAAATTTATGTTTAAATACAGATAAATAAATTAACCTAACAATAATGCACAACTTTTTTATGCCGCAAGTCCCGCAGAGAGCGCAATCCAGTCGGCTGGAGATCATTTTTAAAATGCTGATCGTGCTAAATAAGGTGATCTAAATAGAAGATTGTATTTTGTGAAACTTTTTTAGCGTAGACTAGGATTAAGTAGTGGAACTGCATGGGCTTAGCTTTAACTTTAGAGCATGTAAAGTAACTGAGCATGTGAATGATGAGCCATGGTTTAGTAAAAAATCTGAAAGTAGAAGTACAAGCCTAAAAATAGAAAATAGGATTGTATTTAGTGAACCTTTTTAAAACAGACTGGGATGTAGTAAGTGGAACTATAATAGCCCAGTAAATTCAAATTCAAATTCTTTATTTCAGATAAAATAAATTCAATAAATTATCCATATTTGTGTTACACAATTAATAAATAAATAATAACTTATAATAATAAATAACATTCAATAATAACATTACATACACAGACACACTAGGAACGCCTGACATTCTGTCTTGCGACTCCATGAAGGAACTGTCAGTGTCCATTCTCTCCGCAAAAAGTTGCAAGAAGCTGTTGGGGCTGCCCCGCAAGCGGCGCATGAGAGGCGCTATTCGTTTGCGATGTATTGTAAAGACTCTAATTTATAAAAATAGGAACTGGTATTGATTAAGTATGGGAGATAACATAAAATATACATATGTAGTTGTCCCCAAAATTACATTTATGAAAATACTAGCTTCTACCCGTGACTTTGTTCGTGTGAAGTCAAGTTGTATGCCTTAAAACATATAGTGCACTCGGCAATTGTCTAACAATCTATTAGTGAGACATTTTTTGTAATCGGACTTGTATTTCCAGAGATTATATCTTACACATAAAACAACATACTACCTCTTCATTTTTTGTTTGCTGGCCTGTACTGTCATACTTCATGACAATGGCCATTACATTATTAGTCTAGGTTAGGTAAATTAAAATATAATATCAACACTTATTACACTGTTATTATCACCACATACCCTGGTATGTGGTGATAATAACAGTGTTATAAGTGTCATGACTGACATGTGCCATTGTCATGAAGTATGACAGTACAGGCCAGCAAACAAAAAATGTAGAAGTAGTATGTTGTTTTATGTGTAAGATATAATCTCTGGAAATACAAGTCCGATTACAAAGTGATTGGTGTTTGTTTAGGAAGTTGTGTTGTAAACAAACACCAATAGAGTACCTATTGGTACAACCTTCTACCTAATAAAATTCATTAACAACCATGATACATCGAGTTACTAATAAAAACCACAAATGAGAACTTCCTGCAAATGCCTCTGAGCAGGAAAACAACTCCATTGTTTTGATACTTTTCTCAGAATTCTTTTAGATTGCCTATCCTTTTCTGGCAAAAAATCTTTGTGATAATCGAGCTTCCAAGAGAGAGGAGTTCCAGAAATTTTGACAAAATGGGTGTGTGAGGTATTAAGGAAAATGTTGATAGTATATTCTCAACTGCTGTACCACAATTTAATAAAGAATAATTGTATAATTCCTGTCTGTGTTCATTGCAAAGTATTTAAGTAATCTTCTCATATTTTTTTGTATTTTATTGTTTCAGGTAAACGCTTTACATTATTAAAAACTGTTACTAACTCAACAAGGAGATGGTAAGTCTATTGCTCATTTTAAAATTTCAATCGGTTGACACAAGATACACAATTTAACTTTCTAACACCCGATATTGAATCTTCAGATCAATTCAACCATAAAGTTCAAACACTTTTGTTACACCCAAACTTAACCTTAAAAAAACTGTGACACTGACCGTAACCAATGACCAAATTACATTTAAGGTTCTTAAAATAAAAACTCGAAGAAATGGACTTTAACTCTAAGACCATAAAGCTCTAAATGTCCTTAAACAGGATGATAACAAAACTGGTCTTTATTACAATATCTATAAGGATATCAATATAGGAGTCGATAATGAAAGTAACGGTAGAGATAACATAGTATTTACGGGACCGATCAATCAAACATAGTTTATTAAGCGTCAGATTAACTTTCGAGGTGAAGTCGGTAAGGTGACACAACCCTCATTAGAAGATGAGATATACATGATAAGGTAGTTCAAAGTGTTACGAGAAAATAAGATTAAGCTGATGTGGTTTTGTGTCAAAAAGAACTACACAATGAGGTCAAATGAATTCAATAATGTGCACTAACGGATTATTTTGATTAGAATAATACGTTTATGAGAGATGACTAGAGAGGGCAACATATAGGGAAGAGTTCCCAACAGTGGGACAACACAGGTTAAAAAATAATACCTTAATTATGTATGGTATCTGTTTACGATTAAAATCAGGAGTTCTCTTTATTAACCATACTTGAATTATAAATGCGAACATTTCTCTGTTTATCTGTAGCTAAATAACGGCGAAAACATTGAACCGATCGTAGTGAAATTTAACAATGGTTTGGATTATGCTCCTTTTAAATTTGCAATTTGGTCTGTTTTCGTGTTAACAAATACAAGCAGACGATAAGGCTAGTCAATTTTATAATGTATATATTTAATATTACTTTTAAAGACCATCATATATAATTGTATTGAAATCTTCAACAACAATATTTACAACTAGGTACCTACTGTTATTTCCAAAACCGACTTCTATAAGTGTGATCGCACACAGTTGCCTACTGAAATAGGCTTTGAGCTAAGTATGGGTTTACATACTAAATATGTTTCTTTAAATGAGTGCAACGAACTTAAATCAGCAATCCCTCGAAATACAACTGCAATCGTTTTCTGATCTGATGGTAATTTCCTTTATCGGCACAAACAAAGTTTAGCACAACAAAACTTAGATGCAACCGGAACGAACTCATAAATCATAGCAAGTAACACCATAAGCAAACTCCAATAGACAATATCTGATGTTGCACTTGACAATGTTAGATTTTCCATCGAAGTTAACCAAAATTTGAACGTAGAATCTTAGGAGAGTATAAATAAAGTTCAGAATTCGAAGTAACTAAAGTTGTTGAACAGAAAACAGGGATTGGTGATGCACCAACAAAATAAGAAGGAATGGTAGTAAGAAATTGTCTAGTACCAAAGGCTTATGGGCGTTGCGCTTCATTTAGCAAAAGTATATCGAATTCATCATGTGTAACGTCTGTGTTGTGTGTTTTTATTAAAAATTGTACGACGTAATGGGAGTACGACGTCGTTTATAGTTGATGGCATACGCTCCAATAGTGGTACTTTGTTATAATGTTGGTAAGCGCTTTCAAGGAAATATGAATTGTGACTAAACATGATTCTGATTAGTTTTGAAGTTTTTGTTGCATTTGATTTATGAGTTGGTTTCATTTTGTCTTTCTTTTGGTCTATCTTTGTTGTCTCTTTCGTATTAAATAGCATTTATAGATTAAAGTTTGGTATAGTATATGTTATGCAAAGTTATATGGTATTACTAAGTTCACGAAATTTTATTTTACAGATGACCATTAATTTAATGAAATCGACAATTTTGAACGCGGATTAAATGTAATTGACGCTCATAAAATTAACTTTAGAAATGTTTTAGCTACTAAGTAATTGCCTACCTATAAATATTCGCTACCTGACTAATACAAATTGCCCTTCTTTATTTCCCGACGTGACTTGCATATTTTACATTACCCATTTAAGTAATTTGTCACAGCTATTCATACTGCTGCAATCAATTGCTTTGTCAAAACGCTTATCTCTCTCCGGGCTCATTATACACGAGTAATGGACGCTACATTTACAAATAGACACGACTGTGCATTATGCTATAATGACACATTATCGACATGATATTATGACGTTGATGGCCAGCTACTTATGGAGCTTTTAGCGTCCCGATTTAAAATATGACACGTCTTTTTGTGGTTACTGGTGCATGGTTGTAATATTTCATAGGTAATTAGCAATATTTCATATCTATGCGTGAGCTTTTAGTGGGATGAAAGTGGTGTGATAGGAGGTAATCTAAAATAAAAGTTGGATCTGTCGGCTCATTGCCTTTAAGTATGTACTTAATGCTGCCGACTTATCTTCGAGTGTCTCACATGAATGCAGAATCCCTAAGCTTGGATTGAAGATAAGGCGATTCACTGGTTTTATAGGAATCAACTATGAATACTTTTACGGTTTTAATATTACATGGCTCATCACATCAATGACAACGTCCATCATGATCATAGATTCTAAGAAGAGAAAATTTAACCGTATTTTGTTTCAATTGTGTACAAATTATATTAAGTTACTGTAAACGCTCGAAATATGGTAAATTTGGAGAATTTCCAGTAAAACCTACGATTAACCAAGTCTTTATGGAAAGCATCCAAAATGCTCTACGAAAATCCCATCCTTCATGGTTTTACCTCAGCGTCACGGTAAATTTTGAAAAATAGTTTGTTACATGTTTAGCGTAATCATACACGGTTCTAATAAAAATATTGCTTTATTCACAAAATCAACTTTTTAAAATGAATGTGTCAAATTCTATTTATCCGAAAAATAGTCTTATTTTAGTCAGGCCATATTACCAACTCATGTTGGTTAAACCTACAACGTAAATTTAAACTATCTAAGATTTTCTAGTAAAACCTAAGACCTCACATTTATTGTTTTTTAATAAATTCTACTTATTTATTTAAATTGTTATTTGTAGTGGTAGGATAAAGAAATCATAATGTATTTGACTGTAAAAACTATTGTTACTTATGTTCACAATTATATAGAGAGAATTGAACAACATTTACTAGTTGACCAATATTCAGACTTTTAAAACACACACAGAACACACTAAACACGTGCCCAAAAGACCATAACATCCAACGAACATTTTCACTTAACTTCTTTTTATTACTCAAGCCTTATCTCACATGACATCATGGGCACTTATGGCGCACGCTCTTGTAAATCACTCCTTCATGGGTTTGTTAAAACATTAATTGATTACTACCATAAAACATAGCACGTGGCCATACTCAATGTTTTGTTAATTGACACGGACAGACGCTGTGATTTTGGTTCTATTTTTATATATAGAGGTACCTTTTTATTCGTTATGTTTCGTCTATCATCTATTTCATACTTGACCTAATAACATACAACATAGTTGGTCTAATAACATGCAAATTTTAATGCAGGTTGCAGACCAAGAGCTAAGCGAAGTTAGTTTACCTTAGCTGGCAAAGCTGACACAGTTTTTCATACTGTTTACATAGTTTGCAGTCTGCACACAAGTATGAAAAACTGTTTCAGCTCTCAGCTCTTGGTCTGCAACTCGCATAACTGTAAGAATTGGGGAGCCTGGTGACCCGTAACACAGAAGAAGCTGAACGCCGTCCAGAGGAGCTTCACTCAAAAAATGTGTCGTGCCTATCGCACGGTCTCCCTGAACGCAGCCCTGGTGCTGTCTGGGATACTCCCTCTCGATCTCCGGATCCGAGAGGCGGCCTCGTTATATGAGGCCAAGAAGGGGGTGTCCCATCCTGCGCTGGGAGACCGGGAGATCAAGCGCGTGGCATCGGCGCTAGAGTCACTACATCCGGCTGAGCAGAAGGGCATTGAACTGCGACGTCTAGTAGACGAGGAGCAATATAATTCCCACCGCGATTACGCGGTGCGAATCTTCACAGACGGCAGCAAGATAGAGGGTAAAGTCGGAGCCGCGCTATCCATATGGACTGGCGAGGCCGAGACGAAGACCCGCAAACTTGTACTGCCGTCTTATAGTACCGTCTACCAGGCTGAGCTCCTCGCCCTCTGCGAAGCCACGAAAGCGGCCTCCGAAGACCACAGACGGCGTTCGCTATCTGCAGCGACTCCATGGCAGCCCTCCAAACAGTCGTGAACCCCGAAGCCCTCCATCCCCTCGCAGTCGAAACAAGAAACGCCATCCGCCACAGTAACTGCCAGAACAAGAGCGTATCCTTGTTCTGGATAAAAGCTCATGCGGGGCTGGAGGATAACGAGAGAGCCGACTCGCTCGCAAAGGAGGCTGCTTTGAAATCGAAGCGTGCACCCGACTATGACAGATGCCCGGTTTCATTCGTAAAGCGAGCGATGCGACTGGAAACGCTGGGCGAATGGAACCGGAGATACTGTACTGGAGAAACGGCAGCCACCACTAAGCTCTTCTTCCCATGTGCGATCGCGGCGTACAGGACGGTGCGGAAATTACAAATGACCAAAGAGCTGACTCAAGCCCTAACGGGACACGGTGGGTTCTCCGAATACTTGACCCGCTTCAAGTGCAAGGAGAACCCAGCGTGTGTCTGCGACCCCGACAAGCAGGAGATAGTCCTCCATCTTCTGACGGAGTGCCCGGTGCATCTCTCCCACAGGCACAACCTAGAAGTAAAATTTGGAATTAAAATAACAAAAGAAAATTTAAGTGTATTATTAAATGGTAAAAAGAGTAAAGACGAATTATTAGATTACATTGTAAAAATAGTCAAAATTGTAAATAAAAGAAATAAAATGTAAAAAGTAAATAAAAGGCCCCAGAAAATCCTTGCAAAATAATAGCAGGGGCTCACGCTTAGGCAGGAGTGTGGTTTTAGCCGGTAAGAGTCCGGCACTGCCCAGACTGTTTCAACTATGGGACAGTCTGGGCGTCCATGAGGGAATATCCTCATGGATGCCCAGACTGTCCTCCTGCTACTCCTGCCTCAACAGAAAAAAAAAGACAGGTATTTAATGCCTTCTTCGGGCTCCAGTCTCACAAATGTTTTAGATTTTTATTTATATTAGTTTAAGGACTTTCTGCACCATTTGTCATGAGAAAAATAAATGTATTTATTATCGGTGAGGGTCAAATCAGTATGTCACTAAGGTATTTTTTAATATTCTAATAAACACAAAATGGGCAGCGAGATGAAATAAAAAACTGTATATTTTCGTTTCGAAATATTTTAATTATGCGGCGGTTTAAAAATATGGTAAGTATCTCAATCTACTCCTGGTAATGTATTCTCCACATTGAAAAATATTTTAAACCCTCTAAATGTTTTTTAGGGTTCCGTAGCCAAATGGCAAAAAACGGAACCCTTATGGATTCGTCATGTCTATCTGTCCGGCTGTCTGTCCGTATGTCACAGCCACTTTTTTCCGAAACTATAAGAACTATACTGTTGAAACTTGGAAAATAGATGTATTCTGTGAACCGCATTAAGAATTTATTCAAAAAATTTAAGTTTTTTTTTTCTATTTAACACAAAAATAGAAAAAAAAAACAATAAATTTTTGGGGTTCCCCATACTTAGAACTGAAACTCAAATAGTAAAAATGTAATTGAGGTTTCTAATATATTTTTTTTCTAAACTGAATAGTTTGCGCGAGAGATACTTCCAAAGTGGTAAAATGTGTCCCCCGCCCCCCAGTAACTTCTAAGATAAGAGAATGATCATCTTTTTAACTTTTTAATGATTACTTTTTGTTATGCACCCGCCATATTATCTCTTCATCACCCTTGGTTGACTGGTAGAGAATGCCTAAGGCATTAAGTCCACCTTTGTACCCTTGTGCATGAAGTATAAATAAATAAATAAAAAAATAAATGATAAAACTAAAAAAAAATATATGATGTACATTACCATGTAAACTTCCAATGAAAATTGGTTTGGACGAGATTTAGTAAGTAGTGTTTTGTAATATGTCATAAATCGTAAACCACAATTTACCTTTCATTCAATCAACTCAAATATAAAAATAATAAACCTTTTATATTATGTTACTTGCTGCTACGGAACCCTACATGGGCGAGTTCGACTCGCACTTGGCCGCTTTTTGTTTTCATACAAATGAATACGTATGGATCTTGCCATGATTCTTTGGCCCACATAGATCTAGCTTACAATTCTAAGTTTAAGACAATTTATATTCCGCAGTAAAAGACGCGGGCAAAAGCTAGTAACTCGACCATATTACGCAATCTTAACTCCCATTTCAAATAAAACTTAAATCCGTACCAAGTCTCTTCAATACCACAGCAACCAATAATACTATGACATTAGTATGGATAGCCACACGCGTCGCCGACGCATCGTCATCGTGACACACAGCAATAACTGCGTTTGATTGTAAAATAACGAAATAATTTTTATATCCACTTAATGGAGCGGTGATGTGTTTTACGGCTGGGTAGAATGGTTAGCTTGTTTGTTTCTTTTTTATGTTCTTACTTGATAACGGGTGATTTTGGATTATTGTATCTATCTTTGGTTTGAGATAGACAGTCGGATAAATGATGTGGGTAGGTACTGTTGCCGATAAAGGTGAATTCTATATGTTGAAGAGCTGTGCATGCTGAGCAGCGTATGAGAGAGAAAGATAAAGAAAGAGAGAGTGAGACGGATGTGTGGAGAATGGATTAGGTCAGAAATTAGTATATTAGAGGAAGTTTAAAAGTTGGGTCGGTGACGGTAAGGTTGAAAAGGACTTTTTGCCTTGGTGCATGAGAAGAGGAGGAATGAAACGCGTGACCAGAAGAGTTATAATTAAAATGGGAATGGTTGGAGAGGAAGAGGAGTCGAAAGATGATAGTCGAGAGAAGTGATATATTGACATTTGACAGGACGGAATTAAATAAGAAAACTTGTTACACCGACTAAGTAACATAGGACAAGGGCAAGAAATACAAATTTTAGGAAAGGCTAATTTTAAGCGTTATGTTGAAAATGCTGTTATCCGGCAGACATGGCCCGCTCAGTCCCGTTTTAGTCAAGAAGCTTATAGATAAAAGTGGAGGCAACACTCTAAATACCTAAGTGAAGCCAACTGTGGGCAGACGCTCTCTTTCTGAATGCATACATAAGATAAAGAAAACACATATCACTGTCTCGTTCTGTCTCGTTCATTCAGAAAGAGAGCATCAGCCCACAGTTAGTTTCAAGCTTTTGTTCCAAGTGTTGGCTCCATTTATACCTATATCTTCATGGTTTTAGTGCTGCGGCTTTTTAACTTACGTCGGCCATTCGCGTTCTGGAGCGCAGTGTGGTGTTTCTTATGTGATTTATACGTTTAACATTAAGTATGCTGCGCTCCATCGCTCGTTGGCATACCTTGGGTTTAGACTTCTGGATGTTCGTCAAAGATCAAGTTTGTGCACCATAAGTCAAGATGGGGAGATTACACATGTCCATTAGCTTGAGTATTAAGGGGATAGGTAAACCACCCTTAAATAGCTCTTTAATGGACCAGTAGGTTTTTCAAGCATTATCCGAAAGTCTTACAAACAGACTTTACCTATTTATAATATTATTAGTTAAGATAAATATTATAATTATTTCCCAGCAAGTCAGCCATCTTTTTCACCTGTATATCACGTCGGCCGTCAACCACGTAATGGCCACGATGCGATGACATCTATAACGATCTTCAGTTAATTATTGGCTGAGCTTTTTCTTAGCTTTGATGCAGTTTTTGTTGCACTCAACTAAGTAACAAATGATTGTAGATTCAACTTGAGTTGTGGTTTTCTTTCATTGTAAGGAAAATGAAGTATTATACACCCACAGTAATATTATACATTTTTTATTTATTTGTTACGCCTTTGTACCGATTTTTATGAAATTTGGTCGTGGTGAAAAATCTCTCGCTCCATACACAACTCGACAAAATGGAAGAAGCAGCAATTTTTTTTCGCGATTTATATGTCGCTTTCATATATTAAACCACTTTCATATATTAGAGGAGCTCGTGGCTAAGTTAAAGCCGTACAGATCGTTCGGTCAAAGGTTAAGCTACGCTAGCCGCGGTCAGTCTGTGGATGGGTGACCATTCCTTTCATACCGAGTTTCTTCCGTGCCTCGAAAAGCACGTAAAGCTGCTGGTCCCGACTGTCATTTGTAGATCTTTGACAGTCGTTATGGGTAGTCAGAAGCCAGAAAGTCTGACAACCAGTCTTACCAAGGGGTATCGTGTTACCCAGTAACTGGGTTGTGGAGGTCCGATAGGCAGTCGCTCAATGTAAAACACTGGTATTCAGCTGCATCCAGTTAGACTGGAAGCCGACCCCAACATAATTGGGAAAAGGCTAGGCAGATGATGATTTCATATATTAAACAACTTTTTATTGTTCATTTTCATGACACTCATACACTCTCTTAAAGTACTACTTTAAACCTAACAGCCTATACATAGATTTCACTTTCTTTAAACTCAGTCAACACAAAACTACTAAGGACTTTTCTCAAATATCTTTAAAGTCTGCTAACTCACCTACAACGCAAACTAAACTCCTTCTCATCTTTTATCTCCTAAACAGTTACTAAATCTTTAAATATATAAACAACCACTCAAACATAAAAGGACTACACTTAAATAAATCATAGTAAAGTACTTGCCGGTGTTTAGGTCAGCTAAATCGTCTAGAATTTCTTAACACAAAGTCGAGTCAACTTAACTGCTTTAAACTGTGCTCATAAAGTCGGTAGCTAGCATAGAATTGAACTTCATGTTACACCGTAGCGTAACACTTGCACTCAGGTCCACGAGGTTTTGAAACTAAATTTTAATTAATATTTTGTTAGAATAATTTATAAAAGCTAGAATTTTAAATCCTGTGTTTTTCTTTTATTAGAAATTATAATTTTAATTGGAACGTAGTTCCTTATCGCGCGTTGCGAAAGGGGACTAGACGGAAAACATGTAACGACACTTTTTAAAGTTGTAACGACACTTTTTGCTATAGTTGTAAGCCGTGTGGCGTGCGCGTGTTTCTCTGTCCAAGCCAGTTATTAATTGTAAATAATAATAAATAATATACAACAAGAAGAACAACAACAACAACAGCAACAGCAACAACAACAACATATTGTTGTTGTTATTATTGTTGTTGTTGTGTGTTGTTGTTGTGGTGTGTTGTTGTTGTTTGTTGTTGTTGTTGTGTTGTTGTTGTTGTTGTAAATTCGAAAGGAACTTTGTTCCATCCGGGTGTCCCTTGACACCTCTCAAGTTTTGCTTTAAATAAAAAACCTTAACAATTTTCTTGAATCATAGGTGTATTATGTAGCTACATATAAATTCACATACACAAATACCTAGACTACCCTGTAGGCAATTTTTTTTTATATTAACCTGATTTTGTATCCCACTGCTGGGCAAATACCTCCCCTTTCTCCATCCAAACTTCCCGATCCTGTGCGATCTTTGCCCACATCTGCCCCGCAAAAATGGTCAGATCGTCACACCACCTTCGTTTCGGTCGACCTTGGTGGCGATGTCTTCCTTCAGGTGTCCAGTGAGTGACCATCTTTGCCCATCTCTCCGGATGCATTCGCGCAACGTGGCCAGCCCGCTCCCTCTTTAGCCTGGCTGTTTTTTCTCCAACGTCTGCCATTTGAGTTATGGAGCGTAGGGTGGTGTTTCTCACGCGATCCATTCGCTTGACACCTATTAGGCTACGCTCCATTGCTCGTTGGCAAATTTTCAGTTTGGACTTCTGTTCCTCCGTAAGTGACCAGCTTTGTGCACCGTAGGTTTTTTTTTATTTTTGAGGCAGGATTGGGAAATCCTCATGGACGCCCAAACTGTCCCATAATTGAAACAGTCTGGGCAATGCCGGACTCTTACCAGCTAAAACCACACTCCCGCCTAAGCGTGAGCCCCTGGTAACTGATATTGCAGGGATTTTATTTGGGCTGTGTTTTCTTTACATTTTATTATTTATCTTGTTTACTGATTTAACAATTTTTACTATTGTCCACGCGCTGGGGTGGAGCCACTGTCCACGTCAAAGGCGCGCGGAACGGAGCGGCGAGAGAATGGACCGAGCGGACGAACGAAACGGCGAGCGTCGCAAGCGCCGGTCACTTCACTGTCACTTACTTCCTTCAACCAAACCAACGGTCTAGGATAAAATCTCTTCGAGCGTAATTATTATTTGTGATCAGTATTATATTGTGTGTAAACCCATTATACGTTTAAAACTACAGTCCACTACTTATTTCGAAGACCATCCCAAACAACTATGTAGTCTATAAACGCATCTCTTGACTTTAAAATTTTTAATAACCCACTTAAATTTTCTTTATTTATTATAATTCCAAGGCTCATTTCCAGTTCGTGCCTGTAGGAGCCATGTACCCGGCACTCCGTCAGAAGATGTGCACCGTAGGTTAGGACAGGCAAGATGGACGTGTCGACGTATGCTTCACCTACATATATTTATTCCGTGCGGGAATCGAACCCGAGACACGCAGGAGCCAATCGCTCAGCCACTGTGTCAATCGAGTCGCCAGATTAATATTCTCTTTATTTTATTTAATGCCTATAAGGAATACTATTCTGTAAGTTTTCTAAATAGTAACTTTACGATAGCAGTTGAATATTATATAATCTGATATTGAAAAGTTTCTAACTATTAAAATTTTTTCAACTTATGTTTTTGTCATTTCTGGCAGTACCTACTTGTTATGTTTTAAATTCTCAGATTATGAAACCAAAGGTAGAGACCGTGTGGAACGCTGAGAGTGAAGCTTAAAAAGCATATACAAATTCAAAAGCGAATACCTACAACGCGCTTCGTGCTGTACTGACACGAGTCAGTATAGCACGAAACGCCGCATCATTAAAAACAACAAATAAAATACAAATACAAATGGAACAACGAATACAATCATGAGATTGTAAGTATTCGCTTTTGAATTTGTATTTGCTTAATGGCTTCACTATCAGTGTTCCGCGCGGTCTATCTGCCCTTTGTTTCATAATCTGAGCTTTATATAAACACTCCTTTATAACAACATCAATTAGCGGGTTGCAGTCGTTGTGGAAGTAGATACGCTTAGGTGTAATAACCGCCCACAGCTTAATAAAGAACTGCAAATATCCTTAGGCCACGATAAATAAACTTTTACAATCCAATATAGGGCAATGTTTAAAAATTAAACTGTATAATAGGTACTGTACCGTACTAATTTATGTAAAATTACACTTTACACATGCTCAGATTACGCTGAAATATATATAAAACATAATAAATACAATAATAATACGATTACAATGTACTTAAATTTATATTTTTGTCAAAAAAGGCGCCTACGAATAGGTCAGTCCTCTGGTCACGTGAAAATTCGACCAGTCGCTTTAGTAATATCTCTAAAAACCATAGAGTTTCTATTCCAATCGGCTCGAAACTATAACCACCAAACAGGTTGTTATATTTACGCCGGTTGAGGTTTTCGGCATCTGCAGCAGCCGCCCCTGCACAACACACACACACACACACTTTATACTTTTGTTCACCTAATGACTACAGAGAATTCACGCATAACATTATAATGTTACTTGAATCATTCAGCTCCCTTCAAAATGGTTGTGCTGAATAGTGCTGATCCACGCATCTTTTTCGTAAATGGACGCTGTCAGTACAGGTTGGTCAAATCTTAACTGATTGATTGAACTTTTATCTTCAATCTTTTTTTATATTTTGTTTCTTCTTTACCTGCATTATGTTTACATATAGAAGCAACAAGAATCATGTAACCAGCATTTTGTAAAAACTTGATTTAAAAAGAGTGTCCGTGAAGTTTCTTGCTCGTTTCTCCACAGAGACCTACCTACGTTTTGGAAGGAGCAACTAGTTTCAACTTTCTGACTAACTGATCGACTCCTTGACAATTCAAAAGTGCCTGCAAATGGTTTAATTGAAATAAATGCTTTGACTTTGACTTTATTTCAGCCACCACATACAAAACCACCATAATCTCCTTTATACTAGCCTCGGAACATTCACCGCAACACCACGGTGTAAACACAACCCCTCTTAAGTGGCCGCATAACGTCCAGGAACAACAAGTTAGCCAGCGTTTAACTTTTGATTTATTAAACCATCGCTTAACTAACGGTTTGTGTCGGCATGGGGTTAACTGTCGTTGGTACGTAGATTGCCTAAGATAATGGTTTCGTTAATTAAAATATTTGTGTATTAAATGGTATTTTTTTTTTCTCTTTTCATAACTTTTTTTTTTGACGAAACCCTCGGATCATTAGGTCCGAGTGCTCATCTACTTTTTAAAGAAATTTCCAAAAGGTTGGTTAACACTTCCCGTGATCCAAGGGCTGGTTTTTACCTCGGACAGAGGTTAAGCATTGCCATCCAACGTGGCAATGCCGCCAGTCTCTTGGGCACATTCCCAGTTGACGACGATGTGGGGGAATTTTTTGATGCCTTATTGTCTTAGCTTTTTTTTTTGTTTTAATAGTTAGGTATAGATTTTCCTTTTTTATTTTTTCGTGTAAATATTGTACATTGTATAAATATAGGTTCTCAATGGTTAAATTGGATTTGGTTAGACCTTGCAAGTCCAAGATGACCAAGATGGTCTAATACTCAATATCTTTATTGCTTTATCACAAGTATAATTAGGTTGTTATGTGTTCGATATAAAGATCATTATGGACCCTTTTGGGCAGAGCAATACGATAGAAGATATTAAAATATTAATCAATTAATTCATTAATTCAAGGGTTAAGTTTGAATCCAACAAAACTTTGGCCTTCACGCATTATCTTCTAGTTAATAAAATGTCTCTTCTCCTACAGAAAAGGGAGACCACCTTCTCTGTAGGAGAAGAGACATTTTACAGAGAAGGTGGTCTCCTACAGAGAAGGTGGTCTCCTACAGAGAAGGTGGTCTCCTACACAGAAGGTGGTCTCCTACAAAGAACAATGCTCGTAGCATTATTCACCACGTTTATTCAAGGCAGATTGGCGATGTCAGAATTATATTTATTAAATAACTAGCTTCTGCCCGCGGCTTCGCCCTCGTGAACAGAACGATTATCCCAAGGGAACATATTACCGGGATAAAAAGTATCCTATATGTTAATCCAGAAAATGCTCTATCTATGTGCCAATTTTCACGCAAATATGTTTAACGGTTTGCGCGTGATTGAGTAACAAACATCCAAACATCTTCACAAACTTTCGCATTTATAATAGTATAGTAGGATAACAAACATCCAAACATCTTTACAAACTTTCGCATTTATAATATTAGTAGGATTTATATTAGATCAAGGTTTGCTCACAATGTTTTCTTTAGCCGATGTCAGTGACGTCCAAGATTAGAAAATATATATTTTTTTAAATATTAGATATATTGTACAGTTACCGGCACGTAAGTTGGAAATATATTTTGTAGTGGGGGAAGTTCGCGCATGTAATATTGTATGAAATTGTTCGTGCGCGATCTTCCCCCACTACAAAATCTCTTGCCAACTAACGTGCCCGTAATTATGATAGGCCTCACCGGCCTAAGGTGGAACACGCATAATAAAATAATGAATTAAAAAAGTAACACTCTAAAAACCCGGTATCGAACCCGCCACCTCATGCATGAGAAGCGGGCGTCTTAACCATTGAGTCACAACGACTTCATAAATCCACGTAAATCCTAATACATTATATTATTCTAAGAAAACCGCGCTAGTCACGAGTGCCCGGTGGTCCAGTAACTGTCTCGACGCAGTACAAACGCAATAAATACGCGCGTATTATATTACAACTTGTATTTCGACGCGCGTGCGCACATCAAATCTACCATCGGTTTTAATGCATCCTCTCAACGGGTAGGGATGGGATTTGTCGATATCGATGTTGCGGATAAATTATTTGTTAATTTTATTAATATCTATCTCATTTGTATTCTTTTTATTTAAATAGAAGGCCAATTCTTATAATTAAAAACCAGCTGCAGCGGCGAACGTTGTTTTGCCATATAAACTAAAAAAAAAAAATTGCCTATGACCTATTCTTAGCCCTAACAAATAATAAATCTACACAAAAATGTCATAAAAATTGGTCAAGCCATTTCGGAGGAGTTCGATAACAAACACTATAACACGAGATTTTTATATTATACATATTAGATGTTCAACATCTAATCACTTTTATCTCAACTGCGATCAATGTCAAAAATGTAGGTGGATAGTGGTGAATAGAAGCGTTTTTGACAGATCGAAACAGACTTGAATGCAACGTTGCTAAAAAGAATTGCCGTCCTAATAGTTTGTTCTACAGATCACAGGCTTACGTTTCATGTAAATATACAAATTAATCCTTTAACTGACATATTTTAGACATTTTCAAAATAATGTAAATCATCGATAGTGACAGCAAATATATTTTGAATTATTTGCATTCATGTTTTCTATAAACATGACTTTATCGTTGGTTTACACTTTGTAACTGCTGATGTTGCTCAAAGGAAGAATTCATTGACTTGTTTGTAAAACTAAGCCCAATGAGTCAAGACTCATTCAGAAAATTACAGTTATTCTATACTCAGAGTAACAATGAGTTTCAGATAGTGTTAGTAACAATAAATAAACATTCCTATAAGTACGGTAGTGATACAATTAGGCAAATCAACGCAAACACAATAAAATAATTATTGCTTCAGCATTTCAGCTGAGATATTGGAGCAACGATTTACAATACAGGAGTCCAGTCTGTCAGCAAACATGTCTAGGATGATGTTAGATCTGGCTCAAACTCTCCGCACCAAGGACGCATATCATTTACGCATTAATGCATAAAAGCAACCGACGCGCTTTTCCGCAAACAAAATAAGAAAGTATCGATAAAAATATTTCACAATGGGCACATCACTAGACGTTACCAGTTTGTCCTATCGAGCAAACGGTGTTGCGGTGTACCTATGTTAAATATAATATTATGCGGTTAAGACTGCTGAACGTAACCCGACCACGCGGAGTTAATCTAATATTGAAATAAGATCGATGTTTTTTCTAGTCAATGTTATAGTAATAAACGAAAATTGTAATTTAACGGTAGCTTTGTTGGGTTGAGTTTTGTAATGTAGGGTTAAGATGGTGTTAGAAAATAATGTGGTTTTATGAAGTATTGTTTTTGTTTGAGCTTTTAAGAGGGTTTACGTGGTACGGTATGTCAAAGAAACTTTCAAGTCTTAACTCTTTGAAATTAATGAACTGGTTTTAATTTAACTTGATATGTATACGAAATGGTTCTCAAACATGGTCTTTGACAAATCAGCAGAGATCCACGCTCGCGGTTTGCCAGAGAGCTATGGAACGGAGTATTCTGGGCATAAAACTTTAAGACCGGGTTAGGAATACTACCATCCGTTCCATCACAAAAATAGCTGATGTCAATAGGAAAGCTGTCACGCTGAAGTAGATTTGGGCTGGACACATCTACCGCATGCCAGATGATCATTGGGCCAAACGCGTGACCAATGGGTCCCTTTACATGGCAAGCGACATCGCGGCAGGCCCAGGCGGAGGTGGTGGGATGATCTAGACTCTTTTGACAAAGACTGGTCTGAAATAACACTTGACAGAGAAAAGTGGAAGGAGAAAGGAAAATACAGGCTGAAAAAAAAAATTATATGAAAGACGTAACGTAAGTCTAAAGAGTCAGTTGAAAATATTTCTTTTCTTTGTATACTTTAAAACCCTTTATCAATATAAACTCTTACTATTGACTAAAAACGTAAGTTAACATCAAATATTTTTGTTGGATAAGTAGAAACGTAATATTTAAATATATCTAAAAATTATGTACCACTAGCTTCTGCCCGCGACTTCGTACGCGGATCCTGTTGCTTATGCCAGCGACAACGGGGTCGGTGAAATAGAAGATCTGAAACGTCTGATGTCGAATTCTAAGAGCCCGGGGACGGGAAAGCAACGGGATGCGCGAGATGATTCGAGACGTTCAAAAAGTACAATTTTGAATCATACCTCCGATGGCGGAATATGTGGCGTAGTCAATCATAGGAGTATACGTAAATAAACTCCGTTCCTTATCAACCCAAGGATTCATAAGGAACGGAGTTTATTTACGTAATTATTAATTATATCTAAAAATTATGTACTATATTTGCAAACTAAATAAATTATGTACTATATTTGCAAACTAAATAAATACACAGAAAAAATTACCAAAAAATTATAACAATTTAATTTAAACTCATCATCATCTGCCTAGCCTTTTCCTAACTATTTTGGGGTCGGCTTCCAGTGTAACCAGATGTAGCTGAATACCAGTGTTTTACATGGAGCGACCGCCTATCGGACCTCCACAACCCAGTCCCATAACGACTGCCAAAGATCTACAAATGACAGCCGGGACCAACGGCTTTACGTGCTTTCCGAGGCACGGAGGGAACTCGGTATGAAAGGGATGGTCACCCATCCACAGACTGACCGCGGCTAGCGTAGCTTAACCTTTGACCTATCGATCTGTACAGCTTTAACTTAGCCACGAGGTCCTCTAACAATTTAATTTAAACTAAAAATAACATTACATTTAGGACTGAATAACGTTGTAGACCTATTTCGCTGCTATATGAGTAAGACCTAATTTATTTATTTATTTATTTAACAAAACAGAATACATTGTTTGTACGTATTTAAAATGTTGTTCTCGAGTAGAGAAACCCTTACTAAAGTACTCCCCGATTACAATATCTACCTCTGTATTTGAGGCAAGTAGGTAGGTAGAAATACTTTTTATCAGCCAACATTACATTACATTACACTCGAATAAAATTTCTATAATATTAATTATCGCATGCCACCGTTCGGTTTCCTCTGATAACTGCAGTGTCAGTTTACAAATTGTTTATATTTAATTTTTAGTTAAGGCTCAGTAGACATTGTAATGAACGTGTAATTATTATTTGTGTATTTTTTATCTATACACATTGTGTACAAATTGTATACCTAGAGATAAAAAAGTATTGTACACGCGACGTTTGGTATATATTAGTGGTATAAAGGACGTTGTAAATAAAGTCGGTTATCTGCTGTTTATCGGCGGACCAGCCGTTTCGGAGATTAGCCGGAACAAACAGTCAGAGAGACATACAGACAAAAAATTAAAAATGTTTTTTTAGTATAAGAACCTTTCTCATAAGTATGCATTTTGTGAATAGCTGTGATTTTGAAACTACACACCATAGATATCCGTGCTACATACAGACGCTTCAATTTTATTTATTAATATGGCATATAATTTTTGCTTAAGAGCGCCCATCCCCATCGAACGAACTTCAACGCGAGCGTGATTGAAAAAAATTTTGTTTCAACCAACGCAAAGCTCGAAAACAAACGAGTTAGTGAGAACGCGATAACATCACAGGAAAATTGGCTTGCGGAAATTTTACAAAACTTGTTCCAGGATATACGTGTTTTTTAAAAAGCCTTACAAGATTTTGGTAAAAATGTTTGTAATTTAGAATCACCATTACATGTGCAAGGTCTGTATGACGCAGTTTTTTTTACTTTTTCAATGTATGAGTGCATTATGAACAATTAATGAATTTGAATCAATCAAAACTTTTTGTGTATTCACTTATCCTTGGGCCTGCCAGAGTTGCTAAAACGGACATTTTTAATGCTAATGTCAGTTTGTAATTAGTGTTAGTTTACCCTTAGTTTCCTGAATCTTAGAAACCAAGAAAACTACAAGCAAATCTGCAACAATCAGAGCAACAATAAACAAAAAGATATACAGTAGCATATTAATATGTCAATAGTTATTCATAATTATTATTATAACTTGTGACAGTAAACATATTATCCCGTCAAATTTATATAAACGACACAACGCATAGGCAGATGTCACATTCCCAGGTCAAAAAGTCATCTTTACAACGTATATTATGAATAAATCTTTGTTACAATAATATTATTCATTACTTAGTTATTTATTCGCATAATGCATTTCTACTATAATTGTAGCAATTATCACTTCATTGTGTTTGTAATAGGAAGTGTCTGTTTGTCGACACGTTGAAGTCTTTTAATGAAATTATATTATGTAGCATTACCATTTGTTCGCGACTTCATACGCGTGAATTTTTACGGATTCCTAATCCTACTAATATTATAAATGTGAAAGTTTGTGAACATGTTTAGAGGTTTGTTACTCAATCACGCGTAAACCGTTCAACAGATTTGCATGAAAATTGGCACAAAGGTAGACCATTTCCTGGTTTAACACATAGGATACTTTTTAACCAGGTAATGTTTTCCCTTGGCATAATCGTTCTTTTTACGCGGGCGGAGCCGCGGGCAGAAGCTAGTTTATTGATAATTAAATATAGTATTTAGCACTCATATTCCATTAATGAGTTCTTTCACAAAAATTCATGTAAATTTTATACATATAACCTTGCGTCAAAGTATAGACACTGATTTATTTATATGTATGTTATGTGATGTTGATTGTAGTATGTCCTTTTGTAATTGATTTGTTATGTTAATTATTATTATATTATATTTGCATGCCGCTGTGTCGGCGAAACTTGCTGAACTAAATATTTTAAATGATATCACCTTATGTAACCGTGTTTCTGGCAAATAAAAACATTCATTCATTCATTCATTCACTCAGTTTCCTATTAGCAAAAGAATTTACAGAATCAGACTAGATTGGCTAGGGGGGCTGCCCCCTAGCCAAATTACCCATATTGACAATCTACAATCGACACCGCTAATAGAAAACTAAACAAATGTATGGGAATGACGTCATCTCAACGATAAGTCACGTGATCGAAAATCAAAAATGGATTACAGATACGATACGAAACGATTGTAACTTAGCTAGGGGGCAGTTCTTCAATCCATACTCTAATATTATAAATGCGAAAGTAACTCTATTTATCTGTCTGTTACGTTTTAAAGACGAAACGGCTATACATCACCGACTTAGATGATTGTAGATTAGCTCGATCCCTGGGAAAGAACATATGCTAGTTTTTAATCCGCGACTTTGTCTGCATCCGCGATAACCTTCATTCACACGGACGAAGTCGCGGGCAAAAGCTGGTTTATAATAATTATGTAGTGTTGTTATGGAAGGGACGTAAGTCACAATGGTACAAATAATTTTGTTTATCTAATATTACAGACATTAGACAAATTGAAATTAGGTAGAAACCTAATATTCTATTTCCTATTTTTTTTTTTTTTTTTTATAATTCTAATGTCTGTACTGTGTTTACTGAAAATGTTTTGGCTGAAATGGATATGAGACAATATGATTGAAGTACGTCATTGAAGATAACAAAGTATCGAAATGGCGCTCTAAAATAAAATTGGACCAAAGGACCAAAAATATTTTATTGTTGTAAAGAATTCAGTCAACCAGTCACTTAAAGCAAGCAGTACGTAGTTTACTGACACATCACTCATCAATTTCAAGATGGTCTCAATAGCTTTGTAGATTGTCGATTAACATCTTAAACGAGCTTCATAATTTGTCACATTAATTTTTCGTTAGCCGTGTTGTGCCGGCCGCGAATAGCACCACCCCATTTCTATTCTACCCGTGGATGTCGTAGAAGACAACAGAGAAATATTGACCAGAAGATGGGCAGCAGCGTCCTTCTGAGTACCGTAACACCAACTGCGATGCATCGGCCAAGCATGGTAATCACTGCTGAACCCCCTCTTTGGGGAGACCTATACCCAGCAGTCTAAAGGTTGTCATGATGATGATAAATTTTTCGTTAAAAAACCTAAGGTTCAAATAATATTTTTCTCTGTAAACGGACAGTCCAGTCACACACTAACATTACCACGTTAAGCAGTACTCATCACCAGGGGGCCAAGTCTGCTATTTTTATAATTTCGTAATTCCAACACGATCCCATTGTCATTTTGCTAAAAGTTCGTAATCTGCTAAATTCATAATGGTCGATCATTGGTCGGTCAATGGTCTCGTGATAGAATTGTGTTATAATGACATTGTCAACAAATTTGAACATTTATTCATGTCAGATTTCATATATATCTTTACATATTATTTATAAGTGTTATAAGCAATCTGAAATAGTAAGAAGTTCGTAAACTAAGTCAGTCATTAATTTGTCATTATGTACGAGATTACCATTCAATATCATTTCTTTCAATGGAGTGTCATTGGTTGACCATTCGAAAGTCATAATGACGCCATTATATTAGTAGATTACCAAACTTGTCAAAATCAACAATTATGAAATCAATGACAGACCATTCTGACACTATTGTAATAGCAGACTTGAGGCCCAGCCCACCTGACCACCTAACCTTGTACAAAACATTACTCATACTAATCACAGTCATGCGCAAGCGCTTACCCTTAACCGTAATAGCGCAATACGCCCTTATCGCACCGACTTACTCGTGCGTAGTACTAGTCAGTTGTAAAATTATCTTCTGTATATGTAACTGTATATATTAGTATTTACGTAGGTAGGTACACATTCTAGCATCATTGTGTTTATACGGTTATAATGATACAACCTTGAATATCGCCGCACAGTTGCTAGCCTATCGGTCTTTTATTGGGTACATTTTGCAGAATGTGCTTTGGAATTGCACCATTTAATTCTTCATCATTGGACGAGCATAGATACGGCGAGGCGTAGAATTCACTAACCGTCTCTCTGTTTCCTGATAAGTATAATCTGGGTATCTTTAAGGTACGAGTTAACCGGTTTATCCTAGGCAAGCGTGTCAAACTCAAACTCAAAATATATTTTTTTATTTAAACCATTTACAGGTACTTTTGAATTGTCAGAGTCAGTCAGTCAGAAAGTTGAAGCTAGTTGCTCGTTCCAAACAGTAGGTTTCTATAGAGAAGAACGAGCATGAATCTCCATGAACACTCTTTTAAAATCAGTAATATTTTACAAATTTAGGTTACATCATTCATGTTGAATCTATTGGTACAATGTGAGAACAATGTAACAAGTCTTGCATGTTAAAAGAGGTCTAGAGAAAAATATAGCTATAATAACAATTCAAACTAAAATTTAAAATAACCGAGGCAGCTAAGAGATGTGTGTTCCACCTCAGGTCGCATCATCACTTAAGATCAGTTGAGTTGCGGTCAAACGCAAGTCTATTAGAAGATAAAAAAAATGTGATAAACAAACTGCCTAGCCTATTCCTAACATCGTTGGGGTCGGCTTCCAGTCTAACCCGACGCATTTGAATACCAGTGTTCTACATGGAACAACTGCCGGTTTAACCTCCACAATCCAGTTACTGGATAACACGATACCCCTTGGTAAGACGGGTTGTCAGACTTTCTAGCTTCTGACTACCCATAACGACTGTCAAAGGTGTAAGATTTTTTTTTTTTTTTTTTTTTAATCTTTATTTATTTAGGAACTTTTTATCTATACGACATGTCAGTTCCATCGAACCCTTAACTAATTATACATCTTACAAGCTATTCATACATCTCTAGAAACTAAACTATAACTCATTTTAGCTACGTCGGACCCAGGAGTTGCTAAAATACTATGAAATATACCTACATCTAATTTATTTAGCTTGAACTGCCTAAAAATAGCCTCTCTCTTATCATTGTTTTGACCACACTCCATCAACAAATGATGGACATCTTCAATCACCTGACATACTTCGCAATTAGGAGAATCAGTCTTTCGCATTAGATATCCAAATTTTGCTGATGGATAGTGACCAGTGCGGAGTCTATGTGCTGTTACAACGGAATGTCTACTCATTTTAATATTATCGAACCATGGTATTCGAGGAGGCTGACATTGGATTGTCTTGTACCATATACCTTTTTCTTGGGATGTTCTGTCAAAGTGTATGAATTACAGCCGGAACTAATGACTTTACCTGCTATCAGAGGCAAGGAGGCATCTCGTAAAATATTTGACTACAAATCAACATTATTTAAAAGTGGAATACGAGGAAAACCTCAACGAAAACCTATAAATTGTAGGTAAAAAATAGTACCTATACGTAAATATTTACGCCGTATATATGTTTCAAAACCACATAACCACAATGAGATACCTAGGTATTTTCATGATAAATTAAATAGAATAAATACCTAATTGGAGTTCATTGAAATGATCTACGCGTTACCATTTATTTTATTGTTTTCCTTAAAATAATGTATTTTGTTTATAAACATTCATTACTACTTATCTAAAGTTATTCTTAATGAAATTGCAAGTGTGCCTTATTTGTTATTATTTTACTTTGAGTAATTAGTTGTGACGCTTTGATTATTAATAATTATTGTTTATCTAAAGTGTCTGCGAGTTCAAGTTTTTCATTGTTTGTAGGTCATTATTCTTGATTGTGTGTGTACTACCAAGTACTACTGCGTTTAATAGATAATAAAATGTTTACATAATTGTTGTAATATTAATGACACGTTTGTTCTGAAACGTAGTAAATTCTATGCCATAATAGAGTAAACGATAAATACTTATATGAGTAATATTTACTCATAAATATTTTAAGAGCCTGTATTCGATTCGTGACGAAAACTTCATGTTTTCGCGTTTTGCCCAGAACAAAACGCGTAATGATGTGAGCAGATTATTTAAGGACAATTACAGTTTTAGAAAGATTAAGTCTTGTTTTAGGGAACTACAGAGTAAAAGTATAACTTTTAATTATGTGTTTTTAAAGCGAAGACAATTCTTTCATAGCGTTTTACGAAAATAGACGTCAGAGTGAACTTTCAGGACAACCATTACAATATGCCAAAATATTATGTTTTATGCGTTTTTCCAACAGGATATACAGTCTGAATATCTAATAAAGAGCCAAAATTACGAAAATATTACTATTATGTTTTAAAAACAATGTTGATAACTGATATATTTATTTTATGAAAATAAAGGTTATGCTTAGGTAATACACAGAAAAATTTTCAGTCCGTTAAACGAACTCATTTATTTTTTCAAATACCTAGTGTTTTTATGCAAGGTACATTGTATTCACGTATGATTATATAATTCCTGTAAATGCAAATATTGTTAATATCGTTTTTAAAAGAGTAAGTATGGAGTTTCTTGCCCATTTTTCTCCATACAAAACTACCTTTTGGAATGGGCACCTAGAATCAATTTATTTTTTTCTCATTTGACGTTCAAAAGTGCCTTATAATGGTTTAATGATTTGACTTTGACTTTAGACAAATTATTTTAAAAAGCACTATAAAACATCGCGCGCTGTCGTTTGCCGATCAATTTCAATGATTCGCGCTTATTTCATGCGTATTTTTTTTCTGATGCACATAGACCATTGTATTGTACTAGTGTGTGTCGATGCTGCTACGCCGTTCCAGCAATCGTTTTGATTTTGAGTTGCGCTAAATCGAATAATATGCGCCCTTAACATTGATACTTAATTTATTTTTTTTGTCGCTTTGATATGGGCTGGATTTCCAGCAAAAGTGCAACATTGCACTGGTGTTGTGGGTTTTGGGACTACGTGAATGATTGAAATGTCAATAGATGCGACTTGATGAGGGCAAAAAATGCAAAAAATAACGTTAAAAAAACTCAAAATCGCTCTTTGAAAATGGAAAAATTTAGAAAAATGCCCTCTTTTTTCGCCCGGTCCTGTTTCGTTCAGGAAAAAAATGAATGTCACGTTATCGAAATGAGATATCAAAAAAATATAAACGATCCTTAAAGTTATGACTTTAGGCTACATTTAAAAAAATATTGGAGGTGCGATTCCAAGACACTTCGAATCATTCTTGACACATTTCTAAGTAGGTAATAATTAAGTTACGTTACACACAATATCCCCCCTTATTAATATATAAAATAAACTTCACATTAATATTAATAACTTAACACTTCAAGATGTGAGTCAGTGAAACTGATATGCAATATGTCAAGTATGTTGATAATCCACTTAAATATTTTGCAATATGAAATATTTTATCTAAGTCAACAACTGGTGCACTTACCTTAGTAATCATAGTGTGGGAATCATAGTCTGTTTGATTTAGATAATTATTTTATTACTTATTGCTAAAATATCGTAATGGCCTAGTGGTAGGCGGGTAGAAGCAAGTAAGTACCGATGTGACTTTTTCATTTTTATAAATGTACTTTCTAAGCTCAGATTATGGAACAAAAAGCAGATAGACCGCGCGGAACACTGAGAGTGAAGCCAAAAAAGCAAATACAAATTCAAAAGCGAATACCTACAACGCACTTCGTGCTATACTGACACGAATCAGTACAGCACGAAAGCACAACAGCGAATATAATCACGAGATTGTAGGGTATTCACTTTTGAATTTGTATTTGCTTTTTTGGCTTCACTCTCAGTGTTCCGCACGGTCTATCTGCCTTTTGTTTTATAATCTGAGTTTTTAGAACCCCCCCCCCCCTTCCTCCTCACTAACAGCGATGAAGGAAAACTTCGTAAGAAAATCTTGACTTAAAATTAATATGTCTAAAATCGCCAATCCGCCTTGAGCGCACGTGGTGATCAATGTTCCTGTCTTCTCTGAATGAGAAGAGGCCTGTGCCTTGCAGTGAGACAATAAAAGGCTGGAATTATTGATTATTTTGGTACATTATTTGTGAATATTATTAAAAAATGCTTTTTACAAAAAAGACAACCGCCTTCAAAAACTAAAAAGTGAAAAATAACTTTAGCACTGAACACACATTGACTTTAGTTTCGAAATTCAGTGGCTTTGTTCTGTTTGTTGTTTTGTATTGCCACCGACTTCCGAAACTAAAGTCAATGTGTGTTCTGTGCTAAAGTTATTTTTCACTTTTTAGTTTTTAACTTAACTAGTAAGTGTAAGTCAATTCTTTTTTCTTGTAAATTACGTTCAAACCAATCCAATTTAAACGGGTTTTAAAAAGCAGATAAAGGCTTTAGCTGTTTAATGAGTGCTTATATAATTTAAACGACTATATGCCTAAAGGATAATTTATTGATAAGTACGGATAATGTATTTTTTTAGACGATATAACGTCATTGTTTTTACCCGACATATTTTGAATTTATAATTTATTTAATAAATAGGTAATATTTTAATAATCTGTTCCTATATTATTTCAATTTGTACTTCGCATAATATTATGATGGAATTGGGACCTGACCACATTTTAATGTAGGACACATATTCCGACAAATAAACGATTATGATTTAAAAGTGCCTTTCAATGGTTTAACTGAAATAAATGATTTGACTTTGACTTTATACCTATATTTGGAGGTTTAAATTAAGTTTCATTAAACCTGCGAACTTTAAAGACTTCATTTCTTCGGCCATACTTCACCGAAGCAAACAAGCTATCCTTCCTAAGTGTAACCGCTGCTAACTTTTATAAAATCTTCACTTCTCCAATAAATCCTTGTAAGAAAAACGCTAACAATAGTATTTTTACGTCTGTAACCTATAAACCTGAGTCGGGTAAGTCGAGACTTTAGATCGAACATAATTCGCTAAGCAATAGCCAGCTTGAGGGGTAGCTACTGTCTAACGTAGGGACGCAAGTGATGAGCGCGGATTAGTAGCAAGCGGGTAATCATGACGAATTATTTCTAACTGACGACTTACCTGCATTGCATTTGAGTACTTGACAGCACCAATCAATTGACATACGTTATTTTTATGAGCTGTCAAAACGAGATTCCTCCATAAAGATTTTGTATGACAATAGCGGCCTGTGACGTCACTTATTTACCAATTTAATTGACTAACTATTCATTGATTACAAAGCAACTTAAAATTGAATTTTACAGTGAATTGAAAATTTATCGGGTTTTCCGGGCTAAAATAAAGTGTATTATAAGATAAGTTGTATTTTGGAATTATTGGTTAATTTATTTATTTATTTATTTATTCCGGGTAACTTCACAGCTTGTAATTAAAATAGCAATATGTACATTACAGAAAATTACGCCAATTACAAAGTACACACATAATTAATTTAGGTATCTGTTAAGAGCGTGATTACAAAGTGATAACAACAAATCTGGTCTGGTCTTAATTTTTTTTTTTTTTTTTTTTTTTTTTTTAATAAAAATTGTTTATTTTTCTCCACAATATTAATCTTAATTGCTAGCCTTATTAATTTCTACGGTGCCATACAAAACATTATATTGTGGGAGACTGGTGCCTAAACTAGGCTCAACAATGGTGTCAACAACCCAATTCTGTAACAAAATACCCACGAATTCAAATCCTATCAGTTTTACAATTCCTAAAATGAAAAGTATTTGGTATTCGCTAAATTAAATAAGTAAAATAGTTCACTTCACCTTTGTTATCACTTAGTGGCGCCAGCGTAGTTTTCATCGAGTTACAGAATACAAGTCTGCTTAGGTGAATTTACTTGTGTGAACCATCGCCCGTAGACATCTACAATACTAAACAAGACAGACAAAGCTATGTCTCATGTGCGTTTAAGGGCGGGTTTCTTCAACTATACTTTACTGACGGGTAATACTGATGCATCGAACGCGGGTCAGTAACAATAGTATCCTGAAATCAGTGGCGGAGAGCCCTTACTCTCCTGTTCTGAGGCATTTTGTAGAGAGGATGGTCAACTAAGTACCTGATCTCCTGCGTGGTCATTCTCTGTGCAACCTGCTTCGGACACTTAAGTGATATGTATTGTTTTATTATTGCCGGTTGATTTGTGTTTTGTTTTTGAAATACTAACATTAGGTATAAGGTTTTTGTTTTACTAACAAAATGGATTACATTGTTGTCCGAAACTGAATATATAAATAAATAAAATAGTCAAAAATGGCGCTAACTATGTCAAACCAATAAAATGGGTTGTTTCACAAAATGGTGGCCTTAACGTACGTCAAAAAGTTACTGTTACCTTGGCCGACGCTTCATCCACCAGTATGTCTATTCTGTTACAATCTCCCTCGGTGAACACCTAGGTGAAGTGAGCTGTCATCTGTTATCTCTTCACCACCCTTGGTTGACTGGTAGAGAATGCCTAAGGCATTAAGTCCGCCTTTGTACCTTTGTGCATGAAATATCAATAAATAAATAAATCTGTCCCGTTGCTAGGGATTTACAGCACTACATTTAAAGCACTACAATCAAATGACAGCTCACTTCACCTAGGTGTTCACCGAGGGAGATTGTAACAGAATAGCACTGCTGCTGTAAACGTAATTTTGTGCTGTCAAACAGCTTCGTCTAACATCAAAATATTATGGACTCTCTTTTTTAATAACTTTGACTGACGGAATTTTATGTCATAAACGAACCCGTTACATTTAACGAATGTTAAAAATCTCACATCATAGTAATTTTTAACCGTCCGTATGTAACGTTATCCAACTGTTTGATATTACCCCAACCTACTTTTATAAGCACAAATCCAAAATTCTCCCGTAAGTCTATGACTTGAGCCTCATCTAAACTATAGTATTACCTACAACATTATAGTGTAGTATACACGTATGAACTTTCGCAGTGGGCAACGGCAGAAGCGGTTCTGGAACCGGTTCCAATACTGCAATGTACTGCGACTTGACTCGAACAGAGTTGTCGAGACTCCATTAGAATTGAACTAGGATCATATAGTATAACTGATCCTTAGAAAACTGATGTAGACATGATGACAAAGCTGTTTTTTGGGGTCTATTTGATCAAGATACAAAATGCTAAATATTTCGTCTATTTGATTTTTGTCTTCATGCCCACACACAACCTTTGTTATCTAGAAACCTGAAAAGGAGTCAAGGAGTGTTCTCATTGTTAAGAAGATGATAATGATGATTTAGAATGAGATCAATCCAGAAACGATCATATAACTAACAAAATGTATGGATCAGCTTTTTTGGTGCTTGTATGTAAATAGCACATTAGTAAATTGATGGTGAGTGTCAGTCTTACAGAGTGACAACTTATGAGCTGTAAAAAAAATATAGCGCCATGATGTTAACGCTCTATCGAAATCCGTGGGTCTACAGTAATTTCTTGATGCTAAATGTGTGCCTTCACATGAAATATTCTTTACCTTGGCAATGAGATTTGCATAAACTGTAAAGCATAAAGTTTAAGTATTACTTTACTTACTTTGAAGAATATTGTATACTCTACTCTCTCTATCTCTCTAGTTCTCTCTCTAAGTATATCTTTATGTCTATGAAAGTGAGTGACAAGAGGGAGTGCACTTGTGTCTGCAAACACATCTTGTGCAATATCTCCTATGTCTTGGCTAGTCACCATTGAGATTGTCCGCCGTGACCGAAACTTCTTCGGAAGTATTATTTTTTATTTGACACTCCACAGTTTCTTTGTTCTCAGGCTAGATTTAACTGTGAGGCGTCTTTATTACTTCTTGTACTAAGATAGTATCGTACTGCCTACAATCACTTACTATAACTATATTGTGTCCATACTGTTTCCTGGTTCAAATAAAACACGTTTCTTACATTGTTCCCTTGATTTTATGTTTCTGTTTAGTTCTTCTAGTGTTGTTGTAGTGTTAACCTTTATATTGTTTTGTGTAGAGATTGTTTCTTCATAGGTTTTAGTGTTTGCTTCAGGTTGACTATCGACTTCTTTGATGGCATTCATAAACTGAAAATGATTGATTTACTCTAGCTGCTTTGTTGGAAACTAATTGACTGAATGGTTTTTGCTATTGTCAGCTCGGGATCATAAACGCTAAAAGTTGCGTTGTCTTCGTGTCGTAAAAATTTACATCCATTTCAGTATTATATGTCTACTTAGAATTAGCTTTGTGTTTTTTGAAGGGCTTTCATGCGTTTTACGGCTAACAAAGTCTTGTACTATGTTCTAGAACCATACTTTTTTATTTATTTACTTTTTTAGCCCGTTGTGTCCCACTGCTGGGCAAAGGCCTCCCCCGAGTCTTTCTAGGTATTTTTTTCTTGCGCTGCCTCAACACAGCCCTCGCATTACGCGTCTAGGTCACGCGACGACGACCATCTACAGGCACCCATTGCGTGGAGACCTTTGCCCAGCGGTCACTGTGCATGCGGCAGACGTGACTCGCCCAATCCCATTTGAGCCGGGCAGCCTTTTTGCTCACGTCTAAGATCCCTGTTTTGGAGCGTAACGTGGTGTTTCGTATTTTGTCTTTTCTTTTTACACCCAAAATGCTGCGCTCCATTACTCTTTGGCACACTCCAAGGCGGGATTTTTGAGACTCGGTGAGCAACCAGGTTTGAGCACCGTAGGTTAGGATGGGCTGGATACACATATCGATGAGCTTTCGCTTCAGGGAGATTGGTAAATCGCCCTTCATTTGCGTTTTACATAATGTTATTTATTTTTAGCATATTATGATCCACTGCAGGGTTATGGCCTCCCTTTATCCTTTCCAATTCTCTCTGTCCTAAACTAGTGTGGACCCATCCCTCCTGTCAGCTTCACATGGCGTCTTGGCGTGTGACATGTGTCTTTTGTGTTACTTATTAAAATGCTTATTAAAATTAATCTATAAACTTGCTAAAAGTTTAATATCCAATCTTGATCCGTATCTTCCAAAACATTATTTGTCAAAACCGCTTTCATCAAAGTACCAACAATATTCTAATCTTCTATGCATAAATAATGGAACAGTCGTTAAATATCAGTTCTGAGGCGATTGCAATGACATAAAGCTGTTATACATCTACAACATTATATTGGTTTTAAAATTCATCCATTCTGAACTCTGTAATCTCATTATAAGGTTGTTATTCAGCTTTTGGGTTTACGTCTATATATTTGTTAGCACAGTCTTTGGTTTGCGTAATACTTGATGTACTGTTTCGTATAATTTCCGTTAAGTGTTATTGAAAATTGTTCTATTCATCTCTATATAAATAACTGTTTAAAGTTTTAATTATTAATTTTAAATTGTATGGTTATTCATAATGAAGTGATTATCTAATATATAAAAATCTTCTGTGCGTGTGTATGAAAGTGAACTCCTCCTAAACGGCTGGACCGATTTTGCTGAATTTGTTTGTGTTTGCTCCAATGGATTCGAGAATGGTTTAGATCCACAATTGGACCCGGCAGGTGGCGTTATACTCGGGTTGCAGGACAACGTCTGCTAGGCCCGCTAGTTATTTGTACAAATTGAGTGTACCGAAAGTGTAAAAGTAGTCTAGTAATATAACTCCATGAAATCTTGTAAATATGTTAATACATGATAAATCTGAAATCACTAATCTACCTTGAGCAAGAGTGGCCATCAATGCTCGTGTCTTCTATATATGAAAAGAGTATTTTGCCCTGGAGTAGGAAATAAGGAATCGGTTTTAATTTCCAAGTAAACAGCCTCAAATTAAAATGACCAAAACATTAAACTCCAACCGCGCAAAACTGAAATCTGCAAAATTTCAACATAAATTATTCAATGAGATATTCAAGCTATCCATCTAAAACCTAGGTCTAAATAGTGGTGTTAAAGCACTAATTAAAGTTAGACTGGACCGGTCATCTATCAAGGGTGACCTAGATAGAGTACTCACGCTTGACCAATTTGAACAACTGAGTTCAAATTGGTTCAACGAAGAAATAGACGGACAATTTTAATATGGTCCGCAGTACAGCTAAATATAGAATGAACCATCTCTTCACATTTATGATGACAAATAAGCACACTGATGCATCGTGACTAAAATTATGCGTAGCTGATAACAGTGATGTTTAGAATTGAAGCCTCAAAGTGCGTCGAGTCAATTTTCGAATCCTAACTAATATTATAAATGCGAAAGTTAGTTTGTTTGTTTGTTACTTTTCACGCATAAACCGCTGAACCGGTCATCCTGAAATTTTGCATATATGCATTCAGGTATACAGAAACGGGCATAGGGTACTTTCATGCCTAAAAAAAGTACTATTCCCGATGAAAACCACAATAACGTTTTACGATCATAGATGGTGTCACGTTTCTTGCGAATCATGGTTGAATTATATTATTAGTACAAGCAGAATACAACCCGAATTGATCGTCAAGTTCTTAATTAACGCGCTCGAACCCACGGGCAAAAGCTAGTAGTAAATACGATTATCTTACAGCATGTCTTTAAACTAAATGAACACACATTTTAGAAGCCATTAAATATAATGTTAATTTTAAATTCGTGGTGCTTGTCAACTGTACTTCTCCCAGTTGTGAACGTCTATTTGTGATATTGAAGTTAAAAAAAAATTCTTACACCTCCGCTGTTCTTTTCTGATAAAGTTCGTTACGGGATCCAAGACAGTTAAATCGTTTCTTCGAGACTGTTCGAGCTTTATTGGCTCGGAGCTTTTCTGGTGGTTGTTAGAGTTGATCCTGGTTGACGTTGGAATCAGTGTGCTAGTGTTCTACTTTTTTATAAAGTTCATTTACGTATTTTAATAATATGGAGCTAAAAAAAAAGCTAATCTCCGTAACTACTGATTCGATTCTGAACATCCTTTCCCTAATAAAAAGCTAAGTACACTATTCCTAAGTACTATAGGCTATACTTTATTATGTAAAAATATAGGAATACATTAAAAGACGACGACGCAAAAGCTAGAATTCAAATAATTCTCGTCTTTTAATGTATTCCCATATTTTTTTTCCTGTACTGAGATAAGCTTTTCTGTGTCTAGTATCCACATTGATATAAGATACACAAACCCCTTACCCACCATAGCTTACCTACACATTTTCACAGACACACAAATATCACAACGGTATGTGTCATATATGGTTCAAATTAATCAACTTCCAACACTACTAATAATAAATATAGCATTGTTTTTCAAATTTTACTTTCTTCAAATTCAATATCCTGAGTTTTGTCATTCATCCGCCATACCAGTGTGTCTCCACTAACGCAGCCGCAGGTGTTATTTCACAACACCCACCAACGGGATCATGCGTAGGAAAGTGACAATTTTGCATTGATTACACACAAATTGTTATAATTCTACCGTAAACTTGTTCTTAACACTGTACGTGTGACTCGTGAACGCTGACATTTGAATTTAAATGGGATCGTTTGAATTTGTCTGTAATTTTAGCATTACAAAACCATCTATCTGTACCTACTGTTATGGTTGTAACTATCAGTGTGGGCAATTTCTATGCATAATTTTTAGGTGAATGATTATATTTTTCTAGAGGAACACTAACGCCTAAGTCACATAGGCAATTTTCAAACCCAGTTTGGAAACCAGGGAATCAGTTACAATGTATAAAGTCATCATCTTCCTTCCCTTGTCCCTTGTTATTCGGCGCAACACGTTTTCTTCTTCCATTCCGTCCTGTCAATCGCCATGTTATCACTGACCCCATTTTCTTTCATATCATTAAAACAATCCATCCATCTTTTCTTTGGTCTTTCTTCTTATTCTCCATCCATCCACATTTTTTCTATGTACATTGTATGTTAGGAATAAATCATTATTATTCTCTCTTTTATTTTATTCAAATTCATACATAAAAACAAAATTTTAAGTATTGATAAGTACATAAATGTAAACTTTTAAAAGTTGTAGTCGTGTACAACATCACCTACTATTGTGTTTCAAATGTCATTTAAAACACTTTGTGGCGTATTATCTAAACAAAGAAGGTAGATATTATTTCCATTGGCATAATATATTCGCGACGAATTTTTAGATTTACAGAATACTAGCTTTTGACCGCGACTTCGTCCGCGTGAATGTCGGTTATCGCAGATGCAGACGAAGTTGCGGATTATAAAGTATCCCCATTATAAAGTAGCCTATGTCCTTCCTCAGGGTTCAGGCTATCTCCGTAACAAATATCATTAAAATCGGTTTTAGCCGTTTCAACGTGAAAGCGTAACAGACAGAGTTACTTTTGCATTTATAATATTAAGTATGGAAAGCATGGATTAGTATGAAAGTATGGATAAATTTAGTATGCGGATTTATCTTAAGCCATCTACGTATTAATTAAGTCAATTTGCCAAAGCCAGTATGATCATTAAAATATCCACATAGGTTCCTACCATATCCCTAGATGTTGCTTATTCTGTTATGGTAAAGCCAGGACTTATTAAATTGAATTAGGTAATTTAAACATTACCAACCAAAAACACCGTAAAAACATAACTTCATTACCTACTAGACCAAAGAATATAATGCTGTTTGCACACGACATTGCTATAAGAGAACAAAATGTATGAAAATGTATAGCATTTCACAGCAAAATTGCAGCGGTAAGTCAGTGTGCTAACAGCATTATGGGAACAAGTCGAATTGGCAACCTGCGACCGGTCTCCCCACGCTACGTAGGCGCGACATGTTCGTAAACAAGTCTGAACTGGCCTTCTATCGTAAAAATATGGCAACATGTTGCTGTGTTGTGGTTAAAAGGATTTCTGGTGATCAGGGATGGGTCAGAATCGGTTTCGTGTTATTTCAAGCAACATTATTATTATTCAAGCGTGCTTCTATGGAGGCCAAGTGCACTCTTTTTAGGGCTTACTGCATGTCGCTTTACACGTGTAGCCTGTGGGTTCATTACACCCAAAAATCCTACGACGCCTTCCGCATCCAGTACAATAACGCATTCAGGGTGCTGATGGGGCTGCCCTGCTACTGCAGCGCATTGGGGATGTTTGCAGAAGCTCACGTTGACTGCTTCTACAGGGTCATGCGGAAGCGAATGCGCGTCCTTGGCCCGTAGGGTGCGGGCCAGTGTCATCAGCATCCTGACTATGATAGCGAGTATTGAAGTACAATGTAAACAACGCTTTATAGTATAGGAATATTTAAAGAAGTTGGTATCTATGTTTTTACCTCCCAGTGTCTCCTTACCTGGTGAGTGTTTTATCTTCTCTATAGAATCTAATCTGTAAAAGTGCTAAACGTAAACCATTCAAGGACATTACTTTGCGCCAAACATCTCGTATTCAGCTTTTTATTAAATTCCCCCAGCGAGCAGGCTACACTTCGCGTGAACCGCTGCTGCAAGCTATCAGCTTGGCTTGTAACTTTGGTATGACTTTTCCTTTTGCTAATTAGATAATTAAGTCCGGTTTACTAACGTAGCCTGAAAGTATTTTGTTACTAACACTATAAATTAGTCTTGGAACTTTGATTAAATGATTCTATTCTTTTCTACATTTTCTCCATAAAATTCCTGTCGACGATGGCCAACCTCAATGGAGACAAGTTACGTACGATAAGTGTGTGTGGAAACACAGGTTCATACCCTCTTTTCTCTAGATGTACTATTCTAATTATTTTGATATTATTAGCCTGAATATACCCACTGCAGAATAAAGGCCCCTCTTCTCCCCTTCTCTAAAGGCTATTTAGGACCAGTCTTTGTCAAAAAAGTCCAGATCATCCCGCCATCTTCGCCTGGGCCTGCCGCGATCGCTTGCTATGTAAAGGGTCCGTCTTTGGGTCATGCGCTTGGCCCAATGATCGAATACAAAAATGTTTACTGATGAAAAATGACTTCATTGCCGAGTGCTATAGGATGTGTTTTAAGGATTAGTTAAAACAGTATCTAATAACAGTTCTTCCAGTCGATAACCAGTGTATGGTTATCGACTAGAAGAACTGGTCCGATTATCTATATAAATGAAAATATTCTGTTGTGTGTATGAAAGAGAACTGGACCGATTTTGATGATTTTTTTGTGTGTGTAGTGTGGATTCGAGAATGGTTTAGATTTACAGTTGGACCCCCTAGGTGGCGTTGCTGTCGGGTTCTAGGTTTTGTTTTATTTTCAGGGCAGGGTAACGTCTGCCGGGGCCGATAGTTATTATTATCAGCCTGAATATTCCCAATGCAGGGCAAAGGCCCCACTGCTCTCCTTTCGATTCCTTTAAGAGCTATTTAAGACCAGTGTTTATCGAAGGAGTCTAGATCATACCGCCTCATCTCTGACTTGCCTTGCCATTGCCGGGAGCCACTATGTTTTAAAGTACACTTGTTTTTGCACGAGGACGAAGCTATGGGCAGAAGTGGTGAGTAGGAAATAAGAAAGAAATTATTGAAACCACGATGCAAGCAGTATAACGTTCAATTTACCATCAACCAGAATCTCAATGCCCTTCACTAAAGTCTAAGCATGCATCGAAACAGCCAACGCGTTTGCAATTCAAAACAGAATTTATATCAAGTTCAAACGGTCACAGAAAATACTACCTATGGGAAACCCGTGATAATACATTCTAGGCATGTGTTCTTGTATGGGAACGGTGTAGGAAACTCTTTATCACGCTAGGCATGAACTAGAGATTTGTATATCACGAATGGTAATTTGGTGCTGTAGATGCTGTAGCTTATCTACCGGAATTAATCTGCTCGATGATTATCGTTCGCAGTTAAACAGACGCATGGTTGAGCCGTGTGGTGCCAGCCGCGAATAGCACCACCCCATTTCTACCCGTGGGTGTCGCAGAAAGCGACAGAGGGATATTGACCAGAAGATGGGCAGCAGCGTCTTTCTGAGTAAAATTACACTTACTGCGATCGCCAACATGCATCGGCCAAGCATGGCGATTACGGCTAAACCCCCGCCCCCCTTGGGGGTGGCCTATGGCCAGCAGTTGTGGGCGTCTAAAGGTTGACATGATGAGCATGTTTGGCGCAGTGGTTGACCGATTGGCTGCTACGCTGTGTCGTAGGTTTGACTCCCGTTTGGAACAAATATTTTTATGGCGCAGGCCATAAAAATATATAGTTATACTTATTCCGGGTCTGGTTGTTTGTAAACGCACCCACGATCAAGAGAAAAAAATATGTGAGCAACGTTTAAAAAAAAACTCTGTGTCTCATAGTGCTGTTCAGTAAATCCTTAAAATAGTACAGTAGGCATGACTCCTGGTCCCAAGGAATAACGGTACTGGGTTTGGTTCAAAACTACTTAACAGAAAGGCTGTGTGCTATCTATATTTATAGCTAGAAAATTGAAATTTCGTACACGTATTCCTCATATGACGAAGGCATCCACTAAGGAAGGATTTTTCAAAATTCAACCCCCAAGGGAGTGAATTAGGGAATAAAAGCTTGTATGATTTTTTTTATATTCAAAATCAAAAAAAGTCAAAGTCAAATCATTTATTTCAATTAGACCATTATAACCTCCCTTCCTCCCCCTCTCCTCCTCTCCTTGAACATATTTGCATTACCTACCTACCTAGGTAGGTAGGTATAGGTAGGTAGATAGGGACAGGACAACGTCTGTAGGGTCAGCTATTAATAAGCTATTATAAATTAATAGTCATTATTTAAATAAAAATTGCCTGTCAGCCTACTCGGCTGACTTTCAAATCCCTACTGTTCTATTTTAGAACGTTTTAATCTCATATTAAACTATGATTGCATATGTCTAAGCTAGTCAGTTTTTTTTAGTACTAATCTAAAATTACAGCTGAAAAAACTCTGAATATACTGCCTATCATTAAAATACGTATAGGGAAACATGCAAACTGAACAATTTCCTACTGTATGCACGTGCGTGTGAATGCATTTAGGTCAAGTACGAGATGTGAATCATTTTTCTGCGATCATCGTAAGATGGCTTAGGTAATGACGTCTTTATTCGCTTTGTTACTATATCTAGTAATTTTATTTGAAACGTTGTTAATATTGAATTTTGCTTTAGTTAGGATGAGATTTATGTTAGGATTTTAACTTCCTCTATTCTACAATTTTAGACATGCCTAAAATATCGCATGTCGGGCGACCCTGATTTTAGTAAATTTTACATGTCAGCAGTTTTTGGCTGAACAGCTAAAAACTGCAGATTGGCGTTGTAACAATATATAGGTCCTACGGCACAATTTCAAGCACCTACGGTTCTTCTATTATTAAAACAAAAATATGTCAGTCAGGCAAATGCGTTTCGGTCAAACGATCAATCGAGCGAACGTTCTTCGGGCAAGCGTTCTTTCGGGTAATCGCTCTTTCGGGAGAAAGTTCTTCGGTTAAACGATCGATAGAACAAATGTTTTTCGGGCAATCGTGGTGCACTCGTTAAAAATATCACAATCTTAGATCCATTCAAATTGAAAAAATCTTTTTGTGTTGGATAGTCCATGTATCGAGGAAGGCTATAGGCCCAGGCGAAGCCGGGTCGGGTCGCTAGTACTACAATAAAACCTCGAAGCGTAAAAATCCAAACATTTTATCAGCCAATCAAACAACTTACATTCTAACCGTATCCAGCTGTCTTCGTGACACGATCAGCTATTCAAACAGCTTACCTAGGCCGTGTCTATGATACTAGGCTAGCATAGCAATGGAACCGTTATGCGTCGTGACAATGTGCCTTGTTTTCGGTTCTGAGGTGAATAATATTGATGAAATGTGTGTAATGATTATGTGTAACCTATTTCTGGTGGTGGGAATTAGGGTGCGTAGGGTCTTGCTTACATTGTTTTGGATATTTTTGTCAGTACACGTAGGAACTTTACTATGTCATGAATCATTTGAAGGTCTTTCACTACTTTCTGAACGAGTCGACTCTAATGCTAGAACAGCATGAGAGCAGTTGTCGTAATAGACGATCTAGCTTGTCCCTCTCTTGTCCTACACCAGTGACGCCCTAAGCCGCGGTCTGTACCCCACAAAGGGTGCCCTTAACGTTTACTCGCTTTGTTTATAAGTTTTTGCCCTGGCTGGAGGCCTTAAATTATTTTAAACACACCATCGAAAGGTTCGGTTAAGCAACCGACAACCTCCTAGGCTGTCCTGCGAAATACCAAACCGAAATCATGCTGTTGTCGTAGGAATTTCGGTATTGTGATTGAACATAATTTTTACTACATTATTCAGAAATAAATTAAAAAAATGGCGTAAAATGTATGAAAATATAGAACATGAGAGACAAAAAAAGGCAACAAAGTCTGAGACTTAAGCTGAACAGCCTACGTCTGAGTCATTTAATTTCTGATCAATGAGAAAGTAAAACACAGTGAATACCCATAGACTCGAAAATAATTAAAGACATTACAAAACAAATCACACAAAATTACACTTCGAAATTCAAATATCACGTACAGTCGATAAAAAAAAAATTACCGAACAGCCAATCGAATTAATCTTTCAAATGCTACAGCAGTAATACAATAGTCTATACAATTTATGTGTCAGAAATGATTTTGTGCTGTAACGATCCGTTGGTAGTAATACTAATTGAAGTTATTACCGACGACTATGCGTATGTAAGTGCACCTATCATTACGTCAAATTGATAAATAATTGTCTGTGTGTGTGCATTTTTATGTACGGACAGCTTGGAGTGGATATTATGTTGGGTTTAAGGAGATTTGGATTAAAAATTTAATGTTTTTTGAAAGATTATCTCATGCTGGTAAGACTCCAGGGCCTCAAGTCTGCTATTACAATAGTGTCAGAATGGTCTGTCATTGATTTCATAATTGTTGATTTTGACAAGTTTGGTAATCTACTAATATAATGGCGTCATTATGACTTTCCAATGGTCAACCAATGACAGTCCATTGAAAGAAATGTTATAGAATGGTAATCTCGTACATAATGACAAATTAATGACTGACTTAGTTTACGAACTTCGTACTACTTCAGATTGCTTATAACACTTATAAATAATATGTAAAAATATATATAAATGAAATCTGGCATGAATAAATGTTCAAATTTATTGACAATGACATTATAACACAATTCTATTATGAGACCATTGACCGACCAATGATCGACCATTATGGATTTAGCAGATTACGAACTTTTAGCAAAATGACAATGGAATCGTGTTGGAATGACGAAATTATAAAAATAGCAGACTTGGCCCCCAGTTTGATTGCAAGATTGGATTTTAAGGAGAAAATCTCAAGAATTCTAACCTCCGATTTCTCCAACGAAAAATTTTAAAGACAATCTGTCAAACTCGTATATGCGATTAGTTGTGGATACTTGGATCAACCAATCACAGCAGCTGCAGCTGACCTGAGGGACGACCACAAGCTTCTCATCATCTGCCTAGCCTTTTCCCAAATATATTGCGGTTCGCTCCTACTCGAACTGGATGCAACTGAATAGGTACCAGTATTTTACATGGAGCGACTGCGAAAACGTTTTTATCCTAATTTAAAAAAGTGGTTTTATAAGTTATGTGGGTCTAATTAAGCATGCGATACTATTATGCTTATTGTTAACTACAACCAACGCCATCTAGCGACAACTTCGCCACAACTCGATGAATCGATACATCGCTAAAAGCGCGGCGTGTCATCTCAGCTGTCAGTTTTAACGTTTAACCCGTCTGTCAACTATGACATATTTTGTGTTATTTCCATGTCCGGTTTTTTATATTGTATTGGAAAAATGATAGTCAACTGGAGTAAACTAATGTGAATTGAAATCTCCGTATTATTATTTAAATTCCATCAAGACGCCCCAACACTTATTGTAATAATTTTGTTTAATGAATCATCAAAGAAATGCCAACAACCAAAGTCATCGACCTAGTACTTTTATATAATAACATAATATATTATTGTCAGCAAAACATGACACTACTATGGCGGTATATCTCTTAGAAATTAGATAATAAAAAAACCGGTCAAGTGCAAGTCGGTCTCGTACACAAAGCGTTCCGTACCACTGTACAATATTTAACATTGTATACAAAAAAATACTTCTCTATTATGGGGTCCCCCATTGATTTTTAACTGTACTTATTTAATTTTTCACCAACTTTAATAATAAAAAGGAGGTTGTCAATTCGACACCCAAGTATGTATTTATTATTATTATCATTGGAACTGCTATTTTATATTCACATAAATAATAAATCTAAAATAGAGCTTTCGAACAAATCCTCAAAATTGTATGTAAGTGTGACTTTTGTCCTGTTTGTTCTTTTCTATTGCCACCGTCTTCCGAAACTAAAGTCATATAATTATGTCATATGCTACAGCTATATGACTTTTTATTTTTTGAAGACTGTTTTGTTGTTATAGCGACATACTTACTCTATGAAAATTTCAAGTTCCCTGTGTGACGAACAGACAGACAGCAGTCTTAATAATAAGTTCACGTTTATCACATTTTGGGTGCGAACCCTAAAAACCTTACAAATACGAGTCACCTTTTCGTTGAAACCTTTCATACTCACATTTCTGCTGACTGTATCAAGTTATTATCTACCTATTGTCAAGTCGTGCTACAAAAGATTTAGCAACTAATAATTTTATGCTAACACTAATTCTTAAATTACTTAATAATCTGTGCTTTATCATAGGACGTATAAGATCTATAGTCTATTGTAGGTTCGGGCATGATTTTACACTTTATAATGTGCTGGGGCTCTAGTTTGAGTTTTCAACCGACTTCAAAAAAAAGGAGGTTCTTAATTCGACTGTATGTTGTTTTTTTTTTGTATATTTGTTACGCGATTTCTCTGGCAAATGTGAATCGATTTTGAAAATTATTTTTCTTATTATACCTCAGGTGTAGTCCCATATAAATTTTATTGAAATTGATTCAGTACATTTTGAAAAAGCAACGAAATCCCAAAAAAATCTACATAGACGACGTTTTAGTTTGTTCAATCTTTGGAGTACCCCTGTTTTAACTGTGTTGCCGGTTCTTAATGGATTTGGATAATAAGAAGGTACTAAAAAGTGATAAATAAAAAGCTTAGTTACAAAAAAAAGAAAACCGCCTTCAAAAACTAAAAAGTGATAAATAACTTTAGCACATAACACACATTATTTCACTTTCGGAAGTCAGTTTTGGTTTTAGTTTTTGAAGGCGGTTTTCTTTTTATTTGAAAAGACTTTTTTGAAGTCTTTAGTCATTCTCTGTCTATATCTTTGAAGTCTTTAGTCTCTGTCTATATTTTCAAAACTTACCTCATTTTGTAATAAGTATAGTTAACGCTTAAATCTTTTCTTTTAATATGTTTTTACCATTACGCTCCTACATAGTAACAGATACTTCTACATATAGTACCGCTTTACCAAAGCATATACATACCTACTAGTAACCATTCACGTAGGTCGCACGCAACCATAACATAGACCATTTTAAAATGGCCAAAGATTGATCACTGCTGCATAGAGTACGTCTAGTCTATGAGTAGCCGGTTGTCGGTAAAAAACCGACAACCAGTGATTAGATAATGATGCCTTTGTCATTAGATATCGGAGGCAAAAAGTGTCGGAGCTTGGGGCAGGTTTTAGGGCTGGCGGCGTTAATAGTATATATATACGAACCTATATTACTTAAAGTTGTCAAACGTTTTAAACTACATGTGTACCTACAGTGACCCTTTATACAAACATAATTAAAAAAAAAAAATATATATATATGTCAATAATTAAACAAAATAAACTGTTAAGGCTGCTCTCTCGTAAATAGCTTGAAAGAAGCATGCAGATGCAGCAACTTCTCGTCAACATTTACAGAGAAATTACATCTGAAATAAATTGTTAGTAATCTACATGATATGATACGTAATTTGGTTTAGTCACAATTTTTCTATCGGTATCACATAATAAGAAAAAAAAAATGTCAAATCCCCTCCAAATCGTTGAGATGAAATCATTTTACTCCTTAATATCTTATCAAAAGAGTATTAAAAAATATCTACTGCTTTGCAATACAAAGGAAAATGATTTGGGTCTTGTTACTTTTTACAAATATGTATTATTTTTATTACAATAAATTAAAAATGCGTCCGATTAAAGACTGCGTCTACATCACCCCCGCACTCGTCCACAAATTCAGTACGGGCCAATTGCTCAAGGTTATTGGCATGTATACAAGCCTTTAGGTGGTTACTTGTAAGCGCTAGAGGAGCCCGCGCAATTCGTATATTCTTACGTTTTTTTGTAATTTACAGCCCAGTATATGCCAGTATCTTGTTATTATGGTAATAAAAAACTTACTCGCGGTAGTAACAAATTTGTATTTACTGAATTATTATAGTTCTTAAAATTGTCAACATAACTTTCCAAGTTAACATAATCCACACATCACATTGCCATTAAATAATAGACACATTTACTATTTATTATAATGTACTAATACATTTACAATTATAATGATAAAATAATTATCTAAATGCATATTTGTTACTCCTGCGAATATATTTTTATTATCACACGACCTGAAACTGAGCTACAAATTGTAAAAGAAAGTAAAAACATTTTAATTTCGCGAACTACCTTGGCGCATCCCGATAACAGCTTGCAAACTTAACAAATAAATTACGATAATATTATCTAAAAACTTGTACGGTCAACCCTACCACTCAGCAGTACAAGAGCTACCGTATAGTTCAAGAGCTAGTCACGAGCCACAAACGATCGTCGATAGCGAACGTGCTTCTACTATGAGCTATACTAAACTACACTAAGTTGTAGGTACTTATAATCTTTAAGTTAAGTTTTTTGTATGGCTACAGCTTCTGTAGATTTTTTGTTCAAAACTGCTTGACACAGTTTTGTGGTCAGTCATTTGGTAGGGAAGGAAAAAGTTAATGGATCTAATTGGAAAGTGTTACTTAATCCTGTTATGTAGTAAAAGGTACTAGGTACTTTTTTAGCTAGCTGTCAATCCGTCAACCCGAAGCACAGAATACTTAATAGTACTACGTAAACCCGAAGTAAGATAGAAAAAAAAATAGTTTAAAAACTAAAACCCGACTACAACAAAAAGTGATCTAAAAAGTACGAAACAAGAAAATATTTCACACAGAAATCAAGACATAGGTACAAAATAGTCAAGGTAAGCCATGGTTGCATGCCTGTATCCCATATGAGTGCGATGAACATGAATTATAATGGCATGCAACCACGGCTTACCTTGACTATTTTGTACCTATGTCTTGATTTCTGTGTGAAATATTTTCTTGTTTCGTACTTTTTAGATCACTTTTTGTTGTAGTCGGGTTTTAGTTTTTAAACTATTTTTTTTTATTTAAACCATTTTGGAGTCACAGCTAAGCATTATATATTTAAAAGGTACTAGTGAACCCCTTTCTAATGATACTAAACACGGTATGCGTATCTTAATTTATTTGGTAATCTTTTCTTTTTTTCAATAATTTGTGACAAAACACAACTAAATATTATATATTTGAATGGTACTAGTGAACCCCTTTAAAATGATACCAAACACGGTATGCTTGTCTTCATTTTTTTTTTAAATCTTGGTTTTGTTGTCCGCCAGAGGGCGCCACATTGGATTCGGTGACACGTCATATAGCCTATAACCAGCGGACGATCAAGACGCTTCTAACGATACCTCATTTGTTCAGTTCTGATAAGTAGTTTAGGAGCTATGCGCGTACAGATGAACATACATACATACATACATACATACATACATACATAGCCTGTCAAACTCATAACCCTCCTTTGGCTTTGCCGTAGTCGGGTAAAAAATCTAACACCACGCCTGTTTTTTTGGAACGAAGAGACAGATATTTACGGTAACATACAGGGTTCATTAGTGGGCCGCTGGCAGAGTGCCCAGCTTGGGCAGAGCAGCGCCGTGAACTCTCCGCAGCAGTAGGTGACCTCTCGCTACCGAAAATCGTTCTTTCGATGGTCCGGAGCGAGAGTGCGTGGGAGGCTGTCGCCTCCTTTTGCGAGCATGTCATGCACGCAAAATAGGCGACAGAGAGGGTGAGGGAAGCAACTGCCTCGCTTCCCTCCAGGAGAAGACGCACCGGGCGCCGGAGGGCGCTTAATGACCTCCGGCCTCCATGAGTTGCCGGCCTGCGGGTGGTTGACTTTGGGGCAGTCCACCACCTGACCAGATGAAGGCCCGTGTAGACGGCGCGCCGTGTTCCGCGCGCGCCACACTAGAGGATTCGGCGGCGTTCAGACCGCCGAGGTCGACGGGATCCGCCATATAGGCGGATCATAGCCTGGCGGGGGCGCGGTGCATGCGCGAACGAATCCCGTACCCCCGCTCTTAGGTCAGTCGAGGAACACCTTGGTGGTTTTAGCCGATAGGAGTCCGGCACACCCTCCCGTCTTCCCCAGACGGGGGACAGCCCATAAGGATTTCCCCACGTTAAAAAAAAGGGTTCATTAGTGGGTTCTCTTTGAAAAAATTCTATCTCGTCATATAAATATTTTTTAGGGTATTTAGGAAGTTGCTACAAATAATAACGAACCTACTACTTAAAACTACGTTTATTTTTTTGGATTCTAAACGCAGTAGGGTTTATCAGACTCCTATTGACTAAAACCACCCCGTTGTCCATCTCACACCTACGTCGGGGGTCGCGGGAACTGGAAATACTTCCGCAACCATCGACTGGTGCCGCTTTTGCGGGTTTCCTCAGGTCAAGAGGGGAGTGAGGTGTTGGACCCCCCTCCAGACGTCTGACAGGGGCACGCGGGCACTATTACGCGCTGCCACCGTACTCGGGTCCTGATGTATGTGGGGGACGACAGAAGTCCCCGAGTCTGTCGTCCCTGAACCCATTTAGGGGGTCTGGAAGAGGGCGTTTATCGGCCACCGTCGACGCCCGGTCGGGTGAGAGTTAGTGATTTCCCTCTCCCTTTCCGCAGCCTCCTGCGACATGACCGTTTCGCAGAAAAGTTCACTTCACCTAAGTTTACCGAGCGAGATTTTTACAGAAAGAACTTCCACTAGTTTTGTTCTCTGTACAAAATATTTAGTTGCAATATTGTTATCAGATCGTGTTACTGTAGATATAAATCTCGTAAAACACTAAACTCTTAGAACCTGGCGTTTCTTACAGTTAATTACAGACAAATTAAACGTTCGCAGCCGTGGTATAGTGAGTGTATGGTGTAAGATACGGCCTTATCGCGAGATAGTCATTAAAGACACAAACACAATATTTTTTTAACAGTCAAATAGCTATAATTTGTAATAATATTAATTTCCATACGTTCAAGCGTTTCTGCCATCAGCAGAAACAGCTCACTTTTTAGGACCCATTCTTTTAATTTTAATCCGTGGTGATTGGCAACTGGTTTTCTTCCTGTTGTAAAAGTTCTTTTTGCGCTTTTTTTCAATTCGGTTCTGTCTCTTCCGCTTTTCATCTATGATTAATTTTATTGCTGGATCCATGGCAGTTGTAACCTTTCTTTGGATTCGACGATAACACTCTAGCTCCTGACTTTCAGGAGCTAGAGTGTCGGGATTGTCCCAAAAAAAATAGTTAAATGGTCAACAAATTGTAATAACCAAATGTATAATCTTTCGCCATGTTAAGCGTCTTTTTGCATCAGTTATTGCCAAATTAATGTGTGTTTTCTTTTATATTAACCTGTGCCCGCGACTTCGGCTACGTAGACTTCAGAATTAAGCCAAATTATTCCCGAAACGGAATAAAATTTTCTTATGTAACCTATGTGTTAAGCTAAATCACTATCTCTACATACATATGTGTGCCTTTCAAATAATTCCGTTCAGCCGTTTAAGCGTGAAAGAGTAACAGACATTCATCCATCTTTCCTCGTAAACTTTCGTTCATCATCATCATCATCAGCCGGAAGACGTCCACTGTTGAACAAAGGCCTCCCCCATAGAACGCCACAACTCGCGGCAACCTGCCGTTTGCATCCACCGGTTACTCGTGACCTTGACATCTGGTCGGTCCATCTGGTGGGAGGCCGGTAGGAAGACCTGCGTCTTCCTTGTAACGTTGATAACGCTGCGTCTTCTGGTTCGTGGTCGCTACTCGAGAACCTTTCTTCCCCATCGGTTATGGGTTTTTCGAGCGATGTGGCCTGCTCATTGCCACTTCAACTTGCATATTCTGAGAGCTATGTCGAAGACCATCTTGATAAACATTCGTTATTGTATTTTGTTGTTGTATATTAGGAAGTAGAATTAATATAATCTCAAACTCTTTTGATTTGCACCACAAACTTGTTGCTGGTAAAACAGACGGTCTCTTTGAGTAGCAACCTGACACCAGGAGGCGTCGGCTTGACTGTACGAGACGTAATTATAAACTTGAGATAACGTTTTAATATGATCTGAAAATACTTACTGTTTAACAGAAGTAAAAGTACCTACTTGAATTTAAAGATGTTAAAGATTCTTGTTATGATACGAAATTCAGTAATAACAGTCCAATGTTGGGGGTATTCCTCGAAACGCACCCATTTTGAAATGCACCCAACGAAGCGCACCTAGAGCATTCCTCGAAACGCACCCGTCCTCGCCCAGAATGTGTCCAAGAAACTGGCGGTATTGCCACGTTGGATGGCAATACTTATCCTCTGACCGAGGTACAAACCAGCTCTTGGATCATAAGTTTCATGTCATCTCCAATGAGATGTAGTGTGTCAATGGTTTGTTCGTTTTAGTGGAACGAAACTCTTTAATTTTTATTCTTTTTATTCACGTGACGCCCAAAAAAAGGAGTAAACGGCTTTCTGGGGACCTCGGTAAGGAACTGTTCCACAGAGCGGTACCGCCTGCATTAAAAATACACCTAATTATTTATTTCTTAGTTCATTTTTTGCTATAGCGATTGTGTATTTTTTTTTTTTTTTATATTTTGTTCCACCATCAAATCAGCATCAAAAACCCCACAAACACCTATTTACCATGACCCTACCAAGCCTCAACAATCACAAACGCAAATGACTACCTATGTAACGAAACTAATTTCCAACATGTCCTTTGGAAGCCCTTGACACATAAACCGGCACATTATATTGCACACCTGTGTCTAATAGTACTTCGATTAGATTATGTTTTTGTTGGCTTTAGGAAAATACTAGAATTCTAGGTAGAAGTGTACCTAGACTGATTGGCGACGGTCCTGTCTGAGATTGATACTTGAGTTACATACTTTGTTAGTTCAAGGGTATCGGTCTTTATTTATGTTTTTAAACTTTATGCACATAGATACAAAGGTAGACTTAATGCCTTAGGCATTGTCTACCAGGCAACCAAAGGTGTTGAAGAGATAACATGGTCTTTGTGATGTAAATAAGCTGGACTGGTTTGTTCATACTTTAGGTATGGTTTTCACTTTTGATGTCCTGCAATACGAAGCCCTGTGCTGACCCTGGCTGGACATCATCAGGTTGTATAGGGTCCTTCGAGCCGGATTTGAATAGGGGTCAACCGTTCATTAGGTTTTTCCATAAAAACTTTGTAGCAGCCTAAACTTTAGAATTTGATGTGACACCCCCGTGCCTCGGAAACCTCGAAGGGACTCGGACTTTGACTACGAGATTTTCTGAAAATCCCTAATTTAAAAAAAGAAATCAGAAACAGATCAGCAGTTTCAGAGATTTAGAGCAGCTTTATAAACATTACTTATTTGGCCTTGACCCTTTTAAACTTTTTCTTTCCCGAGTAGGGTATACGAAGATTCGCACAATTAAGCCATTGTAATCTTGAATCCAGGTCCCGACACTCTCTCAAATGTCATAGATGTCGTGACAAGGCCTGCTGAAGCTCTTCATACGTAGTCGTGATATGCCAACACTTTCACAACTACAGCTAAAATAGGATTTGTTTGAACGAAGATGAGTTTAAAATCAGTTGCACGTTTTAAGGACTCCAGTCTTGAACTCTTATAAATTTCTCGTAATGTAATAAAAATTTACTCCTCCGCTGCTCTTTTCTGATTTTCATTGCAGGATGTAAGACAGTTCAATTTTTTCTCCAAGGTTCGTCGAGATTCACTTCTCGGTAAATATAATAACCTTCTTGGAAGCTATATATTTGAGCCGTTTGGGGTGGAAACTCTAGGGCCATGGGGTCCGAGTGCCCATATTGTTTTTCGTGACATCGCCAAGCGGCTGGTCGACTCATCACGTGACCCGAAGGCTGGTCTATTCTTGGGTCAAAGAATCAGCATTGCCATACAACGTGGCAATGCTGCCAACCTGTTGGGCACGTGTCCCGTTGACATCGATGTGGACGAGTTTTTTGATGCCCTTTGAGCTCCCTGCCTTTGTCCTAGAATTGTAAATAATTTTATTATTTTGATTTTTATGATTTGTGTAAAGTGAATAAAAATTATACATTTCGCTCTGTATTTACCTTCTCGGTACGTTGCTGGTGGTCACTACTATTAAACCTGGCTCTCAGGAGTTTCAGTGGTTGCTTACTTACTTGGAAGCGTAGGTAAGAGCCTGTTCATTAAAAAAAAAAAAAAAGAAAATGCAAGAGCTATTTTGAGCCATCTCATATTGGTATGGCTGATTTTGATTTGTCCATAATCTTATTAACGTGGATACCTTAGGAACGCTTTCTATAATGGGATCTGTAGATTGATCTACTCCCGAAACTGTCATTCGTAGAATAGTAATCAGAAACCAGGGCCTCAAGTCTGCTATTACAATAGTGTGAGAATGGTCTATCATTGATTTTCATAATGACGCCATTATATTAGTAGATTACCAAACTTGTCAAAATCAACAAGTATGAAATCAATGATAGACCATTCTGACACTATTGTAATAGCAGACTTGAGGCCCAGATAGTCTTTTCCAAAGGGTTCGTGTTGTGAAAGTCAAACAGGCAGTTCCTCCATGTAAAATATGGTATTCTGCTGCATCCGGTTACACTGGAAGTATACCCCAATCTTTGATTATATAATGTCTAGATGGAGCGTCGCCCTACGTCGTCAAGTATGTGTGCGTGCAGGCGTAGTTTTACACTGTGCATCTACGTAAATAATAATATCTATGTAAATAATGATTATATAAGCAATTATGTTTATAAATATACATAAATTAATATTATTATACATTTATTATTATTATTACGCATTTGGGCTTTGATTATATAAGCACTTGTCAGCCAATAGTTGGCTGACACTTTTTGACACGTTTGCGTGCACTTGACGCTCCATTTAGACATTATATATAGGGTGACTGGTAATTAGTGTACGATACTTAAACACGTGATTGTGTACATGATAACAAACAACTTTCCCGAAGAAAAAATGTTTTTGTACTGGTTCACTTTAGGTCACAGGCGTGCGCGCGCGTGAATTTCATACGGCTGTTGTGTTATTGTGATAAAAGTGAACCAGTACAAAAATCTTTTTTCTTCGGGAAAGTTGTTTGTTATCATGAACACAATCACGTGTTTAAGTATCGCACACTAATTACCAGTCACCCTATATAATCAAACACCCCAATGTAGTTTGGTAAAGGCTAGTCCGTGTGGTGTCGGACGTAAAGAATAGCACCATCCCATATCTTCCCGTGGGTGTCGTAAGAGGCGACTAAGGGCCTCACCAGAGAATGGGCAGCAGCGTTCTCTGTGCCTTGTTACAAAGGCCATACTGCGATCGCCAATACGCCAACCAAGCGTGGCGATTATGGCAAAACCCCCCCTTGGGGAGGCCTATGTCCAGCAGTGGACGTCTTTAGGCTGAAATGATGATGATGAAAAGCTAGACAGATGACTTTCGATACAATACGCTTATTTCTATTACTATCCAATTACATTATTAAAAACTATACCCAAACCCCATATTAACTTTAAGGCCTCTCCTTGTTATTATTCTGCAACCAAAACAAACTATCAGATTTTAGTATTGCACAATAATTAGGGACAAGTTTAGAACATCGCCTACGCTCGCCATTAAATTGTTAATTTCTGCCACTTGACTTGACTATTGCAATTGCAACATTCACCGTAGTTGCTGGTCCTTTACACTATGGGCCATAGTGGCCAATGTTTTTAATGTATTTCTAAACAAGTTCATTAGTTGTAAGCACTTCGTAAATGTTGCTGTAAATTGTGGTTGTCAATTTTGACGTAGAACTGACCATTTATGGTGTTTTTGGTTAAAGTTTTAAGGGTATTATCCGCGCGGCGTTCGCGTTTGGCGTGTCCAATATAACAATGCACTCAGGGTACTGTTGGGGCTGCCATGGCGTTGCAGTGCGTCAGGGATGTTTGCTGAAGCGCGGGTTGATGGCTTCGCTGCTATCATTCGGAAAAGATGCGCCTCCCTACTCACTCGCGTTCGTGGCAGTACCAACACTATACTGGGTGTTTTTGCAGATCGGTGGGAGTCCCCCATGCTCCAAGATGGATGCGACTTCATTTCGCAATTTAAGTGTGCTGTGTACTATATACCTATACCTACTAACATTAGTTTTAAGCGAATTGTTACTAACAAGAATATGGACTTGGTCTGAATTCAATGTTTTATTATTATTATTATTTATGTAAAATCAAGCCTCAAAGAGTTAGGGGTCAGTTTTTAATATGTGACAATAATATGCTGTTATAATTATTATAAAAAATTGCACCATCTTTGAAATAGCACGCTAGTGACATAAAAGGTGTAATTGTAAAGGGTGATACTTACCTAATTATTATTTTTGAATGGAGCGGATAAATAGCTACATCAGGCTTTACTGTCTGTTACCGCAAGGTCAAAATCCTGAACACAGACTTCAAAACCAACCATTTTGAACCAGCCACCTTCACCAGCTGTCCCACCCTACATATCGTCGCTTAAATATTTATCCCTAGGCTATTGAGAGCCTTTCATGTGTGTTTCCTTGCCCTACCTCGTCATTTTTTTTGTAAAAAAATATAAACAGTTGAACATCAAAGTGCGCCCCACACCGCGTTTAGGATACGACTCTTTGGTTAGAAGATGGGGGTTCCGGATAATAAGATAATTATTATTGTCATTTTAAAAGCTTATTTAATTGTATGTAACCTAGCTTGATGTGACCTTCATCTTACATTCATAACACAAATACAAAAAGGTCCAGTGGAATCTAATTCAATCTTGCTCTTTTTTATCCCATTTGTTAGGGATGTCAGAAAAGGTATGCTTTTAACCATCTCTAATTTTTGTTCGGGTCTAACACGTCTAAAGCACACCCACGATACTCCATATAAACGAAACAATATAATTGCCTACACTATTAACAAAATAACAGACTGTACTAATACGTGCGTGTGTGTGCGTGTCTACGCGCCGCTATTTTTTTTTTAAACTATGAAATTGCGTTTTGACAATAAGTTTTTTATAATTTTTACCGAACGATTATCAACAATTACTTTATTTGACCAGCTTAGAAGAATCATGTCAACACAATTGAAATGTTTTCAATCTTTCATATTGTTGACTGTTATTATTGTAAAATGTACTTGTTTAAAATAATTAGTGTGTTAGGAACTTCTTGTAAACCACAACATGTTTAAGTATAGTTAGATATCTCTGGCCTATCCAGTTCGAAGTTTTATAAATTCGATACAATGGTACATATTATCTAACATCTATTTAAAAACGCCACAAAACAAAAAAGATAAATATCGGTATGTAATCTTGTATGTAGTTTACGACAAGTTACCTAAACATATTTTGTTTGGGTGTGTAATATATGGCATAATAACAGATAGTATAATATCACTTGAAATAACGTTCACATGATATAATTTTCAGATGATATAAAAACAAATAACCTAATTTCATGTGATCGAATGTTATATTTCATATAATCTTCTTTCAGTCTAAATTCTGTTATGAATAAGTAAATATTAGGAAACTTACTGTTATAACCGTATATAAAAATGTACGTTGTTTTATAGCTAATAGTTAAAGCAAGCTTGCTTGCATGCTGCAACATGCAAGCAAGCAAGCATGCAAGCAAGCAAGCATGCATTATGCAAGAAAGCAAGCATGCATCATGCAAGCAAGCATGCATCATGCAAGCGAGCATGCAACATGCAGCAGGCATGGTTTCTGTCACGGCTCCGGCGTTGCGGGCCTCCGGCGGTCCCACGTGATCTTATCGTCGCAGATGGTATTCATTTTCATTTATATACATTTTCGTTGAAATAAATTTCATGGAAAAATACACTGATCAAACAATATTCGTTAAAAATGTATTCTACTGTTTGATAAGTTTGTTAAACAAAAAAAATGTAATTAAAAATTCATTGGATTGTGTTTCTGTAAAATATGTTTTATTCAAGTACTTAAATAGTCTTTGAAACAATAATAGCCAAAATAAAAATACAAGAACCAAATATTATAATTATGAAACATTTTCTGGGAAACGAAATTCTATGAAATTTCTGTCTGCGAAATAAGGGGACACCGTTATAACCTCATCAGCTAACCCATACGATTCACCAACAATAGAGGGAATCTGGTTAATGGTTACTGTTCTAACCTAACCTAACCCAAATTATTCAATAGTTAAATTATGCTAAACGTTACTTATAGATTTCAAATATGTAAATGTAAAAAAGTAAATGATTATTATACTATATGAATATTAGTTCAAATGTGCATTATAGAGAATGTTCATTTTAACGTATAAAATTAGGTAAAATGAAATTATATCAATAATTTATTATATCATTTGATCGTTATATAAAAAAAGTATGTTAAATGAAATTAGATCATATGATCTTTAGAGATTTTGTTATTATTTCAAACGTTACACACCCATTTTTTTTAGAACCCACTATTTTGAATCTGTACTTTTTGTACAATATTCTTACCATTGTTCTTCATTTCACAAAAAAAATTAAGTACACACGGTACCCAGAAAACACCCTGACTAAGGGTATGTTTACACTACAACGACGCTCGCGCGATATTTATTTATTTATAAACAAAATAATACAGGCACGTGTTACACTGTCATAAAAAATTTTGGAACTTGCACATCTGGTGTGGTTAGTGTACACTAGCTTAAACAAGATGAGCGTAAAAAATGTTAAGAAAATAGATTGGAGTAAAACTGTGTGTTTGTTTGTCACAGGTTTTAATAGTTTTATATTGATTTATAGAGTTTAGGTGGGTCGTGTTTTATGTGTAATAAAATGAAACTAAAGCGTGTAAAATGTTTGGTATAAAAAGGTAATTAATTATTTTATGGCATAGACATTATCTGTAATGCTAATTAAAATTTAACAGAGAATCTTTATTACAAGCCGAGATGGCGATCAGTTTAATGCCCACAAATGAAGACGATTTAATTTTGTTGTCTAAGCCTGAAATAATTCATTAGCCTAACCTTTTCCCAACTAAATTGGGGTCGCCTTCCAGGTCAACCGGATGCTGCTGAATATCAGTGTTTTGTCATGAAGCGACTGCCTATCTGACCTCCAAAACCCAGTTACTGGGTAACATGATACCCCTTAGTAAGACTGGTTGTCAGACTTTCTGACCTTTAACTACCCATAAGGAGTGTGAAAGATCTACAAATGACAGCCGTGATCAACGGCTTTGCGTGCTTTCTGTGGCGTGAAAAGATTCTCGATATGATATTGTCCGGTCACGGACCGAGCTCGGCAAGCGTAGTTTAACCTTAAGCCTGAAACAATTATGAATACATTTTTTTTTTATTACACCTACACACAAAAATTACAAAAATCTTAAAAAATTAAACTTAAACTTAAATAAACTTAAATTAAACTTAAAAATTTAAACTCTTAAAAAATCCCACTCACCTCATAATCACGAAAGACCCACCTCCACCAATAAATCAAAAGTTTCAAATCCTAAACACAAAACCAAACAAAATAATCTAACACAACTTATGCACAAAACAATTTGCAGACAGCGCTGCGCATGCGACGAACACACACATGTATACGTAAAAACGCACACATGTACAATGAAAAATGAACGTTTCTCGTGTTACGATAGATTGCTGTGCAGATAGATACTGGATCTGTTTATGGTTTGTTTGCGACAGTGGCGCTGAAAGTTTATGTGTGTATGGGGGTTCATTGTAGTGGATGCAAACCTTTATATGTTGGGTTGATTGAAACTGAACTCCATCTTAAGGCGCTTCCCTGACCAAATAACCTTGACCATACATTTCCTCTTTGCCGCAGAATCAAAATACGCACAATTTTTGTGTTTTTTTTGTTATAAAAAAGAGAAACGATTTTTTGAAATAAAATAAAAAGTGAATTATAAAGAGTTTTAAGTTACCTATCTATTAGTGTAATCGTCAAATTAATAGCACGTCAACTTTAGCCAAAAGATACATGTTTTCAATTATTTTAGTCATTTTTTTACAGGGAGATTTAGGTGTATATAGGGTACATATAACAAAAATAAGAAAGTGGAATGTGATGATAGGACATTGAACATTAATAATATGCTTTTAGATGTAGTTTGTTTCTCTTAATTAATGAGTTAATAGCCCCTAGTTAATAACGAAGAAAAACGCACTTCTGGTCGGGGTAGCGCCTTAATAATGGATGCTGTAAAAATTGGTCTATAATTTGATGCTACATAATTAAGAGCCGTAGAAGTAATCCAAAATATGCGAAAGCAATATACAGTTGTGGTAAGTAAAGTAAATAACCATTATAATTACCTAAATATCACATCGGTGAAGGAAAAAACGTGAGAAAAATTGGACTTTAAAATTAATGTAAATCTAAATTCGCCAATCAGCGTTAAGCAAGCGTGGTGGTCCTAAAATAGAACAATAATAAGCTGGTATGATTTTAATTAACAAGTATAATATCACAATGTACCTACAATCTCTTATATTTCTTATTGACTATGATGGATCAATCATTCATTTCATTTTAAATTTATAATTATGTATGCATCATCTGCATAACTTTTTCCAACTTCGGCTTCCAGTCTAACCGGATGCGGTTGATTACCAGTATCTTACATGGAGCGACTGCCTATCGGACCTACACAACCCAGTGACTGGGTAACATGATACCCCTTGGTAAGAGTGGTTGTTAGACTTTCTGGCTTCTACGACTGCCAAAGACAAACGAATGACAGCCGGGATCAACGGTTTTACGTGTTTTCCGAGGCACGGATGGAACTAGGATGGAATGGATGGCCACTGGGCGTAGCTTGACCATTGACCAACCGATTTATCCGGATCTATTTTAAATTTATATGTATGTAAACAACGAAAATGGCGTTGCAAAATGTAATTTTTTGGTAATTTTTTATTTAGTTTAATATTTATCAGTGGAACCTTGTAAAGTGCCTTCAATTTCAAGCACTGTTATTTAAACTAGCTGTAAGTTTTCCGAATAAAATAAAATATCAGAAAACTTTGAGCACCGCAACGTTAGCTGATTCGCTAATCGCTAGATAATGTCGGCGTCGCGCCGCGCTAACCTTGCACCGCCGGCTTTTATATAAGCTTTGTAATATTTATTGATATTGCTAGTTTGTTCGCTGGAGTATCTTATTTAAATGTTGTCTTTTCTGTGTCTTAAATTGCATAAAGTTCACGTTTAGCTGTTTATATTCACAGTTGCATACAAACGTCCCGAATAACACTAGTTGAGAATCGTCTGAATTAATTTTCTATAGTTATAGGAGTAGAGTATTAGAAGATTTTATATTAACAGACTACTACGTTGTTCGCGACGTCGTTGGCGTGATTTTTTTTACAGAAACCTATATTTTTTAAATATAACCTATGTTACTCGCTAATAATGTAACTTACTACAAGTGAAAGAATCTTTATAATTTGGTTTACTATTTTTGTCGTGATAACGTCTTATAAATCGATGAACACCGGCTGCACGCACGAAAAAGTGTCACGTTCCGCCTGAGCCTGAACGTGCAAGCGAGAGCGCGGAACAAGCGACAGAGAGGCACGATCGGCCCAAGCAATAAGCTCCGCCCACCTCGATGGAAACTATTATTTGCTTATGTTAGCTATGATGTTGCTTTATGACGTTGTCACGTAGGACTATCGTCCGTAAACCGACTTTACAGACAACCAATTTTTTTAAATTATCCATTACAAATAAACTTAAATAGCTTAAATCATTTCTTTTCATAATATTAGTTTAGACAAAGGAGCGCGTATGCCTATCGTTTGGTCTTGGCATATATACATGTTTTTTTATTTGATAGTCTTACTGTCTCACTCCTGGGCATAGCAATCCCCCATCCCCATTTCTTCTACTTCTCTCGATGTTTTACCAAGTCTCTAGAAAGTCATTCAAGGCATCCTACCATCTTTTCCGCGGTCTGCCGCGACCTGTCTAACTGTGTCAGGGCTCCAGTCTTGCGATATGCGGGCCCGCAGCTTGGTATGTCCTTTATATAATATATTGCCCTTAAATTCGCCGTTGTCTTAATTTTGTTTGAAAAGTAAACCTAGTCAATATCTGTAGCGAAACTGTCTGGCAAAGGAGTGTTGGAGATCCTTAATTATCATCAGTCAAAATGTATCGAGGGACATTTCGATTTTAGTTTTGCCCTGCAAAAGTTTTTTTTTTTTGCTGCCGAGTTGATCTTGCACATGCGGCTTTTATACTTAAATTTATGGATATTGCTATTGACAAACAATCTCAAATAAACTATGATTTGAATCTATTTGAAATAAATATCGTATCATTTTAATGAGTAATATATAATAGTAGTTTTAAACTTATAATCTGTTTGCTGGCTGCCAATATAAGTAAAATTGTTGAGTCCATTAGCGCTAACCTTGCAGTGGGGATTTATGTAGGTAATTTAAATTATGTAACAGAAGTAAATCACGTTTATTCTACCTAAAACAAAAACGTGCTAGAAATATACAAAAAAAAAACCTTAGTATTCATCTGTTTGTTCGTGTCTTTGGTCGAATCTCAACAATTATTGATAATTAAAACTCTATCATTAGCAATCAGTTTATATTTTAAGCAATTCACATTTTCCTAAACTTTAACTCAAAATGTATTACAGACAAAAAATATACAAAATAATTAATTATCATATACGTTCACATGCCCGATGAACATTTGCCTGGATGGTCGTTTTAATATTCTTCTTTTGTTATTAATACTAAATAACCAAAGACAACTGCCTTCAAACAGTAAAAAATAACTTTCAATTCGCAAATCGGCGGCTTTGGTTTTGCTTGTTGTTTTGTGTTGCCACTGACTTGCGAATTGAAAGTTATTTTTTACGTTTTGAAGGCGGTTGTCTTTTTGTTAAAAATTTTTTTTTTTTCTTTTTAGTGCCTGCTTCTCATCATAGAAATGAATTACGAAACGGCGACACCAAAAAAAATCTGTCATCCCTTAATTTTCAACCCTTAGGGTTGGAATATTTTCTTGAAATTTATATGGGACCAAATTTGAGGTATACACTATCAATTAAAAAAAGAATCATCGAAATCGGACTACACTGAAGAAAGTTATGCGTGGTCAAACATAAAAATAAATATATAAAAATAAAAAAATGTTCAAAAAATGAAAACTACTGGGCCAAACAATGTTACATTTTTATGGGACCAAATGGCAACTATTCCGCATCAAACTAAAGAAGAACCACGTAAATCGGATCATAAATCTCACAGTAATCGATGTATATACATAAAAAATAACAACCGAATTGAGAACCTCCTCCTTTTTGAAGTCGGTTAAAAACGAATGCAACACTCACGAATACATGCAGATATTTGTCAACTCATTACTCTTCTTTTTACCTTCGCAGTCGGTTAATATTTAGTCCCGGTACAATTTCACGGTGCTTGGCGTACGACTAGTGTGTCAAATGCAAATGACGAATCACTAGCTAGAGCGACTGCGTAATAATGTTATGGATGATATCGATATTACAATACTTTAACACATTTAATACACTAATACTAGCGACCCGTTCCACCAATACCAAAAAGACATACTCTACAAGTCCATATGTTATGTCTACAAAAGTTAATAAAAAACTACTATTAACATTAAAGGAAAAGAAAAGTATGATTAATTAACATTTTTTTTTAATTTGATAAACATAAAAATGTTATTATATAAACCATATAAATGACAATTAATGAATAAATTGTTTTTTTTTAAGTTACATCATAGTTCTTACGTTAATTTAATATTTTCCTAAAACAGAGCTTCCTCTTTTCTATCCTATTCCTGTGCTCGATAGGAAGGGTCTATAATGATCCTAATTAAATACCTACCACCTAAGCAAATTTGTACTTGCGGAAAAGAAATAAAGATATTGAGTATTGAATACATTACATTTACTCCACGCGTTCATGCTAAAGCTTCAGAAATAGAAAAGCCATCGATAAACATATAGTAAAAACACCCAGACTCACCAATTACTATGATGAGTGCGGGAAAATTATTGCCCTAGTGTTTCTACCTCGTTCTGTCTCTCTCTACACCTCTTATTTTCGAAACAGTGAAAGAGACAGCTATGTCATCAGTTAAAATGACAGGTTTAGTTGTAATTGAGATCTTTTTTTGCTTCCAATGTTGTTATGATTTCCTGGTAGTTTGGAGTCGTTGCTGTTTGTTTATTGTTTTTGGATATGGCTGGGATGGAAAAAAAGACAAAAAATTAAGGAGTCTGTTGTGCTGTTTAATACGGATATACACGTATAGGTTTGCAAAAAAAAACAGCAACAGTTAATCTAACAGTTAACCAAAATACCAAAACAAAACAGTTAAATTGAGAACCTCCTTCTTTTTTTAAACGTGTTTAAAAACAATATGGCATCCAAATATTCCGACTGGTAATGAGCTCAAAAGACTGCAGGTATTGCCAAACTCATTTGATTAAAAGACTCATACTCATATATTTTATTACATTCTACAATATTTCAAGTTGTTTATATACAATGGCTTTAAGCTAGGCACAATCGTGGACCCTGTAAAGCACAGCGACATCAGAAATCAAACTGTCAACCTAACCCAAATTACCATTGCCATATAAGAAGAAAATTTACGATGAATTTAAAAAAGTACTCTCTTGATAAGCATTTAATTAATTATAAGTGGAAATATAACAAAAAATATTACGATGAATTAAAAAAAGTAGTCTCTCAATTGATAAGCATTTAATTAATCATAAGTGGAAATATACCAAGTAATCTGGTTGATATATCTCCATAGAAAATTCTTAAGACAAATAAGGAATAAATCGACCAATCCCGTAACAGGGATTATAAAACTCATTATAATGTTATACAAGGTGATTTTTTAGATGTATGCTAGGGATTTGCTCTAAGCCTCTGAGCCGTTATAATGAGGTATCTTTGCCACCGGCTAAGCTGAGCTTCGGGAAATTTATTTTGAATACAGTTTTAAAATAACGATTGGCAGCTCATTTGAGTTCTTTGTTGTTTGAAATACACACAAATACTTTTTAAATAAACATGTAGATAAAGATATTTACTATTATCATAGCTATAGACAACAGTCACGCGTTTGGTAATGAGCTTGAAGTAAACTGACATTATAAACATGGCGTTTAGCGTCAGTTAAATATAGTCAGAATTATGGGTAACTAATTTGTTTTGCTGTCAACTTTGAGGTTTACGCACGAATTATATAACCGCCAGTGTAGTGTATATATGGAAATAAATACATATGTGCATTTTATCATGTACACAGTTATAGTACCGTGGCTGTCACATCTGTCAACTGTCACAGAGAAGAAAGGTGGGAAGTAGATGTGAAGCTAGCCGAGACATGAACTGAACTGGGTTGGGTGAACCAGTGCTTATCAGTGAATAAATAGATTACTAACAACAATAAATACGGATTATTAGTTTCTGGCAAAGACCATTAATTATTTAATTTTAAGCTTCGTAAATATGTAGGAAGAGATCACATAGGTTACTTCAAGAGACTGACCAACAAAGTTCTCTAGCTTGCTTCTAGTATAAACAAAAGACGGAGATGATCAAGCATGATAAGTGATAATTAGTTCATATTAAAAGTCAGCGATGCAATGAGTCATTTGTAGATCTTTGGCAGTCGTTATCGGTAGTCAGAAGCCAGAAAGTCTGACAAACAATCTTACCAAGGGGTATCGTGTTATCCAGTAACTGGGTTGTGGAGGTCCGATAGGCAGTCGCTCCATGTAAAACACTGGTATTCAGCTGCATCCGGTTAGACTGGAAGCCGACCCCAATATAGTTGGGAAAAGGCTAGGCAGATGATGATGAAAAGTCAGCGGTGCTGATGGCAAAGGTAGATGAAGTTGTTAGAATTATGCATTCAATGAATTAGAAACTTTAAAGGCCGCCACATTATTCCCAACCACTGCTCCAGAAAGCGGAATCGATAGTGGCGACCACCAGAAAAGCGCCGAGGTCATTACCTCGGCGCTTTTCTATCGTTTTTTTGGGACAAGTTGAGCTTCATTAAGCTCAACTTGTCCCAAAAAAACGATCAAACTTTGAAAGTTACAAGATACAACTGAGGGTGTTCGCTCAAATGCTTGTCAAATAGGTTATCAATTAAAAAGTCCTGTCACATACGAATTCTATCAGCGCACACGCACGTACATATTCATAGCGCTTTCTTTGGGCATCGCCATATTGGACAATGAACATTAATTCATACAGGCATTCATCTATTTTTGGCAACATGGGAACTTTTCTAGCCACTCGACGTTTGATAAGTGGACGTCTTGTATGCTCTTACGCATTACAAACAGCCCTTAGAGCATTAATAGTGTTTTATACTTGTTATAACTTTAATTTATTTTTGTACTGTGGGAATGTTTTGGTAGCCGAAAACTTTGAGTGTGTGTTTTGTTGATTGGAATCAAATTGTGAGTAACAATAATTGATTTGTTTAGATATTTATTTTGTTGTATATGTTGAAGGAGTACTTGAATTATTGTGAACAGTGAAATTACTAACAACACGATGTAAAATAATCATGGTGTATTGGAAAATAAATCGAGGTCGTTCGTCGGTCGAGGTTTGTTTAAAAAAAAAAGATTTAAATCTTAGTAAGATAAAAAAAAATAGAACTGTAAGTATGGTTTAAATTACCAACAATCATCTTTCCTTAGCACTAAACACATTCCTGTCATCTTATATCAATTTGACAGGGATGCAGTAATATTCTAAATACGCTTAAATATGTATATAGTATTCCATGGTGTTAGTCTTAGGGCTGATCTTTACTATTTTTATTCCTCAAATAAAAATTATCTGACTATTGAAAAAACTTTCGCAATTTAGTAATTTTTTTTGCTGTAACTGGATTATTCATGGTAAAACATTTTAAAGGAACCCAAATAAAACATTGTACGAGTATAAGAGTAATTTTAGATTAAACCATATTGCAATCCCTTATAGTGCACATAACCTCACACCATTTCTCTCTTAATGGAATAGACGCTGAAACATACGACGCTATGAAGATATTAATAAGCACCGTTTTCCACCACATTGGTCGAAACAGCTTGGATAGAACAATGTGAGCTGTTGTGTCTAAGTTACTGCTCAATAGAGATAGCAAAGACAAGTACCATGAATACCGTATGATACATAATATAACATGAGTAAAGGTACCGTTAGCTTTTTAAATTATTGGGAAATGATTGTAGAAAAAGTAAAGATAGAAATTGAATAGCACGATTTGAAGATATCATAAATATTTCAATTTCTTGTGGAGGTACACAATTTATTGGTGGTATAAGAAAAGGTAGGGAACCATGATGACGTACGAATTAATAAGTTTAATAAAATGGCCTTGGTTTCGTATTCAAAACTCTAAAGTAATAATAACTGATCGTCTGGTGTCCTCCCCCCATTGAAACCCTAGGTCGAGGTCCATATCCCATAGGATATATCTCTCATCATCATCATATCAACCTTTAGAAGGCCACTGCTGGGCATAGGTCTCCCCCAAGGGGGGGTTTAGCCGTAATCGCCATGCTTGGCCAATGCATGTTGCCGATCGCAGTACTTATAGGTACGTAATTTTACTCAAAACGACGCTGCTGCGCATCTTCTGGTCAACGTGATGTGTGTGAATATATCTTTAGCGTGTAGGTATTGTGCCCTAGCTGGAGGCCTTAAAATTAGTGCAACTTCTTAGTTCAACTTGTGAGATGACCAACCGAAAACAGAATCTGCAATAATTAAAAGTATCCTTTACGCTAAGCTTATTTTCTTAAAGTATGACTAAATAGCCTCAATATTACCACCTTCTCCAACTTTACTAAAAGACCACAAGATCTCTTCTATCCCAAAAATAGCTCATAAAAATATCCTTTCCTCATTGAGTTCCTATCTGCACTCAACCCAAGTCCTATCATTACATTTTATGTTATGACCGAAGATGGTAAATTATCATCTATACGAAGTCAAGTTTGTGGAATCGGTACTTTAGACTATCAAGCAACGCCTGGGAATATAAGCTAACTTGAAACTTCTTTTAAGAGCTCATTAATTTTCGTTAATAACTAGACTTAATGCTTGTAATGTTGCTATCAAATGTTATGGGTTTATCAGGTAAGTTGGTTTGAATCACTTTTAGAAATTTATTATGTTTTAGTTACAGATGTGGTTTTATCTAGTATTTTGTAATCTTTTGGTTGTAAATTATATCTATCATCGTCACAATAACGGTTTTTATGTATATCGTTTTAAATTTATTTTCAGGTGTTGTTCAGGTGTATTTTTAAGCTTAAAAATAAATAGATTTCATATTACAGATTTGTAGGATATATAATATGCTTTAAAAAAAATCAAGGCAAGGTGCGCTAAGGTGCAAATATTTTTCTAGATAATTGCATGCGGGCAGAACACAGTTTTCAATTACAGTTGTCAATTTTATCTTCATGTGTCAAGGCTCTTATACAGAAGGTATCCTCACTAAATATATATATTTTTTTTTTCTAAATTGCACGTCGACGAAGTGTCTACTAGAAGACAGAAGTTTATTGAAGAAGTTACATACGTTGCGATTTCTTAAATAAACTTCTTAAATTAAGCTATCTTCTGGCTAATTCTTTAGCTTAATTTGACACGATGATTAAACTCCTCTACTGTTTTAACATTCTCCTCTATCTTTTTTTACATCTCCTAATTACAGTCCCCCAGACAAAAATTTAAAACCAATCAATCTTCAATGTAAAATAATCACACCAATAAATCGACAGAAAGCCCTTAAATGAGCTTTCAACAAAATACTACACAGTATAATTACACTAAAATTTATTAACTGTCTGGCAACACCAAGGAGACTTTTGTCAAAACTAAAAAAAAGTTTAAAAAAACGCAGCAAAAAGTAAAACATTAATCTAAATGTCGGGTGTCAAGCGTAAGTAGTGTTTTGTCCTATGACTTTTTACTTTAAATAGGGTGACAGCCCCTATTGTTAGAGGTTATTATTAGGAAGTCGGATTTTTGTCTTAGTTGGTGGTTTTCATTTTATTATAATTAGGTTTAATTATTTATGTTGATAACTATTTATATGTACAGACGTAAACAGACATACAGAAGGAACGGAAATATGTGTATAAGAGATAATAATTTCTAAAGAAACCTCTTCCAGAATACTTATGATGTATAGAAAGACCTCCTTCTATATATCGTAGGTATGCTGAAAGAGATTTGATTCTGGGTGACTACATCTGTAGACACCGTGTGCAAAAGAAGAAAGAAGAAGGGTATGAAATTTTGAAAAAAAATATTGTTAATAAATCAAACATCTTGATCGAAATAAGTACAAGTTGATCGAATTTGTAGTATAGATACAAATATATGAAGGTATACTCACCTAAACCTAAGACAAAAACTGTAAAAACAAAATTAAAATTATGAGCTTTTCTCATATTTGTTTGCAAAGAAAAGAATACAAGCATAGGCCATAATAATGCCATTATTAATTACCTTTACTCGTAGCGAAGCATTGGTTTCTTCACCCTCTTTGCTAGTCTGACGTCTTTAGGGGTTTTGTCCCCACCCAATTAATATTCATTTTAAATTGTGAAGATTTTCGAGATTAATTCTTTTGTACTATTTGAGGGTTCATAATAAAATCTTTGTGTCATAGAAACTGTATTTAAAGTTAGTTTGATAAATTATTGCAATTATTTTTGTATAATTGAGACGGGTGTTATTCAAAATTTATAGTGAGTTTGAATGTTTTAATTAGGTGACGTTTGTTGTGTTTTACATTGAATAATTGTATATGAGACAAGATAGAAGACGAGAGTGAGAGAGTTAGTGACAGATATGAAATAATTATTAGTAATATCTTATAAGTAAATAATAAAGATATCGACAGTGATTATATAGTCTGCCTTGCCTGCTTTGCCGTGCCTTTGAATGGTCTAATTGAAATAAATGATTTGACTTTGACTTTAGTAAAATGAAATTATTTAATCATCAGTGGAAGGTTTAAACAATACCATTGAGCAGCTTTATTTGCATGAAATATATAATTATTCCCCTATAATCTATTACTCGACCTGTAATTAAATTAACCTTTTGACCACAGTCATGTATAAATGACAAACCAAAATGTGCCCAACACGCCACGGTCACCATTACATGACAGACATGACAGACGAATTATTACTCTATGGAGATAATTATGAATTACACATAGAAATGTGATTACATAGAGTTGTAATTAGTAGCTTGTCGCCTATGGCACGTTTTTACTTTTTTGGTCAATAAGTTAGACCAAAAGGTGGGGGGGGGGGTGGTTTAGGGTAATTCTAGCAAATAAAGGTATCATTCATTCATTTCTTAATTCAAACAAACAGCCAAATAAAGCATAATCTCCAATTACACACAACAGAAAAACACACTTTTAAGTACAAAATTAGAACCCAATTTACCTGTCAATAGTGATCACCTTTCAACAACTATTTAAAGATTTAAAGACGAGATACTCCCCAAAGATGATACCGAAAAAAAAGAGACAAATGTTACGAAAGTTAGGGAAAAAATTCAGAACATGATTTACGTTCTACCGCCAGACAAGATGACAGTGACATCGATTTTGGACACTTTAATTTCTGGTTAAATGACAAAAGTCTCCCTAAAGTATTTCTGGTAGAAATTCGGGATCACTCTTAACGTAACAAGGTTCAGACAAGAATGCCACGAATTTGTCAAGATCCTGACATGACACGTGCTTTTAAATGGTATTTGGAATTTTTGGAGATAATTTTAGATTACACATTTGTTTTCTGATATTGCAACGGAATTTGGTATCGTTTTTAACTGGGAATGGCGCCCTTTTGCCATTTCTAGATTTCGTGAAGAAGGCCTACTGATAAAATGATGCATTAGCTAGTAGGCTTAAATAAGATTTGCTAATGGGCAGACAAGTACAGAGAACAACTTAATCGAATAGTCTTCAGCGAACTTTATTAAGTAATTGAAACAAACTGTGAATTCCATAGTATCATTATTTGTAACTCTTGAATCATTACAAGAAACATATAGGTATACAAAAGACGCTAATAACTTATCAAATCTATTCAAAAGCTTGCAACCACCTGACTAATTGCAACATTCAATAACAATAGATTCAATAAAACAACAATTAAATATGGATTAGCCTATGAAACAATTACGATTGTTATCTAAATACGTAATAAACAATATACAAATGACAATGGCGACGATAAATTTTGAAAACATTCTTAACTGCTATCAAAATTGTACAAATACGCGTCGTGAACGTAGAAATGCCATGGCAGTATTGCGTTCTAAGTAAATCTTGTTTATCCATATAAAGCTCTGGGTAATAGTGAGGCAATTAATCGGATATGCAAATTGAAGTTCCGTTTAGAGGTAAGGGAATTGAAGATCGAAAGTCTGGTCCTAAGTAGAACTATAAAGCAAGTAAAGAAACTAAAGGTAACCAATTCGTCAAGGTCAGAAAAATCAAAAGGTCGGCCTACATTAAATCAAACCTAATAATAAAGCAAATGGACAATAATATCTAATATTAATCTATCCAAAAACGTATAGAGTTTGAAATACAGTAATGAAAGCAAAGAAGGAAATAAAGGAGTAATAAAAGATGAAAAACAGAAGCACAGGAGATTTATGAATGGTCAAAAATACGTACAATCTTACGGAAACATAAATCACAGGACAGACTGCTACCTATATTGATGCAGATAGATAAGATACACACACTAGCACTGTGCACACAGCAGCATTGTGTATGATACCACCTGTTGTTAGTAAAGTTTATATCCTGAAGAAACTGAAGTGAAAGTATATCATTAAAAGTTATATTACAACATTGTGGGTAGTACCAAAGAGGTACTAGTCTGTCCAAAGATATATTATGTTATCCAGTAACTAGGCTAGGTTTGATTGGCAGTCGCTAGTCGCGCAGCCGCATGGAAAGGACTAGTATTAGGCTGGAGAGAGGATGATGGTCCAGATTCATATGAATTATTTAAGTTACCTATGTATATAAATACAAAACGTGTTCAGGGTCGGTAATAACTAGAAGTCTTTGTTTTCTTCGAATCCTAACTAAATGTGATCAACTACATTGAAAGCTACGTATACAATTTAGAATTAGCTTACAAACGTTCACCATTTTCTTCAATACAAAACGTTACAACCAAACAGAACTGCACGCATTGTTCTTTTTGCTGCAACTTTAACAGCATCAATGACAATACAGGCTACACTTACTCCAAGCCCATTGGAATCCCCACCTTAATCTTCAACTCTTAGACCTCATTTTCCATTGCAACGCTTACTGTCATCAGTTCACAGGATTTCAACCTCTATTGTTGTAATACTTAAGTGGAGAATTCCATGTCCAATTTTGGTACTCCTGTTGACCATTTTGTCGTCGACGCCGTAAAGTCTAGCAAGATTAGTCCAGTTATTTCTGTGGTACAGTGACACATGCGCGTACGCAGCTGGTGGTCGTGATCTGTCGTAATGGAATTCACCACTAATGGTGGGTTGGTTACTGAAATGGAGATTTATGAACACCCTGTTGAGGTCGTTTTGAGTGTTTTTGAAGTATGGACGCAAATGGGCAGTCATTAGTATGATAGAAAATATTGCATACTTAAGCTAGCATATTGGCTTAATACTGTGTCATACACTGTATGCTAGTTGAAATTTACATTAAAAATACAAGTAAGAGTTTTGTCAAATTCAGTCAAGCCTATCTCTCAATAATTTAATTTAATTTAGCAATAGTAGTTTAATGTGCATCAAATCTTATACTTAGAAAAGGTTTCAAGGGTTTCAAACTAAAATAGTTTTAAACCTTTTCTAAGCACAAATTTAAAAATTACTTCGAAATTTTGTTCATTTTAGAAAAACTAAATATGAATCTTCACCATACTTTAACAACTCCACAAGTAAGTACAAGAATCAATTATTCAGTTCATTGCAATAATTTAAACAAAATTACTTGACTCCATCAGAAAACACATATTTTCAATATTATTTCAATTATTTGCTAAGGCCGTGTTCAGGCCTTGAGGTATACAAGCTGTTATTCATAAGCTGAACGTGAGTTTATGGCAAACAAAGAGTTCAGACGCCAAGCTGTCTACCCGCACGTGTTTATGAGTAATAGCGTGAAGTGGGTGTTATTTCATTTTAGTTTGTCTGGCAAATGGAAAAGTTATCAAAAATATTTAGGCGAAACTTAAACCTGAAAATGTTTTCTGGGTGAAATTTATTATTAATAGAACTGTTGGCAACATAGAATTGAAAAAACAAGCTGGGATGATTGTTATTTTTACTAAGTTAATGATGTTTCATTGACTTAGTAAAATTAGCAAACTTCTTTCATATAGTACATATTATAAAAATTTAGGGGGCACTTTTAGTAACTTTTAGGACTGTTCACTTTCGTATTATAGATTGTCGCTGAAAAATTGCAGCTACATTTTGGACATATTTAATTATGAAAATTAGCCTTTTGAAAATCTTTCCTTTCTATTATTAACAGAAATGTTGACAACATTATTAACGTTGTACTTGGCAAGAATAACTGTCTACTTTCCGATAGTACTATGAAAACGGTTTGTCGAGGTTCTGGAATTACACACGTTATTCACATCACAGTAACATATATAGTACATCACAGTAGTATCATATAATTGCCTACATTGTAAATACTTGTTTAAAGACTGGTCATTATAACTTTATTTTGACTCCCAAATAGTCAGCATTAAACTAAATTCAACACGGATTCCAACTCAATTTGCTGTCTTGAATTTACATACAATTCTTATCACTATTGTCAATTTTTCATTTTCTCAAATCAGTTGCATAATTTTGTAATTATGACTAATTAAAATAATTGTTTATTATTTATTTATAAAATACGTACCGAAGCATTAATATAATACTGTGCCATTGTGCGTATGAGGAAATTATCATATTAATCTATATACGTTTAAATATACTCGGCTCAAGTAATGCCAAGGGCAGTTGTATCGACAAACGATTTTCCAGTTTCCATTTTCAGTAAAAACATGCCTCGGCACACTCAAGTCACACATGTACGCTTTGATCTACAATCTGTTTAGTCTTAACCACTATGGGATGATTTAACGAATACGGAGACTGTTGTCAAAGAGATAAGGTTGCATTTTCTGTAAAGGTTGGCAGTGTTATAGTTCCTTTATGCACTTGCAGCATTGCGTAGGGCTATAGTAATCAAGGTCTACAAGTGTTCACAACTTGAATGTCAACATTTTGTTTACATTTAACATTATGCGCGTGCATATCATTTTTATAGTACGTTATCAATTTTATTGCTATCGTCTGCTGGAACATTGATGTGATAAATTCTATAGATTAAAATTTTGTCATCTGTGTGGTGTCTTCGTTTAATCAAGTTTATGTGCTATAATTTATTTAGATTTTGCTCTTCGTCTAAGGATTCCGTCTCATTATACTCGTATTATATTGGAGTACGCAAACTGGTCCTTAGCTCATCAGCACGCGCCTGACCGGTTTCTTTATCATTTAGACGTACTCGTTTTACGTACACGTCTGCCGTTCTAACCTCCTTCATCCTTAGATTGATCAGGTTTTCACGGTCTGATATTATCAATATACAGGTTTGTGTTTCTTTGTACCCATCTGTTCCTTATTTTATTATTAACTTAAAGCCCTAAATTATGCCACGGGTACACAAAAACAGGATAAATATTCTAAATTTTAAGCTAGATCTATGTGTGTGTGCCTAGTTTCTTTTAATTCGGTTCAGCCGTTTAAGCGTCAAAGTGTAATTAACAAACCATCCATCCATCTTCACAAACTATCTCGTTTAATACAGTAGTAGGATCATCTTTATAGGGATGTACTATCAGCTTCCATTGACTCCTGCTCACCCAGGTTCACTAACCTTACATGTAGTATTATCAATCTGTAGATAACTTATATTCAGAAGCTTCACCATGAACTTTGAAAGTGTTATGTTGACACTTACCTAACTGTCTGAGAGCACCATTTATGGATTATCGACAATCGAATTCGGCGACCCAGGTCGAATCGTAATATGTTATTTGTGTAGGGACTGTAAAATTAACGGGATCTTTACCAGTCTGGTCAGGTTTTGTGGTGTAAGTGATGAGTTGTACGCGATACACAGAAAAGGATACTGCTGACCTAATTTCAAGTATGTTTAGCACATGAACCACGCCTTCATATAGTAGAATCGTGACATTCTCATTATTTACAGTGCTGATGACAGTAATATCGACATTTATTAGTTGGGTCATAACCTATACCTATAGGTTGTCTAATAAGACTTCCTCATTCGTGTTGCTCATTTTCGCTCTCATTATACGTATTCTTAGCCTTCTTCTACTGACTCAATGTAAGTCTTCTTCATGTCTGGCCATGCATTCCTAATTTGACCACATTGCATATATTTCACTATATTTCTAACTTACTTTACCTTATTCGTATTTACTACTTTTCCGTTTCGTTTTTATAACTTTTCCCCTTTTAAAAGAGTGTCCGAAGAGTTTCTTGCTCGTTCTTCACCATAGAGACCTACCTACGTTTTGGAACAAGCAACTAGTTTCAACTTTCTGACTAACTAACCGACTCCTCGACAATTCAGAAGTGCCTCTAAATGGTTTAATTGAAATAAATGCTTTGCCTTTGACTTTGACCCGGATATCTATGACTTTGACTGATTGGGAGAGACATTATTAGGTTACGCTTTCCAGATCGCCTTTCTCTCATAAATTATCCCAGAACCTGTTGCAACAGGTTTTATATTTGCGACCTTTACGTTTGTTTACTTTTAGCAATATCCTCCCTCCGAATTAAACTTTCAAAATTACGTTTTGATTGTCCCAATAAAAGTTATCAGTTTTTTTCTAATATGGCAATGATTTTTAAATCGAACCAAAATGATGTTAGCTATGAGTTTATTATTCTGTCTGAGGTTTTATTGGGTCCTGTAATATTAAAAGGTCTTAAAGTTAATGTTATTTAAATTATGGGATTGGTTGATTTTGATTATGTTCATCGTTGTTTTCTTATTTAAGTGTGTATATGCATTCATGAACTTTTTCACTGTTTACAAAATCATTTTTGTTTCTGCCGTTTTCTATTCTGTAGCATATATTGCTGGCAATTTGTCATACCATCAAGAGCTGGGACATTTTGCTATTCACAAATTTAATTTTTATCACACAACTAGCTTCTGCCCGAAACACTGTCCGCATAATAGTCATCTGCTTCATAAAACATAACCTATAGCACTTGACGATAAAGTAGCTTTCTATCATCAATAAAATATTTTTTGTTACCAAACTTCCAGTACTTCCCGAGTTTACCTCACAAAAACAAAAAAAATATATTGCAAAATACAAAAAAAAACACAATTGTAAGAAATTAACTTAAAATTTTCAAACGTGTTCAATAAATGAAAAGATTGCAAGTTCAAAAATATAATATTTTTTTCTTATCGTGGTTGACTCTGTTCAAAAATGCAGTGGGAGGCAACTGTCCTTCTGGCTTAGCAAGATAAAGAAAAAAGAAGAAAAAAAGCAATTTTACCCCTTGATAATACTAGTAAAAAAAAAGAAAATAAGAATTAATTTGGTTCTGTGACGAAATGTTGCAGCTGTTGACAGTACCTACTCTGGTTGTCAAAAAATCGTCTATCCGTTCCGGTCTTAAGACCAGACCAACACAGATATTTTAAAAACAGGCCTCGCTGGAGGGGTGGCAGATTCTAACAAGTCCAAGATCTAGTCAGTTCAAATTGTATAACTTTACTTGCAATTGCAGTCCATAAGATGACTTGCAGACGACACAAAGATGACACTCATTTAAAGCCAAACGATTGGCAGGACTTAATAAGTTATGATTAAGGCACGTCCACATGTAACTGTTATCTTGTCTTGTATTTATATGACTAGGGACGCCTTAAGCTAGACTGTGAAGTTAGTACCTAGTGTGAGGACAACTGATTGAACGTAGATATATTTAATTGAACTTGCGTCGTGTAAACCAAATTTATCAGAAACGTCATGTTATCATTGGTCATTATCATGATGAGGGTTCCCCGCGACTTTCATCATCATGTCAACCTTTAGACGCCTGACTGCTGGGCATAGGTTGCTGGGCTAGGCTGGGCACACTCCAAGGGGGGGTTCAGCCGTAAACGCCATGCTTGGCCGATGCATGTTGGCAATCGCAGTAGGTGTTAGTACTCAGAAGGACGCTGCTGTCCATTCTCTGGTCAATATCCCTCTGTCGGCTTCTATGATACCCACGGGTAGAAATGGAGTGGGTCCAGTCGCTAGGAATCAACAGCTCACCTTGAGCTACTGAGAGAGATTTTTACAGAATGCTACTGCAGGTCATCCAAATCTAATACTTATGGAAAATATTTGCATTTGCTCGCGACTTAGTTCGCGTGACATTTATATCTAAGTTATTTCTTATAAAAAAATATAGCTCTGTAGCACTCAAGGATAACGTAGCTTCTTATCAGTTAATAAAAAAAACAGAATTCAACGAGTGTTTTCTGAAATTCATCATCATCATCATCATCATCTGAAAGACGTTCACTATTGAACAAAGGCCTCCCCCATATAACGCCACAACTCGCGGCAACCTGCTCCTTGCATCCATCGGTTACCCGCAACCTTGACGTTGTCGTCGGTCCATCTGGTGGGAGGCCTACCAACACGTCATCTTCCGGTTCGTGGTCGCCGCTCGAGAACCTTTCTTCCCTATCAGTTTATCAGTTATCATTTTGTTCGAGCGAAGTGGCCTGTTGCATATTCTGAGAGCTAAGTTGGTTTCTGAGATTAACGCGTTCAAACAAAAAAAAACTAACAAATTCTTCAGTTTTAGAATATAAGTATGAATTGTATAGATACGTGCTTTCTTCAATAAGAATGATACAAAGGAAGATAATTTTTAATTTAACTGAGAATCTTGTGTACATCAACAAATAACGAAAGACTAGACATAATAAGTACACAAAGAGTACAACATTGAAATCTATATGTTAATGTAAAAATATGTTAATTCCAACTCTGTTTACATAGACTAAACAGTTACAATGCAACTTGCAACAATATAAGACGTAATAAACTACTATTTTAACTATAGTGTCTTTGGTTAAACAAAGCAAAATATTGGCTTTCTCATTTTATATGTCTCATATGCATGCGTACGCACGTCCGACCACGTACATGGTCGTAAGGCGAATGACCGATTGTGTCAAAACGTGAATAAAATACTTTAATATATCCAGCTTAAGTTGACCTTTCACCGTCAACTAATGAATTCAATACAATGGGTCTTCTTAAATTGGAGGTTTCAAATAATATGACCAATACAGTTTGGTCGTTAGTTCAGAAGTTTGTGTTTGAAGTCAGGGGTGTTCTGATACTGGTTTATATGACAATGTTGTGAGCAATTTGTTTAAAATTAACTTTGGCTGTGTCTTCGTTATTGAGTTGATTGCTTTGTTCGTTATACCGGTGTTTATTTACGTGCTTTAAATGTATTTAGGGAAGTAATGAAGTAGAGCCTCATATCTAATATCTTCGTGTACTTTGGGGTCAGTCTCACAATACTGTCCTCTTGATGTCATACAATTCATAAAAATCATTTATTTTACTTTATCAAATCTTGCTTCAGAAGTTTGTCTAAATATCGTTTTATCAATACCCTAAATTAGATGAGGTACCATCATCACGGTTATTATCATAATAATATCGTGCTAGGTGTTATGTAAAGTATAATGATGTATTTAGATTATACAGCTTTGTAATTACATGCACTATCATCTGACGTTTGTAAGATTTAAAGATGGTGGTGCATTTTTAAATCTTACAATATTTGAACCCTTGCCTCCATCAAAGACCATCTACAACTTCAACAACATTTACAGCTACTAAAACAACACTTCCCCCAACATTCTCAACAACAACTCAATTTGCATCAAACTTCAAAATAAAGGCACCGTCTAATTTACGCGTCAACTTTCAACGAAACGAACGCTTTGTAGTAAACAAAAATATTTCTGTTTACAATACACAAAGTTATTTCCAGTTTGATAAATACAGCGGGCAGTTCTTTGGGAATGGCGTTCAGTTGTTTGTGTTGAGTGGCTGTACCATTTCATAGTTGTGGATAAGTCCTGAAAAAAATTGGCTCATTTTTTTATCTTTGATATTCTTATACTAGACTTTTCACCACAGTTGAGAAGTTTATTTTCTCTAAAACTCATTCATCTATGCTTGAAAAGGGTGTCAAACAAGCTTCGTAGTTTAAGCTTCTCAAAATTAGAGTTTATTATATTTTTTGAAATGAAAAGATTTTTATCAATACTGTTACGCCAACCCCATAGTACCTTATCAAATTATTAGCACCCTACTATTATCAGGCAACATTGGTAACAACTATATGTCATAGACGGAATTACTGCTGATAATGGATTTAACTTAGCATTCCTTGTAAAAATTCCTATATTAATATTTATTAATTTAAGAACTTTTTATTCTTTAGATAATGTGAGTCCCACCAAACCCTTATCTAATATTAAATCTAACAAACTATTCATACATGTCTAGAAGCGAAACTGTGTCTCACTTCTTCTGTGTCAAAACCAGGAGCTGCTAAAATACTCTAAAATAAACCATAATAGTTAATTTGACCAAAAATTTTCAGCTGGTCTGTCCGAACTTTTCAGTCTAGCATGGTGACCATACCTAGTATTATGAGAAATGTAAGTTGGTAACACGTTGACGCAGGTCATGACCATCTGGCGTCACTTTTTGTACCGCCCTCGGTAATGTTCGGCTATGCTCGGATCCGCTTGGTATGGTCTGCGTAGTGTCTGAGCGTATTGTCGTAAAATTTATAATTGGTGCTGCTATTTTCAGAATAGGTGGACGTGGTGAAATGATATAGGTTAGGGTTAAATTGTTTTATGTGTTTGTTGGACTGTTCTGTTTCAAAGGCTGGATATGGATCATTCTAGCTATGGTAGATTTTTACAGCGCATGGGAGTGTCAGAATACGAGTCAGGCAGATAGCATAAAAATAAAAAGTAATTTTAGATATTTTAGGTAATTTTAGAAAAAGTATACTTTTTTTAGTGGTAAAGTAAAGCCGAGGCCCCGCACTGCCGATGCGGTGCCCCTCCAATGCCTGAATAGAGGGCAAAAGGTAAATAGATAGTTAAATACACTTATTGTGAAAGCACCAGGGTAGCCCGCGAAATTCAAATATTCTTAACCCTTAACCACTGACGTACGAATGACATTCGTAAAAAAAAATATTTTATTTTTTTATTCGAAAAAGTATACTTTTTCTAAAATTATCTGATATACCTGAAATTACCTGTTTTGCAACGCATGGGAGTGTTAGAATACAAGAGTCTGACAGACAGCATAAAAATAAAAATAAATCTTTTAATTTCAGGTAATTTTAGAAAAATTTAAGCGTTTATTTGTTTTTTTTTTATGAATGAAATTGTTGACTAATTGTCCTAAGTAGTTACAATGTTATTCCAATACGGGAAAATATTGTATGGGGTTCAATTTCACTGCTCTCCGTTCTAGGAGTCAACGTATGGTAGGTACTCGTAGTAGGATATTCTCTTCTTCCTTGACAACTAATATTACCACGTACACAATCAATAACTTTATAATTTTATAACATCTGTCATCATTGTTGTTTTCATTAAAATTAATACTCATTCTGAAACTTCTGTCTTTTATGTAGTGCAATTAAATAATAACACCAGTCTTATTGCCGTACTGCAGGGTAAATGTCTCTTCTCGTAAAGAGAAGACAATTGAATACAATTATGATTAAATATGACGATATGACGACACGGTTGGCGCAGTGGCTGAGCGATCGACTGCTGCGCAGCGTGTTGCGGGTTCGATTCCCGCCCAGGGTAAACATTTGTGTGATGAGCACTTGTGTTTGCCTTGTGTCTGGGTGTTGTTTATCTATATATGTATGTATTTACAAAAAAAATGTATTTGTGTATGTATATCAGCTGTCTGACACCCATAGTACAGGGTCTCCCTAGTTTGGGGTCAGATGGCCGTGTGTGAAAATGTCCCCACATATTATTATTATAATATTTCTGGGCTAAATAGATAAGTACTGTAAATTAGTCATGTATTTGCCTCTTTCCAAAAGTATTTCCAAACATCATCTAGAGAAGACATACTCCATTATTAATCGGTAAAATACAACTCTCACCCATTAAGGAAATTAACCCTAAAGATTTTTACTGCCATCATTCAGGCAATGTTAATGGACGTCCATCAAGTGAAAAAATTACTAATATCACATGTGAATTGATTGCAAATTGTATTGCTACACCGGTTTTTTCGCTAACCGAGTTTCGTATGGAACAAGATATAAGAAAAAACGTATTCAATAATATTGTCGTAAGCTAAGTTATACGGAAGACGGATTTCGCAACATTTACTGATTCATAAACAAGTGTTACCATCTTGAGGTATGACACTGAATCCCGCACTAGGATACCTTTTGTCGCAGAATCCGGTCTCTTTCGACAGATAATATGGATTTTAAAAGATAAGGTAACCAATGCAACGGTTTTAGTATAATTGATTAAAGTTAGAACTAAAAGCGGGATAAAAATATCTAAATGTGTACCAAATCTATACTATCTATACCCTGTTCACAATAAGATTAGACAGTTACAAAAACATTTTTTACAGTCCGTTCAACCGATTTTGACTCATACTGCGTTGGTAGCATGACAAATGGCAACTGCAGTAAACTTCCGACCGGATTTCGGTCACAGCAGCCAATCTCAAAGGAGATCAGCCAAGTACGCAGAAGATAACACAAGTGCACAAGTGTGTGCGCAAACACAGATGCACTCCCTCTTCCCTCACGCTCATAGTCCGGTGGGACGGCAATCCGACACGACCGGAGAGAGATCAGGCGCAGGACCAACGGCTTTACGTGATTTCCGAGGCACGGGGGTGTTACACCGCCAACTTCCAAATTCCGGGCTTGTTCTGAGAAATTCTTAATAGAAAAACGCAATAACACTTTGCCCGACCTTCGAATCGAACCCTGGACCCCACGCTCAGCAGTTGCGCTTGCGACCACGAGACCAATGGGGCAGTCAAAAAAAAAACCAAAAAAATAATCTAAACCAAATCCGACCAAAACCAAATCTTCTATACTAATATTATGAAGCTGAAGAGTTTGTTTGTTTGGTTGAACGCGCTAATCTCAGGATCTACTGGTCCGAATTGAATAATTCTTTTCGTGTTGGATAGTCCATTTATCGAGGAAGGCTATAGGCCCATGCAAAGCTGGGTCGGGTCGCTAGTCTTCTATAATAATATTATGAAGCTGAAGAGTTTGTTTCTTTCTTTGGTTGAACGCGCTAATCTTAGGATCTACTGGTTCGAATTGAAAAAAAATGTTGTGTTGTATAGTCCGTTTATCGAGGATGGCTATAGGCAAATGCAAAGCCGGGTCGGATTGCTAGTTTAAGCTAATTCCGTTCAGCCGTTTAAGTGTTAAAGAGTAACAAACATCCATCCATCAATTCTCACAAACTTTTCAAAGTGGAACGCTATGCGGATGTCTGCGATGTCCAAGATAAACTTTAGACATGTCACATCTTCGGTTGGTAATATAATACTAAACAGAATAAATCAAATAATATGTATAAATATTAAACAGTACAGACAGGTATATTGATTTAATAATAATAATAATAACTTTATTATCAGGCAACTGTAGCCCATAGATAAAATAAAACAAAACAAAACACAAATAGACAAAAATAAAACAAAAATAAAACAAAAATAAAACATAAAACAAAAATAAAAAAAATAAAACAAAAATAAAACAAAAATAAAACAAAAATAAAACAAAAATAAAACAAAAATAAAACAAAAACAAAAATAAAAACAAAACAACAAAACAAAATTATTAAATCGCTAAGCCTTAACCTTGGGCCACTCGACCTACAATACGTCGCATTTACGTCGGACAATTTATCAGGCGCCAAGTTTACGGTTTGTTTTTATACAAAACATAATAAAACGGGACACGTGGTTGAGAAAATTATATTAATTTAATTTTAAAATTCAATTTTAATAGTTTATTGTGGTCGTAAAGTGAAGTAAGTAAGTCATTTTGTGGACTTGTTAATTAGTGTTTGCAATTATTGGTTCTGTATCTGTACGTAACTACCTACATACTTTTGGCGGTAATTTTGAATAGCTAATGATATAAACTTTCATCATAGACTTAAGTTTATCTCTATGTCATTTACACTACAGCTAAAATTGGTTTAAACCACCAAAATCTGATAAAAACATAGTTCGAAAAACACTCTGGTAACTAACTCATCCCCAATTTACAAATAAGCTTATGTTACGTAATAGAAAACTTCGAAAAAAAAAAATATCTGAAGACGAAATCCCATCCGTATCGAAGGACCATTTGTATCGTAGGACCATTTGTATCTCACACCATAAAATAATATCCCATCAAAAACTATCACACAATAGGTCTCATGTGTCGTGGTACAAAAAACCAAGAGAGATGCGCTTGCGCCGCGTCGAGTGACCGGCGGGTCAATCAACTTTGCCCGGTAGCCATACAACTTTTTAATACAATATAAATAATGATACACTTACCTTTTTTAATACAGTATAAATAATGCCACAGTTATCTTTTTCGATCTTCATTTTTAATCTATGATTTGTATTGAACGCTACCTTTCATTATTTTAAATATTTATGTTGATTTGAAAATTGGGTGTGATTCGGTGAATTGTTTTTGTTGATTGAATTTGGAATAAAATAAAGGTGTGGATAGATATACGCTAATCACGATTATTTTATTCGAAATTAAATATCCTGATGTTAAATGATAGGTCAATATTAAAACTTTGACAATAGTGTTTCGATTTGATTAGTTACGAGCACTTTAAGTACCTATCATCCAAAAGATACTTTACAGGTACTTCCCACTCTTAATTTGACTCGACAAAAGGTTTGGTGTTAAAGGTAGCAAAAGCCATAAGATAGCCACTTGTCAGTAACATAAAATACTGTAATTAATTGTTCGTCTCAATTCACTCCTTTATTCCAAACTCAATTTCAAATACAACTCAATAGTTAGACAGAAAATCTTACTTATGACAACCTGTCTCAATAACTATTTTGTATTTTAACATATTCAAAATTTAGAATTGAAACTTAATACTTCTAAAAAGTTCCCATATTCACGCTATTCAAATTCAAATTAGTAAAAAAATTGCTTTGAAACACAATCAATTAGATTTAACACTCTTGGTATGTCAACGATACGAATATCGGTAGCCTATCATTAATCAAAATGTAATAAAAATAATCATAGTATCAAGAAATTTATTCAAATTTTATTCCAAAAGTAAAAAAAAACTAATTTTGTATTCGGGAGCCTATGGGTCACGATTTTTTGTCAGGACATTATTCCCATAAGTGTCGGGTGATAGGTTTTTTTTGGTATAAAAACTTCGAGTTTATTATTTGAGAGCGTTAAGTTATGGAGTACCTTTAAGTTTAGTAATAATTTAAGGCTTTTTTACTATTATGGTAGTGATATTAAACTATTATTTGGTACTACCTTCTGCTCGTGACTTCGTCTGCCTACTTTGGAGTTGTAGCTTCATCATCAGCCGTAAGACGTCCACTGTTGAACAAGGCCCTCCCCCCATAGAGTGGGGAGGGGGGGTTGCCATAATAATACTACTCCTACTACAGGACCAAAGAACATAAACCTTTACAAAATCACTGGCAATATCAATCTAATTTCGTACCTATAAATATTTTGCATATAAAATCATTGAAACGACCACACTTTCAACGCGCACATAAATCAAGGGAACTCGTGTCAACTCGTGTCAAAACCGTGGCATTAGCAAGCCGTATCACTCAGCGAGACATAATTAGCTTACGTTATAAATGTTATGACGTAGTTGTATGTATGTTTGTGTAAAGGGGTGTGGGTTTAGAATTTTATGTTTTGTGGTTGAAATTAAAAGAGAATTCCTGAATAAGAGATTCAGTAAAAATAAACATTTATTTAACACATATTACAAGTCGTTGTGATAAATTAGCACACAAATATATTGCGACGAATTTTATTCTAACTCTCAAGTTAGGCCTGGACCTGTATTTTGTGAGTCTGAGTTCAGCAATGGGCTCAAAGTCAAAGTCAAAGTCAAAGTCAAAGCATTTATTTCAATTAAACCATTTACAGGCACTTTTGAATTGTCAAGGAGTCGGTCAGTTAGACAGAAAGTTGAAGCTAGTTGCTCGTTCCAAAACGTAGGTAGGTCTCTATGGAGAAGAACGAGCAAGAAACTCCACGGACACTCTTTTAAAATCAGGTTTTTACAAAATACTGCTTACATTATTCTTGTTGCTTCTATATGTGAAAACAATGAAGGTAATCTAGAAATACAAAATATAAAAAATAATCAAGATAAAAACCATGGCAGTTAAGAGTTGACCAATCTCTACTGACAGCGCCCGTTCACGAACATGACGCGTGAATCAGCACCATTCAGCTCAACCATTTTAGAGGGAGCCGAATGACCCAACACACGCGCCACCACCAGCGAGACATTTGAGTGAGCATGACAATTCTCTCAACCGCCATGCTCATTTAAGTCAAACACATAATAATTTACTTAAAATATGGCTCCATGGTACTCACATTTACAAAATTGAAATAATGCTGCTAAATTATACAAAACTAAGGTTTCCAATGTTTCTAAAATGTCGAAAAAGTAATTAAAATATATATTTGTGTATAATAATAACGATACTCGTTACTCATGTCAATAAAAAAAAGGGGTAGGAAACAACATTCCTCCAATTAGGAAATTCCCTAAACTGCCTGTGGAGCAGGACCAGCATTTAGCCAAGCATTTTTATCATTGATGTAGTCTTCTAATTTATAATATGCTTGTCTACACAGTGTGCGTTTAATACATGTTTTAAATTGTCTTTCATTTAGTTGAAGAATATCAAGAGGTATTTTATTATAAAATTTTACACAGTACCCCATAAAAGAAGTATGAACTTTTGACAATCTGAATCTTGGCTGATCTAATTTGTTCCTATTTCTAGTATAAACACAATGTCTGTCACTTATTTTATTAAAAAGATGAAGGTTTTTTCGAACATGCATAATGTTTTCATATATGTATTGACAAGGTACCGTCAAGATGTTAATCTGTTTAAACAATTCTCTTAGAGACTCGCGACTGCTGAGATTATAGATGGCTCTGACAGCCCGCTTTTGCAGAATAAAAATAGAATCAATATCTGCAGCCCGCCCCCAAAGCAAGATACCGTAGGACATGATGCTATGAAAATAACTAAAATATACTAGCCTAGCGGTATCCACGTCTGTCAAATGCCGGATTTTTCTGACAGCGTAAGCGGCCGAACTCAACCGCCCTGCAAGAGATGTTAAGTGAGGACCCCATTGCAGCTTTGAGTCAAGCGTAATCCCTAGGAAAACAGTCTTTTCGACGAATTCAAGTATATCCTTATTCAATACAACGTTACATTCACTACTTTTAACATTCGGTAAAGCGAATCTTATGCATTTAGTTTTCTTCTCATTTAATACTAAATTATTTACAGTAAACCAATTATGAACCTTAAGCATAGCGTCATTTACGTCGTCATGGTGCTGTGCCCGTCTATTAACTCTAAATATCAAGGAAGTATCATCAGCAAATAACACCATTTGTGGTTGATTTTTCAACAAATAAGGTAAATCGTTTATATAAACTAAAAAGAGGAACGGACCCAATATTGAGCCCTGCGGTACCCCCATTTTTACTTTTAAGCCCGATGAATTTACACCGTTTACTTGAACTTGTTGCAGTCTATCAGTCAAATATGATTTTACTAAGCTAAGCGCTAGTTTACCCAGTCCGTAATGCTCAAGCTTTAAGAGTAGTGTTTCGTGATTCACGCAATCAAATGCTTTGGAGAGGTCGCAAAAGATACCAATAGCATCTTGAGAATCCTCCCAAGCCTTAAATATATGCTTGATTAAGGTGACACCGGCGTCAGTAGTGCAACGTCCTTTGGTGATCATGTAAAATTTTGTGACAGTTAAAATGACTGAGCATTTGATCAAGCATTACTTTTTCAAACACTTTGCTAAAAACCGGCAAAACCGAAACGGGTCTGTAATTATTAGAGTCTTTGCAGTCGCCGGATTTAAAAAGTGGTATAACTTTGCTGAACTTCATTAGATCCGGGAAAACCCCTTGGTCTACACACAAATTAAAAATGAAAGCTAAATAGGGCGCCACTGTCTCAATAATTGATTTACAAACATTAGTAGACATCCCCCATAAATCTTCAGTACCCTTAATCTTGAGTTGTTTAAAAGCTTTAATAACGATTGCAGGGTTTATATGTTTAAATTTAACTTTATACTTAACCGACTTCAAAAAGGAGGAGGTTATCAATTCGGAAGTTTGTATTTTTTGTTGTGTATGTTCGGGCATAACTCCGTCATATATAGACAGATTTGCAAAATTCATGTTTATTCTGAAATGGTCCCGTATAAATTGTATCGAAATTGATTCAGCGCTACAAAACAACAAACAGAAGAAAGCCATCGCCACCGACTTCCGAAACTAAGGTGTGTTCTACTACTCTACTAAAGTGTGTTCTGTGCTAAAGTTATTTATCACTTTTTATTTTTTGAAGGCGGTTGTTTTATTTTTTTTTAAACAAATTTTTTGATCTAACAACATTACAACATAATTTTTATATGACTTGCCAACTTATAAGATGTATTTAAAGGATATCAATTGTGTACCGCAGCAAGAGTATCTTAAGATAGGCCGATCTATCCGTACGACTTCTACTTAGCCACGAGCTCAGGATGATAAAACACAAATTGTATATACATCAAGTAGATTAAACCCCAAGTTCTGGAAAGCTGTATTTTAAGCCAATACGTCAGGTTTTTAAACCAGATGACTCTCCAACACTTTCTGTACCAAATGTACGAACCCACCAAGACATTGCCATTCTGGCTATTTTAGATTAATGATCTGTATGTTTGTTTGTATGCAACAGTGACCGTTTACTGCTCTTTCACTTTAGTACAGTCCTGTCAATAAGTGTTTGTGTATTACCAGTGGATTTATTAGCCTTTTCGCACGGCCATGCCAATTACATCAAAGGATTCGCGTTCTTTGAATCCTGAATGACGTTAATGAGAATGTTAATTGTGCTTGGTTATACCAAAACGAGAAAAGTCGCAATCTTTCAATATTTTGATTATTTACTTCAAACTAATTCTAAATGTGATAAATAAGTAATGTCTAGTCTATTTAGCAATAATACTTCAAACTGTCAAAACTGATGCGAACAAACCAACACACGTCGAATTTTCTTCGATTTTTCAAAAGCAATTATTTAATAATGTAATTATTTCATAAGTAATGATTTCGAATCTATTCTAAAGATTTAAAATGAATTTTAACGCTGTTTAATTTTAAATGTTTAAAATAGATTTAAAATTATCGGCATTAAATATTCTGATCATTACTTACAATAACTTTGAAAAATAGGAGAAAATTCGACGCATTTTAGTTCGTTTTCGCAGAAAGAATTCTACATGTTATTGCTTTGGCTTTCCTCCAAAAATAAAGCATCCTTGCTTGAATAATCAATATTCATTGTTCCAAATCAGAATAGGTGAAGAGCTTACAATATGGAAATGTTAAAATCAATAAGCATAAGCAGCCATGGCGTTGACCCTTGACTTTAGAGAGGTCACGAGTTCAAATCTTGACCCAATAAACTTTTTGATGCATGTAAAGAAAAAAATGTATTGTTCTTTATTAAATAAGCCAGTCATCATTTTTTTTTCACCTCCATCATCTGCCTCAGATATCGGCAAAACGTATGTACGAAATCCATGCTTTTGTTTAAAATTAGTTAGACTAATATAAGGCTGAAAAGGCTGTTTGTACTCTCCTTATTTTCGAAACTACCAAAATTCTTTTGCTAATAGGAATCTGCATCATCCTTGAGTGCTATATTTTTTATTAAAAGTAAATTGCGTTCTATTAGAAAATTGACGCGAACAAACTCGCAGACAGAAACCAGTAAAAACATCATTAATTACTCACCTATAGTCGACTATTATGACTTATATTGTCTTATATTAAAAAAAGCATACATCTATGTTATTTAAAATTATCATAAACATACAAAATTAAATTCTAAAACACCAACAAACAAAATACAAACATAAAATGTAACAACGTACACTAATTATGTTTTTAGTTCACAAACGTATAACTAGACTACTTCAAATTTATCACCCGCTTAGTGACAGGTTCACTCACTGTCATTAAATAAATTGATAGCTCATCACTGTCGAGGCGAGCCGTAAACGTCCCGGTGACAAAATTATTGTTTAAAAATAAAAAATAAAACTTTGTTCTGCACATATAAATGTTGTTTGCAAAGAAATGAGTTTTGAGTTTGAGTTTTAGAGTTAGCGTTGGTGATAAAATCAAATGATCTGCCCATTATAACAGTTACTTATTTTCTTCTTTACATAATTACGGATAGGTACTTAATTTTTTTTAGTCATTCAGACATTCAAATACTGCATTTTTTTTTATTATTAAGTGTTTATGTCGCACTTATTTAATTTTAACTCATAATTTTATGTACATTAAGCACATTTAAAATTAGTAGTGCAGCTCCATTTTGTTACTTACAGTGAAACTCTTGTAATTTAAGTTCATTTTAGTTTTTAGTGAGTTCATAACAATAAATACATCATAAGACTATACCTATGGTTGGAACTATGACTTCAGTTTAATTTGCTAAATTTCTGTTTAATTTTAAACCAACTTTACACGTAAAAGGTTTATGCCAATCCCCGTAGCGCCATGTCTAAATCCGTCACACTATAGTGACAGCTCGGCGATTCTATTCTCGGCTGTGCAACAATAAACAATGACTTGTTTGATTTAGACACGTAATTGTGTTCTGTTATACTGCAATACTTGATATTAATTCTAATATTTTGGTGTTATCAATCCTATAGATATGTATGTAGACACAACATTGGTTACAATATTGGTTGTTTAGGTTCTTAAATAGATAGGATGGTAGTTTAGGAACTAAGGACCACAAATCCGTAAACATTACCAGCCTATTATTTACCCACTGCAGGGCAACAGGCTTTTCTCATACAGTACATTCATGATCATTGATCACCAGGCTTGCTCAAAGCAAATTGGTGATTTCAGACTTAACTACACGTACGTCCTGGTTTATGATTTAAAAAGTCTCTTTCGTACTTACCCAGCATCGAACCTACTACCTCATGCATGTGAAGCGGGCTCCTTAACCTTTGAGCTATCACGACACCACACACAGGATGCTTGGTTCCGAAACTACCGTTTCGGAACTTAGCACCACAAATTTTTAAAACCGTATTTTTCTCTAATACAACTGGTCCTTTCATACGTCGCACGTATCACAGTACAGTACATATATACCTCTATATTAGTTCTCAACAGTTATATACTATACAGCTAAAATCTGGTTGCCCAAGGGCAAGGGCTATGGAGGTCAAACGCCATTCGTCTCGCGTAAAACCAGAACTCGCCGTATCAACTGAACAACTGGTCGTGCGCTTGCGCAGAAAATCGTATGTATAAATACTAGCTATTGTAGCTGTTGGAACTTCTACCCTCAGCTTGAATTTGAGTTCTTTGAGAGTATTGATGAGATGAGTTGAGAATATATTCTCTCATTTTTTAATTTAGATGTTCTTCAGGGACGATCGAAGGTCAGCCAAAGTCAAAGTGAAACAATTATTTAAATTAAACTTGTACAGGCACTTTTGCATCATCAAGGAGTAGGTCAGTTCTCAGTCTTTAATTTGCTCTAATTTTTTACATTAATTGCTGCTGAGCTAAAATTCAGACTAGATATTGAACGTTGTTAATTAGGAAAATTGTCTTCCAAGCCTGAGCTATAGATGTATGCTTTAGAAGTGATGTCACCGATTCTTACAAAAAAAAATACCTTCAAACAAAAAATACTGGCCCTTGAATAAAAGCTTACCCTTTATTACACTAACAGCAACTGACACACAGAACCCAACTTTTTTACAAACCCAAAAAAAAATCACGCCCCATTTCTGCTTTACAAAAATCACAAAAAAAATACTATAATTTTGCACGAAAAACTCCGTAATTTACCTCCTTTGAGCTTTTGACAATAGGATTTGTAAACAGGTGTGCTACTTTCATTATTATGACGATACATTAGTATAACGTATTAAACTAAAAAAAAATACTCCATCTTGCTACGAATCAAATCGGTATACGACAATGATTGCTTTACTTCGAAATACGACGCATCTGTAATTATGACAACTTGCATTTATAATGTACCGTCAGTAAAAAAGTTAAGACGCAATATCCTTTACTACCGTCCGTTTACATGTGACGTTTCGTCTCGCTGTCCCTCAGAGGTCGTTGGTACTCAGGGGAAACTAAAGCACAGGTGTCCAACGCTCGGCCCGATAGAAAGAGACTGAGATATCGTAACTGTAAGCGTGCGAAAAGGACGCAACCAAAATAAACGTTGAACTTATGTTGTGTTTTTTTTTCTTTTTGCTCTCCCTCGCCTATGTTCGTGACGGATCTTTTTTTATTTCATTTTGTTGCTCTTGTACAACCTTTTTGGCTTATTTCGTTGCTTTTAGCTATATTTTAGACTAACTTAGCAATTAAAGTTATTAGGTTAGTTGTTATTTTTGGTTTTCGTAGGTTACGAATGTTATGATGCGTCTGCGCAGCTTTGTTGTTATCTTTTTGGTGGATGCTGTTACTAAATGGATTAGAGGTGCAGTTCATTATGGTCGGTCATTGAGTTATATGTACTACGTAGTACATAATATATATCTCAATGTGGTAGGTGACATTATGATAAGTGAATTATAATTCATACTTAATGTTATAAATGTGAAAGTGAGTTTGATTGTTTGTCACGCTTTAATAAACTGCTGAATTGATTTCGATGGCATTTGGTACAGACCAAGTTGGAACCTCAAGAAAGGACATAGGCTACTTTTTAATTCGCAACTTCGTCTTACTTCTTCGCGATAACCGACAGTCGATAGTTGGTAAGATATTTTTGTTATTTAAATTGAGTTTTTAAAATACTATCAAGAATTTCATGTGCTAAAAGATAAACTTGAACCAAATAATAAATTCGTATTCAAATTAAACGGGACGAAACGTCATTTTTGTTTTAGATATATTTTTTTAATTATTTACAAAAAAAAGAAAGGAAAAATAAACTGCCTATATAGTCGTCTAATTTGAATAAAAAACCATAACTTTTTTCAAGTTCATCTATACTAATATTATAAAGAGGAAAGATTTGTATTTTTGTATGTTTGTAACGAATAAATTGGAAAACTATTGGTTCGATTTCAAAAATTCTTTCACCACTATAATGCTGCATTATCTAAATAGGGATCCTTGAGAAAATTCACGCGAACGGAGTAGCGGGCATACTGCTAGTCTATAATAAAATAAACAGTAAGCCCACGTCAACATGAGGCTTGTGCACTGCGGTGTAAAATAATCAACAGAGTATTATCGTCTATTATTTGGGGATAGAATAGAATTACGTCACCCTAATGATACTTTGACGTAAAAGCGTATTATTCAAGATTAATTCAATAGGCTTTTCTTTCTGTACTTACAATACTTTATGAACATTTGTTATTAAATACGGGGTTTGTGTTAATAAGTTTATTGAGTTGATATAATTAATGTTATTTAGTTATACTTTGCGTTTTAATCTAGATATTTGATTATTTTATTTATATAAATGGCACGAGCTTTTTGATGCCCTATATTTATTTATTTACACTTCATGCACAAAGGTACAAAGGCGGACTTAATGCCTTAGGCATTCTCTATCAGTCAACCCTATAACCCCCTCCCCCCCCCCAACCAAAACTTTAGTATTTATCTAACAATAAGTACGTATCAGTCTATTATTGTTCCACTGCCACGATTTCAGGCTAATATTAGTCTAGGTTTTCTAACGATGTTATGCTTTTACCGCAGTCAGCAATGTCCAAATTAAATAAAGAAATTATATATAAAATTAAAAAAAAATATGGTATTCGCTCGGTATTAAACCTGGAACCTCATACATAAGAGGCGGGCGTCTTCACCACTGAGCTAACACGACACTACAATCTAACTTTACACTAAAGCTTGAAAGCAATCAGAATAGATATATCAAAAACTGTCGCTAATTGCTACTTCCCGAAATGTTACTCCAGAGATTGATGCTTCGGGACGTAGCCTCTCTCTACACAACGCAAAAAACAAAAGACTACTATAGACACACATGAACGTATAATTCAAAACATTAATGTCCCACTTAAAAACAATCATTATCCAAGTTAGAACTCATGCAACAGCGACGCACATAACATAATCACAACGATCTAGAGACGATATCGCTGTCATTAAATTATTTTTGTATTACCACACTCTCGTTTTAAGATTATACCTACTTTAAAAACCATTATTTTTTACTAACAAACAACTGTAACTAAACCCTTGTGTTTGAGGAAATAAAGACTAAAATACCGTAACACAAAATTATTATGACAGTTTTTTTTTAAGTTTGTGTCGTATGTCTTTTGTTTTTGCTAACGGTACATGTCGCAGTAAAATTGTGTGCAGTTGTATATTTAGATATTTATGTTTGTTTGTTGTTTATCTTTTTATAGTGTGCTCTTTTTATTGTTTTAGTGGTATTTAATAGTTGTATATGATTTTAAACCAGTTTAAAGATGTGTGTCTTTGGTTTAGAAAAGCAGAAAGATCAATATTTAACATAAAACTAAAAAACGAGCCTTTAAACTATTTTCAGTGAATTCTTGTATGTATTTTTTTTAGAGTTATAATGAAACAGATCAATAATATAATGGTCTTCATAACCATTATTTTTAACATAATCCCACTGACGTTAAAATGGCTGCTTTTTTATATTAAATTGGATAAAAAGAGGTAGTTAAAAACCTCAATGATTACCATACCATCGTGTAATAGAATCTACTACAGCAACCTTAAAAAAAAAAAAACAAAAAAAAAACAAATGCAAATGAATTTAAATCCCTATCAGTTACTACGAAAACCTACGAATATTAACACGAACCCATAAAATCTCTGACATCAAATAAATCTAATAGAAAATTAAAAACATCGTACGCATGCTCTTGCGCAGCGAACAACAAGTTTCTTGTCACACACACGCGCGCGCGCATACTGTCTCGGACTCGCACATGCGCAGTGCGTAAGGCCAGTAGTGAGCCAGTTTATACGTAACTCAACGGTAATAATCGTGATATTGTTGTGTAGAGACAGCAGTTTGTTTGTTCGTTGAAATAAACGTAATTATTGCAGGGCTTGGTACTTTTGTGATTGCACTTGTGTGGTTTTTCCAAAATAATATTATAAACAGAAATATTTTTGTTTTATTTTGTGTATGTAGGTATGATGTATGTTGTAATGGATAAATAAAAAAAATACTTTACCGATTTTAAAAATTATTTCAGCTACAGTAAACTTTATTATCAGCGAGTAATATAGGCTAGATTTTATTTTCAAACAAGCTGACCGGGCAAACATTGTTTTGTCATATAAATAAAAAATAACTTTTATATGACAAAACAATGTTTGCCCAGATTTTATTTTCAAACAAGCTGACCGGGCAAACATTGTTTTGTCATATAAATAAAAAATAACTTTTATATGACAAAACAATGTTTGCCCGGTCAGCTAGTTTGACAATAAAATCTAGCCTATATTACTCGCTTCTCAGAGCTACCAAATATACAAAAAAAAAACATAAATATCGGTCAAGCCGTTTCGGAAGATTTCGATAACAAACACGATGGCACGAGATTTTTATATAATTATATGTATTAGACTAACGGGCACGGCAGACATTGTCCTGCCCTGAAAAAAAAAATACTGACTACAGCGCCACCTACCGGGTTCAATTGTGAATCTAACGCACAAAAATGTTATCAAAATTGGTTCAGCCGTTTAGGAGGACTTCAGTGACATACACACGCACAGAAGCATTATAGATATAAAGATGAATAAGGATCCGTTACCAAATTCGCACGACGAAGTCGGGCAAAATACTAGTAATGTTTAAATTGTAGGTACAGCTGGAATTGCATTGTTGTCATTGTGACCCGATTATCTGGTCAACCAGTTAAGGTTTGGATCATTTTTAACCCCCGACGAAAAAGAGGGGTGTTATAAGTTTGACGTGTCTGTGTGTCTGTGTGTCTGTGTGTGTCTGTGGCACTGTAGCTCTTTAACGGGTGAACCGATTTGAATGCGGTTTTTTTTATTTGAAAGCAGGTTCTCTAGCGATGGTTCTTAGACATGTTTCATCAAAATCGGTTGAGCCGTTTTAAAGTTATCAGCTCTTTTGTTAGCTGCGGTAGGAATCTTATTATAAAACCAAACTAAATTATTTATTGAGATATTTAGTTATTGCTTTAAACTTAGCGGTACCCCGCCGCGACATTATAGCGCCATTTCAACGAACAAACATTTGATGGCTCAACAAAAGATATTATTTTTGACTTTTTACATAATCGCTTTTATGTTTTGCGTTGGGGGTTTTTTTAAATTTTTAATTTTATTTTATGCATAACAAAATTTGAATTAGTTAACTCATTGCGTGCGAATAAGCCTCTGACATTTCAACAACAGCTTAATGTGGCAGAAAATAATGTAGGTAATATTATTTTAAATTGCCTTAAGGTTAACCCAATTGCACACCACTTTCAGGAGAAAAAGTTATCAATACAGTTTACGCGTACCTAAAAGCAGAACCTACACAAATCTTTACCTTGCCCTACTAAAATAAAAAACGAAAACAAGTTTTTCTGCTGACCGTACAAGTCGCCAAGCCTCCGTGCTTACCTCGATACACGTGGTGCAAGAAAAAGAGAAAATAATAAAACCTTTAATTTATGCCTTGATAGTACTTGTATCTTGAAAATAAAATATAATCTTTTTTTTTTCACTCCGTACCTTTTTTGGGTCACTGGCCTTTAGAGATGTGCTGTGCCGATATCGATGCTTTTTTTGTTTTATTTCTTTCTTTGAGACGATGACGTTTGTCTGATGTGTTATGTTTTTTTCTTCAGCAAATTATGATGTCTTATCATTTAATTATTGAGTTGAGCACAATCTAGCTTCTTGTCATAAAGTGTGTTTGAATTATTTATTGAGTATAATTAATAGTACTTTATGAATTAATGTTTATTAATTGGTTTTATCTGGTCGACTGGCTCATTATAATTTGTAATACTATTCGATTGGTGTTGTAGACTTTTAGATCGATATTATAATAGGTATACGAACACCTTGCCACTGATAATCTAGAGAGAGAGAGAAAGATACGTATCCGATGCACGAGCTGGTGGGTCGCAGATCCGGTCTCTCCGGGAGTCAATGGTTGAGCGCTTGAACTTGTCCTTACAGGCTGTCTATGAATGGGGCGATGCCAATCTGGTCAAGTTCAATGCAGCTAAGACCCAAGCGTGTCTCTTTTCCGCTAAAAAGAGCCAATTCCACCCAGATCCATCTTTCCGAGGTGTAACCGTGCCGATAACCGACCGACTTGAACTTCTTGGTGTTACGTTGACATCTACCCTCAATTTTGGCCCTTTCATAGAGGCAAAGGCTCAAGTGGCTGCCAAAAAGTTGGGGATCCTAGCAAAGGTGAGACGGTACTTCACGCCAGAACAGCTACTTAAACTTTATCAAGCGCAAGTTCGATCGTGTATGGAGTACTGTTCTCACCTTTGGGACGGATCTGCTAGATACCAGCTTGATGCCCTTGAGTCAATTGAGAAACGAGCCAAGAGGGTCATTGGCAATGATAGGCTCGTCGAGTCAAAGCTCCAAAGTCTTGAGCATCGACGCCGAGTTGCTGGCCTGTCGGTTTTCTATCGGTTGCATTTTGGGGAGTGTGCGACGGAATTGCATAATTTAATTCCGCCGAGCCCGTTCCATCATCGGACCTCAAGACGTACGGCGATGCGCCACCGGTACATGGTGGACATCCCACCCACACGCACAAAACGTTTTGGGAACACATTCATTGTGCGTACTGCTAAGGAGTGGAATTCCCTGCCTGAGTGTGTGTTTCCTGATAGCTACAACCCGGGAGTCTTTAAGTCAAGAGTGAATAGGTTACTTCTAGGCAAGCGTGCTCCATCTTAGACCGCATCATCGCTTCCCATCAGGTGAGATAGTGGTCAAACGTATGCCTACAAATGACAAAAAAAAAAAAAAAAAACTATTTTCACTAGGTATCTAAACCAGAAAGAGAAGGCTTATGTCCGACCATCACCTCTAATAAGCTGAAGTGATGATGATGACGATTTAAACCATAGAATAAGATATTTATTTTGAATGCAGGATTATAAATAAATACAAAAGCCTTATATTTACAAATTGCACATTATTTGCTTGATTGCTTGTTGTAAGCTGTCAATCCCACCCGTAGATTGACCAGAGATTGATAGATTGACCTCAATTTCACTGCCAGAGCAGACCATGTATTTTGTTCTACAGCCACAACTATCACCCTTATCAAACAACCCAATGTACCTTAACAAGTTATTCTAAAACATCAATTCTAATTTTTCAAGACTCAAACTCAAAACCATTTATTTCAAACTAGCCACCGACCCGGCTTCGCATGGGCCTATAACCTTCCTCGATAAATGGACTATCAAACACGAAAATGAATTTTTCAATTCGAACCAGTAGATCTTGAGATTAGCGCGTTCAACCAAACAAACAAACTATTCAGCATTATAATATTATATATATTAGTATTAGTATAGAGAAATCATTAATTTATAGATACTTTTGAATTGTCAAAGAGTCAGCCAATCAACGTTGAAGCTGGATCCAAACAATAGGTTTCTATGGAGAAGAACGAGCAAGAAATTTAACTGACAAACGAAAATAAAATTACAGTTCCCAGCCAAAGCTAAAGACTCACAGCTATGGTCTGAAACATACTCATACACGATTGTTAATAACCCATCCGATGCAACCGTCAATAAAGCGGAGACATCGTTAATTTATCGATAATGAAGACGCTTAATGATTAAAAACCAAACAGGTGTACAGGTGAAAGTGGAAGGACCAGGTTTCTGAACTTTAAGTCCGTTGTCAACGAGTAGGTAATGTACATAAAAAGTTTTGTGTTCATTGAAAGTTGCTTATATTATTTTGACAGTTTTGAATGGAATTTGAAAAGCCAGGAAAAAGATTTAAAGTTTGCAGTAGTTGAAATTAAAACAATAATATAAGCTAACTATCAAGAAATAAATTCTTATACGACAAGAGGCCTTCGCCCTACAGTGGAACAATTACGGACTGGTATTATTGATGAGTTAGAAGGCATGAGCATTGATCACCCACCACGCTTGCTAAATGCGAATTGGCGAATCCAAAATTATATTGATACCTAATATAAATTCAGCAACATCACAAATTCGTTGTGTCAACTATTTAAATAACAACATTAATACGCACATAAGCGCATGTCGTCTCGACCAAAGTCATTGTATCAAATTGCAACAACATCTGCGCTACTATCTCTTGTCATCGTCACCTTTGCCCTTTCCATCGATATTACGCAGTCACAACACTACGACTCAGCACGGTAGCCAACCCAACGCCTACACGATCACCGTCATCACAAATCACGACATAGACTCTCCTTTTTAGAGTTAGGTACCTATCACTCGTAAAATAAAACCGCAATGATGTGCTGCAAAAGATTTGAACACTGTAAAATGTATAATTTGAATTCAATTCATATCCTGATGTACCGCAGGGGTATGTTTTAAAAATCTCCCTAAGTGAGCTAGTAAGTGAGCTCACTATCCTTACTATGAGGTGGTATGGAGGAAATCTCACCTCGAAATCACTTTATCTAAAGGGAGATTTTCCCAGAACAATACGGTTAGTGGTTATATAAAGAGATGAGTTAACACCACGTGATCATGATGTGAATGATGTATAGAGGATACTAACCTCGATTATAATCAGAGGAAGAAGCAATGGCAATAAGCTGAACAAAAGCAGAAATGGTAAAAGAATACATTCGGTAATTTGGTATTTTACAAACCACAAAAACGATAAAGACGTGCCAAAAAGTATTTTGTGTTCAAAAACCACAGCTCCCTGAATTGAATTTCGAATACGGGCATAAAGTATGGACTGTAAAGTCTGGGCCAAAAAATATTTTCAAAAACGAAGGCAAATCGATAATCTCCCTTGAATACGGGCGTGATTGACATTTCGGATGATTTTATGTGAAAGGTAGGTTTTAAAGTATTGGTAACCACAGCTACCTGAATTGACTTATTCATACGGGCCAATTTTTTGACAAAATGTGGTGAGCTTTTGAGATAGGGGTATGTTGATAATGATAATTGAATTCGGTCTTTCAAATTGCGAATGTGGATAGAAGGTAAAATCCTCCGTCGATGAATTTAGGTGGAGTGAGTTTGAGCTATTAATCCCTGGCATTGATTTGTAGATCTAATCATATAAATGTGCGTATTTTACTAAAATGATATGCTTACAAATTCTCAGTGAGCCTAAAATTTTTGTTAGAGTGAAAGGAAACAAGGGGAACTAAACAAAATCACTATGCTGGTACTTTATTCCCACAGTCTTGATGTCAGGTGGCAGACGATTACTAACCCTTTTACCAAATATTGCGATGAAAGCGATCCCAACATATGGTCAGAAACCGACCAAAATATTGTAACCTTGAAATTTAAAGCGAAATAAGATAAAACATCTCTAGAAATTTTTGTATCGTCATTCAAATTAAGAGAAAAATTAAGACCTAAGGTGATTGAATAAGTTTCCATATTAATGTTTATGTTTATGTTTATTTATTAATAATTATTAAAAATTACATGTCATGTTTTGAACAAAAATCAAAAGAAAATAATTGAGAATACATAAAATTATCGACACAAATAAACACTAGTTATGTCAAATTACCTACAGCCATTCCTTTTGGTCATATAATACCTGGTCAATTAGCCAGCCTTTAAGTTTTGCTTTGAAAGTATTGTCAGACTTTGCGCTTAAAAATCATCGGGTAGTTGATTGTATACCGATGGACCAATAACATGAATTAATCTTCCAGATTGAATGAGACCAGGACGTTCTGTAACTCAGAATTGTTAGATAAAAAACAACGTTGTACATCTTGCTCTTCAACCATGAGTTATCGTAAAAAGAACTGGGACGCACCACGAAAATAATTATGCTCTAACTACCCACAATAATAGACACACCTTCACAACTCCACATAAACCAGAGAAAAAGTACCAACAATAAGTACAAAGTCAAACAATGCTTTAAGTTCCATCTTTGGCATACATCAGACCAACAATAGCTGAACGAATTAACATATGAAAGGCAGCGTAGTACGGTAGCCAGACGTTTTTACTCCTTTAAGTAAAATGTCGACACAGACCAGCGATTTTTTATCGGCAACCGTGCACCGGCTTTAAAGAAATCATTAATCTTAAGTCTGTTTTTAAAGAAGAAAGGGATTGTTGAAGTGACTAAGTGGATGTGTAATGCGAAAGTGGAGGGAATAATGAGTGAGTAATATTTTTAGGTGGATGTAGAGGTAACCGTTATTGAGAGGCCATAGACGCATGACACAAGAAAACGTGTGGGCGAAGACCCATGTCAGTAAGACCACCTCTTGTTTGTCTGTAAATGCTCATAAGTCAAAGGAGTGGGCACTTGGGGCTGGGATGCTACTTCATGCACGTCAGGGTTCGTACAAGTAACATATCCCATTATTTGCCGCAGAGGCTTTTCGAAACAAGAGAAGATAATTATAAATATTCCCGTCGCATTACAAAATCAATTTTGCAGTGCAGTCTGTAAAAATCCTACTCGGTCAGCTTGCCTGTCATCTAGTAGGACAATAGGTCACCTCAAGTTCATTTCACCGAAATTCTCCAAAGGCGATCTTTACAGAATATCACTACTGATTTTAGTTCAAACGATGGCAGACAGCTTGCTGACGAATTAACATAATTAATATCATCTCCACTAGTTTGGTCCTTCGGTACATAAACGTATCCAAAAGCAAGTATTGTTTTGGAAATGGTCCTAGTGTACATGGATTTTTTTACAGAATCAATAAATAAAACAGATCCTATAACTTACAATTCTATTCAAATAAATTGTCACAAAGCAATCGCTCGTCTGCCTTGACAGATCGTAGAAAACTAATTACTATTCACTGCTGTGCTCACCCATGATAATTAATAAGTTTGAGGTTTGACTTGCATCTGCATACAATGCGTCGTCTGGACGCGAGCGCGTTCTCAAATACGCATCATTTTGTTATACAGCTGTTATATTATGTCTTTTTTCTCTGTATTTAGCAAAGGTTTTACGATTTAGGAACTTATGGCTTTGTCTTTTGATGGGTTGCGTTTTACAGTCTGAATGTGGTTTCTGATAAAAGTTGATAATTACTTAATCATATAATAGAAGCTACGCGAATGATGTAACCAGGATTGTGTAAACATTTGATTGAAAACAGTGTCCGTGGACTTTCTTGCTCGTTTTTCTCTGTAGAGACCTACCTACATTTTGGAACAGGTGACTAGTTTCAATTTTCAAACAGCCCGAATCCTTGACGATTCAAAAGTTTTAGTATGATTTTTATGATCTTTAATCTTAACTCTATGTAATTTTATTACTCTAGATCATCCTATCATAAATCTGTTTGTTAAAATCTAAATACCTCGGTCAAACATAAACCAAAATTTAAATTATAGATCTAAATGTTAAACAAAAGAATGAAATGATTCCAATTAAAATAATTGATTCCAAAATTTTAAGAGCACTCCCAAAATTGATACAAATAAAAATAGTAACGTTTGAAACACATCAATACTAGAAATTACATCTTTGAAAGTCATTAAGTAAAATATTAATGTTGAATGTTATGGTCAAAGTGATGGTTACACAGGATTTAATAGTGTGTTCTATATCATTTCGTGTATCACAGTAATGGGATCAACAATTAACTCTAATAATATGTAATTGTCTAACCGTTTACTGTACAGCTTTATTTCTTATTTGGAGCCATTTAGAAAATTATTTGTGTTGCTGTAAATCAATTATTTAATTATGTTTAATTGAGAGGAAATGGACTGTACCATGTTCTTCTGCTATATCACAAGTTTAGGTGTAATTCAGAGTAATCTTTGGAGGTTTACTAGGGCGCTTCTGTTTGAAGTGGAATACAGTTACTTGTTGCCACAGGTAGTTTAATAATTGTGGTGTAAAATTGCAGGAGTGTCTGTCTAACTGTAAACTGTACTAATAAACTGCTTTATTAGGTCAATGGTAGTATTATCTATCTTGAAGACACTAAGGCAGTAATTGTGATTTCTGTCTGTGTTTTGCACTGCGTGTTGACAGAAGTTGAGCAGTTCCATAGGCAGAAATACAGTCTTAGTAATATTTTCCTTTTAATCTTGCGTTACACTAAAAGTGTCCTCATCAGATTTTAGGCAAAAAATAAACATGATTGCAAATGCATACCCATAATAAAGTCATAGCATAGGGTAAATAAAGGACTGCAATCAAATCTTGTATATAAACCAAAATTTGAAATGCAACAAGATTAAGGATTAGATATGGTTATGGACAATAAAAGAATCACACTAAAGGAAAAAGTAGAGAAGTCCACTTAAATGAACAGAAATGAAAACCTAGAATAGACCAAGTATCTCATTCGACCAAAGAATTTTCGCCCGATAAAGCAAAAACTGCAGTACTTATCGACATCAAAAAATCACCGAACTAATTTCTCAAGATACTACCATTACTTGCAATAGCTTCCCTACTAGAAATTATCCATTATACGTAATAATTATTGTTAAGTACTTAATCCCATGCTTCGATATAACTGTTAGAAGAACCCGTTTCTATAATCACAGTGATTCGAATAGGTGCATGCAGTTGACTTGTCTTACCAACTTCTCTTTGCGGTTCGCTAAACATTTCATGGATGATTGCTTTCGCCTTAGGGACTTCTGCGTCTTTTAGGAACCGTTTGAAGATTTGAAGAGGTGTGTTATAATTATGTACCTTCAGAATCTCAGTGTTGATCAATTGATCATATTACACTAATACTATTGTGAATATTTTATACAAAAACTGCTCTGACTTTTGTGAGCTTATAAGCTGTTATCTGCTTAACTTTTGACATGACTCTTGGAGTAATATTGCGATTGTTTAACTATTGTGTCTACTAATGTGGACAGTTAAGCGTAAAATAAAATAAATAAATAAACCTTTATTTCAGACTAAAGTTCATAGTTGTGTTAGTATGTTGGTGTTAGTAACAATATTACTTAAGAGCGTCCATCCCGTCATATTTCCCATACAAACGCTCGTACGCGATTACGGCGTTATAACAAATAATTTACCAAATATTTTTAACACACAGGTATCTTGTGGTTTAAATCTAGGTTTGTATGAAGCCAAAAATAAACTTTTTTGAGATACAAATTTAGTAAACAGATCCGAAAATCAGTTATTTTGCACAATTTTATCTAAAACTTTGGCCGTTCATAATGCACTAAAACATTGAAAAAGTAAAAAAAACAGCTTAATAGGAACCTTTCACATGTAATTAAGTCGACGACTGTCGGGCGAAAAATGTGAAGGTCAAACCTCCGCTACTTAATATGTCGGACTGTGTAACATAAGACATTCGAGAGGTTAGCTCTCGAATGTCTTATGTTACACAGCTTTAATGGAAAGCACGCCACTGCGCAGTGGCGTGCTTTCCATTAAAGCTGAAAAGCCTGGCTTGCTATCAATAACGCTAGACGATAAAAAATAACAAAAAAGCACAAAAATAGAATACGTCTAAATAGGTAGGTATTGAATATTGTGTTTTTATTCTTAAATCAATCGAGCTTACCCTAACTTTGACCCCTAGGCACGTCACTGCTTAGTATTGTTAGTTTTCGTAATTACTTATAGTTATTTCTTCTTTGCTTGTAGTTTTTCCTTTCATTTTGAGAACTAAATCAATCGATTCAGACAACACACGGTTTTTTCCCCACCTCTTTTTGTATATTACCCTTCTTTATCTATTCCACACTTTTTCTCAGCTTCTAAAAAAATAAACGTTTCAATCACGTATTGAACCCTAAGTCCGAAACGTGATTCGGAATTTGAAATCAACAAACGATTAATCACTGACCTGGCGATGGTCATTTGTGTCGAGTCACTATGTCCTTTTGATATAATCCTTTAAACTTTTGTGAGACAAACGGTGTTGGAACAAATCATTGTGGGACTGAGACAAAATAGTTTCAGAATCACGAATGTTTTGGTCATCGGTCAGTGATGTGTAGAATTGAAACATGATTTTGTGGGAATATCTGTTGAAGTTCGTTAAAGTGAGTGATTGTTGGATGTTGTTTGTCAAGTACCAGTATTCGGTAAGTGGAAACATTGTTGATAATGTTTTTAGGGTGTGAGCAGAACTGACTATTTAGTATGGAGAAGAAATTATTTGAAAAATCGCCGATGAAAGTGTAAAACGATATTTGATTCAACTTCCAATATGTATAGAGATTTCCTTGAACAAAGCGGTTTATAAGTCGCTAGTATGAATAGGAGTGCTATTTTGCAAAAAGCTCCTTCGGTTAATCGGCAAAACGGGCTGTCGATCCTCAGGTGAAATAACAGCTCACCTTAAACTCACTTTAGATTTTTATATATACATAGCTATGCATGTAATGACATGTCAATACCGACTGTCATTTTTTTATATTAAGCTGGAATAAAAGAAACGCTTGAAGAAAAGCACAGCATCCATTACGAAAAAGAAGTCAAACCTCAGCACGTCCAAACGGTTCCAATTTCATCACTCGTCCACTCTTGCGGTACATAAATTCGCTAATTCGTGTGTAATTCTTACTAATGATAGCTAACAGCGTTCTCTGGAAACGCTTAATGTCGGGTTTGTGCAAGTCTTCGGTCGCTGCGAGGGGGATTTCATTAAGACGACTAGCTAAATGGTTAATTGTGAGACAGGTTGCGATGGAAAAAAGTTGTAGGGATTTCTTGTAAGAATTGACAATGACTGCAACTTTGTACACACCAATGTTTTATTTTTATCCTAGTTTGCACATGCATTATTTAAGTTTAGGTAAGTTTTTTGTCTTTCTTTCTTTTCTATGAATAATTCTGTTTTTCTTTTATGAATTTCTTAATCTATGAATTGTCCATGTAAAGTCCCTCTGTTTTATTTTTTTATTTATTAAGGTTTGCCAATATCCTGAAGTTAGTCTCAGACTCATACAGTCACCAATCACGGGCCCTGTTATCTAATTTTAGATAACACATAGAAAAAATACCAGTACTATTAAAACTAAAGTAATAAAAATTGTCTAAACCAAAGAAAACTCTCTGGTCAGACTGATTCATAAGACAAATCAAATTCCGCACTCAAAAATCCTACCGATCCTTAACCACACCAAACTTCACACTATCTTGCGGCTAAATAAAAACATTTAAAACGTCTATAATACTTTGTTCAAAAGTAAACATAGAAGTAGCATCAAACGCCAAAGCCAATAAAACGGTCAGTTTTACGACAGACATAAATCAAGTATCGATACACTATCGGTCGTCAAAGTCGTCGTAGTGAAACCACAGCTTAAGTTGTTCTTAAAACAAGTATTACTAGTTTGTAGACAAATAATTATTGTCTTTAAATGAAATATTAAATGTGGGTGTTAGAAGAGGTTAAGCAATTGTCAACACGGTTTGTAAATTGATGGGACACCGGTTTGTGCTTGTGTTGCAGATTGTTTTGGTGGATTAGCTGCGGCTGTTATTTCTATTTTATGTTTTTGATTTATCTGTTGTGTAATCTTTTAAACTAGAAATTGTATATTTCTTCTAGTGTTAGTTCTAAGCACTAAAATGTGCAGATAGAACTACCAGAGAAAGAGGAGAATATAAAAAAAAAACCAAAGATCTGAAAATTTCAATTATTCGGCCAAGAAATTTGTGTTAGAAGACAATTTAATCATCATCATTATCAATCCAACTACTCTTCAACACTCGACTTTAAGCCCCACTTTTTGCAACGCTTTCCATCGTGGTCCTTCGACCAGCATTAATCCAATACACTTCTAGCGAGCCAAAACATGTGTTGTGTACCTGCCCCAGTCCCTTCCAAATCCATTTCAACCCAGCATAAGGCCAGGGTACCAGGTAATAATAATACAGATAGCTGTGATATTGTAAATAGGCGTAAGCCAGGGACACCTGTGTTACGCATCTAGCGTGTATAAGACAAAAAAAAATGAACAGACTCGCCTATCTGTGCATTATGTTGGCGTAGTATGGATTTTTGACCATTTATTTTTAGCAGCAGCTGGTGTTAAAGTAAAAATTGCAGACCTTGATGTGAATGATGTTTGGCTAGTTACAAGACTGTTTTTTTTTTGGAGGAGGTACAGCCATTGAGAACCCTTACAAAACCCGAGGGTTTCTAATGGTCTTTCAGACCCGCGAATGGAAGTGGATTAGTATTAACTAGACCCCTAACTCAGAAAAAAAGTTTAACATGGTATGGCGAGTATAAGGTAATTGCAAAAGTTTGAGATATAAATAATACAGAAGTTAAAAATAAAGGCTGTAGAAAATAATAATGATGATGATGTGACTGCTAATGCAACCTTAGCGAACGAAAGTACTAATGATAACATCAATATTAATTGAATAAGTCTTTTAAAATGCCACAGTATTAGGAAAAAGGAAGTTGGTCAAATAGTTAATTTACATAAACGAGAAAATTGCAACTCTAGGATGTGCAGCGTTGTCAAAGTTTTCCTTGCGTACAGTAAAACTTTGAAACCTAGAAGTAAAGTAACAATATTTCCAAGTTGCAAGGTCCACACAATTCTTAACGTTGCACTAGAGCAAGACAGCAAGATATCCATCTCTGTCCCCCACCGGTCGCCCGCTGCACGTGTGTCATGGAAACGGGTTTCGCTCGCGGACGGACCCAAGATTTTATTAATTTGTGTTTCTTATATATTTTGTATATTACTTCTTCGTCGCTCCTGTTCGCCTGGTACTCGCTTCATCGATATTGTTGATAACAAATTGCTTTTCTTTGTTCTGCCATGATGTCTTTGTTTTGTTTAAAAATAAGGTCAAATAAAACTAGTCTGAATGCTACCTGATGTGATGAATTGTATTGTGACTTGAATGATTGGTTCTAGGTTTTTGCAATGTTGATGAGGTAGGTACAGTCTTTGTTATATTATTGTCTAATTTACGAGGTGTGGCTATCGAATGCAAGATCATATTTTTTACTATTATCAATTTTATGGATAGTTGATGTAAGTTATGTAGATTATTTTCGTTATATTTCTGGATATATATTATAATATTTCTAATATATCTGAACAGTGAATTAAATTTGATCTTTGGGTTTGTGATTTGCGATTCAAAGGACCAATTATTTTTATTGAGGAACTTGCTTTAGTCTATGCCTTTCAGTGACTTTCTATATTGTAACTTTTGGATTTCAGCGGCAGTATACATGTTCGATGGAATTATAAATAAACCTCGTGAATGTAGTAAAAACAAACCCTTCTCTTAATAATGTATTTCTTCTTCAGCGACATTTGATATTTTATCTACAAACAAAACTTGTTTTTATTTGGTAGACATACATCAGACAGAACTGCACGAGACAAAAATAAACGATTCTGCCATTCTACATCCTATTTCAACACGACAAAAACATCCAGAAATAAATAACAGTCCATACAAAAGTATTCGAAATATTAATCTCGAGTCAAACACATCAGAATATTGCCCGAAGCATTTGTTTCCAATATTTATGATGATCCTTTTTAATCAACTTAATCGACTTCGGTACAGCGATTAAGACCATCTTTTATTTTTCGACTAATTTGTTCTTTAGGGAGGATTCATGTTTGAAATAATGATGTCTTTTGGGACAGGTTTGATGGAACTGTGTAGTATCTAATAGTCAAAGTCTATATCCCAATCAAAACATTTACAGGCACTATTAAATTGCCAAGGTGTCGGTCTGTTAGTCAGAAAGTTGAAGCTAGTGGTCCACTCGGAAATGTAGGTCCGTCGTTTATACATCGATGGGTCAACTGTGGGTTTGTATCTAACTTGTCTATCTGTCAAGTAATGATCAATCAATTTCTACAGTTTACAATAGTATATCTTTCGTCATTTCTTTCAAACCAGGCATTTCATAGTCGTCTGTTACATTTACATATCTTGCAAAACTTATTGATACACTATACTTTTCTTCAACCTCAACCAAGTCTCCATTTATGTAACCACCACACATAAAAAGTTATTGAACAACAAAATCATTAGCTACTGCACATTTCTGTGGTCAAAACCCTATTGTTTTGACCACACGTACGAACAAAGAGACGTTATGTTACAGAATGACCACAATTGTTTTTGGAGAAAATAACAGCGTCCCAACATTTAAGAAGTTGTAAATTTTGAGTTGTCATTGTCTTCTCATGGGACTGTGGTGTTGGTTTACGATTTACTTGAATGTGGAATCAGGTAAAGGATTGTAATTTCGAAGAGGATTTGACGTTTTCCATCAACTGTTGCTTTTTAAAATGTATATTGTACTCTTTGCTCTGTAGAAGTTCCTTAGAATAAACGAGCTCATGAAAATTAAATGTTTCTTCGTTCATCATGATTATTATACCTTAAATAAATGTTACGAGTAGGTTAGAAATATATCAGTTGTGGTAAATATATACCCAATCTATTTTATATTTAAAAAAACAGGGCACTCAGGACAGGATATTTCTAGAGAGAATCACCATATTGGTATGGTAGACACGTTAAAAGAAAAAAAAATAGAAAAACATAAAAGAGACAACAGACCTCAAAGTCGCAGACCTCGCTAAAAATAAAACGCCCAAAACTAAGGCAGTGTCACAGCCCACGTGAACATTATGTGCAAGCGCAACGTAGGCGATATTGCTAATAAACATTTTGATTTATAACAAGAGATATTACTTTTAATGTTCTTTTTAACTTTAATAGTTTGGTTTGCGGAGATAGGCTGCGTTTAATTATATTTATTGTTGTCTGTGTCAACGAAAAAGGAAAGAAAATCCGAATTGGCTGACTTATTTCGCTGACTGAATTTATTCTATCGTAACCTACTTTAACTGAACTTTTTTCAGCCTATGAGAATCTTTGACTATCTTACCTTCATGGTCGATATCATCTCTATATTTTTTAGGCTTATAATAAAAGAGTTACTACCGAAAATTTTATTTTAATGTAAGTTATAAACATTTAGGCTTGAAGCGTCGAAAGCTTTCATTTTTGCCATCATATTATCTGACTTCCGATAACTGTCATTTGAATGCGATATCGCACTTTTTGTTAGCGTTAACGCTAACGGAATAATTAAATTGTATGCAGTTGACATAATTGCATCACGTGACATTGCGCAAGCAAACGTCAACGCCATACAGTTTCATTTTCTGTTGGCGTTAACGCTAACAGAAAAGGGATATTGTCTACAGGCCCTGGTCCGTAGATGGCGGCCTGATCTAGATGGCTTTGACAAAGATTGGTCCCAAATGCCCTTGATAGAGAACAGTGGAAGGAGATTCGAGAGGCCTTTGCCCTGCAGTAGGAAAACTCAGCATTCAGATCAGGAACAGGGAAAAAATTTGTTAATTACGATATTATAACATGCATTTACATCCACTAACGTCATCTTCTTGTCCACAGAACGGCCCTACTCCGAATCAGACATCCCGCAGACAGCCCCACCACAAACCCAGCAGTTTCGAAGATCAGCATCATCACCCCCACTCACTCTAACCCTGGATTCAGACCTGGAAGACGATGTCTTCGCTCCCAGATCCGTCAGGAACAACGACCTGTTCTCGACTAGAAACCTGGATATCTTCGGATACGGAAGTCCTAGAACGCCAGCAGGAGTGCTTTTAAGTCCTAGAAGAGAAAGGACGTTTACTTTTTCCGTGACGAGTGAGAAACATTGGAGGGACAAGGGAGGGACGGACGTGGCTGATGGAGTGACGCTAAGTGATGGGAATGAAGATAGTGAAAGAAATACTGATGAGGTAAGTGAGACTAAAATTAATATTTTCTTTTATAGAAGACTTTTGGTTTTTTTTTCTTAGGAGATTTTTTTATATCCTCTCTACGTCACTGATGCTCATCAGAAATGGAGATTGGTGTTAGAGATTGTAATACGGTCTGGCGGATCCAGCATTTAGATACCTACCGGATCTGATGATCTGATATCTGCAGATACTGTAAACCCAATAATAATAATATGTGGGGACATTTCACACATGACCATCTGACCCCAAACTAGGGAGACCCTGTACTATGTGTGTCAGACAGCTAACATGCATACACAAATACATTTAAAATACACACGTATATAGATAAACAACGACCAGGCACAAAGCCAACACAAGTGCTCATCAAACAAATGTTTACCCTGGGCGGGATTCGAACGCAACAACACGCAACACGCTGCGCAGCAGTTAATCGCTCAACCACTGCGCTAACCGTCTCGTCAAAATAATAACGCGGCTTTAGTACAAAATAGTAGTTCTCACTGCGAAGTTGGTTGTGAGATGACATATTAATACGATTTGTGTCCTTTAGGTTATCCTTTCACACTTAAATTTTACTGGCGTCAATATAGGGGCGCGTATTCGATTTAGCGCAACTCAAAATCTAAACGATTGCTAGAACGGCGTAGCAGCATTGACACACACTAGTACAATACAATGGTCTGTTTGTGTGATCAGAAAAAAAAATACGCACAAAATAAGCACGAATTATTGAAATTGATCGGCAAACGACAGCGCGCGATGTTTTACAGTGCTTTCTAAAATAATTGTCTAAAATAAATGAGTGCGTATAACAGACTGAAAAATATTCTGGATATTAAACATAACCTTCATTTTCCTAAAATAAATATATCAGCTATGTTTTTATTCAAATACTGGTAAAAAAAATTGACAAAGTGAACTAATTTTGTACTTTTTCAACATTGTTTTTTTATACTGTATAGTAAAAATATTTTAGTAATGTTGGCTGTGTAGTAGACTTTAGACTGTATATCCTGTTGGAAAAACGCATAAAACATAACATTTTGGCATACTGTAATCGTTGTATTCCTCCTGAAAGTTAACTCTGACGTCTATTTTCGTATAATATAACGCTATGAAAGGATTGTCTTCGCTTTAAAAAACCATAATTTTAAATTGTACTTTTACTTTGAAGTACCCTAAATCAAGACTTAATCTTTCTAAAACTGTAATTGTCTTTAAATAATCTGCTCACATCATTACGATATTGCTCTCGGCAAAACGCAAAAACATGAAGATTTCGTCACGAATCGAATACACGTTGAAAAATTTGAGAAACTAAGAGTATTTACCAAATTTATTATTAAAGAATTCGTTCGCGTGAGTTTTCTTACGAATTTCTTATTTTTTGGTAATACATTACGCACTCAGCACTATTATCATTTTCAAGACTTAAAAGGTCAATGACCTTGCAAGTAAGTACTTATTATCTACGTTGCAAAAAAAACTATTACGGTAATTAAACACCCGAGTTGACCTAATTAATATCAGAAAACTATAAAATTATTTGCCAATAAATAAAATTGCGCATTACATAAAAACAAAATAAATAGTTTAAACAAAATTGTTTTTGTAAAAACAGCACGTGTTCAATGTAAGTCTTTGTTTATGATATGATTCATGAAGTACCAACTTATCTATTTATAGGTATATAACTGTAGTAGTAGGTATATACATTATTACGATACATGTGATGGCGTAGGTATGTATAACTCTATCTGTTATGGATAGAATTTTCTAGATTTTATATAATTATTAAATATTTATATATTTTGCTTCTAAAGGCAAGTAAGTCCTTAGTCCTTTGCCCGACCGTGGGATGACACAGTCTCAAAGTAAAAATTAAGTTACAGATAAAGATATAATATAATTATTTTAGGCGTGTAAACCATAAGTATAAACCACTTAATTTATAGGTAATATACCAAGTCAATTCATCTCAATTCAATCAATTTTGTTTTTGACTTTTCACTTGTATTACTTTGTATAGTTTAATAAAAATTGCTCAGTGCAATATTAAAACTACAGTTATTATTGAATGATAGCATTTGTAAATACAACTCTAACCTCCACATATCTTAAATATAAGCACTCATTATTAATACTAAAAACACGCCAATATATATATTGGCGTGTTTTCTACTACTATTCGGCATAAAGATGCACAAGGAAAACGATTTCAAACTTGTACGTGACGCCTGATTAAAAAATAAAAGTTGCATGCGCGCAGCGTATTGCTATTAAAAACTGTCAGGCACTTGTTAAATTTTCTTGTTATCAACTTGGAAGTCGGGTAAGTTTTCTAATTAACACTGTATTAAGGAACTGTTTTGATTGAATTATAAAGGAAACATGGACATGCATATTGTATCTTCATGCTGTTATAGTTTTACTATGTGAGCAGAAACCACCTAGGCAGGTACTTCGCTACGCTAAAGTACTTTTCAACAGCAAGTTCTTCAACTTTATGAAACTTTTTAATCAATTGCAACTGAAATATTTTTAAACTATGTACTGTACCTAAAGTTTAGCATTATATTTCACCTGTGCTGGTTCAGGAATCAAATCTAAGTAGGTACTGTGCTTTAAGTGTCCTACGCCTACCTGTTACTATCTTCTTTATTTACGACTATTTACTTTAAAACTTCATAAATTATAAGCTAAAGTAGTTCCACAACTTGCTGATTTCGTAACAGAGAATCTAAAACAAATATAGGCGGATCATATTTTACACTTTCAATGGACATTTTCTTGGCAAGTCTCCAAACTTGACGTGTGATAGGTATGTACTAATTCTGCGTTTTCCAACTAAGGATAATTTACACTGTGTCCTTACTGATTTGTGTGCATTTATTTTGTTTCTTCATACGATAGTCCAAGATCTCACTAGATCTAATTTGCTTTAGTATAGTTGGAATTTTGATAAAGGAATAAATAGGATGGATTTAATGTTGACCTCTTTTTTAGGTATGTATAAACCAGAAGTCTCACAAGAATGTACCTGAGTCACTCATAATCTAGCCGTATTTACATAACGTAAGTCTGGAGAATTTGGGCTCTCAGTTTACAAATTACATTCTGAAATTATAGAGCTAAGAAACTGAATTTTAATACTCTCAGTGACGTCAAATTATTGGTAGTGTCGGATCAAAAACTGAAGGATTTATTATTATTGGTCTATGGCTTGCATTTGGCCGCAACTCACCTGATCTTAAATGATGATGCGGTCTAAGGTGGAGCTCGCTTGCTTAGGATAAACCGGTTCACTCGTGCCTTGAAGATACCCAGGTTATATGTATCGGAGAATAGAGAGGCGGGCAGTGAGTTCCACAGTCTGGCAGTTTGCACAATAAATAATTAATGTGCGCTTGGTTCGGCACCGTGGAACTTCAACCGTCCCTATAGCGGCAAAACTTTCCCGTATCCCTGCTCGTCCGGTGATGGAATGGTGATGGGGGAATTAAGTTGTGCAATTCCAAAGCACACTCTCCAAAATGTACCCGATGAAAGACCGATAGGCTGGCAACGACGCAGCGGTGTTTAAGGCTTTGGAGCTTAGCTTTAACCAGGAAGTCGTTGTCTATGAGCCTCTTGGCACGTCTTTCAATAACTTCCAACGCCTCCAGCTGATATTTGGCTGATTCATCCCAAAGGTGCGAACAGTACTCCATGCACGATCACAAGTTTAAGTTGTAAAGTTCAACACCTGCATACAATAAAATAATTACAATTTTGATGCAACAACACAGTTTTACACAATCCTTACTAATATTATAAAGCTTGTTTACATTATAAAGTTTGTTTTTTTGTTTGAATATTTACGCTAGCTATAAACTAGCTATAAAAAGCTAGTAAAATTATTATTATTAGGCAACACAAAGAGGATAATCCTAACACTTAAAACAAAACAAACTCAAAACTATACACCGATGTTAATCGGACTAAACATTGTGCAATCGTACTCCGTATAAATAGTTCGTTTACAAGTTGCATTTCGATAAAACTTAGTTTATTTGACACAATTGGGTCAGTGCTCGACAGAAATTGTGTGATGATTTATAACGTAATAAGTCTTCCTGTTGTAGATTATTTTGATGGTAAATTGGACGTCAAAAGTTAAATTTATTGTAGGGTTCACGGATAGAATGACCGCTGTCTAATTTATTTTATATAAGGTTAATGTGAGTAATCCATAACGAAAAATAGGAGTCCTAACTTATGTCTGACAGCTTCAAACACTGTAAAAGTAATGTAATCTTCCGACCGGATTTCGGTCACGGCGGCCAATCTCAATGGAGATCAGCCAAGTACGCAGAAGATATTATAGTGCACAAGTGTGTGCGCAAACACAGATGCACTCCCTCTTCCCTCACTCTCATAGTCCGGTGGGACGGCAATCCGACACGACCGGAGAGAGATCAGGCGCAGGACCAACGGCTTTAGGTGCTTTCCGAGGCACGGGGGTGTTACACCGCCAACTTCCAAACTCCGGGCTGTTAAACTGAGAAATTCTTAATAGAAAAACCCAATAACACATTGCCCGACCTGGGAATCGAACCCAGGACCCGACGCTCAGCAGTCGCCACGAGCTTGCGACCACGAGATCAACGGGGCAGTTAAACACTATGCAGGTTTCAATTGTAGCTAAAAGTTTTCAATAGCTTAGACCTTAGAAATCAGTTTTAGTCACACGTATTTTACTTACGATCCTTGTCTGTCAAAGTTGTTTAATGAATATAGTTCAAAAACTATTTAAAATATATAAATTCTGAAAACAGGTAACTGAAAATACCTTAATATGTTTTTAATTAATTAAAATATTTATTTACTAGCTTTTGCGCGCGACTTCGTCCGCGTGAATGTCGGTTATCGCGGATGCAGATAAAGTCGCGGATTAAAAAGTAGCCTATGTCCTTCCCCAGGGTTTTAGCTATCTTCATGTCAAATTTCATCAAAATCGGTTCAGCCGTTTCATCGTGAAAGCCTAACAAACAGAGTTACTTTCGCATTTATAATATTAATAAATATTAAGTATGGATTAAAGTATTAGTATGGATTTTTCACAAAACCCACAGCTAATTTGTGCTGCTAAATCGATTCTACAATCCCGTGATTGTTATTTTTACATATTACTAACGAAATACTCAACCTTATCCATTATGAAAATAACAAATATACAAAAAAAACACAAGAATTGAGAACCTCCTCTTGTTTTGAAGTTGGTTAAACATAGAACCGGGTGGATCCAGAGCGACTATCGAATAGATTACGTTAGGTTTTTAACCTATCGTAATCTATTATATAGGTAGTGTTCATGATACGAATTTTAGTTCTTTCTGTGACCGCTAGAGGCGCTGTACAATATTTCCTACAAATCATTTACGGAGGTGCTAGCGAGTTTTGGCTGTGTAAACTCATGGTAGAGGTACTGATTACCTATTTGCCCACCAGGTAACAAACATCCATCCATGCTCACCAGTTTTTGCGTTGACAATAGTAGAAGGTTCATCATCATGTCAACCTTTAGATGCCCGCTGCTGGGCATAGGCCTCCTGCAAGGGGTGGTTCAGCCGTATTCGCCATGCTTGGCCGATGCATGTTGGCCATCGCAGTAGGTGTTATGGTACTCAGAAGGACGCTGCTGAACAGCCTGTGGTGAATATCCATCTATTACCTTCTACGACACCCACGGGTAGAAATAGGGTGGTGCTATTCGCAGCCAGCATCATACGGCATGAGGTAGAAGGATATAGGTAGATAGATAATAATATATAGATAAGTCATTGTTGTCCACCTTAGGTACATTTCGAGTCTTCACAATTTACGCTTTATATAAAAACGAAAATTATGACACTATTTAGTGTTCACATTATTGCTCTGTCGGCCGATGAACGATGAATTTTATTAGCTCAGCGTGAAAAGAGGATGAGTCAAAAAGTAATGTTCCAATAAAATTAACGATACTCTTTACAATTGAGTGATGAATAAATCTGGTTTTATTGTCAGTCATTTCGATGGGGGATTGAGAGGAAAGAAAATAGTGAGGCACATTCCTAACTTGTAAGTGACGATGCGTTTGCCGGTTGGCGCAATAGGTGAGCGATTGACTGCTGCGCTGCATGTCGCGGGTTCGTTTCCCGCACTTAACTTTTATGCCACCATGCGCAAGAGAGCAACCTCGATAGCGGGCAGGGTGCGTGGCAGCGGTAACAGACTGCTTTCAGTCGTCGCTAACAGGTTGGACGGGCCATTTCAGAGGCATTGACTAGCCCTTCATGCACCCGTATGTAAAGTGTGGGGCAGATAATATCATGTTACAAGTAGGGTTTTATTTTAAATGTATTTTAAATTAATAGTATGTAAAGGAGCGCTATATTTTTTAATATTCTTGATTTTATTGTTTATAATTTGATTTACTGACATTTATAATTTGATTTTTTGACATTTTTGATCTATGGAATTGATTTAAATTTGTTGTTTTTAATTCAATTTTATTCTTATTGTAGGTAGCGAATTAAAAATTGTAATTTATTGAAATAATAATTTAACATTTCACACACGGCCATCTGTCCCCAAACTAAGACATGTTAATGTTAATTAATTGATGTAGGTACTAACATAGGTATTAAGCACTACTAACAATTAATGTGGACTGTAACTGTCTGAATAAATAAATATAAATATTAACAAGTTTGCCCTATAGTTGTTCCAGTTCCGGGCACGGCTGTTTGTGTATGCGAGATTATACATGTATATGTTTGTAAATGCTCCTCACGATAGAGGATACATTCCAAACATAGGGCGACGTTTTTAGGGTCAGGGGCCAATGGCAAAAAACGGAACCCTTATGGATTCGTCATTTCTGTCTGCCCGTCCGTATGTCACAAAAATAGAAAAAAACAATAAATTTTGGGGGTTCCCCATACTTAGAACTGAAGCTCAACAATTTTTTTCATCAAACCCTTAGGTAGGTACGTGTGGTTTATCTATGGATAGGTCTTAAAAAATGATATTGAGGTTTCTAATATCATTTTTTTCTAAACTGAATAGCCTGCTGGAGAGACACTTCCTAAGTGGTGAAATGTGTGTGTGTGTGTGTCCCCTGTAACTTCTAAAATAAGAGAATGATAAAACTAAAAAAATATATGATGTACATTACCATGTAAACTTTCACCGAAAATTGGTTTGAATGTGATCCAGTAAGTAGCTTTTTTTTTAACTTTTATGTTATGTTACTTGCTGCTACGGAACCCTTCATGGGCGAGTCCGCCTCGCACTTGGCCGCTTTTTTTTTAATAATAGCTATAGGGTAGGGTAAGTGTAGGGTAGACAAATGGTACATAATTACGACACTAGTTTCTGCCTGCGACTTCGCCCTAAGTACAATAAATCCTATGTGTATCTACTATTAGTGAAATAATTTTTGTAATCCGATATGAATTTCGAGCCAATGAGAAAAATACCAATGTGACTTTTTATTATTATTTTGCAAGCTTTTATTTAACTTGCACTGTTAGTATGTAAGTTGTCGCTTCAAAATTTGCAAACCATTTTTCGACCATTTCTAGGTATCCAATTGAGCTGTAATTTTGCAAGCAGCTTTAGTTCTGGTGACAATACAATGTCCAATACTCAATCTATACATATAATAAAACAGTAAAAAAACTGTGTCTGTACATTGAATATATTAAAAAAATAATAATTGAGGGGGGTTTAGAAACAGTAATAGAGCACGAATCCAAAAAAAAAAGTCTATCTGTTTGTCTGTTTGTCTGTTTGTCTGTTTGTTTGTACAGTCAACAGCAAAAGTAGATGATCAAAATCAGAAATTCAATACTAATTTACTAACACTAATTTGTATTATTTATTACTAGTTTATTTATTAAAAGTATGTGATTGTCACACACATACTTTTGAATCACTTCGACGCCACAAAGTTCTGATGCGAACTCCGTTCATTAGTATTGAATTTCTGATTTTGATCATCTACTTTTGCTGTTGACTGTACACGCTAATCTTCGGAACTGCTGGACGGATTTGAATGATTTTTTTGTTGTTGTATAGGTATTAAGTCTGGGCAACATATAGGCTATAATTTATCTTGGAAACTTGAACACCTGATGCAGAACCGCAACAGACCAGCTAAACTATAAGAGATACAAAAATGGTACCGTAGCAAAAATGGTTCCACGTGATGAGCATTTTCTGCTGAGAGAATAAATTTGAAGATCTGGAACACCTGATGTGGAACTCCAAGAGCCCAGCTACAACATAACACATACATTAATGACGTCTAATAAAAGTTGTTCGGTCTGATGGGCATTTCCTGTTGACTTATAAAAATCGAAGATCAGAAACATCTGACGTGGAAATCAAAGCTGTAATTTTTAAAATTTAACTGTAAAGCTATCACTAATTTCGCTGTATATTATAATAAGGTGGGAGTACCTCCACGCGGTGAAGGCGGTAACAGTTTAGGACTGATTTTTGATGACGATGGTATATCATTGAAAATTTGACTCTACTGGCCAAAACTCCCATTTATTTTTTTATTTTATTGAATAAATATGCCTTTGGGCTTAAAGATAAAGATATATTTACTGCATAACTGTGTACATAACAGTCTACCCAAGAGAGAGAGAGAGAGAGAGAGAGAGATTTGAGTGTTTAATTTCCTTTTCCATTTACCTTCGTGACACGGTAGCCTACCCGGTAACGCAGGGGAGCAGTCACTTAGACGTTTCAGATCTTCGATTTTGCCGACCCCGTTGTCGCTGGCATAAGCAACAAGATCCGCGTACGAAGTCGCGGGCAGAAGCTAGTATTGAAATAAATTCAATATGGCCGCCGCTCCTAGATGGCGGATTACATTTTTTTTTCTCAACCACCTTAATATGGATATCAAATGAAAGGGTTTGAAGAGTAGAAGATGATAAAGTTAGTAACATTACACTAAATTCAATATGGCCGCTCCAAGATGGCGGATTACAATTTTAATTCAAACCTTTTAAAAAAAAGGTCAACAAAAAGTTGTCAGGTTAGGTTAGATCTGATATTACATCTTTAAGACTACTAAATTAAAAAATAAAATTAAAATAAAACAAATTTTACCGAGGGTGACGTAAAGGGCGACTAAGGGAAAATCCGAAAGGACCGCCTTCAGCAGCAGCTTCCATGTACTCAACAAGTTCACTGCGATCCCCAAGACGCTTGCCAACCGTGGCATTATGGCAACCCTGAGGGGGTTGCCCCCTGAGGATGATGATGATGATGATTATTATTATTAATCGAAAAAAGTAGTTATTTTCTAATTCCACTTTGTAAGTCCAAATGGAGCAGAAACTTTTAACATTCACGGTCATCTTTCCAACTAAACCGGTCATGCTCGCGTAAAACTTATGACCTTGCTAGTCAAGAATATTGTCATACTTAATGTTGGTGGCAATAAACTGGCACAAGTCAGTTTCAGCCAACTGTAACAACAGAACCCGGTGCAAGCTTTAGTACGTGCTTAAAACCAGGACCAACCTTTGATATGGTGTGTTGTTGGGTTCAAGTGTAGTGGCCACTGAGCCCTTTAAGCGATGCAATTCATTTGATGAGACACCGAGAAAGTTCGAACCAATAAATCGCAGTTTAAAAGTACGTTAAATCACTAAACAAAATAATAACATGCCCCAAAATAGGAAAGGTTGGGTTGGGATTTTACTTGCGCATTAGATCCAACTTTTTGTCTATTCTATAAAACATTCAAAATTCGAATCGAAATTGGGTCTAAGATTAAGATTCGGATCCAGCGTTAAAACACTCTTACCATAATCCATTATTGGCCAGTTTAAATTGGATTGTATTGGAATTTAGATTTGATTAATCACAATTTTATTTTGGGTTTTTATCTGTTTCGAGTTTAGAATAGTTTGGAATTTAAATGTATGATTGTGAAACTATGGACTAGAATTATATTAAATACAGGCAAAATAGTTACAACGTATAATTGTGTTATAAAATCTGTAGGTTTTATATAACTAATCATGCAGACAGACATACAGACAAAGAATACTGTAATTCTGTATTGTTTGTCTATAGCGTTCCTACGTGTAAACCAACAAGTAGTTTTATGAATTTCAAACTTTCGGAGCCAATCCATTCCAGTAAGACAGTGAACGGAAATTTATTATTACTGCGCAAGTACCTACATTGCCAAGCTATAATTTAGGCCAGTTCACTACGTACTGACAGTACAAAATAAACTCAAATATTATTGTATCACGCTTGGCTATTCTCGTCCCAACTGAATCACAGTGGGGGACTTATAAACATGTATACGTCTATTGTACGTACATCATACTAAAGCACTGATTTGCACCTGCAGTCTGTAAATATATCCTTCGGTCAATTTAGGTGAAGTCAGATTATCGAGAGATTGTTCTATGCTCGGAATTTCTTTGCGCGATAAAATCCGGAACGAGGAAATTCGCCGAAGAACTAAGGTCCTCGACATAGCTCTCAGAATATGCAAGTTGAAGTGGTAATGGCCACCTCACTCGAAGAATCGATAACCGATGGAGAAGAAAGGTTCTCAAATGGCGACCACGAACCGGAAGACGCAGCGTTGGTAGACCTCCCACCAGATAGACTGACAACATCAATAAGGTCGCGGGTAACCGGTGGATGCAAGCAAGGTTGCTGCTCGTTGTGGTGCTCTATTGGGAAGGCTTTTGTTTAACAGTGAACGTCTTAGGGTTGATGATGATGAGATTAACGCGAACTGTCAATCGCCAGCATCGGTAGGATGATCGGCTGAAATCATTTAATCGTAAGCTGTAACGTTTCGGCGTCTAGTGTTAGCAGAATCAGCTAACTTGTACGTCTTTTTTTTAAGTGTTCATTGTCTGAACGTCTAGCACAAACGCACAGCGGTTTTGTAAAGTAAATAATTATGACCGATTTTTAAATTGGAAATACCCACCAGGTTCACACACAGTTAATCATCATCATCAGCCGGTAGACGTCCACTGTTTGAACAAAGCCCTCCCCTATGGAACGCCACAAAGAGCGGCAGCCTGCCGCTTGCATCCACCGGTTACCCGCGACCTTGACGATGTCGTCGGTCCATCTGATGGGAAGCCTACCAACACTACGTTGTCTGGTGTTCACCGTTTCGGAGTCACCGTTTATGAACCTTTCGAGCGATGTAGTCTGCCCATTGCGACTTCAACTTGCATATTCTGAGTGCATAACATAGTTAGTAGGTGATATTAATATTGTGCTTGTCATAAAAATATAACTAAAATGCTAATGGGCTTAGATGTTAACTCATTTGCCTAAGTTAATTATTAGTGTTTCAGCTTCCAGTGTAACCAGATGCTGCTCAATGTGAACGTCGTTCCATGTAAGACCAGTGTTTTACATGGAACGACTGACTGCCTGACTTCCACAACCCATATTAGTACTGAGTAACGCGATACCCCTTGGTATGTCTGGTTGCCAGACTTTCTGTCTATCCATAAGGGCTATGAAAGACTACAAATGACAGCCGGGACCAATGGCTTTAGGAGAAGGGATCTAGATATGAAATTAATGGTCACACATCTTCGGACAGACCGCGGCAAGTGTAGCTTAACCATGACCGATTAATCCATAAGATTGATTCTGTTATCACTTTCCTCATTGATTTTGTAATCACTTTCCTGACCGGTAAAAATATGCATAACGTCCTTAAATTTTTCAACGCTTTTCTTATAAGAAACAGCAGAATCCTTGTCACACTTAAACGACTCCGTAAGAAAATCTCTTGTAGGTCTGTACAAGCTTAAGTAAACAAAATCTTTAGAAAAACGTCTCCAAAACTTCGAACCTTTTCCACTTTCGAATATTAAAACGTGCATAAAATTACTTGAGTTTCTATAACCTTTTGTGTTCTGTCATTCGTCTAATGTGTTTTCGTATTTTGGGCAACAGTGAAGGGTCCTTCTCTCTTTTTGTGGATCGTGTTCAAGCCTTCAGAGTTCTTTTTTATTTTCGCATCATCTGTATTAATATTCATAAGTAAATTACTCCGTTTTGGGGATCGAATTTCAACGACAATCGTGAGATGGAAGATGGTTGTGTCGTTGCGTCTTTGTGTTGAAGAAGGAAAATAATCTAAGAATGCTTTTTTGAGATTATTGACAGATAAGAAAGAAAATGTTGAAACACGATGTAATTTTTATTCCCGAACAATTTGATAAAGGTGTATATAAAATCCGTGCTAATAATAACGACATTAATGATTGTTTTAATATATTCTGTAGTTAATGTAACCAAAATAGTATGAATGGACATTAAAATTCAATTCAGTACTAGTGTAGGGGCAACGTTTAAAAATAAAAGCAAATTATTATACAGCATAATTTTGATTAATAATCTTCATTATTAGAAGCCATACCAAAATATAACGTCCTAAAACCATGTTCACTTTGTAAATTTGATCGAGTTGCTAGTGATCATCATAAGAGGACCTAAAAATTTATTTGAAGAGAATACACTAGTAAGTAAACACATTGTCATTTAAATCCATTTGCCATCATAAAATATAGCTCTATTACAAACGCATTAAAATCATTGAAATCCGTCACAAAGTATCAACCTCTCACGTCTTTTGCGATCTCCATTACTTCCCTCAAAAGTCTCCATTTCTTTCCTTTTTCTTTTACCCTCATATCTTTTTCTTTTATATCTTTTACCTATGTTTCGTCGGCGTCTCGGATGATTGCTCTGTGTATAAGTGGGTCTTACAATGGAATGACATTTTCTTTTTAATACTTATTTTGAGGGGTTGATGCGAAACTTGGATGAGTCAAAAGAGATGTTGAAATGAATTTTTCGATTGGACTGAATTTTTAATTAGGAGATAAGATTTGAGGGAGAGAGCTAATGCAAGGGTATTCTTAAAGTCTAAAGCTTAGAAAAAGGAATATTGTTCGTCTTCAACCAGGAATTCCGCCAATAGTGTATTATAGAGACACATGAGGCCTCCATACTACCCAATTGATCGTCAAGATTGTCTTTACTTAAAAATGCTGTTTCGCGATATTGCGTTCTGAAGAAAGAAAATACTTTGCCGTGTTGACGTACATGTTACAAAATATTTGAAATGAAGAAAACCTAGATGGCTAGGAAAAAATTTCTTTATCTTCGTTAGATGAACTTAAATTCTGTACTAAAATCATCATCTAATTCCAAATAACAAATTCATATTATTAGCGGTCAATCTAGCAAAGAAAATTAACTGAAAACCGGCAAACATTCAAAAAGATACAACCAAACCTAATACCATAATGGATGCAAACACCCAAAAGATCTTCACACCCATAAATATTCATGCTGATCCCAAGCAAAAAGGCAACACAAAGCCGTCGTCGGTCCAAGGCGAGCCTTGAAGTCATACCCTGAAGTGGAACGCCAGACGCTTTCGAAAACCTTCGGGAAACGGATCGAAAATAGAGGAGAAAAAAATCGAGACATGTCTAGCGAGGTCTCAAGCGCCAAACCTTAAGTCTTAGAGGGATTGTATCACACCGAACTGGGAAAGGACAAGATGACTTGATTAGATGAAAACGATTTTTAAAATTATAGCTACGTTAGTAATCAAATTAATTATACTCTTATTTATTTTGGAGCAAAGGATTATACACAAATACAAGACTTTCGGTACAGTGTATTTATTTTACGTGTGTTCTTTCAATTATAGGAGGCCACTTCGAGCACGAATAAATGGATATATAGTCACTTGAAATCATTCAGTTCACGTACAATGGTCCATTTTTAAAGGACTAAGTGCAGAAACCAAACCCCCCTAATATAGAACAACATAGAAGTCCTTCAGATAATAGGCTTAAAGAACTGCAGATTCAATGAGAGGTATTTTGAACTACGCAAAAAAAAAGAATGTGATTGCTTTCTTTTTAGGGCTCTGAAAGGAAAAATTTAATCCTTATAAGATATCTTTTGTTTGTCTGTCTCGGTTTTATATTTCAAGACCTGTGCAATCTGAATTTTGGCGCAATTTTAGATGTTGATACATTTTGCTAGTCATAGACCAAAATATTTATTTTAGATAATTATATTTTTCTTTCATTCTCAAAGTTATTTCAATAGGAGTTTAAATAACTTTGAGGAGGAATTCTAATAGGAGTTCAGAAAAATTGCGCGCCATCTCCTATTTTTGTGTATAAAAGACTTTCGGTACAGTGTATTTATTTTACGTGTGTTCTTTCAATTATAGGAGGCCACTTCGAGCACGAATAAATGGATACATAGTCACTTGAAATCATTCAGTTCACGTACAATGGTCCATTTTTAAAGGACTAAGTGCAGAAACCAAACCCCCCTAATATAGAACAACATAGAAGTCCTTCAGATAATAGGCTTAAAGAACTGCAGATTCAATGAGAGGTATTTTGAACTACGCAAAAAAAAAAAATGTGATTGCTTTCTTTTTAGGGCTCTGAAAGGAAAAATTTAATCCTTATAAGATATCTTTTGTTTGTCTGTCTCGGTTTTATATTTCAAGACCTGTGCAATCTGAATTTTGGCGCAATTTTAGATGTTGATACATTTTGCTAGTCATAGACCAAAATATTTATTTTAGATAATTATATTTTTCTTTCATTCTCAAAGTTATTTCAATAGGAGTTTAAATAACTTTGAGGAGGAATTCTAATAGGAGTTCAGAAAAATTGCGCGCCATCTCCTATTTAGTTACACCACGGTGTGACGTGCTCCCGAACCTTTGTTTCTCTCCACTCAGCGTGCCGTATCATTAACTCGAAGTGGATGGTGGATTTTTTCGACTTTTTAACGTTAATCTTTTTTTCTTTATTTATGAAAAAAGTGAGTGGTGTCACCGCTCGGATTTTCGAGAGGTGAAACTCGACGCGCTTGATATTCGCTTAGCCTGAATTAATTGGGGAGACAAATTCTTGGCGTTAACTAATGTCACTTAAATTTCATAAAAGCATACAGATCAGTTTGACATTTCTCCTAGTTATTTTTTTTTAGCTTTTGTTTAACGAGCCTCCAGATATAGTAAATGACCTCCAAAAATAGTTAATGATCACCAACATTTAACCAAAGTTTTGTAGAAATGTATGAGTTTGACTGTAGAAAGCGATTTGGTTCTGGCGTAGGGGGTCACAGTTCTAACCTTACCATGTCGGATCCGCCCCATGGGGGACTTAAGGGTTCTAAGATTTGGTGATCATTTACTATTTTTGGTCACCTTTTTTGATTACTGAGATATCTTTATTTATTATATATAATTATGTTATTATATATTTTACCCGTACTGCAACTGCAAGATAAAGGCTTTCCTCTATTCCTTCCATTTTTATTTTCTCTATGTCTTACCATTGCCATTGTAGTGGCAATACAAAACAACAAACGGAACATAGCCACCGACTTCCGAAACTAAAGTCAGGTGTGTTCTGTGCTAAAGTTATTTTTCACTTTTAAGTATTTGAAGGCGGTTGTGTTTTTTCTAGAAAAGCTTTTTATTTTCCGCTTTTTAGGACCTCCTTCTAAGCCAATATATCAATCTATTCTATCAATATATAATCATCATTCTTCTTAGTCATGGCAACACAGTTAAAACAGAGATACAAAGTACCCCAAAGATTGAAGAAATCAGAACGTCGTCTATGTAAAGTTGTTTCAAAATGTATGGAGCCTGGGCCCAGTCTTTGTACACCATACTTTCAAATAGGAAAACACATTTTAAATAGTTCTCAATTGTCCAATTACTTTAAAATGGCTTTTTGAGCAGGTAAAACACAAGAAATTGCACTTGAAATTGCAACACATAAAAAAAAATAGTCATGGCGGTAAACTGTCATTTTGATTGATTAATGACGTATGACATTTATAATTCTGATTTTGTGCATCGATTTGTGGTTACCAGGTAAACAGATGGGAAAAAATCGGTGTCGAATTAAAAAAAAACAAATGGAAGGTTGTTAAAAAGAACTCCAAAATATAGAAACAAAACGAGACGAAAGCACAGAACATACGGACGAAAGTGACACTGTTGTAACACAAGCTGACAGTTCTCTTTCTATGATCTATGTTTTATAGAGTAGCTAAATCTGAGTGACGCCATGTTGAAAAATCCATAAAAATAATTGTTAGATATCAATTTACTACCACAACAGTATACTTTGAAATGAATTATCTGTATTTTTTCCGGATTCTACGGATTTTTCTCTTTTTTTTGAAGTGGTGTTCATAGACTGGGCCCAATATGAAACATGTCCTTTTTTCAAAAACTATCGTATCAATTTCGGTAAAATTTATATGGGACCACCCCTAAGGCATACCCTATCCATAAAAAAGAATTTTCAAAATTGATTTACTTTTGCTGGAGAAATCGCATAATAAACATACAGTCGAATTGAGAACCTCCTTCTTGTTGAAGTCGGTTGAGAACTTGATTTAAAAGAATATCCATGGAGTTTCTTGCTCGTTCTTCTCCATAGAAACCTACCCTACGTTTTGGAACGAGCAACTTCACTCGCAACTTTCTGAAAAGCTAACGGACTCCTTGACAATTCAAAAGTGCCTGTAAATGGTTTAATTTAAATAAATGCTTTCACTTTGACATAGAATTTGACATCTTTTATTTTAGTTATTTTTTTTCGTACTTAACTGTTATTTTGATAATGTAATTTGTAACCATATTTTTTTTTTTTTTTGTACGCTCTATTTGACAAAATATGTGGGTCTTTAATTTTCAATTCATATGCTAATAGTATTCATGATTACAAAATAAAAATATCTGTATCTGGTGGCAGAAAAAATAATCAAGTAATCAAATATTTCTAAATAGCATTATTTCATAGCAATCTTTCAAACAAATGGCAAATGAGCCGCTTCAATAATTTCATTGTATTCATGCTTAGAATCAAATCAAAAACTAAACTTTTTTGTGTCACAAATCTTCCTCAATTTATTATTCTAATCACATTTTAAACATTAAAAATTATACATTATCATGTATACAAAATAATATTAACCCTAAAAATTCAACTGCTATTATGACACCTTAATTCTTCAAAGTTGCTTTGATCCACAATTCACACCTTCGTCAACATTGGACACGCAAAATCATCGACCCATTATTTCTTCTATCCATTAATAACTTCAAATACCATAAATTGGACAAAAGGTAACCCTTTAACACCTGTTTTAGTTCATGGGAATGAGCATGATAGGGTTATGATGAGTTAGACGGTTTTCTTTTGTTTGGCATATTGTTTTCAAGGGTTTTGAGCTTATTGAAATTAAATGAGGCAACACATTGGTACAATAAAAACCGTTAATGAACGAAAAACGTGGGAGTCTGGAATTAAATTGGTTGTCTAGCTTATCATGTAAAAAAATAAATGTATATGTAATCAATAGAGACACATCTCTATCTAATCAAACCTTAGGATGTAAACAATAGATATGTAATCTCACTATTTCGATTTTTCAGGATTTTGGAAATTAGTGGACCGAACTGTAAGAATTTTTACAAAAATGTTTTCTGCTGATTCTTTAGGGGTATAATTGTGTATATTGCTTATACAACGGTTTAAAGTTTAATTAAAAACTGCTCATTCATTTCCAAATATTTTGGACTTGAACGTTGTATGAGATACCACACCGCGTAGGTAGGTACGAAAGTATGTAAGTACCAAGCAAAAAAAAAATCTTTGAAAAATATCCGCATGTAAAAATTCTACATCAAAGCGTCTTGATATATAAAAAGCTGAAGAAATAGATCACATTAAATATAAAAGCCTTAATAAAATGAAATATTACATTTCAAATAAGCCTAAGACAGGTAAACAATATGCAGATACGATCAGAGCTCATAATAAGATATTGGATGCGACAGAGACGAATACAAAAGAAAATAATCCAACAAATATAAATCATGCAGTTCTTTCAGATATCGTAATGAAATCGCACGAGTAAGGAATGGTTAAGGGGAATATGTTTCTTGCGAGGTACAGAAGTTGAATTTTGTATTATATTCGAAAATTAATACGTTTCAATTTTGTATGGTGAAAAATTAGACAAATATCGAACTGTTTTCAGTTAAAGAAACTAGAGTTGCCCGACACAAACGTGTTGGTAATTTAATCTCAAATCCATAATTATAGAAAAAATAATGTACAGGCGCACATCAAGCCATACCAAACTGTAAAATTTTCCCAAATGAATGAATCTAATTCACATTAAAGTTGAAAATCTATCACAGAAATTTTACAGATCGTTGTAGTTTGATGTACTGGCCTCTGTACATAAAAAGTGTTAAACAATAATATTGATGAAGAAACTGAATGTAAACGGAATAACGCAGTACTTGCTCACTCTTCATCAGTCAACGCAGAAATAAAAAAAAAGAAGGTAAAGTAGAAAAGGTGTAGCAGATGAATGGAATATCGCATGATTCGTAAATTTTTGTATAAAAAAGTCATTGATATTAAAGATTAAAAGAATATCAGACCATCGTCATTTTAAGGATTATTTAACTCATTAAAACCATCTTGGTAATTTAATCCCAAAAATAGAAAATATTTTTATGTAATATTATACCTACATGTATGTAGGTATTATTTATAATTATGTAATATTTATTATGTAAAGTAATTTTTACTAAATAATTAAAATATTACTGCAGTAACCGAATGTATACGACTCCTCAATAATACAGCATTCGTTCACTCTTCATCAGTCAACGCAGGAATTAAAAAAAAAACAAAAAGTAAAACAACAAAACCACATCGCCTTAATTCCAACTTAAAGAAAGCAAAAAAAGTATTCAAAACGGCGGAAAAAAAATCACCAAAACTCCACAGGGTGAGACATCATAATTCGGAGTCGAGAAAGAATAAAAAGATAAAAAAAGACGGCCATTGAGATTTCCCCCGGTACACCATGTTTTTATTACGTTTTCCATCAGATAAGTAAAGAGGGTGGAAATCATATGAATTTCATAATAAAGTTTAATTATTATAAAGGAAAATATGTAACTTCTATTTTTACCTTTAAATGGTGACTTACTTTCTTCAAGAACTGCAAGAACATCTCAGAATATCTCTTTGTAAAATGGTTCATATTCGTTTTTGTAAGAAATTATGAAGAAGTATAGGTAAGCAATTAGGAACCTATCTACCATCACCTCTGTGGTAATAGAAGGTAAAAAATAAATTTGTGTAAACTACAATAAATTATATTTTCTGAAACCCAATTAAAAAGTACCTTCTTTTCTTCTGAATAAATAAAACTTGAAAAAACTAAGTATCTGAAGTAAGCATTTGATCGTATTAAATAAATAAGTTTAATCAATTAATTATTTAACAATTATTTTGTTGACATTTGTATTTATTTATCATATTATATTTTTTGTGTTTTTGCGTCTTCAAAAAAAACTTAGACCAAAAACGGTTTTTTCAATGATTTTTATGGTTTTATGTTTCTAACAAAATACTTGAACAAACTCTTTGTATCATTTAAAAATATCTATCTTGTTTGTGTTTTAATAACACACATTCCATTTAGCATTACATATCACCCTCAAGAAATCCCCATACGCCACACCTCTTCAATAAAAATTTTAAAGGCTTCGACTGTGTAAAATATTTTGATAACAAATGCGTTAGGCGCCAAGTTATTATGAACAATAAATTGCATACGGCACCATTTGTCATATCAACACGTTTTACTTGCCATTATACTGTTTTGTTGATGTTAGAGGAAAGTATGGAAGCGGTGTTAAATATTTTTTTCCGTTAGGTTTTCAGTTGTTGAATGTTTTCCTGTCCTATATCTTTTATATATTTTTCTTCTGCATAACTCAATCCATCTCTATCAACATTCAAAAACTTCTTCATATCCTATAGAGCTTTTCCGGCTATTCCTGTGTAAATAAGAACGTTCGCGTTCTGATTCCGGTCTCAATCTATCAAAAATGCTTTATTTACCTCCATATTTGATGAGTTTTTGACATTGATTTTCGCTGAACGCGACTGCGACTAAAATTTCAACAGTTTTATTTACGGAAATTGGCATTTTGTTTTTTCAACCTTTGCTTACGGCTCACGTTATTTAAAGTTCCGATATAAATGCTATAAAATTCTCTATCTGATGGTATTTCAAATGTTTGTCAATAGTCCTCCTCGGGAAACTTGTAACATGAATCAGATTGTTTTCTATAGTTACCAGGTTTTCTTAATCAACTTGGTTATGGTCTTCTTTCTCTTTTTTGAAATTGTACCTACATTGTGATTTTATTATTTATAAATTTTGTCTTTATTTAACAATTAATTTCGATTTTTTTTGGTCAAATGATTACTCGAAACTTATGTAGTAAAGTCTTGCCGATATAAACTTCACCAACCACCTTGCACAACAAAATAAAAATACGAATCCAACCCCATTGGAACATTATTGTAATCTGCGTAATAAAAGCGATATTAAGTTTAAGACTCACTTTTTTATAACAGGAGATGGAAAACGCGAATTTCATATCAGTAGTTAAAATAAAACGATGGATTTAGACGACGCACAGGCACGTGTGTAGTATAAAATATATCTGAGTATATAAAAATCGTTTCAGGGAAATAAATAAAACGGTGTTTGTGATTTAGTTTGTATGGAAATAAAAAATACCGATACTTGTGATAGTTTCTTGTGAAAGAACTCGTGGCAAAGCAAAAGGCGTCCTGCCGCGGTCGATTTCATAACCTAGACTATTACCATACCATATTACCATAGACCATTTATCCAATAGAAATTGAAAATTCACCAACTGTACCTAAATAATTTGTAAAAACACAAATTAAATCTTACCTTGGGTGCCAGTGTTCATTTAAACTATACCCTGTTCACAATAAGATTAGACATTAATTACTCAAACCTTTTTTACAGTCCGTTCAACCGATTTTGACTTCTATTGCGTTGGTAGCATGACAAATGGCAACTGCAGTAAACAGTTGTATTGTAACCACTTTTTTTGCCTCTAATGTCATCCTTAAGCCTACGGAATAGAAATCAAAATCGGTTGAACGGACTGTAAAAAAGGTTTGTGTAAATGTCTAATCTTATTGTGAACAGGGTATAGTATATTATAAGTGCAATTATTTGTCTGTATTTTTATATGGAAATAAAAATTCTATTCTTTTCTATTCTATACCGAGTTCCCTCCGTGCCTCGGAAAGCACGTAAAGCCGCTGGTTGCGTCTGTCATTAATAAATGTTTGACAGCCGTCATGGGTAGTCAGAAGCCAGAAAGTCTGACAACCAGTCTTACCAAGGAGTATCGAGTTAAACAGTCCAGTGACTGTGTTGTGGAGGTCAGATAGGCAGTCGCTCCATGTAAAACACTGGTATTGCTACATCTGGTTAGACTGGAAACTGACCCCCACATAGTTAGGATATTCGTACAGCTCATTGCCTATCAAGACGGATGGAGAAATATCTTAAGGAAACTGTAAAAGAAGGAGGTCGTAATAAAAGTCTTTATTTAAAAGCTTGTTAAGAATCTAAGTCCGTGTGGTGTCGGACGTAAAGAATAGCACCATCCCATATCTTCCCGTGGGTGTCGAAAGAGGCGACTAAGGGACTCACCAGAGAATGGGCAGCAGCGTTCTCTGTGCCTTTGTAACAACCATACTGCGATCGCCAATCCGCCTGCCAAGCGTGGCGATTATGGCAACCCCCCCCCCCCCCTTGGGGAGGCCTATGTCCAGCAGTGGACGTCTTTAGGTTGAAATGATGATGATGATGAAGAATCTCCAATTCTTACAAAAAGCTCATAAAATATTTTAAAAGATTTGTTTTATATGTATTACTTTTTTGAGGCGCTTAAGGTTAAGGGTACCTAATACCAGCACATATAGTTATAACAATATAGGCCACGTGAAATCAAACTATGGAAAAGAAAAGCTTTACGCAGATGGTTAATTGAGAATTCCTTCTATACTATTTATTAATACCTTCAGTTCAAATTTAAATAACCTAAGTAATTATATTGAAAGAAATAGCATGTCATTATGTTATGATTAAACATGTAAAGCCACTATTATACTACCATAGCTCAGATTATAAAACAAATCTGAGTACCATAGTAAGAACTTTTGTAAACATATTTAAGTACCTGCAAATAAATTTTTGACTTTGAATTTGATTTTTATGCTTAAAACACAAATATATGTCTTGCTACTGCAAGTACACAGAGAGCGCTAAAATATCCGTTACCCAACATTAAAACGTATCCATTTAGAAAAATAACGATCGAAACCAATTAAATCCCGCCCTATATTCTTACTGATCCAGCTTAAGCACTTTATTTATTATTATTTCCTTACGAATGTAACCCATTTTATTGTACCTTTTACTTTCGCCATAGAAACTTTACTGTTAACATTAAAGTAGGGTATAAAAGATTTGTTAGAAAAATTAAACTCTTAAGAAATACGGAACTCCCCTTATCGGTCGGGTAATCATATAATTCGTGTTATTGTTCCACCCGCCATTTTGTTTTAGAATTCGAATTTTAAAAAGGTCGGTTGTAAAAAGTATTTTAATGGTATCTTTTTTTATTAGGAAAGTGATGAGCTTTAAAAAATTATATTATAATAAAAATTATACTGTTAGGTAGAACAATAACAGTATTTTTGTAGCTTGAATTATATTTTTTAATAGAAAGAATCTGTGATATCTGCATTTTCTACGGCTATAGGTTTTTATTTAATTAATTAATAGGCTTGCGTTTGACCGCAATTCACCTGATCTTAAGTGATGATGCGGTCTAAGTTGGAACACGCTTGCCTAGGATTATAGAGCTCGACTAAAATGTATACATAAGACCTTTATTGTAATACTTACCTATGTTCGCGAAAAAAGATTGATTGATTGATATGTTGAGAAACAATTTCGAACAGTTTTGTGTTTGACTATACTTGACTTACCAGGTTCCTATTTTTTTGAAAAATAAAATGATTAAATGGTACCCTCAGATTATCAAGGCAGATAGACCGTGCGGAACACTGCTAGTGAAGCCACAAAAGCAAATACAAATTTAATAACCAATACCTGACCCTTTGACGACACGGTTGGAGCAGTGGCTGAGCGATCTACTGCTGCGCAGCGTGTTGCGGGTTCGACTCCCGCCCAGGGTAAACATTTGTGTGATGAGCACTTGTGTTTGCCTTGTGTCTGGGTGTTGTTTATCTATATATGTATGTATTTACAAAAAAAATAATTTGTATTTGCTTTTGTGGCTTCACTCTCAGTGTTCCGAACGGTCTATCTGCCTTTTGTTTCATAATCAGAGATGGTACCTACCAACTCATTCTATGACATTTAAATTACTTAGTAGAACACAGTAAAAAGTCACTACATGGTTCATAATGAAAACAATCGTTAGTTAAACATTGGCAGATAATTATGAAATTGAAATTCAATAACAAAGTTCGTTTGTCACTTAATCCGAACCGTGTGTCTAATACCATAAATAAATACATTCCTCAACGCATTCTTTAGTATGAAGCCATTTTAACAATCCTCATTACATAAACACTTAATTTTATTACCATGACCAATTGAAAACATCACCGTCAAACAATAAAAATTAACGTCAAATAAGAAAAGTTAATACCTCTTTTGGATTCGTACTCATTACACAATTTTAACTGTCAATAAACACGTTTTAACGATTTAAAAAGAGAATTAGGATGATGACGTCATAAAGTCATTGGTATTACTTTGCGTGAGGGTATAGAAGTTCCAGACCAGTGCATTCGAATTTCAAATAAAAAGTACCTAACTATCTATATATTGCAAATAATAGTTTAAAAATATCAATTCCGTTTCAAACCGAGACCCCTCCGTGCCTCGGAAAACACGTAAGTCCAGGCTGTCATACGTAGATCTTTGACAGCCGTTAGAGAAGCTAGAAAATCTGGCAACCAGTCTTACAAAGGGGTATCGTGTTACCCAGCAACTGGGTTGTGGAGATCAGGGGTGTGATTCTGTAAGACCTCATTCTAAACTTCGAATCTGAATCCGCTGTGAGTTTCTTGATTGGCATTCTAAAAACTCGGTTGATAATTCTAATTTACACTAGCACCACCCTTGCAAGCGTGTCAGCGAGATGAACTAAATTGACAGGGAGATTTTGTCAGATAAAGTAAGAAATGACGTAAGAAGTGGTATTCAGTAAAGTAATTCCCCGTCACTTCGACGCTCACTCCGCACTCGAACCGGATTCAAAGTGTCAAATATATCAAGGTCATTTTGAACCTTATGCGAAGTGAGAGTGAATAGCGATGTGAGATGCGAGTTGTTGTTTGAATTTTACAGAATCGACCTACAGATAGGCAGTCGCTCCATGTAAAACACTGGTATTCAGCTGCATCCGGTTATATTGGAAGGTGACCCCACCCAACATAGTTGGGAATAGGCTAGGCAGATGATTTTGGTACCCGGGTTAGGAATGGACCTTCTGTTATTTAACTGCTTGGTGTTAATAGGATTAACAGTTCTGTATGACGTTTATAGTCGTCGCGTGCGCATATCGGGACGTCTTTTTATGTCATGCAGGGTGTAAATAATTTAATGTACGTCTGAAATTAGTGATAAAGTATTATTTGGTGTTTAATGTTAATCGAACGTTTTTTATTACTTTTACAGATGAAGGATTTTCGTTTATGGCTGATTTAATTTTGTATTTTATGTCATAATATTATTTTAATGACAGTATTGTTATGCCATGATGTGGGTTGAGTTATCTGGACTGAATTTTGAACCGTGTCAAATAAAATGAAATGTTTTAGAATAAAATGAAATGTTATTATTAGGTACGTTTTATTTCAAACGTTATGCCTCCGACTGCCTTTGTCACACAGTCAACCAAGATCGTTTAAACCCAAAATATAGTATATTCTTTTTCAAATTTTTTCGATGTTTTAGTTAATTTATACTATATTTACAGGATAGAAAATATGTAAACAAAAATTTCACGAAGTAGGGTTTTTTGTTTCTTTTTTTTGTAGTGAATGTTTTTTTTTTTTGTTGTTTTTTTTGCATTATTTTATATATCATTTTTCATTTAGTAGCTTTTGCCTACAACAACGTTCACGTAAATGTGGTCATCACGGATACAGACGAAGTCGCCGATAAAAAGTACCCTACACGCTTCTTGGGCTTTCAAGCTTACTTTGTACCAAATTTTATTAACAAATTTATTAATAACAAACTTACTTTCGCAATTATAATATTATTATTTTTAGGGTTCCGTACCTCAAAAGGAAAAAAACGAAACCCTTATAGGATCACTTTGTTATCCGTCTGTCTGTCTGTCAAGACCCTTTATCTCGGTAACGCGTGGAGGTATCGAGTTGAAATTAAAACCATATACTCAAGTTTACGGTCCCTTGATGCTGTATAAAAATCAACCCTCTATGTTAACGTGAAAAAAAGATACGGCCGTTTATGTCGCAAAAAACGCATTTATAATATTAAGTAGATTAAAGTATGGATTAGTATAGAAGTATGGATATTATAGATTAAGAACAACGGATTAACTCACTGTGTTGTCGGGTTCGTCCGACTAGTTTTGATGGCATACGGCCACCTTTTTCAAGGAGCACAACAACAACAACAAACACACGACACAACAACACACACGACACACACAACAACAACAACAACACACAACAACAATACTCACGTTTCGTTTAATGAAAGTATGGATATGTACCTACAAAATGTACGGAACCCTCGGTAGGCGAGTCCGACTCACACTTGTTTATTATTAATTTTACAACAACATCGATGCAAGTGACACAATGAATAAAAGCATAACAGATAATATATTCCAATCTATAAACAGTTTACGATACTCCCGGATAGTTTATAGTGGATGAGATTTAAGTTTTATAGGTACTTGTGTTTTACATTTTGGGGTGGCTGTCGGTCTGTTTTGACCATTACGGTTGTGTGCATTGCATTTGCAGGTTATTGTGTTGTTAAGCTAACAAAGCAGCTATATTCTTGAGTAGTTTTCAATATATGATTTGACAATAAACTGAAATGCATCACAGATAGAGTTGAAAATTGGAGTAATTACGCAATTTCTCTTCGAAAGGCGCAACATTTTCTTTTGAGAAAGTGAATTCTTTATTCGTTTTTTTCTCTTGTTATGTTGGCAAGCTTTTTTTTCCTTTTTATTTATAGCGCATTATTTAAATAAAGAAGCAGTCTTATAAAATGTTAATTGAAAAAATCGGTGAGGGTGTAAACTGTTTTAAACATAAGCTGTTTGTTATTATTAATTTCATAAAATCAATTTAGCTATTTCGTCGTGATAACGTAACAGACAGAGTTACTTTCGCATTTATTTTTAGTATGGAAAGATGAAGAGATGAAATTATTTTCACCTCTTTTTTGTTATTTTGTTTGTAAGAGGTAAATCTCTGGAAATATCGTCCGTTTACAAAGAAGTCATTCACTGATAGAAAACTACACTATTGTCGAGTGTCATAGGATAGGTATATTTTATGCTGGACATACATCAAGCTACAACAATCTGTCAAATTTCTTTGATAGATTTTCACCTCTATTACCATATCATAACGTTCATATTCAATTGGGAAAGTTTGACAGTTTGGTATGACTTCATGTGCTGATGTCTGTACGTATATCTTACACGTGGACAAAGTCACCGGCAGAAGCTAGTATAGTATGGAGTAAGCTTTATTACAAGATTCGATATGATAAAGCAGCGATTAGCGGGGAAGCTTACGACTGACCGTAAATAATGCGAGTAAAAAAACATAACTGACAAAAAGAATGATGCCATTTTTTTATTGTATCACATTTATGTGAGCGACTGTACTTTTTCGGGTTTCGCAGGTTTCGGGTTTAGTTTTGCAGGGAAACTTTTATAAGAATTATGTTTTTTTTTGTGAGTAAAATCATTGCCATGATTCGTTTTCTTTTAAAAAATAAGTTTATTTATGACTAAGTAATGATGTTTTTTTTTTTAATTTTTTACGTAGCCTTACTTGCTCATTTATATTATTATATTATTGTGCCAAAAGTCGAAATATCATAAAATACTTTAACGTTAATTTCGACACAATCGCGAATTTATAAAAATTAAGATTAATTATTAAGTAAGTAACAACGTTTCATAACATGTTATGATAAATAATATGTACGCACCTTACTTCTAACTTGAAACTCTAACTAAAATTTAGAAATAAATAAAAGGATTTAAAAAATTCAAAGTTGCGAATGAACAAATCTTTTAAACAAAATATCACTATACAGAACCTCAAAGCATCGCACATCACTTTTAATAGTGACGCGCCACGCTCCGATACGGTTCGATATGTATTTTTATGATCGACTCTAATTTATAACTGTCATCGTAAATGTCAACTGACGTATACGTTTGAGATTATTACATGTTGCGCACGCGGTTTTTAACGACGCTCTTACTTGATTGCAAATGGCATTTTTTGGACGGTCTTTTACGAAAGTTATTAGCGAAATGGAAATATATATGTGACAGTTAAGAGAGCTGTGACAATGATGTCTGTAGCGTGTGTTGGTAAAAAACCGTAAAAATGTTCGAACAGATTTAATTTTAGTACCTACGAGGTGTCAATGCTTGACCACCTCAACCGTATTTAACCGACATAACAAAGAAGGAGGTTTTAAATTCGACCCGTTTGTTGTTTTTTTTCTTTTTTCTATGTTTGTTTCCTCATTTTCTCTGATAATTTTGAAAACAGAAGAGAATCAATTAGTTGTAGGTCTATCTTACCAAAAACATTTTCATGTAAAATATTGCCAAGACGAGACCATATCGCACTGTCAAAAAGGTCAAAAAGTTATCAGATCTCATGTAGAGCAAACTTTGTACCTCTACACGCCCTAACTTCACAAACTCTACACTTTAGTCAAAATATGACAATTTTGTTTGTCTGGGTTAAACCAAAAATGAGCCTTGGAGCTTCTAAAGAAACAAAGAAAACAGTACAAACTCTTTTAAAATTAAGCCTGTATCAGCGAAATCTATCAATCGTATTAAAACTTCACTGCTGAACAATAAAATTTTCAATGACGTTGGTAAAATGAGGTAGTAGACGATTGGCATTACACTTTAGTAGCGATTCGAAATGTACGATTGAAGTTACAATGTTTCTTTATTATGTGCTTTTGTGCAACCTTGTTCAGATAAAGATGTGATTTAAGGTAAAATATACTTTATAGTTAGTTTATACAGGGTTTATGGTAAAACATGAATAGCCTGGCAGGATTATATTCAGTACCTACAATCCTACATGATCCAAGACCTCCAATGTTAAAAAATGTCAGTCATTTAAAAAGTATCTGATCCATACATAAGCGCAACATTTAAACGCTCATAATGTGAGCTTAAATTTTGTAAGAGGCCTACACATTTGTATCTTTTACATAAAAACCTACTATAGAAAAATATAAAAAATACTCTTGAATTATTGATAGGACCTATCAAATAATCTAAGGAACTACTGTTACAATAGGAAAAGGTTCTTCTTTTTTTAATTAAATGGCTAGGTTCTTTCCTCGATTTCACATATTTCAGAAATTAGCTAAAGTAATAAATTATCCCACAGGAACACAAAACTGCGATAAATAATTATCCTATGTCTTAAGCTAGATCAATATCGTACACGTGTACTTAAGGAGTTGTTTCAAAATGGAGCCGGGGCCCAGTCCTTGTACACCATACTTAATAATAGGGAAACCCATTTTAAATAGTTCTCAACTATCCATTTAATTTAAAATAGCTTTGTGAGCAGGTAAAACACAAGAAATTGGACTTGAAATTGCAACACACAACAAAAAGCAATCATGGCGGTAAGCTGTCATTTTGATTGATTAATGACGTTTGACATTTATAATTCTGATTTTCTGCGTCGATTTGTGGATAGCCAGGTAAACAGATGGGAAAGAAACGGTGTTAAATTAAAAAAAACGAAAGGGAGGTTGTTATAAAGTACTCTAAAAACTAAAACAAAACGAGACGAAAGTGACGAAAGTGACTGAAGTGGGACTGTTGTGACACTGACAGCTGACAGTTCTCTTTCTATGATCAATGGTTTATAGAGTAGCTAAATCTGAGTGACGCCATGTTGAAAATCTATAAAAATTATTGTTAAATTATCAATTTACAACTGAATTATCTGTATTTTTCCCGGATACTACGGATTTTTCTCTTTTTTTTGAAGTGGTGTACATAGACTGGGCCCAGTATGAAACATGTCCTTTCAGCGAATTCCATTCAGCCGATTAGGCGTTAAAGAATATTAAACATTCATCCTCACTTTCTTTCGCGTGGCTTTTTATGTGATCGATGTAGTAGTACCTACTACAGTTGTAACATAAATAGTGGTAGAAGGGTAGGCGTGGTAGGTGGGTGGTAGTCTATAATTGTTGCGGCATGTTGTTTGTTGTGACATTTAAAATTTGAAATTATTACTAGTATTTTTATGTAATGTCTAATTACTAAATGTTACTGTATGCTAATAAGTATAACCAAGATATAAAATGTAATGTTAGTACGGCTGAAATGCCGAATATAGTGAAAACCATAGATCTTAAGAATTTATGTTAGCTACCTATATTCTTGCAAATAAATAGTTATAAAATATCATTAATTCATACATTTCACGAAAGCTTGAAAACCGTTGATACCTTTTAACACTGAAATCAGCCAATGTCGCGCAGTTATGAATTGTAAAGACAATACGTATTCATCTTCCTGCCCTAGTCCCGTGTTACTTGTGGTCGGCGCAACATGTTTTCTTCTTCCATTCCGTCCAATTAACGGCCATACTATCACTGACACCCTTTTCATTCATATCATTCTTCGCACAATCCATTAAGCTCTTCTTTGGTCTTCCTCTTCTTCTTCACGCATCCACATTTATATGCATAACTCTATTGGTAAAATGCGTTTCATCCCTTCTCTTCACGTGCCCATATCAAGACAAACGATTCTCTAACCTAATACCTGTTTTTAGAGTAAAGATTGATCTTATTGTCTTTTTGGAATGGTACTTTTTGTCTTCACGAACCTACACTTACGTTTTCGACAATAAATCTTCCTAAATTCAAAGTCAAAGCAATTAATTATTATTCAATTAAACCATTTGAAGGTACTTGTGAATTGTCAAGGAGTCAGTCAGAAAGTTGAGGCTAGTTGCTGGTTCCAAACAGTAGGTTTCTATGGAGAAGAACGAGAAAGAAACTCTATGAACAATCTTTTAAAATCAATAGAATATTACAAATGTAGGTTAGATCATTCATGTTTAATCTACGGGTCACAAATGTGAGAAAAATGTAACAATATGTGCACTTTGAAAGAGGTCTAGAGAGAATCTTAAAAATAAAAACTCTTTTTCCTGACATAATATTACGTAGGTACTATACTCCGTTTACAATAAGATTAGACATTTACACAAACCTTTTTACAGTCCCTTCAATCGATTTTGACTTCTATTTCGTAGGCTTAAAGATGACATTAGAGGCAAAAAAGTGGTTACAATAATAACTGTATTTTGCAGCTGCCATTTGTCATGCCACCAACGCAATATACCTAAGTCAAAATCGGTTGAACGGACTGTAAAAAAAAGCGGAAAATAAAAAGCTTTTTACAAAAAAGACAACCGCCTTCAAAAAGTGAAAAATAACTTTAGCACAGAACACACATTGACTTTAGTTTCGAAATTCAGTGGCTTTGTTCTGTTTGTTGTTTTGTATTGCCACCGACTTCCGAAACTAAAGTAAATGTGTGTTCTGTGCTAAAGTTATTTTTCACTTTTTGAAGGCGGTTGTCTTTTTTGTAAAAAGCTTTTTATTTTCCGCTTTTTAGTACCTCCTTCTCATTCAAATCTATTAAGAAGAGATTGAAAGTTAACTACTACAAAGATTGATGAAACTAAAACGTCGTCTATGTAAAATTTTTGGGTATTTGTTGATTTTTCAAAAAGTGCTGAATCAATTTCGATAAAATTTATATCGGACCACCCCTGAAGCATACCCTATCTATAAAAAAAGAATTTTCAAAATCGGTTTACGTTTGCCTGAGAAATCGCGTAACAAATCGCGCATATACTTAATGCAAATTTAAGACTTATACGGTTTTCTCATGGACGCCATGGTCAGAACTGGACCAAATTAAAATGGGACCACACGGGAAGCACTAGCTTCCAAATAAAAAAAGAATCATCAAAATCGGTTCACCCAGTCCCGAGAAATCAAGTAACAAACATAAAAAAAAAAAAAAATACAGACGAATTGATAACCTCCTCCTTTTTTGAAGTCGGTTGAAAAGGTTTGTGCATATGTTTAATCTTGTTGTGAGCGGAGTATAGGTTGATTTCTTATAAATAGTTTCATCAACGCCTTTGTTGAGCAACGAACTAACTATAAAAGCCATAACTTAAACTGTTTGACTGTAAAACAATATAATACTATGATCGCGTTTATCGATATGAAAGTTTTATTCAAAAAGTTATATCGAAGGTAGTTTCTCTTACATTGTCGTTTTATGGTGTATCTCTATGAAATAAAGATATTGACTTAAGAGGAAATACCACGGGCTAGAGAATTGAAAATTAGGTATTTGTAAAATGTATTGATGTCGCGCGATGCCCGAACACGAACCGCAGAGCGCGATAGAGACAACTGCAGCTTTGACCGAAAATGCCAATTAAAAGTACACAAAATCAATGATTCGTAGTCCCCTGATTTCTTCTCCAAAACTTAACCGATTTAACTGCTTTTTCCATTAAAAAATAAAGAAAGGCTTTTGCCGTGTTCCTATGTTTTCTATTTTTTATATATAATCAAGTCAAAGGACATTGCCACGGGGCAGGTCCCCCTTTTGTGCTACGTGTGCCTGATTGAAATAATAACCTAAAAATATTATTCATTTTTTTGTGTTAATACTATTTTTTATACAATTTCTTTCACCCTGGGAATAAAGTTAGAATTAATTAATAGTTAAACATTTCGTCGACATCCTTTTGATAGATGTACAAAAAAAAGTTGCCAGAAATCAAATACTTATCGAAAATGAAGTATACTAATCAATCGAGTAATCGATTTCAAAACAAAACGAAAATAACAATAAAAAAAAAACATTTTTAATTATTATAACTAGTTTACGTCTCAACATTTAAATGTAGGTCTTCACGTTTGACAACTTCAATGCTACTGTTTTAGCATTATGTTTTCTCGACAATGAATTAAAATGGTGATAACCCTGTCTTTTTCATAGGTACGTATTATTGTAGCATATTATATCTGAAATGCACAAAGATAGGTGTAGGTAAAGTATGAAATTATTGAAAATATTGTTAATGACTAAAACTATTGGATCTAAATCTAAACTGCTTATAGTCCACAGTTATAGTCTATGCGAGTAATAGCGGTGGATAGATGAGAACAGGAATAGGATTTTTATTTTCATAATAAGTCTAGATTAGATGTTTATAAAAGCTATTTACACAAACAGAAAAGCCTAACGTAGGTATTTTCAATCGATTAATCGATAAAAAAACAAATCGATTTACGAATGATTAAAAATAATAGATCTGGCAACATTTACTTGCGCATGTCACGGTAGTCACGAGTCACGGCACCACTTTGTTCGGACTTCGGAAGATTCGTTACGTTCGTGATTGCTTTGTATACGTTGAGTTTTGAATTCCGTATTTACATAGTTATTATTTACGATACGTGCTTTTTCTGCTATCACCGAGTTGAGCTAATAAGTTCCTCGAGTACCTACTTTATGTTTAGTGAGATAACGGACTCTTATTTGTGTTGTTCTTTGTGAGATATTTGACTCTTAAGTGCTATCTTTGGTGAGATATTGGACTCCCGAACAGTTTTTTGTCAGAACTATGTCTACCCCAGCCAGAAGTCGGGCACACCGTCTGCCTTCCCGACGCTGTATTAACTGTTCGATTTTATTAGCACCTAATTTACGCCGGTATACAGTTGAGGAGTTGAACGAGCAAATGACAGTTCTTCTACGAACTTGGACAATGCCTACACCTGTAAGTTATCGTGTGCATATACAACAATATTTATTTTCGACAATGTAGTGCCTAAATGCATTGTACTAACACAAAATAACATTTGATTAGAGTAAAAGAAGCACTGTTTGACTATACAGTGCTTCATTTACTCTAATCAAATTGTTATTTTGAGTTATCTTCATGAGAGTTTATGTATTAACAAGTTTATGCAGATATAAATGTAGAAGAGTAATGATTTTATAATCTTTTCCAGGTAACATCGGATGATATCCTGTGTATTGAGTGTTATTTGCTGTTGCAAGAAAGGATGTTATCAAATATAACTGGTTCCCACGAGGATATATCGCCTGCATATGGTCACTTGAACATTTGTTATGGGTGTGGTATCTCTATTACGAGTCGGAGAACCCATAGAGTTGAGTTCGACTGCCCACAACGCAGCATGATTTTAAGATGGACTCTAGCACACCTGGTCAGTATATTTTTCGATAACATTCCATATTGTCTCACCTGTAATCCCCAATCATAACCACGATGATAATTAGGCAGAGGTGTACCTAAAAGTACACATACATTTGGTCAGTTATATTAATGTCTCAAGTATTGCCATCAACCGGGCACAAACCCACTGTCAGGCTCCTGGCTGCTACTCAGGAATTCTTAATGGAAAAACCCAGCAACCCAACCAGGGAAATGAACCCGAGACCTTATGCTCTGCAATTGTGTTTCTTTCTAATTGATAGTATTTTTATTACACGATAACAATATAGGGTTTGGTGCATACTCTGATGTTCACTAATACTGACTATTTCATTTCAGGCTCCACATTTACAAAGAGTGTGCATTCCTTGCTGGTTAGCAGCAACTCGGGAAACACGACGATTGGAGGTTCAAGATACAAACAGACCTGACAGTGTCATGGATGCAGCTTCACCTTCATTAGAAGAAAGCGGGATACCTGAACCACCTCCAATGCCAGCTCCAACACCCCAACCACAACAAGCACAACGAGTACAATCTAAAGTTAACTCACAAAAGTATAAACGTGTTGCTGCAGCTTCTCGTCACTGCATGTTTGTAGGATGTGAAAATAATGAACGTCTTTTAGTGCCTATGACTATCAAGGAACTGTTGTTATTGCAGTACAGTATATATATACCCTTAAATGCTAGAATCTGTCATCATCATTTACAAAGTAATCAGTGGGCTGAACTGACTGCCATTTTAAATGACTTTACTGGCTTTCAAGTCGATGATATATTTTCTATGCTTGAAAGAGCTTCTCAAAGGACTTTAGATTTTAATAATATTGCTGCAATGGATTCACATTAACTTTAGATGATTAGATTAACTCAAGATTAACTTTAGATGATTTAAGATGATTTGCATTAGGATCTTACCAATTAAAACAGGCTAGATCCTATTATGGGGAGCATATAAGAAGTAATGGTACTTATAATGTTGAAGTAAGCAATGTTTTGGAAGAAGATTTGCCCTTAATATTGGGTCAAAATAATTATTTAATTAGGGCTAGAATTAAGTCACGCCATGTGAGCCACAAAACCTATTACTCTTATTTATTGATAAGTAGAGATGAAAATCGGGCAAATTCTTTAGAAAGTATCATTGCTTACTATTGTAACTGTCTAGTGGGTAACCGTACAGTAGGGTGTTGTGCTCATACTATGACAGTATTGTGGTATTTAAGCTGGGGCCGCTTCAACAATGTAAGTGCTCCAGCTCCATCTTTGGATGAAATATTTTACGAAGAATAAATAGTTTATTTAAGTTTTATTTGTTTTATTTCCCTTGGTATATACTACTACTAAAATAAAAATAAGTGTCAGTAACGTTAAATGAATCATTAATAAAAAATTAGTCCAGTGCTGAAGCTGTGAACTAATTGTACAGTTTTTATCATATTTAAACGTTATTATTCCACACAATAGATGAGCACCTATTTACTTTTTATTATACTGCTAAATAGCAGTACAATGCATCGATCTTGATCGAAGGTACAATGGAATTATGTCTTTATTACTTTATGCATAAACTTGCTTATAGTATGGAAATATGCATATAGTAATGGAATTATGTCTCTATTACTTAATGCATAGAGTAATAGAGACTAATTCCATGCTCATAGTCATTGTATGTCTACGTCAATTTGTAATTATAACCTAGATTTTTAAAACTGAAAAATCATGATATCTCCTGAACCTGGGTGAATAATTGGAAAAAGGTTTCTGATTATGAAAATGCTATGTTTTTACTATTAGGAAAAACAAAAATCTTCAGGGCACAAGCATTTTCCACTGGGACCGAACTTCCTATACAAAACGGGCAATCTCCATGTTTGAACACAGCGGAAAATCATGCCAATTTTTTAGGTTTTTGAATATTCATATCTCTTTTAATAATAAATTTATGAAAAAAAGGAAAACATAGGGACACGCTAATAGTAGCCATGGATATTTAAAAAAATAATAATTGATCTACTAGCATTATCCAGGGAGGAAACAGGGGACTAAGTTTGTATGGAAAAACGGCCCTTGTGTTTCCTCTTAAGTATTTACTACTTTGTGCCTTCGTCATAAGCTTTATTATTGTCTGACTTAACTTATTAGTAGTCAGTTTTCTTGTCAGTTTCCACCATTTGGGGGGGTCAACTTTTCTAGTCAGAATCGTGTTTTCAAAATATGTAGGAACTGAATTTCTTCTTCGGCCTATTGTAAAATATTTTTTCTCTTCGAGCCTAGTTTTCAGTACTTTAGTGGGTAGATAAACCGTATAGAAAGTTAATAATCATAGAATCCTCCCTTCTCGCTGCTGATAATCTATTTGTTCACTGATTAGTATTTAATTAGCACTGGCTCACCCACTACCCAGTTCGTGTCCCGGCTAGCTTCACGTCAACTTCCCGCCGTCATTCCACTCCGTGGCAGTTGACAGATGTGACAGCGACCGTACCACCACTGTGTACATGAGACAATGCATATATATATTTTCATAGATACACTACAATCATTCTGAAGACATACAAAAAATAAGAGGTGCATCTCATCACCTTTTGCTGTTCAATACTAATTTTTACCAACAAATATAGAAAAAAGTAATAAAAAAAAATTTGTGCATTTCACTAATTTTTTTTTGATTACTTTTTTCTTTATAGATTTCAAATTCATTCACTATTATTAAAAACTCAAATCAAACAGATATATACCCTTTCCAATTTGCAAACATCAATGAGCAACCTTCCGCTAAACAAAAAAAAAAAGAAAAATTAAATAAAAATTCATTTCAAAACTCCTTTCACAGAATCTTTTCTTTTGCGACATTGTAAATAACCTGATGGATTACTAAAAAATGAACATTCAGAATTTGATTCTGATTCCGTATAGCTAAAGTTCAAATTCGCTTGTTTTAGTAAAACGTAATTCCAGTAGCTGTATCGATATCCCGGCTGAACTTTCTTCTTTTGAATTTTAGCTTTGTTACTCTGGCATAAAGTAGAATTTACCTTGATAAAAGAAAGGTTTTTTTGAGTAGCAGGATCGGTATTGAGTGAAAATTATATGCTCGAATCCCTTTGAACCGATTTGTCGTGAGATGCTGAACCATTGTATTGTTCATCTTCAAAGGACTTTTTTCTACTTTATTATTACGCTACGTGAGTCAGAGCTTGTAATACGATTGTTATTTGTGTTTAGATATATTCAATTTCAGTTTATTATGATAGGAAACAGATTGGTTTTGAATTTTTAAAGACAAATCATCGATTTTATAATAGGGATTTCTACGAGTATTATATAAATATTATACATATATATATTATATATTTAACAACTCCATAATAATATTTTTTTACGAGTGCGCGGATTAAATGTAAGCTCAATCGATTTTTAAATTGCAAATATCCGTTGTGTATGACATTATGTAGTTTTTTTAAATTCTTATAGGCTTGCGTTTGGCGGCAAATTTCTTTTTTTTTTTTTTTAAAAAAAACAACGTTACACTAGGAATTACTCCTGTGTCCGTGGGTACGCTTACAAACATATAAACTCACATACACAAACAGCAACACCTGGTGTTACGTGATGATGCGGCCTAAGGTGGAGCACGCTTGCCTAGGATTAACCGGTTCACGCGTGCCTTGAAGATACCCAGATTATACTCATCAGGGAACAGAGAGGCGGGCAGTGAATTCCACAGTCTGGCAGTTCGCACAATAAATGTGGAAGCCATGGGCTTGGTTCGAGACAGTGGAATTTCAACCATGTAACCGTGACGGTTCGTCGTATCTCTGCTCGTCTGATGATTGAATGGGGATAGGGAAACTAAAGTGTGCAATTCCAAAACATAGGTACTCTCCGAAATGTACCCGATAAAAGACCGATAGGCTGGAAACGATGCGGCCATGTTTCCGGCTCAAGAATGTGTGATTATTAAGCCAAGATATTGTAGAATCCTCTTATTTCTACTGCCAAATCTAATGTGTTTTTGTTAGCACACGGATGCCAGCTTTAAATTTGTCATATCATAAAAAAAAACTACTCATAGGTAAAAAAAAACATAATCTAAGAATTGTCGATGAAGATAAAATAAAAGTAGCAAGAACGATAAAACAAAACATCACAGAACAAAATATTTAAAAAAACAAAAAACTCGACAAAAAAAATTTTAATATAATAAATTAGGTAACTCAAAAGATATATATAGGGTGACTGGTAATTAGTGTACGATACTTAAACACGTGATTGTGTTCATGATAACAAACCACTTTCCCGAAGAAAAAATGATTTTTGTACTGGTTCACTTTAGGTCACAGGCGTGCGCGCGCGTCAATTTCATACGGCTGTTGTGTTATTGTGATAAAAGTGAACCAGTACAAAAAACATTTTTTCATCGGGAAAGTTGTTTGTTATCATGAACACAATCACGTGTTTAAGTATCGTACACTAATTACCAGTCACCTTATATAAGTGAAAATTTAAATATTTTTTGATTTAGAATGATCGTGGTTGATAGTGTTCACAAACGCAGTCCACACGGATGCTGCGGCTACTGCTTTAAATATGTCACATCAGAAAAAAACTACATATAGGTAAAATAAAAACACAATCTAAGAATTGTCGATGAAGATAAAATAAATACAAATAAGTAGCAAGAACGATAAAACAAAACATCAAAGAAAAACTAAAGGATATTGACAAGTGTTTACTCAATATTACCAATACCATTAAAAACCCTTCCACGTATCCTTCAATAATATTTGTTTAACAAACACACGGAATAGTTTCACAAATAGTACCTTTTTTACCTTTGATCAACAAATCTAAATTGTGCTACCGGAATTTCAATCTAAGATCGAATAAATAAGTTACATTTTCTTTAGAGGACTTTTATATTCAATCTGCCTGTTCTATCATTATTTATTCATACAGTATTAAGTCTTGTTCTGTAAAAGATAAGTATCAAAGTTGATTGCATATCAAATGACAAGGGTGCAAGCCACCATTTCCCGCTGTCCCAATTTATTTTTTTATTTACTTCTTAAAATGTATGCAAATTCAAATGATTCCTTGCGATTGATGCTTTGTCGCTAGATTATCAGGTGGCTGTACATGCGTCCCTTTCTTTCTTTAGAAGATTTGTATTTGCTTCTCTTTTTCGCGGTCTCGTAATAATGAAAGCAATTTGTTGGTCCCGTATTCAATTTGGCAAAGCAAAATTAGGTACAATAAAATTATACAGATTTTCGCTAACGTTCCTTATAAATGTATTGTAAGAGGATTTTTCTAATTTTATATGCAATGGGGTGCCCTTTACCTGTGGTTAGTAATCTCCTTAAATTAGGGGGAAATAAAGCATCCTACATTTGTATGAACATTGGTTTAAAGAGCTAGTAATCTGGTTTAGTTCTTGCAATTATATTAAAAATGTTATGGAGGAAGTAAATAAAACAGTAGTAAGACAACAGTTGTACAATCAATTGCAGTAATAATAAATACTACTCTATTGACTGATTTGTTCAAAAATAGTAATGTACTATAATGGCTTCAAAAGTCTTGTTAATAATGTTTCATAAAGCGGCCCTAGAACACTTCCTTGACGCACTCCAAGTTGAAAGGTATTATATACATCTAGCTAATAATTTTAGTGTAGATAATTTTGCGTTTTAGACACAAATAAGTACATCGACTTCTTCAGTATTAAAATAAAATATTTTCTTTCATTTAATTTTTACTTTTCAGTTCGGTATATCCAAATGATGCTAATCGAACGCTTTTGATAGATACTTATGAGTTGATTTTTATTTAAGTAATGTGTATGACAAATTGGACCGTTGAAATCAATCAAAGATTCAAAGATTCATATAAATATATAAAATCAGAACACATTGCCCATCTGATACACAACAGTGACCAATTTATACCAATCAATAAAATAGCAATGCGAATAGACAAAAGTCTTCGTGCAATATTGCCAAACAGATATCGGCACACGGTTTAATACTGCCATAACGTGCATCGCTTCTACTCCCTAATAAAAATGCCATTCAAATTATCCTAACAATAAAATAGCCGAGTGTATCACTCACTTGAATTACCTTAGAGTTCGTTATAATACTCGTTTTATGTTGTATGTATATAAAATTCATTGATGGGTAAAGATTATGGTATGTACTTGGAGATCTCTTCATTTTCGAAGAAATTACTGTTAATAACTTTTTTGTATGCCTCGGCTGTACCTTAAAAATAAAACGTTGCCCACACTAGGAATTACTCCTGTGTCGTGGGTGTGTTTACAAACATATAAACTCACAGACACACAAACAGAATAACTATCTGTAAGGCCATACACGCAGCGCAGCAGTCGATCGCTCAACCACTGCGCCAACCGTGTCATCAAATGGCGCTCTTGGGAATTCTGATCCGGGTTAAGCGTTTGATCCGCGGTAACATGTTGAAGTTATTAGTCAGATTTTTGTGGTGTTATTGCCTAACACAATTGCTATCTCAATCCGAAGGACTTTGACGGACTTTTTTTCGTTAGCCTATGCTGTCTCAGCAGCAGCATACCACCATAAAGGCGGCGGCGGCGGCGGCGGCGTACCATAAAGGTTGACATGATGATGATGATGTTCATGCCGTCCCACTGCTGGACAAAGGCCTCTTAGCCAAGTCCTTCTTAGATATTTTTTTATTATAACTAATCTATTGCTTTATATGTTTATGTGCTACACCATGAGGCTGCTGTATCCCACCGCATACTCATAATATGATAGGCACAGTAAGTTTTACAATAGATTTAACGAAAACACTCAAACAGTCGAAGCTACTTTATAAATTGCTGCAGCATAAATCCATCTCAAAATAGTCAAACTATTATTACCATAATTACTATATTTATAGACGAATATAGAGTACAGTTATTTTATTAGATTAATCTACCAGAATTCCTGTGATCTATCGTTAATACCTACTATAAATAAATCTAATGCTTTACGAGCAATAATCAAACTTCGATCCTAATTATAGGAAAGATCTAATTCCTATAAATTCCTGCTCTAATAAAAGGATAAAATAATTCTAATACTGCAGTCGTATCGTAATCGTGTCGTATAATCTAAATGTCTTACGTACTAAACTTTATGGTAGTATTGTTTTATTAATATCTATAAAAAGTGCTCCCACTTTAGTTTTACTGGGAACTTCTTATAGCTTTCAGTGTTTGCGATCTTTATGAACACGCTAAGTTTATTATTGTTTAGGGGCGTTGTTTGTATTGTTTTTTTTAGAATGATACATAGAATTATATATACTGCTCTTGAAATTGTCGATTGTTTCATTTATTTACTTCGTGAATCTAAATCCGTGCTATCCATGTGGTGCCGGTCGCGAATAGCAACACCCCATTTCTACCCGTGGGTGTCGTAGAAGTTGACAGAGTGATATTGACCAGAGGATGGGCAGCAGCGTCCTTCTGAGTACCATAACACCTACTGCGATCGCCAACATGTATCGGCCAAGCATGGCGATTAAGGCTGAATCCCCCCATGAGGGAGACCTATGTACAGCAATGGGCGTCTAAAGGTTGACATGATATGACTTAGAATCTATTTGGTTATCATTACTACACATGATGCTAAATGTATAATTATAAAACTGTTAAGCAATGCTGAACTACAAAACATGGAAATCTGATCACTAAAGTTGCGGCTTCCAAATTCTCTCATTAACTGGCAGCTTGTTCAGTAAAGTCTGGCGTTATTATAGAGGCCTTAGTCCCAGTCCAGAAACAATTTTACTTACAGTTCATTTTTTTATAATAACCCGCGCGAAATTCGCACTCTTCTGGGTAATGATCATAATTATGTGCATGTTAAGCATACAGGGCACCAGAAAACAAATATACAATAGTTTAATATTTTCAAATTATACAATAGTTCCACATTTCCATGGTTGTGTTGATCTTTAATAAAATGTGGAGGTTGGTTCTCCGTAAGCAACTCACTTCCACAAGAAATACACCAATCTCTGCGTAAAAAATGGGTGATTGACCAAGGCCAAACATAATCGTCCAAGAAATCATCCACTTTTTTTAAACCCGAACAATGTAACACTGCTTCAGTAGTCCTTCCCCTGACGAGCTCTTTCTCAAAGAGCTAGTATCTATTACTTTTAGATACTTTTTGTCTTCATGAAACTAACCTCGAAATTTTATTATTTCAGGAGCCAGAAGGATCAATATTCTCTTCAATCATTCCTGACAAGCTTTCTGGATCCATCTGCACCGCTGTCCTGTTCATGCTGGGATGGAAACTGTTCTCTAATAAACGATGAACTATTTGTACAGTAGATGTTGTGATGGGATTCTATTGTAGACAATGTTTTATTGAAATACGTGACGTCACAATGTTTTGTTTTTTTGCAGTGTCGTTCCATGTCATGTAATCCGAAAGTCATTAGAATCAATATCTATTTTCAATTTATATTTTTTTTTGCATTTAATTTTGCATTACAAAACTACGTAAAATTTATTGTGAAAATGGTTTTATTTATAAATTTATATATTTTGAAAGAATATTTTTATAAATCATATTCAAGATTTTTTTATAAAATGTATACATGATATGACAAATAGCATGACACTACAAGTATATTACAAGGTACGGCACATATTTCAATAAAACATTTCTACTAATGTTCATGAGCGTACGACGAATAAATTGAAATGTTATTCCCTGCGCTACGCTTTTTGCAATTTGTACATTTATTGAGGATTATTATTGTCCAATTTTTGTATAATATTAGACGTAATAATACACGGCTTTAATATAAAGTTGTGTATTTGTGTATCGTCTGTCGAACGCACACTTATTGTATATTGTATATATAATAATACGTAGTGATTTTTATAAATTAAATTAAAATGTTTGGTCCATGGCAAAATGTAGACCTGCTGCTAAAAAAATATAAACATAAATCGGTAGGGAAAGGATTTTAATTTTTATAAAATAAAGAGTGAATTTGATTTTTTATTATACAATTAGGAGAAAATATTTTTATAAAATCGAAATTGGTTTTATAAAACAGCGATAAAATCTAAAAATAAAAGTTAGATTTATTGTCAATAAAAAATCATATTGTTATCACATTTTTCCTGACTAGCAAAATTTTAAAAGTATAACATCAGTTCATTAAAAATTGCGGTTGAAGATCTAAAATGTTCACTCTTAAAAATTACTTATAAAGGAAAAAGACCTCTAACCGTATTTTATAAAAATAATTCTTACGTTGAAGAGTCAATTTACATTCCGCTTTCGATGTTGATATAATATTATCCATAATATTTTATACTTAATAATAATATCAATGTGGCTTTTTCAATGAATATCTACTTTCTAACTTTATCTTGGACACCACTGACATTGGTGAAGGAAAACCTGGACTTAATATAAGTCTGAAATCGCAAAACCGCCTTGAGCAAGCGAAGTGATTAATGCTCGTGCCTTCTCTGTATGAGAAGAAGCCTCTGTTCTGCAGTGGGACAATGATAGGCTGGTAATATTATTTAGCTATAAATGTATATATACTTATTTAATATGTATATACAAGGTTGGGATGACGATACGACAAAAAATTAAAATACAGGTATTACTAGTTCATAAGAACAAATTTTGAAACTATCAAATAAATCCGAGCACCGAAATTAAATAACAAAATTCAGACGTTCTAAAGAGCATATAAATGTTACCAAAATAGAACACCATTTGAAATATTGGTTTACTGACTTGTGAGAAGAGCGGTAACTTGTGGCGCCATATTTAATATTATTAATTCCCAATAAAATAATTACACCAAATTACCAAATCCTGCTATGATCCTTTTTTGTGCTATTGCCATCGACACCCTGTATACTTATTTAAGGAATTTTGAAGTATTCAGAAGAATGGACCAGCAATGTTATAGAAAAATAGATTTTATTTAAAACATGATAAAGTCCGTTTTCCCATAAATTGTTCCAAAGAGAGCAGCCTAAAAATTATTATCGATTGATCTCATTTTTTAATTTTTTTGTGTAATAAAAATGTTTATTTTTTAAATATTTTAGGGTTAGACCATTGTATGGTGAGTGCCAAGTTATTTCAATGGAGATTTTATGAGATGGTATATTTTGATAATTATTATCATTAATAATTAATTATATATAAGTTAGATAAGGTTGATTGATAAGTTCTGTCATGTCAGATCGTAAAGCAATTTGTTAATATCAAGTTTATTGAATAATTAACAAAGATTGCTTGGAATCAATTTGTAAATAAATGTTGCAAAATTGATGGGTAATTCATGATTAAGCTTGAATAAGCTAGGAAAGTTAATTTAAAATTATTATTTGAACACATTGATTTAGAAAAATTGCAAAATAACATAGAATTATATGATAAATTAATTTTTTTTACTGAATACTGACTTAATTCGAGTTATTCAACAAAAATACAAGTAAAACAAATTATAAGTTCTATAACGCGATTTGTGGTAGTCTGGTTCGAGAGAAATAGTAACGTCCCGTAAGATTTTAGCGTTAAACCTCCTCACGCACGATCTCTCTTTCGTTCTCTTCTTCTCGAGAATCGAGACTCAAGCAGAACCATACTGACTATATTTCGAATTACATTCGTATTTTAAAAACTTTTTATTATTACAACTTAACAGAAAATGACATGAGCATATAAATGGATATTTTTAGCTTTTATTATTTAACTGTGTAAATAAAAATACTCCATTAGTTTTGCTAGTTGATAACTCATACTTTTACATTTAAGTTACACACGAGGCTTTGGATTAAAAAAGCATAGTTTTGTTTCCAAAAATGATTTAATTATTTCAACTGTCTCCAGTTTTGCATAAATTAAAAATCATTTATGTTGTTTTTTTACAAAATATGGGCACAAAAGCATTTTGGGAACAAATTCATAAGTTTTATTGACACCATGGATTTTTGAAAAATAATTTTATTTTAAGGTTACAAAATAATTACGGAAGAATGTGTTCAAATGTGATATGTATTTATTTAAGGAAACGATTAAAGTAAAAAAAAGAAGTTTTCCTAATGATCTCTTGGAAACTCTTATCTGCTGATCACATTTTTTTTTTTTTGCTGACAGATATAATTAGAAAACAACATGTATATTTTATTTTAATGGGTATGATAAGAAATGAGTACGTTTGAAAATGGCGCCAGTAAAAGAAAAATTGAAAGGGAATCGTTTGTTGCATGGTCATGTGAAGAGGAGGGATGAAATGGATGTGAACAAAAGAGTTGTATGGGTGGATGAAGAGGGAGAGGAAAGCCAAAGAAAAGATGGATAGATTGTGTGAACAATTATATAAAAGAAATTAAAAGGGACTCAGTGATAGATTAACGGTTGACAGGACGGAGTGCGAAAAAGAAAAAAAAACGTATTGCGCTGTCTTTAAGTAACATGGGACGAAGGCATGAAAATGATGATGACTTTTGACGTGATAACGTCTTATAAATCGATGAACACCGGCTGCATGCACGAAAAAGTGTCACGTTCCGCCTGAGTTTGAGTGTTCAAGCGAGAGCGCGAAACAAGCGATAGAGAGGCACGATCGGCCCAAGCAATAAGCTCCGCCCACCTCGACGGAAGCCATTATTTCCTTATGTTATTTATGTTAGCCAATATGTTTCTTTGTGACGTTGTCACGTTAAGCTATCGTCCGTAAACCGACTTTACAGACAACCAATTTTGTTTTCTAAGTTTCAAGTTTTTCAGGTTTAAAATATATATTAACAATCGTATGTAGGTATTTCTAGGAATCCAAAAATGATTTTCAAATTTATTTGCCAGCAAAAAAATATTAAAATATAACAGAAAAAACGCATTTAAGAGTTCTCTGTACATAAATTAAAATTGGTATGCTTAATGCTCTTTTTATAAGAATATAATCAGTAGTCGCGAAAATTTCTAAATTTCCATAGTAATAAATAATGCTTAAAACGAGAACAAAATTAATTTGTATGGAAGATGCAAAAATTATAAATTATTTTTATTGAGTAGCACGAATTGGCGAACTGGTGTACTAAAATAAGTTATAAAATAATTTGCGATAAATAGTAGTCAAACTACTGATGTATGAAGAAAAACTTTTGTAGTAAATACATTTTTGCACCTTCCAAACAGATTTATCGTCAATAAACATGCTTACTGCTGTAATCACATTATAATTATAACTGTAATGATATAATAATTATAAAGTCTTAAGCAATATAATTGTAATTACTCATAGTGTGTAAGAATAATCTCACTACCAAGTGTTTTTTTAATATTTTAGGAACAAACATTTAAAAAAGAATGTTGTTTAGTTAAAAACAATTTTGTTTTTGTAGTTTATTTTTAGTAAAAAGTCGTGTGATCTACACTGTGTATAAAAAAGGCCTGTATATTTTAGTTAAGTTAAGACTTTAGTGAATTAGATTTTAGTTTGTAGACATTTTTATTTAGCATGTTTTTGTATAACAGTCATACCAATTGACTTCGATTAAGTTCTTTATGTAATTATTTTTCAGATCAACTGCCAATTATTTTATATTATTCTGTGTTTTGATATTTCTTTATTTGAAAATATACTTTTTATAAATATTTCTGTATTTCGTTTTACTACAATTCACACCTAAACCACAAAGTACGTATGGCTGCGGCGCGCCCGAGTAGAGAGATCACTCAGAACAAACCGCCATTTTTCTCACGCACACATTGATATTACGTTTTTCTCAAGCATTCTCAAGAAGTTTCAAACAGACTTCAGTGTCGACTGTCACGTGTTGTCAAAATGAATATGAGAGACATTGGCAATTTGACATTTCATTACGAACAGGAAAATTGCAAAGAGTTCCAACCAGTGTCAATAAAATTTCATATTGTCACAAATAAAACCTTCAGAGTCAATACAGTAGCAGCCCTAGTGAGTCTGGCAAGTTTAGGTAATTATTTTTGAAGATGGCGGGATCGATCCTTCTGTAATCTTTATATTTTGTGCGTAAACCAAATTCCTACAAGTAAGCAAAATGCCGTGGTTCGGCGTCCCTAAATCATTTACCTACGAACTAACACCACACGTTTGTCGCAGTGACCGAGTGATTGACTGCTGCGCCATGTGTCGCGAGTACGATTCCCGCACGGAACAAGTATTTGTTTGGCCTACAGGTAGTTGTTCTGGGTCTGGCTGTTTGTGTATGTGAGTATATGTTTGTAAACGCACCCACGACACAGGAGTAATTCCTAGTGCGGGGCAACGTTTTAAAAAACAAAAAGAAAATGGAGTCTCTATTTTTTCGTGATTTACATTTAGATACCAACGAATATGTGCACTAATTAGAAATAATGCACATATTCGTTGGTAACTAAATGTAAATCACGTACACTTCTGAGAATTATAATTATCCAAAACACTCGGATTTTGAAGTTATTAGGCCAATAGAACGTTATTACGTGATACGGTAATAATTTACTTGTGTATCGTGCGAGGGACAAAATAGAACAGACACACTGACACAATCAGACTGTCATTATTGACAAATGTCAAAGTGACACCTGTCAATTCATCGAATGAAAGTGTCGCTGTTGTTCGCTTCACACAGCGCTTTCAACCGCTTTATTATATTTGTAACTAAACACCTTATTCATAGGTCAAGCCCTGAAAGTGCTGAGTTACCTACAGTTGCCTATTCAAAACGCCAAATTGAAAGAAAAAATAATGACGCCGTGGAAGTAATTACTATAAGTGAATTACAGTTTAAAAAGTTTTCGAAAATTGTGCAGTGTCTTCTTTTGCAATAATTGTAATATAAATTGTTAAAAAAATTGTAGTGTAGAGCTGTTGTAGTGATCATAGGCCATTTTTTACCATGTTCTTAAAAGTACGAGAAATTGAAAATGGTGAATACAAAAATAAAGCCATTTAAAAGTTTTAACACACTATAAAACTACTCACCGCCATTTTGAAAAATAAGTTACATTATCTAAAGTTTAAGTTATAAAACTCATGTGTGTCTGAGCACCATCCATCTAAGTTATGTACTCTAACTTAGGAAAACATTACCCGCTAGAATTGCGGTTAACTTAATGCGGTCAGTTAAACTTGATGTATTTCACTTAGATGTAACTTAGGAAGCTTTATGGTTTCGCGAAAAGTTAGATTTTTAAAGTGGCCCGTTCGTATGTTCTTCGCTAATGTGGGTATAAAGAAGTAAGATAAAAGTTGTTCTAGGAAATTGTGGAAAGGTGCAGTTTGTAAAATGTTTACAATGAAAGTCGGGGTATTTTTCTGTGATGGAAATCGAGGATTGTGAAGCATTGTTAGTAATTCTTCGAGTAACCAGTAGAGCTACACTAGAACCTAGGTACCATTCGTAGTAGTGGAGTATTTAACCATTTTTGACTACCACGGTCAAGTATAGATGAGAAATCTCAAAAAACACACATCTCACAGACACCTGGCACCTGTGATGTCTCTCTAAGGTAGTGTCGCCGAAGATGGCCCGGCTCCTAGGATAGCCCACATTTAAAAAAATACAGTTATGATTATTCGAAACATTTAAAATTTCGTGGGTGTATGCTATTGGTACTATATACAATAGTGCAAGTGTGTTTCATTACTGGCGCGTCGCCATTTTGGAGACTGATGGCAGTTTGCTTGTTCATGTCAAGACGATACACTTTTTATTACCTGCATTATCTAAATGCTTTTAAAAATTAACGAATTTAAAACAAATCTCTTTGCTCTAAAATGTGAAAATTCATATTTAATCTATTTATAAGCGAATTACAGGTGAGTGTTATTATTTTATTTCCTTTTTTTGTATTTTTATGAGATTATACTCAACCCGGGTGTAATTTCCTATCATGGCCCATAGTATAATTCCCTTAATGAATGACATCAAAAAAATAAATTTTAGAAAAAAAATCTGATTTATTTTTATTTTTGATAAGTTACTTTCAATATTGATCTCGAAGTTAAATTTTATTTTATTTAGTGGTTTGTTTTTATTTTATGGTTGATTTTCATTTTGATAGATTTAAGATAGCCCACATTAAAATTTTTGGTTGATTTTTTTACCTTTTATGAATAATGTTATGGGAAGTATGTGTTTTTATTTCGATGTTTTATGTTAAAAGTGTTTAAGAGTTTATAATGCATATACTTTCATTAATATTTTTCGGGCCATCTTCAGCGACCAGCTTCCCAAGATAGCCCAATAACAAGTTTCTAAAAAGTGTTTACATTTGTGTCAAAATGCCAAAAACTGTACTACCTTTTTAGATATCTTGTTTCTCAAATAAATATATTACAACTTTCATTATCTTTTTTCTTTACTTTACTTATCTGCAAGATTTTACGAGGTTTTGAAATTAAGCGGGCCTTCATTGGCGCCTGTACCTTACATGACAGACTTTAATACGTAAATATTTCCTTTGCTAATAATGTTCCCTGACTCATTCTAATTTATATTAGTTGAACTTTTTTCTTTATATTTCATCGGCTTATTATTTTCCAGGTGACTAATAACTTAAAAGGCGAGCAAGTTATTACGACTAAGCGACTAAGTGTTTGCAACTAATAAAATAACTTGAAGAGCTATAAATCATGACTTGGCGACTAAAATCAGAAGAAGACGGTCGAGCACCCCGAGGTTCGGTTTAGTTAGGTTCTTTTAAACTCTGCAGACAGAAATAGGTGCCCCGCAGGGGCGCCGTCGAACTGACGTCAAAATGGATAAATGCTCACCAAATCAAGCGACGGTCGTCCACTCCCCCCCTCCGCTTACAGAGGGTAGGACGAGTAGACGAAAAGTGGACGGGATGATCCGGACGGCGAGGAAGACAACCTCTTTAAAAAATTACCCTAATCTTAAGGTCTAGCGTGCCGAGGGGATGAATGGCCGGAGGGTGTCCGGTCGCTAGCGCTTGGGGGGGATCAGGGGTTAGGGACCACACCCTTTAAAAGGAAAAAAACCATGAAAAAGCAGACTACTGGAAATATTCCCCAGGCGGGTCCCCTTCGGGGGGAATCCCGCCCCTCTTCTGAGGGCTGCCCTGTCGTATCTGGGGGGGGCAACCATAGTCTTGCAGGCCGGCAAACCACCGCCGACCTGCGTCAACCTTCGCACACAGATGCCACCGACTCCGAAATGGAGACGCGCGTGACGAAAGCACGTACACGCAAAAATGAGCGAGAAAAGGTGCTCCACGTGAGCTTAGAGCGCCTGCGCGACGCGACCGCTGCCGCGGAAAGTGCAGCAACAAAGACGGCCTCCGCTATGGACGCACCTCGCGTTCGCGGCCAATTTTGGCAGGACGACGGAAAGGAGAGGAAGCGTCGTCATCATCGGACATCCAGCCCCAGCTCCGCTTCGGGCGTGAGCGATGCTATTACGGGGAAGGCCCCGGGAAGGGTTAAAGCGAAGAGAAGGAGCAAAGCTGGTTGCGGACGGAACCCTGCCACTGTGTCGGACCCAGATTCCAACCCGTCGGAGCTTCCTGCTAACTCGGCCAGCCTTGACGCGGAACAGCTGCGAGCCGTTGCCGGACGGAACGTGGCGGACATATTGGAGGTCGCCACGAAGTCCGGTAACCTTAAAGGAACGTTTGTGAAGCAGCTTAAAGTCGCGGCTGCCTCACTACAAGATGTCGTAGATGCTCTGGCTGACCGTACCGAGGCAGATGAAGTGCGTCGTGTCAGGGCCGACAATAACCGCCTCAGACGCGAGGTTGAGGTTCTCAGGGCTGAGCTCAAATCACATCGTCGCGAGTTCAGCGAAATGAGGGCCTCTATGAAAGCTAACACGGGGGAAAGCTCAGGACCCCCACCCCTGCTTGACAGCAACACCTTGGAAGAATTAAAGCGGTCCATCATATGCTCAGTGGGAGATATGGTGAACGCGCGCATTGAGGGGCTTGAGGAACGCCTCTTGCCTGCCGTCACCCATCGGCCACTGCTAGCGGGTGATAAGAGGAAGGAGGCAGCCCCAACAGCGCAGACGAGACCGGCGCCAACTGCTGCAACGCCTTCACAGTCAGCCGCGACGAGCCCACCGTCGACGGTGGCGGGCCCTTCATCTGCAGGTGGTGGCCCCGTGGCGCAGGAAACCTGGGCAGACGTCACCAGAAGGAAAAGGAAAAAGAAGGGGAAAGGTCCCCCTAATCCCTCGGAGACGGCTGCCCTTGAACCCATTGGGCAGAAAAGCATGGGGGCTACCGCCACAGGAAAGACGGCCCAGCCCTCCAAGGGTAAGGGAAAGGGTACTCGACCCACCAAACCAAGACTGTCACCTCCTCGTACGGCAGCAGTCATAGTAAAACTTCAGCCGGAAGCTGCCGAAAAGGGGGTGACCTACAAACAAGTGTTGGAGCAAGCCGAGGAGCACGTGAACCTAGCAGAGCTCATACCTAACATAAGGTTCCAAGAGTCAGTGACCGGGGCCAGAATTATGGAGCTGCCGAGTTCCCTCGGACCTGAAAAAGCCGACCAACTGGCTGAAAAGTTGCGCGTGGCACTTGACGGGGTAGTAAGTGTCATTCGGCCCAACAAATGTGCGGACATACGCATCACTGGGCTGAGTGACACGGCCACGAAAGAAAAAGTGGCCGCTGCCGTGGCCCATGCCGGAGGCTGCCCTGTGGACCAAATAAAGTCTTTGGAGGTGCAGCATGGTCCCCGTGGGACGGGCACTGTGATCGTTCAGTGTCCGATCGCGGTGGCCAAAACCTTGTCAGACTCGGGCAAATTTATGGTTGGTACGCAGCACTGCACTGTGCAGTATGCGCAGATGCCGGAAAGCCTGCAGGGCACATCATGGGCGGCAGAAAGTGCAACCCCCCACAGAGGAAAGGGGGAACGACTACCGCAGCTGAGTCTGCCAACGCGGGGAGGGAAGCTAATGTCATGTCAGAATGAATCGATCCCGACACATTAGCTTTCTTCAGTCGAACCTTAACCACTGTGCAGGGGCTCAGGACCTCCTTCTACAGTCCATGGTGGAGTGGGAAATAGATGTGGCTGTCGCATGTGAGCCCTACTTTGTCCCTTCCTATACAAACTGGGTGGGGGACCTGAACGGTGACGTTGCCGTCTTGGCACGGATTGCGGAGGGTCCTCCCCTCTCGATGCTTGAAAGAGGCTCGGGATACGTAGTGGCAGGATGGGGGGAGTACGCTATCATCGGTGCGTATTTCTCACCTAACCGCAACCTAGCGGAGTTTTTTCTCGACTCCATCAGGGCGGCGGTTGGACGACTGGCGTCAAGGCAAATCATTTTACTTGGCGACCTTAACGCCAAATCTCGGGCCTGGGGTAACCCTGCCACTGATGTCCGCGGCAGAGCCGTCCAGGTGTGGGCCCTCCTCACGGGCCTATCGCTCTTAAACAGAGGGACCACCGCCACCTGCGTGCGTCAGCAGGGAAGTTCTATCGTAGATGTATCATTTGCCTCTCCCGCTGTAGCGCGCAGAGTTCGTAACTGGCGGGTCATGGAGGGCACGGAGACTCTATCGGACCACCTCTACATATGTTTCGAAGTGTCCTCCAACAAGACGACGACGGCGAACCGCCCTGGGGCCCAAAGTCACTTCCCTCGGTGGTCCCTCAGCCACTTAAATAGGGAACTAGCCGAGGAGGCTGCAATTGTAAGGCGTTGGGTGTCCCGATGTGCTCCACCGAGCGACGATGTTGACGAGCTGGCCTCCCAAATGCGTACTGCACTTTCTGCGGTGTGCAATGCAGCCATGCCCAGAACCAGGCGGAGGCCAAACCGTCGCCAAGTCTACTGGTGGACGCCCGAGATAAGGGACCTGCGGGCAGCGTGCAATAGGACTCGTCGGGCGTATGTTCGGAGTCGTAGACGCAACGGCCACGACCCAGACCTCGAGGACCAGCTGCGGGCAGCCTATCGTCGCGCCAAAAAGGAGCTGCAGTTGGCCATAAGTCGGGCCAAGAGCGACGCATGGAAAGAAATCCTCGAGAGTCTGAATCGGGACCCTTGGGGGCGCCCGTACCGCGCGGCGAGATAGAAGCTCGGCACTCTGGGTGCTCCACTGACGGAGACACTGCAGCCGACATTTCTGCTACGCATAGTGGAGGAGCTGTTCCCAGACCATCCGGGACATACACCTCCTGCTATGGCCGCTCCCTCTTCAGGTAACGAGGATAACTCTGACGCTCCTCTTATCACGGAGGCAGAAATAGGTGTGGCGTTGCTACGGCTGCAGGGTAAAAGAACGGCACCGGGGCCGGATGGTGTTCCAGGGCGAATTCTTCTAATTGCCTCGAAACACCTGGAAGGCCAGCTTCGAGAACTGTTCGATCGGTGCATTCTTACCGGCCAGTTCCCGAAGCTGTGGAAGGAAGGAAAGTTGTGTCTGCTGCAGAAAACAGGCCGTCCTTCGGAGAACCCTTCTGCGTACAGGCCAATCGTGCTGCTTGACGAGGTGGGCAAGATGTTTGAAAAAATCCTTGCAGACCGTCTCGTCAAGCATCTAGACGAAGTCGGTCCTAGGCTATGTGACGCGCAGTATGGGTTCAGAGCGGGTCGCTCTACTATCGACGCGCTGGCCACTCTAAAGACCCTATCCTCGGCAGCGATCGCGCAAGGGGAGGTCGTCTTGGCGGTGTCCCTCGACGTAAAAAACGCCTTCAACACCCTCTCTTTTGAGACTCTAAGAGAGGCGCTCCGGTACCACGGGGTGCCTCCTTATCTCAGGAGGGTATTGGAATCATACCTCGAGGATAGGGTGATTGTGTGGGCAGGCAGTGATGGAGAACTTTGCCGCCGTCGCATGAGTTGCGGAGTTCCACAGGGCTCAGTTATTGGGCCTAACCTGTGGAACGTGGGGTTCGACTGGCTCTTGCGTGGGTTTCTTTCACCCAGTGCTAGGGTGATCTGCTACGCGGATGACACCCTCGTTATTGTCAGGGCTGGGTCCTACGAGGAGGCGGTGCGGCTTGGTGCGGACGCTACAAATCTCGTGGTGAGTCGCATCCAGCAACTAGGTTTGACGGTGTCCCTCTCTAAAACAGAGGCCCTCCTCTTCCATGGACCTAGAAGAGGGCCCCCTAGAGGCGCAAACATCACCATTCGCGTCCAGGGGGTGCAGATCGACATCAAGGCCCAAATGAAATATCTGGGTCTCGTGTTAGACGGGAAATGGAACTTCGGGGCGCATTTCATCCAACTCGCCCCGAAACTGGTAAATACTGCAGCGGCACTTGGGAGGTTGCTGCCGAACATTGGTGGCCCCAACTCCACTTGTATGAAATTGTACTCCGGAGTGATAAGGAGCATGGCCATGTACGGGGCCCCCATATGGGTCGACGCCCTAAATTCCGCCAACAAAACCCTGCTGCAAAGACCGCAGAGGGTCATCGACGTGAGAGCCATCCGGGGCTACCGCACGGTGTCGTGGACGGCGGCCACTCTACTCGCCGGCGACCCACCATGGTCGCTTCAAGCCGAAGTTCTGGCGGATGTCTATCGACGCCGTGCAGAGATGAGGGCCAGGGGTGAGCGCCCTAGCTTAGAAGAGGTGCAGCGAATCAGGGCGGCCAGCCACAGTGCTCTCGTCCGCAAATGGGCTGATGAGCTCGAGTCTCCTGTGGCCGGCGAGATGACTGTGGCAGCAATTCGCCCTCACCTGGACCGATGGCTCTCCCGACGACATGGGGCCTTGACGTTTCGTCTGGTGCAGGTGCTTACCGGCCATGGCTGCTTCGGTAAGTACCTGCACCAGATAGCCGGAAGGGAACCGACACCCGCCTGTCACGAGTGTGACGCGCCTGTCGATACGGCGCGACACACCTTAGAAGAGTGCGCGGCCTGGGCGCCACAACGGTACACCCTGGCCGCAATTACAGGATGCGACCTAACGCTGCCCAGCATCATTAACGCCATGCTGGACAGCGACACATGCTGGGAAGCAATGGTCTCCTTCTGCAAATCCGTCATATCGCTGAAGGAGGCCGCGGAGCGCGTCAGAGAGGAAGACGTCCATGCAGACGCGCTTCGCCGACGGAGGCCGGGGAGAAGAAGGCGGCGCTTTGCGCATCTTCAACCCCCGCCATAGTGGCCTGGGTGTCCGGGTCGGGGGACCCGGGCATCCGAAATAGGCCCACCTGCCTGAGAGTGCCCCGTGAACCCCGGGCACCCTGTACTGGCCGATCACCATTCCGCCGGAGCGCCTCAGTGGAATACTAAAGTGATCCTGGGACGCTCCCTCCACGGAGATGAGGGTCTCCCCTGTGTTTTTAGTGAGTAGGTCTGGGTCCTCTTCCCAGGAGTCTCACATAACGTCCCGAGCGCCCCCGAGCCCGGGCGTATGCATGAGCATTTTCACAGGGACAAAAAAAAAAAAAAAAAAAGGTTAGCCGACATGGTTAGGTTAGGTTAGAACTGTGACCCCCTACCAGAACCAAATCGCTTTTTACAGCCAACTTAAATTTAAACAAAACTTACAACACAATATAAAGCTGCTATTTTATACTTAACCCTTTCCCAGACCCATGAACCACATACGGTTCAGGTTGATTGTTTAACTATTGTGTCTGTTAATTAGACAGTGAAAGTGTTAAAATGCTACTTCACTATAACTGCCAACCTATTATTACTGCTACCCATTTTAATAATTTATAAAACCCTAAATCAGATTAGTTTGTCGCCGCGTTAAATACATGCCTATTTCATCTACATAAAATGAATAAATCTAATACCAATTAAGTATAGGAAGGATGAATTCGTAGCTTGGCGAAGAGGGAACATTTTTGCTTTTTTTATTTGGCGGTCAGAAGGTTAATGCAATATTTGGGTGATGGAGCTCGTCCAAACAAGTAAGTATCTATGATCAACATACTTATTCAGACGCTGAACGGGTTTATTCGGTAACCTTTAAGAGACATAAAATATCGGACGAAATGTATAGTGCATTATAACTTACTCTTTTGATTTATGCTTTTTGTGCCAGACTGATTTGGTGCTGGACATTTCAACTATACGAAAAAAACACAACCGTCCTTGTACAATCCAACCCCTGCATTGATCCGGAGCTTTTTTTTCTGCATGGCATCTCACAGGTTGTTGGCCAGTTGCGAAAGTATCTCCAGTTCCCGCGACCCCTGACGTAGGTGTGAGACGGGGTGGTTTATAGTCAGTAAGAGCCGCCCCAAGGCGGAGGACATCCACGAGGATTTTCCACCCCAGAACAAAAAAATACAAAATAGAAGGAGGTTGTTGGCCGGACTTTCCTGTGGTGCCTTAAATGTGAAATTAAGGCCTCCAGCCAGTGGAAAAAAACTTACAAACTAGGCGACTACATGCTAAGGGCACCCCCTGTGGGTTACAGGCCTCAGCTTAGGGCGTTACTGGGGGAGGGCAGCAAAGAGTGGGTCGGATTTTGATTATTTAGGGCACGAATTTAAAGCTGCGGGGGCAACGGCGTAGATTGGCACGAGCGACTGGAGGACGTGGAGGACAACCCCAGAGCAATAGTCTGCGTAACTTTAAAGAGCCCAGGACTCTATATCAAGTATATGACACTTTGTCAACTTTTTCAAAGAATGCCTACAGGCTGATTTCAAGTTGATTGATGAATCATGTATCATTCAATCTGATTGACCGTATTTTCGAATTTTCGTATCGTTTATAATTTTTTCATAATTTTTTGAATAATTTCAAATGTGTTTTACCCTACTCTGAGTTGAATTGAAAAATAGCTAAACTTTAACGTCTAAAAGCAATTTTGTTTAATTTAAACGGCACTGAAGCAGTATACCACCCATGTTAGTTATTGCCTTACAATTGTCTCAAAATAAAAATAACATTGTGGTAGCTAATTTTGTAAATGTCCCCCTAATTGATGTTAGGAACAATTAAAGCAATTTATAGTGTCGCGTAGAACTACGATAAGAATGTGTGGTATGGGGGAAATTAAGAATAGTTTTGTGAAATTAATCACCCAATTATTTATTTGCTTTGGGTTTTAAGTTACGCACATCCTAATATTTTTTGTTGGATGGACAAGTCCAGTAGTTACAGTAGCTATAGTAGTATAATATACATAGTATAAAATTCTGATTATTTCTTTAAAAACTAGACTAAAAACTAAAATTATTATTTTACTTTTTAGTCTAATTTTAAATTGCCTATATACCAGAGACATTGCCTTTAGACCAGTGGTACTTAAAACTAAACTATGAAGATACTTATTATGTTCGGTAAGTAACGTAGAATAGCTGATACATTTTAAAATATATTGAAGCTATTATACTTCTTTAGTTTAGAACATTGAAGGTTGCACAGATTGCATTACCTATAATAATAATAATAATAATATGTGGGGACATTTTTCACACACGGCCATCTGACCCCAAACTAGGGAGACCCTGTACTATGGGTGTCAGACAGCTGATATACATACACAAATACATTTTTTTTTTTATTGTAAACACATACATATATAGATAAACAACACCCAGACACAAGGCAAACACAAATGCTCATCACACAAATGTTTACACTGGGCGGGAATCGAACCCGCAACACGCTATGTACAACATCAACATCATCATGTCATCTATGTACATTGGTATTGGTGTAAATATAACACTGTTTATTTCTTACCTCAAACCAAAAAATACACAACCATTTTTTTTTACAGTAATAAAAAACATCTTACCATTTCTGGTTGTGGATCGCTGCTTCTTGTGATAGGTAGTAACCCCTGCAATCCAGGTCACTAGGTCCCCACCTATTCCTAGTTACATATTTAATACCATACATTTTATTGAACAACAAGTACGAAAAGATATACACAATAAGCTTTTAGTGAGCTTAAAAACCACTAGAGTAAATAAGTAAAACTATCGAAAAATAAAAATATGTATATGTATGGCAAAAAATGTATGGTTGTGTATGAGAGTGTAGGGGTTTGTGTACTCACACAAACCCCTACACTCATACACAACACACATTTACACACACTCGTGTGTAAATGTGTGTTGTGTGTGTGCGTGGTTGGGGGTCTGTGTGATTAGACTGGTACCTCAAAGAGAGCGATGGCAGTGCATATGTTTCAGCTCTCTTTGAGGTACTTACCTTATTTAAGCGGCCAGCGTATTCTGTAAGAATCTCCCTCAGTGAATTACGATGATCTGTCATCCCACCGATGTTAGAAACTAACAGCTCACCTCAAACTCACTTCACCTAAATTCACCGCTTGAGAATTTTACAGAATAGCACTGCAAGGCAGTATAGCAGGAATTCCATTCATTGGCAGCAGCGAGACTTCAGGGAAACATCGAAGATGAAGTTTGAGAATCCCATCATGCATCGAGGTAAGTATGAGTACCTACTCCCCCAATTTATTCCCCCATCCCCATTCCATCACCGAACGAGCAGAGATACGGCGAAGCGTCACCGCTATACGGTTGCAGTTCCACGGTCTCTACCCAAGCAAGCGCTTTGCTTTCACGTTTATTGTGCGAACTGCCAGACTGTGGAATTCACTGCCCGCCTCTCTATTCCCCGATACATATAATCTGGGTATCTTCAAGGCACAAGTGAACCGGTTTGTCCTAGGCAATTAGTGTGCTCCACCTTAGGCCGCATCATCACTTAAGATCAGGTGAGTTGCGGTCAAACGCAAGCCTATAACAATATAAAAAAAAAACTTGATCAGTTCTTGAAACCGTACCTATCTCGCAAGAATGAGGTAAATGAATCAGAGGAACAAGACTTTAATATAAATATTTATATTTCAATCCTAATCGTGGGAAAACATTTAAAAAACACAGCAGGTAGCTATTGAAAGCGTGTCGATTAGAGATTAAACACACAGTCGCCATTTTGAGCTAAGGGTTGGATCTTCATAGAAAATAGATGTGCGTGCGCATAATTTAAAAACTATTACTATTATTGTGAGATAATAAGGACTTAAACTCATAAATTGATTCTGTACCTACAAATAAGATGTGAGGAGCTCATGGCTAAGTGAAAGCCGTACAGATTCATCGGGCAAACGTTAAGCTACGCTTGCAGCGGTCGGTCTGTGGATGAGTGACCATACATTTCATACTGACTTCCCTCCGTGCCTCGGAAAGCACGTTAAGAGGAAATACCACGGGCTAGAGAATTGAAAATTAGGTATTTGTAAAATCTATTGCTGTCGCGCGATGCCCGAACACGAACCGCAGAGCGCGATAGAGACAACTGCAGCTTTGACCGAAAATACCTATTAAAAGTACACAAAATCAATGATTCGTAGTCCCCTGATTTCTTCTCCAAAACTTAACCGATTTAACTGCTTTTTTCATTAAAAATAAAGAAAGGCTTTGGCTGTGTCCCTATGTTCTATTTTTTATATAATCAAGTCAAATTTGTTTTCTGAATGTATGAACACAGCGGAAAATCATGCCAATTTTTAGGTTTTTGAATATTCATATCTCTTTTAATATTAAATTTATGAGAAAAAGGAAAACATAGAGACATGCCAATAGTAGCCATGGATATTTAAAAAAAAAAAATTGATCTACTGGCATTATTCAGGGAGGAAACAGGGGACTAAGTTTGTATGAAACAACGGCCCTTGTGTTTCCTCTTAAGCCTTTGGTCCCGACTGTCATTCGTAGATCCTTGGCAGTCGTTATGGGTAATCAGAAGTCAGAAAGTTTGACAACTAGTCTTAACAAGGGGTATCGTGTTACCCAGTAACCAAGTTATGGAGGTCCGATAGGTAGTCGCTCCATGTGAAACACTGGTATTCAGCTGCATCCGGTTAGACTGGAAGCCAACCTTAACATTATACCACCCAACATAAACAAGGCTAGGCAGATGATTACATTTTAAAAGACGTACTAATGACTGATTACATACACAGATAATAATATTGCATCCTTCGGAACAGTGTTGCCAACCTTACTCTTTTAACAGCAGATTTACTGATTTTTCTAAGGCAACCCTGTTTTCTGTTTCAGTCCATGTTCCTACTGTTTTTTTTTTTCTGTATTTTGAGCGCCGTCTAAGAAGATTATCTACCATTTAAATCTTTTGGCAATAGCACACATCAAGAACAGTATGATGTGAAACATCACATTTTTGGTGGATTGTTTGTTTATCAGCAATTTTTTTAGAAAACTCAAAATTACCATACATTATGCAACTCATACAATGATTAATTTCAATACAACAATCAATTTTGTCACCAACTAAATTGATAATGATTGGCATCCGTCAAAAATCGTATTGAACCCCGAATTCGCCGACATGCAAAGTGGCATACCCCACGAATATTGTTTTTTGAATACGAAATTGCAATAGTACGCACTATTAGGTGGCGTATCAGAAAAATAAACAAATATATGTTTTATTTGAAATTCAAATTTTCTGAATCGAGATTTGCATATAGACAAGAATGATCGTCGATCACCGATAATTTTAATACTAGGGTCGAAATGATTAAATCCTTTGGGGTCGTTATTTTCACACATTTTTAACAATGAAAAGTTTTTGATTTGCAATTTACATTGTAATGGTTGTTGCATATTGGTAGTTTAAATTCATTTGAATGGAACAGAAGCTGCGGCGTGTGATTGATCAGTTGGTTCTGCTTGTCAGGATTAGTATTGACTTTCTTCGATGAGCCTCGCGTTGCGTGATTTTGCCACAAATACACGGTGGAAGGGGGACATCGAAATGCAGACTTTTACCATAAATTCAATACATCATTCTGGACAAATCCTTCGTCGGTTATAGCTGTTTCGTACAAATATGCAACACCTACACGATATCCCCTCCACTAACACGAAAAATATAGCAATATCTGTCGATGGACTGAAAATAAAAGCCCCTGTTTGCAGACATGAAAGGTTCTGCTCAGTGTCATTATTATCATCAGCTATAGCAGTCCACTGGGCACAAGCCTATCCAATCAATCTATCTATACCCGTTGACACAACTTAGCTCTCATGGATCCCTCAACAAAGCTTTCTCGTGTAACTTAAATCTTAATCGTTAATCCAATTAATACACAAACAACGCACTAATTATCTACTACACTGCATTGGTACTTGGTACTAAACCTGCCTAATCAACATCGAACATCAACAACCAGTTTAATCAGCACATATTACATAAATAATGGCGCCACCTATAATGTAATGGCGCTTCCTATAATCAATAAGTGCATACCGTCTGACATGGCGCTAATCGAAACACAATTATTGCGCAGATGTGTTATGGCAGTCAATATGTGTCAAACGGCACCCATTAGGAGTTTAATATGCGTTTTGTGTATGTGTAATGCAGGCTGTCTGTTGATGAGATACTCATAATGTACAATTAAGTATGTATACTTATAATAACTTGTACTGCATATTGTTTAAGGTTAAGTTAGTAAATGAATTTATTTATAACATATTTAGGATCTCCAACAAAGGATACACAGACACATGCCATTCCGTTTGTGCTACGTGTGTTGCTTCATTTATAGTAGACTAGATAAATACAGTTATTAAGTACTTTGAGAAACTAAACTAAATTAAATTGAAATCGCACATAATATTTGTGAAACTTTCCTTATTTTAGTCTCGTATCGTTTCCTGACACTATGTATTATTTATTTGTGTTTGTCAATAAACATCATAATTTATAAAAACCTTCTTAATTCGTTGCTTAAATCTGAATATCTCACTGATCACATTCTCAAATTACTAGCATTTACATAAATGTACAACGAAGTGCACATGAATCGCGATTAATAATTTCGACGCATGCCAGTATCGATTAATATAAAAAAGTCAAAGTCAAAGTCAAAGCATTTATTTCAATTAAACCATTTGCAGGCACTTTTGAATAGTCAAAATAAAATTGAAGCTATTTGCTCGTTCCAAAACGTAGGGTAGGTCTCTATGGAGAAGAACGAGCAAGAAACTCCACGGACACTCTTTTCAATCAAGCTTTTACAAAATCCAGGCTACATTATTCTTGTTGCTTCTATATGTGAAAACAATGTAAGTGAAGAGAAATCCAAAACATTCTAATTAAAAATAAATTAATATAAAAGCCATGGCAGTTAAGAGATGACCAATCTCAACTGACAGCGCCCGTTCACGAACATGACGCGCGGATCAGCACCACTTAGCTCAACCATTTTGAAGGGAACCGAATGATCCAACCCGCACGCCACCATCAGTGAGACATTTGAGCGAGCATGACAATGCTCTCAACTGCCATGCTCATTTATGTCAAACACATTGAATAAATAAATGGATCAATAGTTCTCACATTTACATATTAATTGAAATAATGCTATTAATTTATACAAAGCTAAAATTTCCAATGTATGTAAGTATGTCATTCGACAGATAAAATATAATAAGTAAATATAATAATAACGGTACACGTTATTCATGTCAATAATAAGGGGTGAGCAACATAATTTTCTTGCAATTAAGAAATTCCCTAAAGAGGCTGTGGAGCAGGACCAGCATTATGCCAAGCATTTTTATCATTGATATAATCTTCCAACTTATAATATGCTTGCCTACACAGTGTGCGTTTAATGCATGTTTTAAATTGCCTTTCATTTAATTGCAAAATATCGAGCGGTATTTTATTATACCATTTTACACAATACCCCATAAAAGAAGTATGTACTTTTGACAATCTGAAACTTGGTTGATATAATTTGTTCCTATTTCTAGTATTAAAGTTATGTCTGTCACTTATTTTACTAAACAGATGAAGATTTTTACGAACATGCATGATGTTTTCGTATATATATTGACAAGGTACCGTCATGATATTAATTTGTTTAAACAATTCTCTTAGAGACTCGCGTCTGCTGAGATTATAGATGGCTCTGACAGCCCTCTTTTGCAGAATAAAGATAGAATCTATATCTGCAGCCCGTCCCCAAAGCAAAATACCGTAAGACATGATACTATGAAAGTAACTAAAATAGACTAGTCTAGCGGTATCCACGTCTGTCAATTGCCTGATTTTTCTGACAGCGTAAGCGGCCGAACTTAGCCGCCCTGCAAGAGATGTTAAGTGAGGACCCCACTGCAGCTTTGAGTCAAGCGTAATCCCTAGGAAAACTCTCTTTTCTACGAATTCAAGTACGTCCTTATTTAATAAAACGTTACATTCACTACTTTTAACATTCGGTAAAGCGAATCTTATGCACTTGGTTTTCTTCTCATTTAACACTAAGTTATTTGCAGTAAACCAATTATGAACTTTAATCATGGCGTCATTTACGTCGTCATAGTGCTGTGCCCGTCTATTTACTTTAAAAATCAATGAAGTATCATCAGCAAATAGCACCATTTGAGGTTGATTTCTCAGTAAATGCGGTAAATCATTAATATAAACTAGAAATAGGAACGGACCCAATATTGAGCCCTGAAACATGAGAATACTCGCATTGCGAATCATAAATTAATCGCACGCCGCACGAAAGCTCATCAAGGGTATCAAGTTAACCAAAGCGGGTACGAAAAAAAGAAAAACATATCGCCCAGACATGCTATTACAGAATTTTGGCGACAATAACACACAGTTATTACACAAAATCCGCTTTTCATTCCCACCTCGACCAATAAAAGTAGAAAAAAAACGAAGAAAAAATATTTACGCATCGTAAAAACCACAATACCGCATTTTATTTGCTTGATACGGCGGGGTCCCGTATGCAAAATTGGTACGAAATTGAAAAACAAATTTGTTACATATTGCTTTTTTGACTGGGTGATACGGGCGTATTCTAAAAGTATTTTTATACTCAAAGTATTTTTTGGGAATGGCACCCAAGTTATATAATAAACTAGCTTTTGCCCGCAACTTCGTCCGCGTATATGTCGGTTATCGCGGACGCAGACGAAGTCGAAGTCGAAGTCGAAGTCGAAGTCGAATAAAAAGTAGCCTATGTCCTTTGTTGGGGTTCACACTTACCCTGTACCAAATTTCACACAAATCGGTTCAGTAGTTTAGGCGTGAAGAAAAGACAGACAGACAGACAGACAGAGTTACTTTCGCATTTATAATATTAGTTAGGATTACCAAATATATAATAAAAGATCTTGACAACATGCACCATTTCAAAAAGGCTCTTCTAAATTTGTTAGGCGAGAAAGCTTACTATACAGTCAGTGAGTACCTGGAAGATAAATTGTAATGACATTTTTTTTGTTATCATTTTTTGTTATTAATTTCATTATTTTATTCAATTTAATTTACTGTCCTGTTATTTGGTTGAATGTATTTTAATTTTATTTTATTTTTAATTTGTTGCTGATATAATTGTTTTTATGTATTAATTTTGAATGTTTTTATATTTTTTATAAATTATTTTAAATATTATTAAATTATAATCAGAATATTTGTATGCCGCTGGCGGCAACACATAGTGCTTATTTTATTAATGTTGGCATCTTTTCTTTACCTATGTTCTACAAATAAAAAATCTTTGTCTTTGTCTTTTATTTTACATTTCTGTGCTGATGTTTGATTATATAAAAATACCAGTGCATGTACTTTATACTGGTATTCTGAACATCACTATGTTTTTTTTTATTATTTTTCAATGTTGGTACCTACTGTATTTTTTCATTAAACGAAACATGAGTATTGTTACACATTATAGATTAAGAACAACGGATTAACTCACTGTGTTGTCGGGTTCGTCCGACTAGTTTCGATGGCATACGGCCACCTTTTTCAAGGAGTTCCGCCTGTAAATTAATTGTAGCGATTGAAGCATTGTTTTCATATAACAATAACAATTACATTTTGAATACACAATTACAATTTCGTTTTAAAGAACAGAATACTAAATAAATCTAATATTGCAACATACATATTTCTTTCGAAATGAATATTTAGAAATGTAAAAATATTTAAAAAAATCGCCTGTTCAGAATAAGCATCCATCAAAATAAAAGGGTTGTGTCCAACATCGGCGCGTCGTATTACTTCATTACGTAGCATTATAAGCAGAACGAATGTCTAATTTTTGTTGTTTTCCTGGGTTATTGTGTTTTGCTATGTAAGTAGACGTTTAGATGGTTTTGATATGAGTTTTGGTACTGAACAAACAATCGGTAAAAACTGTTACTGTTTTATTTTGTTTCAATGCATTTCAGGGAAATGTATTTGCTTTTCTGGTTAAAAAGGTCACCTGATCAAATGAATAATATCAATAGTTGATGCCTACGAAATTTGGTTGTCATGTTACCCTAAATACCATTAATTAAGAATCGAAATACTATAAGGTAGTCGTATTTCCAAATAGGAAATTAACCCATATAATTAAAAGAAAAGCTGCAAAAAAGTTCGGAAAAGGATAGGCGGTTTTTAGGGCGGTTTCCTCGAAGCGCACCCATTTTGAAACGCACCCAACGAAGCGCACCTAAAGTATTCCTCGAAACGCACCTCGTCAGGTGAGCTTAGAAAATTAAATTAAAATTATTATAATCTTAATCCTCGAAACGCACCCACGGTGAAACACAGTGAAGTGCACGAAGGATTCGTAATGAATGATACCGATTGAAGACGTTTTAAAATTCAACTTTTTATTAAAACTACCGGGAGAGCAGAAATCAACTAGAACTAGTGCTTAAGCGACTACTACTTAGCTCAATAACGTTAAAAATACAGGTTTTGAAATTGAATAATTTGCTCATTTGTTTTTTTTTTAAGTACCCGGATAACAGAAATGAACAGAAAATAGGCGCCTAAACAATCTCACTATAAGTTGTACACTAACGATTAAACACAAATAGGAATTTAAAGTATTCGTTATTATTCACTATAACGATAGAAATCCTAAAAAACTGACCTATCTTACCTATAACTATCAGGAAAACAGAAATTAACTGGAAGTAGTTGCTTATGCGATACTACTTAGCTCATTAATGGCACACGTAACCTGAATCGAAACTAATATAAAAATACTACTAATACTAATAAAAAACTAACTAACTCGTTAGCTAATACCCATCCCTATCCACACTTTGACCATTGGGTGCGTTTCGAGGAATAAGATTATAATATTTTTAATTTAATTTCCTAAGCGTACCAGACGAAAGAGTTTCGAGAACTACATTAGGTGCGCTTCGTTGGGTGCATTTCGAAACGGGTGCACTTTGAGTAATACCCCGTTTTTAGGGGGTATATTCCTCGTAGTGCACTAATTCTAAACCGCGCCGTTCAGAATAAAATTACAATTTTTTTTATTTAATTTTGTTAGCGCACCAACATGGTGCGTCTCGAGGAATACTTTTGGTGTGTTTCATTTGGTGCACTTTGACGAATACCTCGTTTTTAGGTGGTACATTCCTCGATGTGCACTAATTCTAAACAGTGCCATTCAGAATAAAATTACAAAAATTTTAATTAGATTTTTTACCGCACCAACATGGTGCGTTTCGAGGAATACTTTTGGTGTGCCTCATTTGGTGCGCTTCGAGGAATACCTCGTTTTTATAATGAATAGTACATACCCCTATACAAAGTCTATACACAAAAGCATACACTACTAATCCAACATTGCCGTATTTTTTTTTTTTTTTATGGGAAAAGTCCGCCACTCTATTCCCTAACCACTGTAACTCCTGTAAGCCAGAATCAACAGTGGCGACCACCAGAAAAGCGCCAGAGCAATGAAGCTCGACGAGTCCCAGAGAAACGATTCAACTGTCTTGGATCCCGCAACGAAATTAATCAGAAAAGAACTGCGGAGGAGTAAGAAAAACATATTTTCCACTTCCCTCCAAATCAAGCAGGAGACAGAACAGAACTAGGCCAATAGGCACAAAGGGACGTTTACAACTGGGAGAAACCCAGTTGCTAAGCACAACATTGCCGTATAACAAATCTAATCACGTCACTGTCTCTCTAACACAATCAAGCTCTAAAACACTGTGTAATACTAGCCCTAGAGTCACCAGCGTGACGCTTGTGTGGAATCAATCATGACACGCAGACATTCACGTCTAATATCACTTAAACACGCTGCACTACAAATGGGAAGCCTTAATAATATTCGCGTTCTGGCATAGAGTAGATGATGTGAGGAGTTTCGTAGGAATTTGGTGAATAAAGCTCTACTGTTATCAATATTTATTTATTTAACACGCACACACTATTTTACAGGTTGACCCCAAAACAATAGAGTGGTTCACAAAACCAAAATTAAAAAGTAGGTTTACTTACTTTAAAACTAGGCTAATACTAAAAAACCTGAACACAAAATTAAAAATACTCTACTCTCTATTCACATCAATATGACACATACTATAAGTGAATACTAATTGTAATTGGCCTAAATTAAAAAAAAAATACTCAATACTCAATACTTTATTACATTCCACAATGTGAGCTTAGGTGGTAACTTAAATATATAGATCATTATGGACCCTGTCGGGCACAGTAAATAAGTTAGTAGAGAAGAGTCAGTGATATCATGACGGTGGACAGAACGGGATAGAAGAAAAAAGAACCGGACAAGTGCGAGTCGGACTCACTCACCGAGGGTTCCGTACAAATTTGTAGGTCCATCCATACTAATATTATAAATTAGAGAGTAACTCTGTGTGTTAAGCTTCCACGATGAAACGGCTGAACCGATTTTGATAAAATATTGGTATGAAACTAGCTTGAACCCTGGGAAAGCACATAGGGTGCTTTTTAATCCGAGATTTCGTCTTTATCCGCGATAACCGACATTCACACGGACAAAATCGCGGGCAAAAGCTTGTTACAAATAAAGAATATATTTTTTATGATTTAATTACAAATGTATAGTTTTCAGACTTTTCCCTGTATCTATAGTATAAGACGATATTACTTGCCAAATTTCATAGTTCTAGGTCAACGGAAAGTACCCTATAAATATTGATTCCCTGGAGAGTGTCGAAATGTACGTTTTTGCGACATATACGGCCGTATCTTTGTTTTCAAGTTAACTAAGAAGTTTGATATTTTCACATCTTCAAGGGACCGTGGACCTAAGTATATGGTTTTAACTTCAACTCGATACCTCTACGTGTTCCCGAGATAAAGGGTCTTGACAGACTGACGGACAGACAGACAGACAACAAAGTGAACCTATAAGGGTTCCGTTTTTTCCTTTTGAGGTACAGAACTCTAAAAACGTGTAACACCGATCCCAAATAACATGGGATAAGGGCAGGAATATGATAATGAACATATCGTTAGCCCTATGCATGACTAAAAAATATAAAGTTTAAAAACTAAAACCCGACCACAACAAAAAGTGATCTAAAAAGTACAAAACAAGAAAATATTTCACACAGAAATCAAGACATAGGTACAAAATGGCCAAGGTAAGCCGTGGTTGCATGCCTGTATCCCATCTGAGTGCGATGAACATGAATATAATGGCATGCAACCACGGCTTACCTTGGCCATTTTGTACCTATGTCTTGATTTCTGTGTGAAATATTTTCTTGTTTTGTACTTTTTAGATCACTTTTTGTTGTGGTCGGGTTTTAGTTTTTAAACTTTATATTTTTATTTAAACCATTTTGGAGTCACAGCTAAGTATTATATATTTAATAGGTACTAGTGAACCCTTTTCCAATGATACTAAACACGCTATGCGTATCTTACTTTATTTGGTAATCTTTCCTTTTTTTACAATAATTTGTGACAAATCACCACTAAATATTATATAAATTTGAAATGTACTAGTGAACCCCTTTCCAATGATACCAAACACGGTATGCTTGTCTTCATTTTTTTTTTTAATATTGGTTTTTTTGTCCGCCAGAGGGCGCCACATTGGATTCGGTGATACGTCATATAGCCTATAACCAGCGGACGATCAAGACGCTTCTAACGATACCTCATTTGTTCAGTTCTGATAAGTAGTTTAGGAGCTATGAGCGTACAGATGAACATACATACATACATACATACATACATACATACATACATACATGCATACATACATAGCCTGTCAAACTCATAACCCTCCTTTGGCTTTGCCGTAGTCGGGTAAAAACTCGTCGACGTTGACGGAAACAAAATAAAATCTCACAAGACTGCAAAGGACAATGCCAGAAACTCTATAGTTATTGATGTGTTATTACTATGTACTATCCCTAGGAGGGCATTTTGCTATTATAGAAACTAATTATTCACATTCTGTTGATACTCCTGTTACAATTTATGCACCACAATATCGTTCACCAAATCAAAAACAAAGATCAGAATCTTTGGTACCTAAGTAGCACAAAGTCAGCGAGTAAGCGAGAATCCGCAAGTTCTAAAGATAAATAGTTTATTATAAAAAGGTTCTAACTTCATTACAATTATTTTCTTTAATTTATATCTTCTGTAAATGACTGGAGCAGGATCTGGCATTCTCATTTTGAACAAACTCCTCTGCTAATTCTTACTCTGTGTGTTGTAAAATCATCCCTTGATTGTCGGCAGCAGTGGCTGTGGCTGGACATTCAATATCAATGCAAATGTCTCGCTAGCGATGGGGTGCACTTGCTGTTCATGTTTATACGTATTACGTTTTATATTTGAGTGGGGATCAATATCTGTAATTATAGTAATTTGTAATGACTCTGTAGATCAGAAGTTTTTATTCAGAGCGGTGCAAAATATACCTAAGTAAGGTGGATGCGTAGGTGTATTTTGCATCGCAGGTGTACTAAAAGTTTAATAGTTTTCATCGAAATCATCACTTTAATTTTATTGATAAACTTACTAAATAAAATACTGTGCAATGCGTGTGCTTTTTACAATAAAACAACCGCCTTCAAAAAGAAAATGTAAAAAATTACTTTAATTTCGGAAGTCGCCGCTTTGGTTCTATTTGTTGTTTTGACTTCCGAAATTAAAGTTAATTTTTACTTATTAGTTTTTGAAGGCGGCGGTGACTACAAACAAATTAAATCATACGCATATCCATTAAAAAAGGATCACCGTAATCGGACCACACTGTAAAAAGTTAAGCGTGGTCTAACATAAAAAAATGTACCTACGTGTGGAATAGAGGAACACACTTATTTTAATGAATTAATTAATATTATTTGGAAAAATTACTAGACATGTATTTTCTAACTTTTCTTACCAAATAAGAAAACTGTGGAAACAATAAACCAAAAAAAAACAAAAATAAGCCAAAAGTCCACCTACTGGAATATTAATAAATCACTCATAGACAACAAAAAAGATCAATGATTAATCCCATTACATGCCGATTACTATATTAAAATTAATATCCTTTCAACTCTTGCGCACCGCATTGATAATATCACAATGGCGTCCTACAAAGGTGTGGTTCACGAACATTATTTTGTAAAATGATAAAAAGGGCTAATTTTTCGACACGTGTCGAAAATATTTAATAAGTTTTTACTTTACTTAGTCATTGGTTGTGGGAATATGGTGATGGGATATTAGTGATATGGTACTTACGGGGAATGGTCTCAGTAGGAGGTAATTATAGGAAGAGGGCCATTTCAGTAAACATGGGACAAGTCAACCGTTGTTAGCTCGACTAATGAAACGCTCCCTTGGTATGCCCTTAAAAGTTTCTTAATTATTCAAAAGTATATTACTGGAATGCAAAATTTATCAGAAAACAGAGGAGCAATTTCCGATCTCTCAAAAAAATATACAACATACATTTTTGACAAGATTTTGACATTAAAAAACATTACGAATACATTTTTATCATGTATCCGAAAAGAAAGGTAAAGTTTTTAATAACGAGAATCGGCATTCAGCACAACTTTATAGTTTTAATCTCCACATTTTTTTCGTCATTTACCTCTTCTATTTGGTAAATACTCGTAGGGGTATGTGGATCTTCCACATAGCCCATACCCCTATCTATTACAAATCCTATCATTTCAAACAATACACACAAAAAAAATATAATCAAATCGCTAATGACGGCATTTACGCTGTTATTCCGAACCAACGCGTTTGCTTTTCTTACCGGTCACGTGACTTGCACGTGGCGACATAAACCGACGCCATCTTGAATTCAAAAACCAATTTTCTTTGACCCCTCTTTGACAAGAACATATTCATCATGATATGTCTCAATATGCTGGTTGAATTAACTGTCATTATTTCAACTATTCGAATTAGAAATTCGATTTGAATTTCAAAAAGCAGTTCTGTTATTGAAGAATGGAGTTTAAACTGTTGTGTTAAGAGTTTTCGTAAATGTATTATAGCCTGGCATGGATTCAAGCAATTTGATTGTATGGATGCTAGTACAAATATGTGCGGTTGTTGTAAAATGTTTAGGCGGGAACAGAACGATGATTCTAGTTATTTTGTCGGCCATTGTTTGTAAGCCGCGTGGCGTCTGTTGTGTAGGTGTTAATAATAGGCAATTTGCTGTTGAAACTACTATTATCACTGACCACTGAATTGTTCATAAAGAATGAATAATAGTGAATAATCTCAACGAGCATTAAAAAAGATTTTCAATTGAAGTTTTACATAAAATTTCTTCAGTTCAATAACGTTGACAAAAAAAGAAGTCATTCATTATTCAGCAGTAATAAGATTTTTATTACTAATAAAAGTTATGATGGTTCGAAATTACAATGTTACGTAGCAACCAGCCCGATCTTGGTTTATTCAAACCTGCATTTCAGGCCATCACTTTACATTTAAATTACTTTGAGACAGTGAAGCAATCGAGTGAAGAATATCGGATGACAGTCACAAATAATAAATTCAAATTCAGCAAACACGTTAAAGCTTCAATGCTCCAAAATGACTTACAACTTTGTTTCAATCCACAAAATTGAAATAAACAATTAAAAAAGTCCCATGCCATCAAATATCAATTCATCCCTTCAGTAATTTAGGTACCCGCAAAAATCATAATCAAAGTGTAACAGCGACCAGACGTGTTGAAACAAATAGAATAAAAAATTCAATGACAAGATGGGGACGAGAACTGACCATCTTACCATGACCTCTCAACTTCCACCAAATTCCTTTAAAGCATCAGTTTCAAGATAAAAGAAGCGGGGCAGGGAAGGTCTTCCTAAATTGGTGGAAGAGTATTAATGGATTTGGACCTTGGGTGAGACGCGAAATTTAATCTTCCGCGCAAAAAGTATTGAATAGAGAGGGACAAAAAGGATTGAAGTGATAAATGGATGCTGATCACCGTCGCCTTCCTTGCGTTTTGGTTTTAGTTTCTTGGGCATTTGCTAATTAATTGAGAAGTGTAAAAAGATGGTAAGATATTTACAATTATATTTATTTTATAACCTGCTTGTAATGCTTATAAATGTAACTTATTGCGACTACCAAAGCCAAAATCCAAGTCAAATAATTTATTAAAATTAGACGTCGTTTACAAGACAAAAATAATTGGATCTAGTACTCGTAACCCCTTCCAAAAGATAGATTCGTATATATATGAAGAAGAATGGACAAGAAACTCCACACCTAAATTTCACGTCTTTATTAAAAAAAGGTTTACAATTATTTTTGTACACAATGTAAAGACGATGGTCCTAAAATAAAAACAATAGTAAAACCTATTTGATACAATGCAGCGGATACAGAAGACATTATAGCAATATGCTATATCTCCTATGTTCGCCGACCCCAAATTGTTGAGTAAAGGCTAAGAAGATGATGATGATGATGATGATGACGACCTTCTGTGTCATTGGCTACTTTAAATTGAGATCCGTGACCGATATTCGGCCAGCAGAATATTCCTAATATCTAAAAATCTCGTGTCACAGTATTTGTTTTCGAACTCCTCCGACACGGCTTAGGGCGGGTTGCTTCAACTAACCATTACTGACCGGTAATAGTCATAAATGGCGCTAACTATCGTCAAATCAAAAAAATGTGTTGTTTCACAAATCGTCAAAAAGTAACTATTACCATAACCGACCAGTCATCGTAATTTTGTGTTGTCAAACAGCTACTTCAAACATCAAAATATTATGGAATCTCTTTTTGAATAACTTTAATTGACGGATTTTTAGGTCATGAAACAACCCGTTACCAAAAAATATAGAGGGCGCGACGCAGCCTTACGTACTTTGCGCCGTTACATTTAACGTACGTTAAACATCGCACGTCGTAATAACTTTTTAACCGTCCGTATGTAACGTTAACATACTGTTTGAAACAACCCGCACTAAATCGATATTTATGTTTTTTTTTTGGGTATATTTGGTAGGTTTGAGAATAGGTCGTAGGCTATTTTATATACCCCTGGGTGATAAGAAATAATGTATATGGCAAAACAACGTTTGCCGGGTCAGCTAGTAATCTTATATATAAAAATCCTCTGTGCGTGTGTATGAAAGGGAACTCCTCCTAAACGGCTCTACCGATTTTAATGAAAATTTTCGTGTGTGTTCCAATGGATTCGAGAATGGTTTAGATTCACAATTAGACCCTTTAGGTGGCGCTGCAGTCGAGTTGTAGGACTTTGTTATTTTAAGGGCAAGACAACGTTTGCCAGGCTCGCTATTTTTTTAATATTTTGTTACTTAATCTGTGCTGTGAGCTTTTTGTAAAATGCTAGAACATTATAATATTAATAGTATAGTGCCTAACTCTCAGTCAGGAACTTTATAATTCCATCTATCGTGCCTTAGCTTGAGAGAGCATAATATTCGCAGTTGCACCAGTCGTCAAAGTATTAAATGCAACAAATACAATGTTGAAAATCCAAAAGACAAACAAACATAATGAAGTACAAACAAGCACAAAGGTATCAGAACTTCACACGGCAAAGTTGAAGCCATCCACAATAATGATAAATGATGGAGCCGTCAATTCTGTCTGTGTTGTGAACGGAATCGTACTTCCTGGACTGGAAACATGATAGTGGTATGGATTTAAAATGAGTTGGGAGGTGATCAAGTTTGTTTACCAGATGTATTTATTATAATAGGTATACCTACCTAAATATTAATAACAAAAACAAATCTAGGTCATTACTCCGCTGTACCAAGACTTTGTAGGCAATACAACGAAATACTTTGGCTATTAACAATATGTAATGTTTAGTGTATTTCTTTGGTTGAAGATCCTAATTTAAACAAATCATCATCATCATCATCATTTCAGCCATCCACTGCTGGACAAAGACCTCCCCCAAGTAATGGGGGTTTAAACCATACGGTACCGTTATACCGTTTGGAGGATTTAAATAAATAAATAAAATAAAATGTATGCCCAAGTTCCTAGGATTTGAGAGCCAGTGCAATCACTTTGGAGTGGCAACGCATCTGTGAGGCGATCCTATGGTATTATAATAATATAATAATAATAATAATACATTTATTTCTCTCAAAAAGGTACCTACAGTTTGTTGTTTCATAGCATCAAGTTACAGTTGGCTAATAACCTTTGTGAGAGCTGGAGTCTATAATGGGTTCGGGACCTGTATGACAGATCTCCAGGCTAACACCCTGTAAAAATTCTACCAACACAGTGAACTGCAATTGCAGATGAATAAAAGCAGCAGTGATCATAAACATGGATGGGTGGAGATGGTTTTTTGCCATCGAATGGCAAAAAGAATCGAATTTTACTGAGCAGCATAACTCAGGCTTTTTATCAATAAAGTAGACGAGCATATTGCCGCGGACATAAGCAAGTCTTGTCTAGCTTATGACACCATAACTTATGGCACTTACAAATTACAACTTGTACTGCTTACACTTTTGAAATAATTTATTTGTACCTAATTCAACAGTGCCTAGTAGCATTAAATATTCTGAAAACTACTAAGGAAGGCGACTGCGCTAAGCTTTTCTTTTGACGGACAGGCTACAGGATGACGAAGACATAGAGAGGGAAAGGAGGGCGTTGGCAGTCCGCTGCAATATGTTGGCCCGCAGATTCGCACGATGTACCACAGAGGTAAAACTGTTACTGTTTAGAGCCTTCTGTCAGTCTTTTTACACGTGCAGTCTGTGGATCAACTTTACGCGGCGGGCTTACAACGCCCTTCGTGTGCAGTACAATAACGCTCTGAGGGCAGTGTTGGGGAAACCCCGGTACTGCAGTGCTTCCGCAATGTTTGCGGCTGCTTCCATCGATGATTTCTTCTCCATTATTAGGAGAAGAACTGCATCGTTGATGAGCAGGGTCCGTGGTAGCACCAACACTGTCCTCAGAACGTTAGCAGCTAAAATGGATAGTCCATTTGTTGTGTACTGGGCAGGTGTACACCTGCACAGAAATAGGAAATAGTAGTAAAATTATTATTGTTGTGTTTCCGTGTTTGTTTACTAACAAATTACTAACATCTTTTTATTTTTGTGTGTACAACTAACAACTTTACTAACGCTATCTGTTGTAAAAACTGTATGGACGTATGTCTGAAATAAAGATAATTATTATTATTATTACTAAAGTTAAAAATAAAAAAAAACCCATAACAGTGTCTAACCCTAAAAAATCCCACAAAACCGAGAGGCGTGTCTCAATCCATCATAGTTCGCCATCATTACACCATAATTATATCACAGAACAAGGGTTGAAACTCACCGAGCACCGGCCACGTGACCATTGTTTGGTTTTCACCAAATTACGGTTTAAGTATACTTGGATGATTTCGTATTAGGTACAGACGATTTATCGTCGTATTGTTTAGAAAATTGTCCAAATAGGTATGGTTAGAAATGGATTTGAAAACTTTTGGTGGTGATAGGAACGGTTTAATTTCATAAGCCCGGTTATTTGATACTTGCATTTTCTGTCAGAAGGTACCTAATAAATTAGTACATAAGAAAAAAACTCGAAAACGCTTGCTTTTGCCCGTGACGTCGCCCACGTGCTGTTTTTTACAGATCTTTAATTTATTTATGATAAAGTAAAGCCTATTGCAGTCAAGGATAATGAGCTTCTAATTACCGAAAGAATATACAGAATGGGAAATATAATTCCGGAGATTAGCCCCGAAAGAACACAAACTCAAGTTGAATGTAAAATATGTAAGTATGAAGTGATGATGATAGTACTATAGGTCGATTCTATAAAAATCAAACAACAACTCGCATCTCACATAGCTATTCATTCTCACTTTGCATAAGGTTCTACATGACCTTGAAATATTTGACACTTTGAATCGGGTTCAAGTGCGAAGTGAGCGTCGAAGTGACGGGGAAATTACCTTACAGAATGCCACTTCTTACGTCATCTCATACTTTATCTGTCAAAATCTCCCTGTCAATTTAGTTCTCGCTGACACGCTCGCAAGGGTGGCGCTAGTGTAATTTTGAATTATCAAACGAGTTTTTAGAATGCCAATCAAGAAACTCAGTGGATTCAGATTCGAAGTTTAGATTGAGGTCTTAGAGAATCACACCCCTGTAGTGCTGTAGTAGTGATGATGTCCCGTGGTTCGGAGAGCACGTAAAGTCGTTCATCTCGCCTGTTATTTGTTTGACAGTCATTACGGGTAATAAGAAGACCGTAAGTCTGTCAACCAGTCTTACCAACCAACAGCCTCTTACACAGTCAGTCAGTTGTCAGTCTTATACAATATACAGTCTGTATCATGTTACCCAGTAACTGCATTGTGAAATTCAGATACGCAGTCGCTCCATGTAAAACGCTGGTATTCAGCTGCAGCCAGTTAGACTGAAAGGCCACGATATGTGATCGCGAGTTTTCCCATGTGCTCGATAGATGGCGTTGTACTATTTGGGGTAATTTCTGAATCGCGATGCTAAGATTCTCCGCATATGTGATATACGGTTTAGAACAAAATAAATTTTCGTCCCATCATGACCTACGCCTGTGCTGTATTCGCACACGTAAAGGCATACCGTCTTCACAGATTGCAAACCCTGCAAAACCGTTTCTTGCGAAAAATAACGGGCGCCCCGTTCTATGTTCGCAACGAGAACCTTCATCTCGATCTTAAACTCCCGACCATCCGTCAGTTCATGAAGCGCGCTTGCAAGCGCTTCTTCGATCAAGCGGAGAAACACCGCAACCCGCTTGTCGTAGCGGCCGCCCGATATACCCCTTCCCGTATTAGCAGGACCCGTCGTCCACGTCATACCCTGTCCGATCCAGATGACGCTATTACCCTCCTTCAAGAAAGAAATAGGGCCACTAGCACATTAGTTAAACACAGACACAAATTACCGTCATTCCGACCTCGCCGCCGAGGTCCCTCGCGACGACCCCGTAACGCCCCCCCCCCCCCCCCGACCCTTGCTAACGCCAGCCCGCGTCGCTGTGCCCTTAGCTTTAAAATAGCCCCTAATTAATGGAGACCCGATCCAGCCTGTCCCTTTGCTGCCCTCTCTCAGTGGCGACCTAAGCCGAGGCTCGTACCCCACAGGGGGTGCCCTTAGCGTAGTCACTTAGTTTATAAGTTTTTGCCCTGGCTGGAGGCCCTAAAAGTCACTTTTAAGGCACCACAGGATTGTCCGGTTAAGCAGTAACCAACCCTCAGGTTGAACTGCGAGATGCCATACAGAAAAAAAAAAAAAAAAAAAAAAAATTTTCGTACTCGCTTAGCAAAGAAAGAAGTTGTTTTATTCTAACTATAGTCTTCGGGCAGTTGTCGAGTGCCGAATACACACCAACATAAGTAGTTGGAAAAACGCTAAGCAAACGATGATGATTTACGAAAACATGACGATGTGATTGTTCCTCCTAACATTATTTAGACACTTGAATAACATAACATGCAAATAGTGATGCATCAGTCCAAAGGAATGTGATAAAACTATGTAGCAAAGTCAATAAAATAATCAATTTTGAGCACACAATAATTAATTGTGTAAAAAAGATGCGTAAGACCAATGTGTGGCCTGAAAATTATTGATAGCTGTGTGGTGACGTTGACACTTTTCCGAACAACCTCATGTTTATTTTGACGAAAACACTTATTTAAAAAATAAATATTGAAGGTAAGTATAAGTATTTTCAGCGATTTAAAGAACCGTTCTTTAAAAATAAAAATTAAAATTGAATTGATATAAAATTAAAGATAAAAATTAAATTGATTTAAGATTGATAGATTAGAATAGATTTTGATTTGATTGATTTAATTGATTAAGTATTTATAAGTATTTTCAGCGATTTAAAGAAAATTTCTTTAAATCGCTGAAAATACTTATAATACTTACCTTCAATATTTATTTTTTAAATAAGTGTTTTCGTCAAAATAAACATGAGATTGTTCGGAAAAGTGTCAACGTTACGAAATATTGCGATTCGTAGCCAATACGCCAACTCTCTAAGCAATCAGCGTTGTAAGACTGCCTTAGTGAGAAAGAGTGTCTGAGGCATGACACCTCGCATATAAAATAAATTACCAGATGGCATAAAAAATTTGAATGTTACCCAATTAAAAAAATAAATAAAACTGGTGTTAATTTAAAAATTGTATTATACGACTGATCAATTTCTAAATGATTTATTAATGTAGACTTATTTATTTATTTGACGAAAATCAATTTTTAATTGAATACTGTGACTAATTGAATTTATGTTTATTTATTTATGCATTGACTGTAGATATTATTCCATACTGTGACATTTATCATTTTTGTTTTCATTTAGTAATTAATCATCATGCTATTAATTTTGACATACCTACCTGCCAAATAATTTGTGATAACCTGTCGCATTATTATTATTTTTGATTGCCTATTTCGCATGTAACCATATTTGTAACGCCTCTTGGCAAAACATAGCGACCCTGTAAACTTTAATTTCAAAACTGTATTGTGTAACCTATGTTACACAAACAAAAATTATTTGATTTGATTTGCACATAACGAAAGCAAATAAAAAAGTAAATCAAGTAGCTTATTATCACAGTCGCAGTAATCCTTACTACGAGAAACAAACTTGATGATTTACTCAACAATCCCATGATCCCCCAAAGAAGACACCTATTTGATATAATCCCTATAAGAGCAGGAAAGAAGGGGGATTTGTTTTACTTATTGTTTCTGGATTTGCTTGGCTTTGATTAAAAGTATGGTCGTGGTGTTGATTAAAATGGTTATTAAATATCTTTCCCCTGTTTTTATTACCAATGCAATTATTATATTTTCTTTTTTTTTATAAGTAGTACTTAGTAGAGGTTTGTTTCAAAATTAAAAGTGCCTTAATATTCCTATATGTTCCAGAATAAGGGCCCATGAACACGCGGAATGCCTTCTGAATTCAGGTCTCGTGTTCAGTATTTGAAACTAGAAAGTTCGGTTTTGTATATTTTTCTTTCTGAGCTGGAGATTTTTTTGTTAGATCGCGCTCAACTCTGGATCTAGTGGTTTGATTCTGAAAATTGTGTCGCTTATAAGAAACTACGTTATCCCTGAGTTCTTTATTTCAGTAACAAAAAAGATCAGAATCCATGAGCAAATTCACTCGGTCCATGATGTGGGCAAAGGCTTCTTTAAAAATAAAACTGATATAAAAACAGCTATAACATGCTACCGGGCATATGTAGAATCGATTTTAAGATACGGTCTTATAATGTGGGGAAATAGTACTGAACGAAATAGAGCGTTTGTTGCGCAAAAAAAATGCATCAGAGCAATTTATGGGCTAGCACCTGATGAGTCCTGCGAGTCAATATTTAAAAAACTTGGTTTATTACCGCTACCGTGTCTTTATATATATGAAATATGCATGTTTGTATGGAAATATAAAGAATATTTTGTAAAAGTGTCTGACGTAAGTTCTAGAAATCGGAGAGCCCAAAATAGATTAGTTTTTTATGACACTCCCAGACTGTCCAAATACGGCAAAAGTTGTTTAACTATGTGTGTAAGAATTTATAATAAAATACCTAGGGAACTTAAAATCTTAAATAATAGACTATTTAAAACCAAATTATTGGAATGGCTCAATACCCATAACTTTTACTCCCTTAAAACATTCTTTGACAATACATTTTAAAATAGGTTACGACTCGATTTTGCATGCTATAGTGCCAATAGCTAAACATGTTTGTACTTCTGTTTTAATTGTAAGACCTATAAATACCATGTTTAAAGCAAATAAAGAATTTGAATTTGAATTTGAAAAATTTATTAACAATGTCCTGTATTCGTGGAATAGAAGTAAGTACTTATATCTTTTGGGATTACGACAGAACTACCACGCTATTTGCAAATTTTAATTACATCCCATCATTCCAGACACCCTGCTGATAATATGACATCAAAGCAAATGCGAATAGCCACCCCTGGACAAACTTACACATCCACTTCTATAACCTTATCCTCTTCAACAACTACCCTAAGACTTATAATATAAAGTTCAAAATTATGACGCCCAGAGCATTTCTGGACGCAAAAGTAAGTTAGTATTGAGGTTTGGAATTAATATCTGTCAGCTTTTAGGCTCTTTGAACAGTATTATGAACATTTGACACTATAAGTGTGCGATATGAAGTAAGACCTTTGTAGGGATTTAAGGATAAATGAGCTAGGGAGACACTTTGCTACGTACTAGTACTTATAATAAGTAATTGTGTGGTTTAGTATTCTCGTAAGATTGAGAATTAACATATAGATCATTTATTATTCTAATACAGCTTCCGAACATTTAATTTACAATTAACTTAGACACTACCTATTTCATATTTAATATAGTTACATAACTTAAAAATAAAAACAATAAAATTATGTACAACTGAAAATAAGAAAAAGAAAAACAAGGAAAGCGTCCCTCACTTTCTTTGCTTGTTTTTCTTATTTTCAGTTGTTTGGTCATAGGGCATTAAAAAATCTCGTCCACATCGCTGTCAACGGGACGGAAAAGGTTGGCAGCATAGCCACGTTATATGGCTGATTCTTTGGCCCAAGAATAGGCCAACCCTCTGGGCACATGAAGAGTCGGCCAGCCGCTTGGCGATGTCCCGAAAAATAAGATTGCCAGCCGGACCCCATAGTCCTAGCGTTGAGAAATTAATTTGCACTTGTCGAATTATTATAGGCGCTTCCCGAAACATCGCTTCTGCTTCTTGTCAAAAGTATCAAAAGTAACAGCTCACTTTTTAGAACCCATTAATTACGTCAATTATAATCCGTAGTGCTTGGCAACTGGGCTTCTTCCAGTTGTAAACGTCCCTTTGTGCCTATTAGCCTAGCTCTGCTCTGTCTCCTGCTTGATTTGGAGAGAAGTGGAAAATATGTTTTTTTTGGGACAAGCCCTCCACACTATTCCCAAACCACTGCATTTCCTATAAACCAGAATCAACAGTGGCGATCACCAGAAAAGTGCCAAATGAAGCTCGACGAGCCCCAGAAAATGGATTCAACTGTCTTGGATCCCGCAACGAAATTCATCAGAAAAGAACAGCGCAGGAGTATGAAATAGTAGATTGTTATACAAGGAGCTAAAATGACCCATTATATACGAGGTAGTTTTACTCCCGAGCTTTAGCGAGGGAGTAAATAGAAACCGAGTTTTAATGGGTTTTAGCGCCGTGTGTTACACTATACTTTTCACTACGATTGCGAGAAAATAAAACAATCCAATACAATATGAAATATGTAGTTTATTTTATTACAAATTAAATGTACAATTTGTACAATTCTGGATATTTAACGAGATGTTTTTTCCCGGTAACTTAATTTCAGTCCTCTGTGAAGATGAACGTTGAGTTGTCTGTGGGGTAAACGTGGGAGATACACGTAGTTCCAGGTTGGAGGGTCCCTCGTTCGGATGTTCTGGATAGAGAATCAGCTCAGTTGACTCATCTCTTGATGTCGATGGTCGTGGGCTAGTTGGGAGAATATTGATGCGTTATGTGATACGCTGGGTGATATCGAATTTGTTTTGAATGGAGTTTTCGATATAGCCTTCCGCCACTTGATCGGATCTCCATCCACCGTGGCGTTTTAACGTTGTTATATTTGCACCAGAATCCGTCAAGAGAGTGGTTCTTCGGAAACAGTGGCCAGTGTACTGTTCCGGATTAGGCAAATTTAGATAAGTGGCGATCTCTTTTGGCATGTTGCTTAATTTATTTTTGCCTATAACTTGCCTTGTGCATTTTCCGTTTTGATTGTTGAGAAAAAATCTCGGCGTGCTAACTCCACTTAAGTCTTGGTAGGCTTTGACAATGTTTAGAAATTCTCCACTTATAACGAATTTCCTCTCCTTATTTGTCTTTGTATTGGGCAGATTTATGGCTTGAAGATGGGTATCAGTTTCAACATCTTCCACTGTTATGTTAGCCAGTTCTATCCCTCTGCAGGCACCGCTGATCCCAAAAATTAAAGCAACCTGTAAAACAAAAAATAAGTGTGTTAGAACTGGGCCCCAAGTCTGCTATTACAATAGTGTCAGAATGGTCTATAATTGATTTCATAATTGTTGATTTTGACAAGTTTGGTAATCTACTAATATAATGGTGTCATTATGAAAATCAATGATAGACCATTCTGACACTATTGTAATAGCAGACTTGAGGCCCTGTATTTTGGTTGGTACCTCTAACTAGCAATAATTAGTTTGATGAAAATAATAGAAAACAAATGCAACTATAACCTACTTTTGTTGCTAAGTATTTTTCATTTGGTGCCTTATTTATGAAATTCTCGATATCTGTCCTCGTGAAAACTTTGGATTTCTTGGCCTTGTAGCCGGTGGATAATTTCTTGAGAAAAGCCGTCAAATTTACATATTTCTTTATATTTACATTATGTCTTATCTGTATGGTTGTTCGTAACATTGAATATGTGCTCCAAAGCGTTGAACTTTGATATTTTTTGGAAAGTTCATCGAAATACGTAAGAAAAACTCCTTCCGTAAGAGAATCCACTCGTTTTTCTGTCCTCCACTTCATAAACTTTTCGTAAGTATTTAAATAAATGCTTTGTGACCTTGACGGCAACAGATTGAAAATTATTTCTTTTCCTTTCTCTTCTATTTGTAAATTAGGGTCTCCATTCTCACTAGATGATGACATTTTCACTATTGTAAAATTCATTACGGTCACTACCAATTCAATTTGACGGGCCTGTTGGTCTAGTAGTCACTGACCCTGACTGCTAAGCCGGAGGTCGTGGGTTCGATTCCCGCCCAGGACAAACTTTGTGTGATGAGCATGATTGTTTGTTCTGTGTCTGGGTGTTTATCTATAATATGTATGTATTTATAAATTATATAAGTATGTATATCAGTTGTCTGGTTACCATAACACAAGCTCTGCTTAGCTTGGGACCAGATGACCGTGTGTGAGTTGTCCCAAGATTTATTTATTTATTTATTTAATTTGCAATTAGAGAAAAATTATAAAGATTTCGCGCCAATGTCCTTTTTTTTTGTTTCTTCTGTAGCCGCAACACATTGCATGCATTCTACCAGAGATCGCCGATTTTAGTTACATTTTCAAAATTAAAATGAGGTTCTTTTTTTATGAAACAGTAATAAGTCGAGTCTTTATTCATGATTATTCTACTTATGACTAAAGACTTTTTCGTTTTTGTAGGCTCATTGTCATATTTGACACACAAAAATTAAAAAAAAAACTTTTTCCCCTAGAGGATGAAATGCTATTTTATCCCCGCTCTGGTATGCTACAATGACGGCCTTTTTGAGCAAGAGAAGTGAAAAAAAATATATATATCGCTTTTGCCCGCGATTTCGTTCGCATTGATGTTATGTATACCATAAAATATACCTCTTTCTACCAGTGAAAGAATTTTTGTAATCGGACAGGGACTTCCAGAGTTTACCTCAGATCTCAGAAACAAACGAACTATAGCTTATTATAATATTATTATACAGCGTAATTGGTAATGAATGACCGATATTGAAACCACATAACTATTGTACCAATTGCTAGGACCATTTTTTTCTTCAAAGACATACCTGAGAATCCATTGGTTCTGGAGATCATCATGTCAACCTTTAGACGCCCACTGCTGGGCATAGGTCTTCCCAAGGGACGGTTCAACCGTAATCGCCATGTTTGGCCGATGCATGTTGGCGATCGCGGTAGGAGTTATGGTACTCAGAAGGACGCTGCTGCTCATCCTCTGGTCAATATCCCTCTGTCGCCTTCTACGACACCCACGGGTAACAATAATGTGGTGCTATTCACGGCCGGCACCACACGGCTGCCACAATTTCTTTCTACTTGGACATACATGGGAATCCACTGGTTCTGGAGATATTTATTTTTTTATTTTTGGTTTACCAACAATTGTTTACACTGGTATTATGCTCAAAGTAACATGTGAAAAAAGTTCATATATTAGTGAAACAATCACTTAAAGGTAAACTCCGCATGCAAAGTTGCAATATTTTTTACAAAAACGCAATGCATATATATCAAGCGGGCTGTATCAGCTGATGTTAGTTTGGAAAAAAGTTTACTAATGACAAAGTCAAAAAATAAATTGCTACTTTGAACTTTAATATCTCCAAAACCAGTGGACCATGTATATCTTAAAAAGAAATTGTTAATAATAGGGTATTACACCCATTTTAGAAAAGTGTCTCAATGAAATTATGTAGTGCTAATATGCCACCAAAAAAAACTCAAAATTTTTATTCAATCGATAAGTGCCATAAAAATGCATAAGTTTTAAATTTTCAAATTTCGCGCGTGGTTTGACGAAAACGCCTCTTACTGGACGCCATATTTCTCAGCGTAAATGACGTCAGTTCGTTTTGTATCAAATGAGCTCATATTAAATATGATAATTGTATATCATTTAAAAATAATTAAAAGCATATTTTGTAATAGGTGTAATAGTGAAAAAATTACGTTGGTTACGAAAATAATAGAAGTACAAAGCCTATATTACGCCAATCGGTTGACTGACAGTTGACAATTTGTTGTTTACACAGCCGTATGGCGTAATAACATGGCCGCTACTATTTCACGGTGTTTTATAACAGATTAAAAATACTGAAAACATTGAATTGAATTTTAAAATTTGTTTTGTTATTTTATGAACTAAAACTCACATTTTCCGACTGCTTTATGTCTAAACTGGCTCAATAACATATTTATAGTTTTTTTCTCGTATAGAGTAAAATACCCTATAAAGTGGTTTAAGTATCAGTCTCAAATTATCAGTTATGTTATAGGTAGATGATGGAAGTCACTGTAAGCTCCGGTTTTAGAGCGAACGCACTCGTAGTCAATTTTAAAATTGCTTTTTATTACCCTGCATTTTCTTTGCGATTTGTTAGGACTTTACACTCACTTTCATATATCTTATATACAAGATGATTTTTTATGCACGCTCCAAATTTCTCAGGGTGATAGTACCCATGAAATTGAATAACTTTCTCCAAAAAACATGGGTCGAAATATAAAAAAAAAAATCGGACTTCCCATACAAAATCGATCAGCTGACTATTGATTTTGTATGGGAAGTCCGATTTTTTTTTTAATATTTCGACCCATGTTTTTTGGAGAAAGTTATTCAATTTCATGGGTACTATCACCCTGAGAAATTTGGAGCGTGCATAAAAAATCATCTTGTATAAAATCTTATACCTATATAAAAATCTTCTGTGCGTGTGTATTTAAGTGAACTCCTCCTAAACAGCTGGACCGATTATGATGAAATGTTTTGTGTGGTCCAATGGATGAATGAGAATGGTTTAGATTCACAATTGGACCCGGTAGTTGGCGCTGCAGTCGAGTTGTAGGACTTTTTTATTTTAAGGGCATACAACGTCTGCCAGGCCCGCTAATTAAAATCATCATCTTCCCGCCCTTGTCCCATGTTGCTTGGGGTCAGCGTTATGTCTCTTCCATTCCATTCTGTCACCGTTCATGACGTTATTACTAACTCCCTTTTCTTTCATATCCCTCTTCACACCATCCATCAATCATTATAATAATAATAATATGTGGGGGACATTTTCACACACGGCCATCTGACCCCAAACTAGGGAGACCCTGTACTATGGGTGTCAGACAGCTGATATACATACACAAATACATTTTTTTTTTTGTAAATACATACATATATAGATAAACAACACCCAGACACAAGGCAAACACAAGTGCTCATCACACAAATGTTTACCCTGGGCGGGAATCGAACCCGCAACACGCTGCGCAGCAGTCGATCGCTCAGCCACTGCGTCAACCGTGTCGTCATTAAAAATAATCATGCGACAAAGTGCGCACTCGCGCTTGTTTTAAGTAATTACATAACATTTCCGTAACTCGGAGACAGCAAAGTTTCCATTCTCATCATCGTATGCCTGGCCTTTTCTTAACTATGTTTGGGTAGGCTTCCAGTCTAACCGGATGCAACTGAATACCAGTGTTTTACATGATGCGACTGTCAGTCTGGCGTACAACCCAGTCACTGAGTAACACGATACCCCTTGGTAAGACTCGTTGTCAGATTTTCTAGCTCCTGACTATCTATAACGACTGTCAAAGATCTATGAATGACAGCCGGGATCAAAGGCTTTTACTTTCTTTTCGAGGCACGGAGGGGTCTCGTTATGAAATGAGTGATGGTCATCCATCCACGAACTGAACGCGGCAAGCGTAGCTTAATCATCACTGATCGATCCTCAACTCTTCATCTCAATGAAACGAAAAAAGAAAAATTGATTTTATATATTTAATTATGAATCGTTCATTAATATAGATGATGGTGAGTTGAACAATACATTAATAAACAATTGGTATTTCAGTTAATATTTTTGTATAATAATTTCAGTCTTCTAAAGCATTAGCATCTTCTTCCATTACGTCCCAAAGAGTACGATTCTGAAACTCAACATTTCTGGTCTCTTCAACAACTATCTTCTCTTCGCTTGGCGGTGATTCAGGTATCGAATCATAATCATCATCGAGGAGTGATGTGACTGAGAGCAGAGTTGAATCAGTGATGTTGACTGCGTCACCAGCATCACCCCTTTCTGGTTGACTTCTTGTTGTTCCTAAGGTCTGGGAAAAATTTAAAATCATCATCATCATTCATCTATCATTTTGACGTATTTTTTGCTGAACTGTTCTGTTCTTTATCTTCTTTATCTTTACATAGTATAAAACAAAGTTGCACCCGCTGTCTGTACACACAGCTACACATAAAGCTATAAATTTCCAGTTAATGCTGATCTCGCATTGTATTCTATTTCCGTACAATGCGAGGTTAGCTTATACTGGAAATGTATAGAATGATGTGTAGCCGTGTGTACGCTTGATCTTTTAAACTACGCATCGGAATTTAATACAGTTTTCAGCAATAAATAGAGTGGTTCAAGAGGAAAGTTTATACGTATAGTTTGATATTGTTTTGTGTGTTACCACATAGTAGTACAATATAATTCGGACGAAGAATTGGGTCAAGGTATTTTAAACATTTTATATTTTTCTGATACCCGAGTGACTCCTTTTTTAATTTTAACACCATTCAGTTTACTCATCATTTTTTTTTTTTTTCTCATTCATCTCTTTTTATTTGTTATGTATAGTGATTATTGCTTGAATGCTTTTGCTGTCTCGATTTGCAGTTATTGGTACCAATCTTTTAGCTCACGAGTTGAACTTAATTTAAGCAATTTCTATCCATTTCTCTTTAATACTACATGAAAGAGAAGCTCTCATGTTTGTAAATAACTTAAAAAGTTTAAGTTAAGACTAACTGATCTACCCCAAAGCAAGAATAGCTGCTACTGATTTACTTACGTCAATAATAGCCATGTGTAATATGGGCACTTCAATCTTCAGTGGTTTGATCTCCTGTGGCTCCTCATCCAAATACGAATACTCAGTAGGCACCTGCCAAGTTATATAAACGTCAATTCATACGACATACAATCATATAAAAAACTTAGAGACAATATTACATATTTTAATCATCAAACTCAAAACAGTTAATTCATAGAAAACATTGACAGGGACTTTAGAATAAGGGCAGTGGCGGATTTGCAGTCTTGGCCGCCCTAGGCCCCAGACCATGTAGTAAGTAGGTACCAGCCGCCCCTTTCTCAGCACCTATCCTATGGACTACATAATGAATTTACTTTATTGCCAACTTTAGTGATGACGGATGATATGTAGTATATGATGCGGTGCAGTGCGGCCCGCCCATAGATATAAAATTTTGATTTCTATGCGCCCGCCATAATATGCGCGGCCCTGTAAAATATGTATGCACGGTTACACATCAAGCTATACATTTCCAGTTTAAGCTGACCTCTCATTGTAAGGAAATTCTATACAAGGCGAGATCAGCTTATACTGGAAATATATAGCTTGATGTGTAGTCGTGTGTACTTTGAGTTATTTCTGTGTTGTCATCAGTGAGTTTTTTAACACGATTGGCCGCCCCTAGTATCTGGCCGCTCTAGGCCCGGGCCTACTGGGCCTTAGGGCAAATCCGCTACTGAATAAGGGGCATATTACATAAAACTGGGTTGCGAAGGTCAGATAGGCAACCGCTCTATGGAAAACACTGGTATTCAGCTGCATACGGTTTACCCCAACACAGTAGGGAAAAAGGCGAGGCAGACGATGACAGTAAATTTGGAGGAGTTGGTCAGTCAGAAAGTTGAAACTAGTTTCGCAATTCAAAGCGTAATAAGTTCCTATGAAAGATCTTGCCTTATCAGTCAACGCAGTAAATCTTATTGGATACTCGCTATCATTGAGAAATAAGCTTTCCATGCAAAATAATCATAACTAGAGCTCGTTTATGGAGACGCGGTGCGTTAGACGTCTTGCGATTAATTCAGACGTATTTATGTATGAAAGAATTCTTGCAAAGCCTTTGTTTAATCTATACTAATATTATAAAGCTGAAGAGTTTGTTTGTTTGTTTGGTTGAACGCGCTAATCTCAGGATCTACTGGAACGAATTGAAAAAATATTTTTGTGTTGGATAGTCCATTTATCGAGGAAGGCTATAGGCCCATGCGAAGCCGGGCCGGGTTGCTAATATAGCATACTTTCATACAGGGCAAAGTACTGCAGTAACCCAGGTAACCTTCAGGAGATCGCCAGTAGCGTTAAGGCGCTACTGGCTTTTCTTGAGGAGCTGGGGGTGGATCGAATAATTTACTTCCTGTATGCAAAATACGCGCTGAGACGTGTGGTGGCGGACACCAGCCATTTTGTTCACTCTTCCTTTCATATCCAGTCCATTCTTCTTTGGAATGAGCTTCCTCTCGATATCAGGATGGCCACCAGTCGGTATGTATTTAAACCGAAATTGCGGATATACTTTCGTCACAAGTAAGCAGGGCCATCTCATAAACGTCTTTACTTTTCTTATGATATTCTTTTCTTATGTAATGATGTATATATATATATATATAAATATATTTATATAGATATATATTTTATTAGTTATATAGTTTTGTTTATGTACTTTACCTATTTTGTTATATTTTTATATGCACCTGCCGTGTTATCTCATCACCACCCTGGGTTGACTGGTAGAGAATGCCTAAGGCATTAAGTCCGCCTTTGTACCTTTGTGCATGAAGTGTAAATAAATAAATAACATTATACTATGATAATTATGTAACGTTACTTGTGGAGCACACACAACGCTGCGCGGACGTCATTCGCTCAGACTCAGAAGGACGCTGCAGCCCATGGATAAATACTACATAAGTTTGTGGTACTTGCTCATTCTTTATCCATAAATCTGTATTGTTTCTGATATAACTAATAGATCTGTCATTAATTATTGTAAGTGGTGTAAACCGTGGTAATTAAAGCAAAAATAAATAAATAAATATCCCCCAAGGGGGGTTTAGCTGTAACGGCCATGCTTGGCCGATGCATGTTGGCGATCGCAGTAGGTGTTATGGTGCTCAGAAGGACGCTGCTACCCATCCTCTGGTCAATATCCCTCTGTCGCCATCTATGACACCCACGGGTAGAAATGGGATGGTGCTATTCACGGCGACACCACACGGCACTATGGCCACAGTATAAGTATTAGTACTACCGTACAGTAGCGACACGCTCCGCCTCCCTCCGAAACCGTTCCTCACCTCTCCCCGCGTCGAACGACTAGCTCTGGAAATTGCGTTTTTGTTCGCGCGGCGCGTAGACACGCACACTCACGCACGTATCTGTATAGTCTATTATTTTAGTAACAGTGTAGGCAATTATATCGTTTAATTTCTATGGAGTGTCGCGGGTGTGCTATGGCCGTCACTCCATGAACGACGAATCGCGCGACGCTTACGTCGCGTCTCAATAAACGAGCTCTTGGAATAACTTATATTAAAATAATACTTGGCTAACGCGTCTTAGTCTCCACTTCTCTAGAAACTCGTTGGTCTGTTTCAGAGCCTCCTTGCTCTCATGAAGAAGATCATCAATGCGGTCTTTGCTCCGTAAGTGCTTGTATTTGTTAAGGAACTGAAATATAATTTGTTGCTATTATTTCTTTCTCTATCTCTTCTTTATCTTATTCTTGGTTAATAACTTTGGTATATTATTGTGTCACTGCAGGGAATGGCCTCTTCTAAATCAAAAAAGACTGTGTGCTCTTTAGCTGACTCGCTGTTTGCCTTTATATTATGATGAAATTGTACCCGTGAAAATTTTACAACTATTTTTGATTCCTTATAAAAGACAATGACCTAAATACACGCGTTTTATTTTAACCTACATAGCAGGAAAAAAATTCTTATTCAAATTTTTGTCCAACTCTACACATCTCAACGCTGTTGAGGACTGTACGTTGAATGTGGTATCATAAAAATATTGTATTTTTTGCGAATGGTGGTGTTTTGAGATTATGATGTTTTGAGAATATGATGTTTCGAGAATATGATGTTTTGAGAATATGATGTGTTGATATGTTCTGATAATATGATTATTTGCGATTATGATATTTTAAGAATATGATATTCAGAGACTAAGCAATATAAACTAATACTTTGCCTGCGACGTCGTCCACGTGAATTTCCTCAAGGATCCCTAATTTGATAATGCAATATAGCCTGTAGCACTCAGGGATAACACAGCTTCCTATTGGTGAAAGAACTTGAAATCGGATGAGTAGTTTCAGATATTACCCTATACAAACTAACAAACCAGTTTTAAGGCGCTAGCTACCCTGACCAAAAGTGCGTTTTTCTTCGTAATTCAGAGGCTATTAACTCATTGATTAACAGAAAGAAACTGCATCAAAATGCATAATATTAATGTTTAATATCACATTCCACGTTCTTATTTTTTTATGTACCCTATAAACACCTAAACTCCCTGTAAAAAAATGACTAAAATAATTGAAAACATGTATCTTTTGCTAAAGTTGACGTGCTATTAATTTGAGGATTACACTAAAAGATAGGTAACTTAAAAATCATTATAATTCACGAAATATTATTTTTCTTTCAAAAGATCGTTTCTCTTTTTTATAACAAAAAAAAAACAAAAATTGTGCGAATTTCGATTCTGCGGCAAAGAGGAAATGTATGGTCAAGGTTATTTGGTCAGGGAAGCGCCTTAACTCTTTATAATATTAGTATAGATGTAGTGTCTATACAGTGCGTAATGTACCTATGCAATTTGCGGCGTTTCCCTTGCCGACTCATTCAGTGATCGATGGATTCGCAGCAAAATTACACGAGCAATTAGATCCAGTAGGCGGCGAATTACGCTCGCTACGCTATCAAATAGTTGGAGCAATGTAGTTGGGCGGGGGAAAAGCTCGCCAGCGCTTCGCGGTTAAATTGCTACAATTCACCAGTTGCGACATTGAGTTTGCGACCAATTCGCCACTTAGCGTCAGCCAGCGGAATGTCACCTGCTCACTATGATCCTAATAGAGACACAGCCTTACAATGCAAAATACTTACAGCGATAGTAAGACTCAGTACCAAAATCTCCATGAACAACACAGAAAAACTGATTGGAGTCTCCGGGATTACAGCCACTTGCTTGGCTTCTTCCCTCACAGTATTCCTCACAAAACAGGCGATTCTACAGAAGACCTTTTGAAACATGTCCACGAATCCATGGCCTAGGACGTAGTCAACTAGAATTAGGCTGAGGAACACAGCCCCATAGATCACTGAATTGAATGCTTCAACCAACATATCAGAAGGTGAGTGTGTTCTATTTCCGTTGTGATTTACATTATTTATTGTAACACTTATCACATTTAATTTCTCAATTTTTCCAGATTTGATTGACGTGTGACGGTTGGTGAACTTTTGGCTTAGTTATTTTTTTTTGTTTCTGCGTAAAAGGTAATGTTTTGAAAGAGTTCTATGTTTTGTTTAACTTTTTTATTTGCTTAGTTTGAGCTTGCGCACTTTTTATAAGATGTTTTGTTGGATGATCACGTAGGAATATTCATCTTCTTTTTATAGTTTCTCCCCAATTACTGAAGGTTGGACATCAGTCTTGGAAATTTCTCCTTATCCCTGGACAAATGGAACAACTCCACGGCGGAAGCGACTCCGGTTCACTTCCGAATATTTAGTATCCAGAACTTTTTCCGACGGCCAATTCCACGTTGCAATATATTGTATCTCTCGTGTCTAAAGATATGACCGATGTAGACAACTTTCGTGTGGTGCAGGTCGCTAATTACACCACCCCATTTCTACCCTTTGGTGTCGTAGTAGGCGACAAAGGGATATTGACCAGAGGATGGACTGCAGCGTCCCTCTGAGTCTGAGCGAATGACGTTCGCGCAGCGTTGTGTGTGATCCACGAGTAACATTACATAATGATCATAGTATAATATTACGGGCTGGTGTCCGCAACTCTGAGTACCATAACTCTTACTGCGATCACCAACATGCATCGGCCAAGCATGGCAATTGCGGCTGAACCCACCTTTGGGGAAGACCTATGCCCAGCAGTGGGTGTCTATAGGTTGACATGATGTTAATGATGGGGCAACTTTTCTTGTTTTAACTTGCGGTTTTGGCAGACCCTTCTCAAAACATCAGCATTAGTAATTTTAACAGAAGAATATGCGGTGTGCAAATAGACTTATCACATAGCGTTAACTATACGCATAGGTAGGTACTGGCGCCGATTTCCACGTTCACAAACTAAACCAAAATTAGATAATTGGCATCTCTTACTGCCAGGCAGCTGAAGAAAAGGACCGCGACAGATAAGAACTAAGTTAGAGATGTCAAATTAGTTTTTTCTTGAACTTCGCCTTGTCTTTTAATCAATACGTTCTGAAATGACATCTATAATTGTATGAAAATTTCGACCAACTTAAATTGACAGTTCTTATTAATATCTGTCTCTTTCTTGTTCTATTGGAGAGAAAGAGATATGAATAGCTTAAAATAATAGCTCGTACGCAATAATGGCACCAATATCCATCAAACTAAGGAACTATAATAAACAAAATGTATCGCTCCGATGCAGGCAACGAGAGGCACTCGTGGTGTGGCTAAAAGCTCTACGGATCGACCTGCCGCGGTCAGCTCGTGGATGGCTGACTATCTATTTCATACAGGGACCCCTCCGTGGCTCGAGAAGCACGTAAAGCCGTTGATTCCGGCAGTCAGTCGTAGATGACAGTCGTTATGGACAGTCAGAAGCAGAGCCATGTACTCCTAGAATGCACTGGCGTCACCCAGATCCGCAGGGAAACCCTTGGAACACCAAACTCCCTTGCGGACGCCCCGAGAAGACTGGGAAGACTGATCTGCTACTGGAGGGAGGTAAGCTGGTTGGAGTTACAACCGCCATGGCTCACGTACAATGGTCCATATTTTAAGGACTAAGTGCGGAAACCAAACCCCCTAACATAGAATATAGAAGCCAGGAAATCTGACAACCAGTCTTAGGCTAGGCGTATGCTGGGACGCAGGCGACGCAGATCCACGCAGCGCAGGGCAGAACAGATTTGTAATGCATGAAAGTACCGAGTGCGTTGCGGCGCAGGCACGTGCGAAGCAGATTTTTTTTTTTTTTTATTTATTTATCAAACATAGTGGTTATATTACAGTTTGTTGTAATTATAGTGTCACATAAAGTTCTGGAGTTTGTGCGTGACACATACAGTCACACACACACACACACACACACACACACACACACACATATGTGTCTGCCCTGCTCTGCGCCTCGTTGTAGTGCCGGCACAGATTCCTGCGCGACGGGTGCGAGTCGCGACGTGTTTTTTACGTTAAAATACATAATTTTGTTGCAATGACAGAACAATTAATAAAAAAAAAACAAAAAGAAAATTTTAATATTGTTGACATGTACCAAGTTATTTATGCCAATTAAAATCATAAATTATTATTATGTGACGCCTCAGAGTGTGGTAGATAGTCTAAAACTAGAGCTTGCAATGAACTTTGACATAAGAAAAACATGGAAAAAGAAAATACCCTGTCTTATAGTAACTGACAGTTACCATGACAACGTAACTTGTTGAGCTTGACAACGTGAATATCGTAAACAACCGCAGTAAACGAACTAGCCTGTTCCTGAAACATTTTTCTTAATTAATATTTATACTTATTTACAGCTGGTCATTTAAAAGAAATCAATAATGGTACGTATAGTGTCTACTGAGAATATTTATTTTTATAATTGTGTATTTCTGCTTATATTGCTTGTCTAAAAGTTTTAACCATTGAGCATGGGCATCTCTTTTTCAAAGAAATGCCCAAAACTTAGAATAATAACGGCCCAAAAGGTTAACTTAGTACACATTTCTCTAGATCTAAAGTCTGGTTTCTACCTTGACCAAAGGCAATACCGCCAGTCTCTTGACTGCGACGCTGAGGATATTTTTGATACATTTTAGTTTTAGGTTTGGTTATCATTATTATTTGATTTTTCTATTTTGTTGCCTCGTTGGTAGTTGGTAGCTCGTAGGATCCAGGGTTAATGCCCAGAAATTCATAAACGAATACCTACAATCTCGTGATTGTATTTGCTTTTGAATTTGTATTTGTATTTTTATTTCTTCTTTTTTAACGATGCGGCCTTTCGTGCTATTCTGATTCGTGTCAGTAGGTACAGTACGCGTTGTAGGTATTCGCTTTTGAATTTGTATTTGCTTTTTTGGCTTCACTCTCATTGTTTCGCGCGGTCCATCTGCCTTTTGTTTCATAATCTGAGCCACATACAATACTGGTTCATAAATAGTTGCCAATGTTTCACTCTTCTTCAATATTGTTATACTGTAACTTGTAAGCAGTTAATGCTGTGTACGTGAATTTTTATGGAATGTTTTTGTTTTATTTTAGGCGCCCAAAAAAGGTGGAAAGGACAAGGCGAAAAAAGCACCAGGTATGTAAAAATAAATACATTTTATTTTTAATATTTTTATATGCAGTAAAAACAACACACTACACCACACACACACACACACTACTCCATACTTAATATTATAAATGCGAAAGTAACTCTGTCTGTTAATCTGCAATTTCGTCTGCATCCACGATAACCGACATTCACACGCACAAAGTCACGGGCAAAAGCTAGTATTACATAAATTGTAGTGCCTGAGGGTTTTTACATAAAAATAAAAGAGCTTTATTCCTCCAAGACAAGCCAACTTGCTCAATTATTGAATTAAATAGTTTCGAAAAAATATAACAGGTTCAAATTTAAAAAAATAAAGTCATAGTATAAAAGTTAGTAAGTAATGTCCAGGTATTTTTTTTCAATTCCCTTTGGAAGTAATAAAATTCAAAAAACATATTTTATCATCAGCAAAATTTTAATTTTCAGCAATAATGATCGATGGCGTCGACACTTCAGAAATGACTCGAGAAAAACTCGAGCAGTTCACTCTTAAAGTTAAAGAGGAACTAGACAAAGAGAGAGAAGAACGCAATTACTTTCAAGTTGAAAGAGACAAAATTAGAACATTCTGGGAGATCACAAGAAAACATTTGGAAGAGGCAAAAGCAGAAGTGCGTAACAAAGAAAGAGCCACAGAAGAAGCACAAGAAGAAAATGAAGCACTACTGGAAACTGAAAAGCAGAAAATTAAGCATTTAAAATATGAGCAAGCAGCTGCAGCGGCAGCTTTACGAGCAGAAAACTTAGTAGCTTTAAAAGCAGCTAAAGAAGAACATGCCGAACAAGAGCTTGAATTGCTTAACGACAAAAGAGTATTAAGACACGAAATAAGAGAGAAAATGCTCGCAGCTCAAGACGAATTGAGACGAGCCAAATTAATTCACGCAGAAGAAGTGTCAAAAGCTCGAGAAGAATTTGCGGAAAGAGCACGCCAGATAGAAGATAAGGCTGAAAAAAAACTACACGAGACTAAAGTAGAGTTAACAGTTAAACATAGAACAGAAATTTCAGAAGTTGAAGAGAGGAAAAATAAGCAGTTGTCAGAATTAATCAAGCACCATGAGAGAGCGTTCGCGGATTTGAAGAATTATTACAATGATATCACTTTGAATAATTTGGGTGAGTCCCTATTTCTCTTTATTTCTTTTTATGCCTGTTTTGTTCCACTGCAGGGCATACGCCTCCCTATCTCTTTTCTAACCCTCTCTGTCTAGAGCTAGTGTGGACCTGTCAGTGACAGGAGGCTGTAAACGTCAAGCAAGCTCATCCCGCAATCTTCACCTGGGTATACCAGGACGTTGCTGGACGATTTTCAGGACCCACATTGTGGCTATTTTAGCCCATGATCTATTCGACATACGACATAAATGGCCGGCTTAGTACCACTTAGGCTTGGCTGTTGAGTATAATAATTTAAACATTCAATCAACTCTAAGAGTTCTTAATTTTCTTGAAATCTTAACTACTTTACTACTTCTTACTTTTTTATTTTTCAGGTCTAATAAGTAGTCTAAAAGTGCAAATGGAGGATATGCAGAAAATCAAAGAAAGAGCTGAGAAGGTAGCAAGGGATGCTGTAGCTGAAGCCAAAGGTCTCAGAGAACCACTGGAAATTGCTATTGCAGAGAATAAAGAACTTAGGAGACAAATGTCTAATTATGATAGGGATAAAGCTGCGTTGGCTGTGAGTACAGGATCTTTGTAAAAAATTATACTAAGGGGTAAATATTCAAATGTCTCTATCACTTTATGTCAAAGTAACTGTGACAGTACGAGACTTAACGGCATCATAAAATTGTGTAGCATTTGAGTATCTGGCCATTAGTTTATTTATATCAGGAAATATTATTTTCATCATAAATACCATTCATTTGTCGACTCGTTAGCGTAATGACTGAGTTTAGCTGCTGCATCCGCTGCTCCGCTGCGAGGCGCGAGTTTGATTCCCTCACTGAAGAAAATATATTTGTATGACCTACAGACATTTCATTTGGGTCTGGTTATTTTTTTTGTGAGTTTATATGTTAGTAAACGCAAAATAATTGAAAATTCCAGACGAAATCAAAACAACTGACGTCACTAGAAAAACAGTTTGAAGTCTTGAAATGGGAGTACGAAGTTCTCCAAGTTCGTTTTGATCGGATCCAGAAAGAGAGAGATGAACTTAAAGCCAGGTTCTCAAGAGCTGTTCTTGAGGTACAACAGAAAGCATCCCTAAAGACAGCGATGCTTGAAGCTAAGCTGAAAAACATGGAAGGCCGTGACGTGGCCCCGAGAGAGATTCATGTGAGGATTATCATAATTATGATCTACCTCATAGTTTCTTGATAGTTTTCGAGGTTAATCGTTCTTGCACAGTTCAAATCAGTTCTATCTTTAACCACAAAGTACGTAAGGCTGCGTCGCGCCCGAGCAGAGAGACCACTCAGAACAAACCGCCATTTTTAGCACGCACACATTGACGTTACATTTATAGGCATTCTCAAGCAGTTTCAAGCAGACTTCAGTCTCGACTGTCACGTGTTGACAAAATGAACAAATGATGTAATTGACATTCACGACGAACAAGAAAATTGTATTATAAAAAAATTGCAAAGAGTTTCAACCAGTGTCAATAAAATTTCATGTTGTCACAAATAAAACCTACAGAGTCAATACAGTAGCAGCCCTAGTGAGTCTGGCAAGTTTAGGTAATTATTTTTGAAGATGGCGGGAGCGGTCCTTCTGTACTCTTTATATTTTGTGCTACAACCGACGGGAATCATGACCTCTTTCTGACCAACTTAATTAAATCTCCACTCATGATTTATATCGGTGTTAACAGGAACTTTTGAAGCAAAAAGACACACAGATAGATGATTTGCGATACGAAGCAGCTCGTCTACGCAAAGCCCATGATGATCTTCTAGCAACTTATGAAACTAAACTTGCAAGACTGGGAGTTCCGAAAGAGGAACTTGGGTTCAAGTAAGACAATTTCATTTAGCGCCATCTATACAAATACCGTGGTACTACAACTTATACTATTTTAGGCAACGCCATCTAGGCGACCAAAATTGAAGCTTCATGTAAACTTTTAGATAGTAGTTCTGAGTGTGGAGCATAGATGGCGTTTCTATAAGCCATACTTTTCTTTTTCCAGACCTCTCAAAGCGGTTGCTGTGGCTGGGTTGCAACCTATTATTGGGCAAGGCCCAGCTGGATTGGTAACCAAAAACAAGTAAAAAAAATGAATTTGTACATCGAAAGTTATATATTTTATACATAAATCTAATCAAAACTACTCTGCATCATAGTTGCGACCACGAAGGTTGCGACAAGCAAACACAAAATGTTAGGGCGACCGTATTATAATTATGTTGTGTCAACCATCAGTGGTACATGCCCGGCGACACAACTTTTATTTATTTTTTTATACTTATACCTACTATCACCGTAATGTTAGCACTACAGTTTGTCGCAACTGTCTATAGCGCGGACTACTTATAACTAAATTATTATATTTTTTCTAAACTTGAAATCAATTTGTGTACATGCATATTTATGTTAACCTAGATTATATTAAAAGAATATTATAAAAAGTATTTTATTTCTTACTTTCTTTCAACTTTACATAGAACAAGGACTAAGTACTGACCTAGATAGGATTTTAATAAAACTTTATAAATTAGTAATCATTGAGGTCGAGAAATTCATCATTTCAGCCGAAAGACGTCCACTGCTGGACATAGGCCTCCCCCAAAGAAGGGGTTTTGCCATAATCGCCACGCTTGGCAGGCGGGTTGGCGATCGCAGTATGGTTGTTACAAAGGCACCGAGAACGCTGCTGCCCATTCTCTGTGTTCCCACAGGAAGATATGGGATGGTACTATTCTTTACGTCCGACACAATACGGAACCAGGAGGCCGAGAAATTACTCGGCCTAAATAGACCTAGCCGTTTAGGTCTTCAGTTGACATGCACCAGTACTTACTTACAGAAAAATCCATACTAATATTATAAATGCGAAAGTAACTCTGTCTGTTACGCTTTCACGATGAAACGGCCTTGTTGTGTTGTGTCTGGTTGTTGTTTATCTATATACATGTATGTATTTAAAGTATTTGTGTATATATATATTATATCAACTGTCTGACACCCTTAATACAGGGTCTCCCTAGTTTGGGGTCAGATAGTCGTGTGTGAAATGTCCCAACATATTATTATTTGTCTCGATGTTGTAGCTCATCTCGCGCATTCCTGAGGAAGCCTCTAAGGCAGGGGTGGGCAAACAGTCGATCGCGGTTGACCGGTCGATCGCAAGCAGTTTTAGGGTCGATCGCGAGCTTCCAAAAATGTAGCTGTTGTAAATATTCTCAGTGAGCTAGAAAGACGTTTTTCTGAATTACGAAAAGTGACGAGAATTGATTGTTTATCAGTTGTCTTGCTTGTAATAACTCCTTCTGAAATATCGAATACTTTTGACATGGACTTGCCATCTTTTGAATACGAGATGATACAGATCATTTCAGACATACATCTCTATGCCAGAGCAATAGGTACCAAATGTTAGTCTCTTTTAAGCTAAGAAAAATATCCAAATCTCAAACATATCGACCAATACCTAACTGCTTTGTTGGAATCGACGTATTTGTGCGAATCTGCGAAAGCATTTTTTTACTATAAATGTCTTTATTTCTTTTTTCTGCTAGCGAGTCGATCGTTTGTCGTACAATTTTAATATTGTAGATCGCCAATGTTGTAAGTATGCCCACCCCTGCTGTACCTGCTCATAAAGGTATATTATATTTAGTAAGTAGGTACTAAATCATTACGGACTACATTGAATTGGGACGAATAAATGAAACAAACAATTTGAAGCCAATGAGTGTACTTTATTTCCTACTAACGATTTTTTATTTTTTTTATGTACAAAACGGTTATAAGGCAACAGTTCCAAATGAATGAAAACACACTTTACGATGAATATTAATAATTCAAACATTTCGCTTTTGTTACTTTATTTTTAAATTAGCAAGAAAATTTTGCGCGCCACACTTCAAGATGTTGAGCCAGTTACACACAATTGAATAATTATTTTTGAAAAATAATTATTCTTTCGCGGATAAATTTTAATGATTATATTCACGTTGATTACATTATTATTCAAATAAAATTGCGGAATTGACACGAATAGTTGCAGCAAAACCTTGATTGAGTTTTTAAAGATCCCGATGAAAGTTTTTAAGTGTTGTTTGGTTTTTTCGTGCCTAGCACCGACCGTCGCCTACCGTGCCTATATTTGTTACGGCATATTAGAAAACCATGGTATTGCAGCTATACAAAAGGTGACAAAACTTTCAAAACTCTAACAAGTACAGAGGCCAGCACATCAAGCTACTAAAATCTGTCAAATTTCTTTGATAGATTTTCAACTTTAGTACAAAAGCATCATACTTAATTGGGAAAATTTTACAGTTAGGTATGGCTTGAAGTGCTGGCGTCTGTACATAAATTACAATAATTGTTACAATCTGTTTCAACTTTAAAATTCATTGTGTAACCTATTAAAAAATAGAAATATTGGAATTCGACAAAATCCAAGGTTTTCTGGAGAACGGCCAAAAACAATTAAACAACCTCGAAATTGATACTACCTTTGGATTATGATTTTAATATTTATGTCGTTAGAAACTACGACAATTTTATTATTTTCAGTTCTTAGTGATTTACCAACAGATATTTTACTTTTGACATTATATTAAGATTTCAGTCAATTCATTTGGTCAGTTCAAAAAAAGAACTATCTGTTGGTTACAAAGTTTTTGTTTTGACTGTGACACAAGTTGGACTTTCTGCTGCTTTTTCAGTTTGCCGTGATACAAAATGCGCTGAACCGAATGTGTGTAACAGACTCAAACCGCGTAACTACCTACTAATAGTTATGCACTTAACACCTAAATCTTTTACAAATATCTAAATTTTTGAAACCAATCTCATCGTTTTTCTTTACAAAATATCTCTAGATGGACTTTTATCTAGTCGGCTGACGACTTTCTTTGTGTCAATAGATTGATGATAATGTTCATTATTAATATATCGTTCTTATATACATATAAGTGTTATGTTTCAAGCCAAAAAGCATTGAAATAGCGATCGCTCCCATTAAACAGTTTCAACAAAATACACAAAACATCAAGCACTTTTACTTTATCAATATTTTATAAACAGGTGTAGGTAAATTACACGAAAAAATAGGTAGGTATTTGAAAGTAATAAAAATAGTGTAAGGGTGTTGAAAAGTGTAATAGACGTGTTTAATATGAGTAATATAGTAAGGCGAGGTAATATTTCTACGTCATGCTGTACAATACAATACATTGATCGAATAATAATAAAATTATCAAAAACATCGTTTGAGATTCAAAATAAAAACCCTTGGTACAATATATTGAGTAGATATTATTTTATATCGTAAGATTTTTACACCACATTCAGTCACATTTTAATATGTAATAATATAACAATAATGTCAAAAAGATAATAGAAATATAACCTCAATTTTATAATTATTTACTGGAAGAAAGGGCATCGAAGTGAAAACTTATCTGAAGGTGCCTTAATTAACTTCAACATCACCTTAAAGCATTTTACATACAATTGCAATACAACAATATTATTGGAAATATTAGAATACGTATTATTAACACTAAAATCATTAAAAAACTATACACAACCAAAATTCAGACGTTCACAGGGGAAACGCAAAAAATTATAGCTAAAAAGTAATTTGACTTCGGTCTTCATTTTGTGATATTTTTATCAATTGCTTTTGCGCTAACTAACACTAATTTTATTTGTAGTATTTTAGTATTTAGTGAATATTTATTAAATAATTATTTTGAGTGAAACATTAGTTTATTAAAATATTCTGCAATAACGTATAATAAATAAGTAGATATACTGTTTTGAATAAATATATTATTATATTGTTAATATCTATAATTATTTAAAATCAATTTCAAATTGACAAACACATAATATTAGATCATGAAAATAATTAAATTTTCGAAGTAAACATAATTATTATTTTAATATAATAATACCAGCTATTATAAATTTCACTATCATTTATTTTTTTTTATTTATAAATTAACATAAAGGGTTTATTCCCTTTAATAAGCAACTTTATTTTTACAATTAGGTACTTGGGATATAACCACCATACAACACATAGTAAAACTATAAAGGCATATCTAACTATCGGATCTCAAAATTATACGAACACTTACTGTTATAATTCAATAATTATAATGCAGGTAATTCATCGAATTTAATACACTAGACAATGTGCGTAGATTTTAGCGATACCTAACATATTCATCCAGTCTACGTGAATTCATTCAAATATAATTAAGTGTTTTTCAAAAAAATATAAATAGCTCATAAATAATTATCGGAGGAAATGTTCGTGCCTTCTTGTTGTGCCCGAACAATTCCTCTTAACAAAGTGAATCCTGGCAATAGCCATGCAAACACTCAGACATTTCAAATAATGGGTAAAAATATTCAAAAAGGTAGCTTTACAGCTTTTGTACCAGAAAGAAATTCATATATTATAAAAGTTTGCGGAATCAGAATTAAACATGCAGCTCGACTGGCGTATTTATTATTACTCTATAATTTACGCAATATTCACAAGCCTTTTTGTTTTATAGTTATAATATAATTACGAAAAAAACTTATCGGCATCGCTTACAACCATAGGACAATTCGAATCCGTATTTTGTTCGAAAATTATCGATCAATAAATTCGAAAAACGTTTGGGCTGGCTGATAATCGGTAAAAAACAAACGTTTAAATGGAATACAGAAACTAGTTTCGGTATAATTGATTCATGTGTTCTATTTCGGTAAGTATAATGGTACAATGTCGGTTCGGATCGTTATGGACAGTGTTAATGAATTTTTGAATAGTCGAGGCACGGGACGGAGAATCGATATCGCGTAGCGCGTGGCAAGGAATTCAATAATCTCGACGTACGTACATTATGATCGTACTATAACATACAAGTTTGACCTAATTTTATTCGAGATTTTTCTAACCAGATATCAAACCTTCAGTCAAGCTTTGGGTAATTTAGCTAATTAAAATTATAATGTGCATTTACTCTTAAATAATTTAGCTTATCAACTAAAATGATATCATTAATGAATTGTACTGGTGGGATAACACTATTAATAATTTCGATAGTCGATGTTATTAAACATTTTTTTTTTCCTCAATATAATTGTGTAATTTTCTTCTAAATATTTTCTATTTCTCGACTGGTTTTGTCGTAACTAATGTTTCTCAAAATCAACAATTCGATAAAATTATTTCACTATTTTCGAACAGCTTGCTTTTTATTTATAAATACTTTTTATAATATACAATACTTTTCTTTATATTTTCAATATATTTTAACAGCACGCGTGCATTTTGACACATAGCGTACGAGCGTTAAAACCTTATTTATAATTACTATTAGGAGATAAAATTCTTTTATTTCTAATATAAATCTTTTGTTGCAGTGGTATCTTCTGTAGTGTTGAAAACCTTCTGTATTGAGCAATAATTATCTTTGAAAGGTACTAAAAGTAAATAATTTAAATAATAAAACTTTACATAAATTTGCGCACAAAAAGATAAATAAATTATTGTAAAAGAATTATTGTCATTTTAAAGATAATGGAATATAATTAATCATATAAACATTTATTGTTTTTAAAGTGAGTCTGTACTTTTGTCAATAATATATTCAAAAATACATAAAACAAACCAAAACAGAAGATATCACCGTCAAAATATTAAATATTATTTTTTATTTCACAACGCGTTATAAAAAAAATCTTTCGCCCGTTTTCGACCTTTTCAAAGTCGTGCTTTCATACTGTGTCTATCCTACCTTCTCACTCTTGCACTCTTACAGAATAGAATGAGAGGAACAGCAATACTCAAGCGTGTTAAAATCACATGTCGAGCACAATATACATAAAGAGTTTGTTCATATTGCTCAGCTCATCTCGTGATGCACTCTGTATCCGATGCCGCCTCTTCAGGAATCCTGTCATCTGTAAAGAAAGTAAAAATAACTTTAAAATGAATTAATATTTTAAAACATCCTGAAATAGTCCTTCAAGTCACATTCTCTGAAGATATTTTAAGAAAAACAATTGAAATGCAAAAGCTAGTACATATTTTATATTTAAAAAAATACGCAATGGGTTTTACTGTTGGCACAGTTTATGAATTTTAAAGCATATAAGTATGTAGCTGCTTCTTTATAGTCCAGTAGAGCCTCTGGACTTCACCAAAACAGTATTTAAAGTTCAATAATATGTACAAACCAAAACATGTTGGCAGATGTTTTTAGGCGTGGGAAGCGCTTTATAAATACTTTTAGGGGGATTTTGCAGTACTATGTAAGCCTGTCGGTACTTTATAGAGCATATAAGCAGTTGTGAGCAATGACGTATTATAAATAGACGCGTCATACACGAACATTAGTGCACTTTAAAACGGCGCAAAATTTAATATCTACATACCAGTAGGCACATACAATTATACAGTGCAAAGAAAAGGACATAAGCATACAGCGTACACCTGTTAGAAAAAGATAAACATACAAATTTTGTTACGTCAGTTTTGTGTGAATTACGAGCGATACTGACGTATAGCCGCGACACTGGGTGGTAAGTGACTAAGTGAAACCCCTTTTTTTTTTTCTTTTTTTTTTTCGGATTGGCATCTCGCAGGTCAACCTAGGAGGTTGTCGGCTGCTTAACCGGACTTTCCTGTGGTGCCTTAAAAATTATTATTTTTAGGGCCTCCAGCCAGGGCATAAAAGCTTACAAACTAAGCGACTACACGCTAAGGGCACCCCCTGTGGGGTACGAGCCTCGGCTTAGGGCGTCGCTGGGAGAGGACAGCAAAGGGACAGGCTGGATCGGATTTCCATTATTTAGGGACGAATTTAAAACTACAGGCTCAGCGGCGCGGGCTGGCACGAGCAAGGGTCGGGGAGGGGACGTACGGGGTCGTCGCGGCGGGCCTCGGCGGCGAGGACGGAATGACGGCGGTCTGTGTCTGTGTTTCTTAACTGTACTGGTCGCCTTATTGCTCTCCTGAAGTGAAACCCCGGCAATTGCCTTGCTTTAATATTGCCATTATTGAGCGCGGGTAAAGCATCTAAGTGTATTATATAATTGGTTGTGAGATTAAAAATTGATTGATGGCTGACTTTTTAAGTGTACTTCCATAAATGTTCGACATTTTCCGCTTTTACCGCCTGATGCGTTCGGTACAAATGATACAACTTGGGCGTCGGAAAAACTTTGCACTTATTCTTACAAGTATGGTATTGATTTATACATTATGGATGAAGGAGAGTAGGGACAATGTTATGGAACTTATTACTTTCATAGATAGGCAAATCCTATATTTTATTTTCTAAACAATAAGTCTTCCGTCTATTTTTAAAAGAAAATAAGAATATGTTGTGTCATTTAGCTGAATAGAATTTAAAATGAATGTGCATAGTTTCTTTGTATAGTACGGTAAGGTACTTTTTATTAAAAAAAAAACAGTTTTTGTTTCAATAAAAAAAATCGAAAACGAAAATTCGAATAACTTTTCAAAAATAATGATATCGTCAGTTTAATGAAGTATTGGCGCTAAGCATTAAGCGTGTATGATATTTTTATTTTCAATAATAATTATAATAATGTGCATTATTATAGGGGCGCTAGCGTGTCCTACAATTTTGTGCCTTAAGCGTAAATTAATAAAACTCAAGCCATCAGAGACGTACCTCTGTGTTATATTGTAGTTAGTCACGTTAGGCGTTCACGAACGATGACTTGGTCCTGTCGGATGCAGAGAATTTTTATGAGAATTTGATAACGGCTTTTTTTTAATATGTATATTTTTTTGTCTCTTTAGAGTTAAGTATTTCAAGAGTGAGTTCGATTGAGAAAATCAATTGTAGGTCATATTATTTCCCAACATATCGAATTAAAATAAGTACTATTTTTATTTCCATTAAAACTAACGGTTTAGAATCTGTCTGAACCTTGCAGGTGATCATAATAATATATCCAGTTTATTTATCAAATAAAATTAAATAAAACAGTAATTAAGGAAAACAAAAATATAAAAGTAATGAATAATAATATTATGAAACCATATAGTAATAAGTTGTAATTACACTCACCCAGACAAAGAAGCAGAATTGGAAATCGGCGGACTATTGGACTCGAAGCCTTCCTTCGGCTTCTCATTTGCCAGTTGCATCTTCAATTGATGTCCGAAACACGCCAGATCTTCCCTGAACGTATCAGACCCCGGAGTCGTTGGCTTCTCATCGTCACCAGTAGCCATTGCTTCAGCGTCACTCTTCAACGGCGCTTGTTCAGACTCTTCCTCAGTATTATATATCTTAAAGTACGCAAACGTCAAATATATCACTGAAATTATGAACGACGGTATTGGTATTGCCATGGCATACACCAGGTTTAAAGTATTCTGCCACATGTCTAGCTCAGTGATCACCAATCCAGGGTCCACACGGCTGTAGTAGCAAGTGTAATTGTTTCCAATAGGTTTGTGCTTCGCGTAGAAGACCGTGCAATTGAGAATGGGCGGGTACCCACAACCTTTCACATTTGGAAACAATCGGGCACCAGTAAAGTACCACTCAGAGTCGTTGCCCTGCAATCCCGTTGGTATAGCATCAGGTAGATCATCTTCTAATATTTCTGGATACGCTTTATCAGCTGTTACCTCGTAATTCTCGTATTCATAGTCTTTCCTTATTGCCCTCTCGGCTCTGACTAAATTCTCCATGTCAGTAGGAGTTACATTGGGGTATATGCCCAATTTGTAGTTAACTCGAATCTGGGTGCACTCAAACAGATCCTTGGTGCAGCCTTCCCTGCAAGATGCCCAGGAGCAGTTGCTGGCGCCAACAAGATGCATCACCCCTGTCGTTACGCATAGTGCTGCGACTGGATCGAATTGCATGAATATTGTCGTAAATGCTGGTTCTATGACGAATGGTACAAGGAAGAGAAACGCAAATAGGCTGAATGTTCCAAGTAGAACGAAAGTGGCTGTTGTGTAAAATAGAAGTTTCTCAGCGAAGGTTGGGGGTATAATTTCTTCGTCTGTCATGTTGTGGGAGCGCTACGGGCGACCATAGCGCTGTCTCAGCTCGCTTGTGTCATATCATTTTACATCCCATTTCAGTCTTTGAACGTCTTTTGTTTTGTTAGTATTTATTTACATATTTGTTGGTATGACTGAGAAAGAGAGCTTTAATGAGGCTTCGTTTGTCTATGCTAAAACTATTGTATAAATTATTTGTATACAGTTTCGAACTATAAATAGACAAAGATTACCTGGCATTGATGTTATAATAATGATATTTAAGTTCAAATTAGTTTACCTACACAGTACTTATCGTGGCAATAGTCTAATAAACATCTATTCAATTATTCTTAGAATGTAGGCAGTGGCAGACCAATGAGCGTGATTGGCATCTGACATATTCGGCAGAACATTCCGAACAGTGAAATACGTAACTACAGAGCGGTCTAGACTGACAGACGACTATAACTACGCCTAGGTGTGGTCCTACTGACAGCCGTGAGTAAAGGAACAAAAGGTGGTTTCATAGAATGCATTTTGGAGATCAATTACAATGAAACCTTTAATTTTCGAGTATGACTCTTGCTCATATTAAGCTTGAGTTAAACTATACAGAACCCGAACTTTAAGAGATAAGCAGGATATTTGTAGTTTTCTACTTATTTATAGTTTCTATTCTATTCTATTTGTAGTTTTTTTAAGAAGCTTGATTGCAAAAAACTATGTAGCTTCGAGTTTAAATTGATGTCGTTTGCCAAATATTATGAACTAAACATTCAGCGGATGGTGTTGCCGTGGCTGAATTCTGGGACTAAGAAGGAATCTGACAAGAACAAACACAACACACACACACATACACACTCGCACATAGACACCCACATGATACACATCCGTGTTTGCCATGAACACCCTTAAAAGAAGCATTAAAAAGTTTGCAGCGTTGGTAGGCCTCCCACTAGGTGGACCGACGACATCGTCAAAGTCGCGGGTAACCGGTGTATGCAAGCGGCAAGTTTCCTGTTCTATGTTCTATTCTAGTTCTATGGGGGGGAGGCCTTTGTTCAACAGTGAACGTATTTCGGCTGATGATGATGATGTTAAAAAATTAAACATTAATATATTTTTCACTTCTCTTGCTCAAAAAGGCCGTCATTGTAGCATACCAGAGCGGGGATAAAATAGCATTTCATCCTCTAGGGGAAAAAGTTTTTTTTTTTTAATTTTTGTTTGTCAAATATGACAATGAGCCTACAAAAACGAAAAAGTCTTTGGTCATAAGTAGAATAATCATGAATAAAGACTCGACTTATTACTGTTTCGCAAAAAAAGAACCTCATTTTAATTTTGAAAATGGAACTAAAATCGGCGATCTCTGGTAGAATGCATGCAATGTGTTGCGGCTACAGAAGAAACAAAAAAAATATTTCATATTGTATTGGATTGTTTTATTTTCTCGCAATCGTAGTGAAAAGTATAGTGTAACACACGGCGCTAAAACCCATTAAAACTCGGTTTCTATTTACTCCCTCGCTAAAGCTCGGGAGTAAAACTACCTCACATATAATGGGTAATTTTAGCTCCTTGTATAACAATCAACTATTCATCAGAGCAATTTAACCAAAACGTTTTGTGGAAAACAATAAAAAGAAATAGGCTCAGAAAACGTTGAATACCAAAACAGACTAAGATATTAAAAAAGCTGTATACTTTATTGAAGGCGCGACGACTGGCACCACACACATTGTTAAACCAGGACGCCAGACTGTCTGGCCAGCATTTCAGTATCTAGATATCGATTTGGGCTAGTATTAGTATTCATAATAGGTACTTTCTTTAGAGCGCAAACAGTTTTGAACCGTCGAATTGTATCAGCAATAGCCTTTAAACTAAGTATTTAATGCAGCTTTAAGAGCGCCCAACCCGTCATATTTCCCATACAAACGCTCGTACGCGATTACGGCGTTATAACAAATTATTTTCCAAATATTTTTAACACACAGGTATCATGTGGCTTTAATCTAGGTTTGTATGAAGCCAAAAATAAACTTTTTTTAAGAAACAAATTCAGTAAACACGTCCGAAAATCTGCTTTTTTGCACAATTTTATCTGAATTTTGGCCGGTTTGATAATGCACTCATACATTAAAAAAGTAAAAAAGTAGCTTCATAGAAACCTTGCACATGTAATGGAGATTCTAAATTACAAACATTATCACCAAAAACTTGTAAGGCTTTTTTAAAAACACGTATGTCCTGGAGCAAGTTTTGTGAAATTTCCGCGCGCCAATTTTCCTGTGATGTTATCGCGTTCTCAGTCACTCGTTTGTTTTCGAGCTTTGCGTTGGTTGAAACAAAAAAAAATTCAATCACGCTCGCGTTGAAGTTCGTTCGATGGGGATGGGCGCTCTTAGGTGGCAAAACTGTCAATGCAAGCTTATATCTCTTGTATCTCTTTCTCTCCAATAAAACAAGAAAGAGACAGATATTAATAAGAGCTTTCAAATATGTTGATCTAAAATGGTCATACAATTATAGTCGCCATGCCAGAACGTATTGATTAAAACCACGGTGAAGTTCAAGAAAAAACTAATTTGACATCTCTAACTTAGATCTTATCTGTAGCCGTCCTTTTCTTCAGCTGCCTGGCAGTAAAAGATGTCAATTGTCTAATTTTAATTTAGTTTGTGAGCAAGGAAATTGACGTCTGTGTGATAATGGTTGTCGGTTGAATCAATTTATGAAATGTATTACAGGTATTACTCTTCCCATGGGTGTCATAAGAGACAATTAAAAAGCCATTAAAAAATGAGTGTCACTAGTATATTTAATTCCCTTATTCACATGTTTCATGAAATACAGATAACGATCAAGTGTACCTAAGTAGGTAGCCCTAGATGTAATATCTAACTATGCTTATATTTTTTGTTAACATTAAAAATTCATAAACATTACAATTTTACTAAAGTCAGGCCAAGCCTTTTTCCCAACCGCAGCTGAATACCAATGTTTTACATTGATCAAGTGCCTGTCTAACCTTCCCACAGATATAGATAGACCTAGATAACGCAAGAGCAACTCCTTCGCGTGCATAGTTTCGTGCCTAGCTTACGTACAAAAATCGTAAGTAAAAAAATAATGTAAACGTTTCCTTCCATCGGTAAGTCATTTTGTGATTTATACTATGCGTAATTAATTTAAAAAAACAATGAAATTCTTTTTAATGTAATACCCTCAGTAATACCTGGTAATACCAAAGAACAATGGCAGCCACCCATACATTGTTTTAGTTGAGATTAAATTCCTACGTCTTTAAATGAAAAATATCTTATTTAATTCAGCATCACCTTCTGAATTAGTTTGTGCAAGTTTTTTGTTCAAGAAGGCCGAGAATAATAGATATTCAGTCATGAACTTTTGTAGGTTATGTCTATGGTAACTTTTATATTCCAAATTGAGGAAGTAAAAAGGCAATATCGCATTAGTATTTTCTTTACCTAGTTAATTCAGAATGAAATGTCTTGTAAAAATATTGTTTAAGGTTGGTAATCCCAGTGGTTATAAATACTCTTTGGCCTTACCTTATGTATACAATAGGTATCTACTACATGTATACATCGATCATATCGTTTTTAATCTGTCTATGACTCTGTGTCAATTACCAAGCAATTATTTTTAGATTTGGGTTGCTAGTCTTTTTGCTAGTCATTAATCGAAACTAATTGATTTATTTTTATACCACAGTATTTTTACATACCTGCAAGAAGCCTACGCTTGAAAATAAACTGTATTCATTTACTTACTCCGTTTAATTGTAATAACAAACTAAAACTGATCACAATACTTTAAATGCTTTAAGTACTTACTGTCACTTGGCAGAATAAACATAAAATAGCAACACTAAACGTTAATGAAAAGTCAAATAAGTTTTCATTTAACATAATTTTTTTATCCGGCCCTAACTGGCTAATGTGATACTTTGAGAAATCGTAGAAAAATAATGTAATTTCTTTTAAGTACTTGGGCCTAGTAATTTTTTACTTATTAATCATCAATCATTGATCTCCTGAAATAGGAACGCTGTCAGTTAGAGACTTTTTTACAAAAAAGACAACCGCCTTCGAAAAGTAACAAATAATTTAAAATTCGCAAGTCTTCAAGGCTTCAATTTTGTTTCTTGTTTGTATCACCGACTTGCGAATTAGTAACTTAACTAAATAGTAACTTTTTAACCGTCCGTATGTAACGTTAACCGACTGTTTGAAACAACCCGCCCTTAGTCAAGAGCTTTGCTCGTGTACAATGAAAAAAAAAATTGATTGTCTGTAAAGTCGGTTTACGGACGATAATTTTACGTTATAACGTCATAAAGAAACATATTGGCTAACATAATATAACCATAAGCAAATAATGGCTTCCGTCGAGGTGGGCGGAACTTATTGCTTGGGCCGATCGTGCCTCTCTTTTGCTTGTTCCACGCTCTCGCTTGCACGCTTGAGTTCAGGCGGAACGTGACACTTTTTCGTGCGTGCAGCCGGTGTTCATCGATTTATAAGCGTTATCACGGCAAATTTTTTTTTTTGGCAACGCCATGAATATCTATCAAAGTATCAACGGATTATATCGACTGGTATGATTGAAAAATGAGCCTAAAAGATAGTAGCCGTAAAAGAACACGTATTTAATACTCGTCAGAAAAAGGTATTACGACTTTTTTTATCACTGACCTTTACATTAAAAATACTTACTTTTAAATTTAATCCAGGCTTTTGTCTTTATTATTCATGAAAATACTCTGAACTTATCGCTATAGGCCATTACATTATGAATTTTATATAACACATCAGTACGTGTCAAGATTCCGTGTCAAATTGGATACTAGAATAAAATATATTTTTCACGGTTCATTCCAAATTGAATAATGACTTATTCATAAATAATTATTAATTCATCGGAAAATATAATTAATTTATAGAACAAGAAATATAATTATTTTTAAATGTCAGGCACTAAATTGTACCTATTATTCAAAAACAACTAAATTATTTGCAAATAATGTTTAAAATAAAAATATATTTCCTGTCTATAATAATAATTATAGGCAGGAAATATATTTTTGTTTCAAATAAATATTTTTTTATTAGAAGAGGTCTTTACAGAGACCTCTTCTCATACAGAGAAGACACCAAGACGATTTCAGACTTTTATTAATTACTAGCTGATACCCGCGCCTTCGTCCGCGTGATTATGTGTTATCAGCGGAGTTTTACTTCTTTTGCGCGGAACCCTAATTTATTTCTAAAATAAAAGTAGCCTAAAGTACTCCCTATATAATCAGCTGTCTACCGGTGAAAGTCCCGTTAAAATCGATCTAGCCGTTTTAGAGATTAGCCGGAATAAATAGACAGACAGACAAATAAACTTTTTTTTTTATTTCTGCCGTGGGTGGCAATAGCACAAAAAAGGATCATGGCAGAATTTGATAGTTTGGTGTAATTGTTTTTATTGAGCATTAATAATATTAAATTATGACGCCACAAGTTGCCGCTCTTCTCACAAATTAGAAAACCAATATTTCATATGGTGTTTTATTTTGGTTACATTTATATGCTCTTTAGTATATAAATGTAATTAGATTTTTTTTTAATTTTGTTTTTATGATTTATTTGACAGTTTCAAAATATTCTTATGAACTGGTATTACCAATATTTTAATTTTTTGTCGTATGATCGTCCCCACTCTGTATACTTTCCTCACAATGTTTTTGTTCACCAGTGTTGTCCAAAATGTTCTTAGAAGGTACAGTCAATTGAAGAAGTCCCATAATAGTCATGCCAATTATTTTAGCGAACACGAAAAAAACCGAAACTAAACTGTAATCCTATACGGAGAGGATTTTATCGAACAGCAGAATTTGAAAGCTTGATTGATGGCACTTAGGCGTGACCGGAAAACACTGAGGAAAAGGTATAAACTATAGCTATCTACATATCGATGATTATCGATTATATTATAGGGGAAGTATTAGGCATGTATTTTACTCGCAACCTTGATGGCCGATAGGTACCTATAGAAGTATGTCTATTTTTAAACCCAGCTGAGTTTTTACTTTTTTTGTGAACTAAAATGTTACGTTTTACAGTACCTATGTTAGTTAATAAACGAAAGGTGTCCCCTTTAACCGGTAAAAAAATATATCGACAGTTTTTTTAAGTATTCTATTTTAAGAAGAAATACCACGGCCTAGAGAATTGAAAATTAGGTATTTGTAAAATCTATTGCTGTCGCGCGATGCCCGAACACGAATCGCAGAGCGCGATAGAAACAACTGCAGCTTTGACCGAAAATACCAATTAAAAGTACACAAAATCAATGATTCGTAGTCCTCTGATTTCTTCTCCAAAACTTAACCGATTTAACTGCTTTTTTCATTAAAAAATAAAGAAAGGCTTTTGCCGTGTTCCTATGTTTTCTATTTTTTATATAATCAAGTCAAATTTGTTTTCTGAATGTTTGAACACAGCGGAAAATCATGCCAATTTTTTAGGTTTTTGAATATTCATATCTCTTTTAATAATAAATTTATGAGAAAAAGGAAAACATAGGGACATGCCAATAGTAGCCATGGATATTAAAAAAAATAATTGATCTACTGGCATTATCCAGGGAGGAAACAGGGAACGGAAAACGGCCCTTGTGTTTCCTCTTAAGGCGCTTCCCTGACCAAATAACCTTGACCATACCATTTCCTCTTTGCAGCAGAATCGAAATTCGCACAATTTTCGGGATTTTTTGTTATAAAAAAGAGAAACGATCTTTTGAAATAAAATAAAACGTGAATTATAAAGATTTTTAAGTTACCTATCTATTAGTGTAATCCTCAAATTAATAGCACGTCAACTTTAGCAAAAGATACATGTTTTCAAATATTTTAGTCATTTTTTTTCACGGAGATTTAGGTGAATATAGGGTACATAAAAAAAAATAAGAACGTGGAATGTGATGACAGGATATTGAACATTAATGATATGCTTTTAGATGTAGTTTCTTTATCTTAATTAATGAATTAATAGCCCCTGAATAACGAAGAAGAACGCACTTTTGGTCGGGGTAGCGCCTTAAGTACTCTCGATGATCCGTCTGTGAAGTCCGTGCCTGAAGTGGTATCGAAACAGGCTGATGGTTTTGTAACGGTGCAAAGGAAGAAGCGCCGTCTGAGAACCTCAAAGAACCGCTGCGACACGGCTCCCACTACACCACTACGGCGGAGGACATCGTCGAGTACGTGCGCCGAAAGACCAACTACACGCCGAGAGTGCAGCTGTTGGACTCGCATCGCAACGTCAACTTCAGGGCGTTTGTGGTGCGGTTACCAACGTGAACACGTCGGTGTACATCTCACGCCTCCACTACACCACTACGGCGGAGGACATCGTCGAGTACGTGCGGCAAAAGACCAACTACACGCCGAGAGTGCAGCTGTTGGACTCGCATCACAACGTCAACTTCAGGGCGTTTGTGGTGCGGTTACCAACGTGAACACGTTGGTGTACATCTCACGCCTCCACTACACCACTACGGAGGAAGACATCGTCGAGTACGTGCGCCAAAATACCAACTACACGCCGAGAGTGCAGCTGTTGAACTCGCAACGTAACGTCAACTTCAGGGCGTTTGTGGTGAGGTTACCAACGTGTTACTGCAGCTCGTCATGGTGGATGACTTTTGGCCGCAGGTCGTGGTGTTCCGTCGCTTCCACGGACAAGTGCCATCACACAGTGAAGTGAAGTAACTAACATAAGTTACTATAGGTAATAACACGTAATGTAATATAGTTATGTCTATAAGGTAAATATTGTATGGGTCTCTGTTACCTGAATTAAATTATATACCTATTATAAAAAAATATGTAAGTTTAAAAAAAAATATGATTTTGGCTTAATTTGGAAGTAAGCAGATGAAGTCGAGTTATAATAATTTTTAAAGTTACACGTATCTTGACCCTACAAAATAAAGTACAGATTCCAATAACAGTTTATCGCACCAGGGGTTAAAAACATGTTTTCACAAAATTAAGCAGTTCCAGCGGAAATATTAAAATCGGGATGGAAAGCTTAAAATGTATGATGTTATTTAAATGCAGAGCTGTTTGTAAAGAGGTAAAATTACTGAAACGTATAATGTATAATAATATCATATAATGTGTGATAATATCATACTAATAAAGGGCTTATTTTTAACGAACCTCCAGATATAGTAAATGACATCCAAAAATAGTAAATGATCACCAACATTTAACCCCATTTTAATGTTTAACAAACCTCCAGATATAGTAGATGACCTCGTAAATGATCACCAACATTTAACCAAAGTATTGTGGAAATGTATGAGTTGGACTGTAAAAAGTGATTTGGTTCTGGCGGGGGGTAGGGGGTCACAGTTCTAACCTAACCATGTCGGATCCGCCTCAGGGGGAACTTAAGGGTCCTAAGATTTGGTGACTAAGATTTGGTGATCATTTACTATTTTCGGTGGTCATTATATTTATTTCCATTATAAAGTCTGTGTTCGCTCGGAGGCTCTGGAACAACGGGTTCCATTCTGATTTTTCCATTTCTTGAAAGCATGGTAGCTTCTAATATAATCTACTAGCTTTTGCCCGCGACTTCGTCCGCGTGAATGTCGGATATAGTGGATGCAGACGAAGTCGCTGATTAAAAAGTAGCCTATGTCCTTCCCCAGGGTTCAAGCCATTTTCGTACCAAATTTCATCGAAATCGGTCTAGCCGTTTCGTCGTGAAAGCATAACAGACAGAGTTACTTTCGCATTTATAATATTAAGTATGAATTTTATATTTATTTTATTTACAAAATAATTAGGGATTCATGAAAAATATCACGCGGATTTTGTCACGAGAAAAAGTTTATTTATTCTTCTCTCTTTGTTTCAAATCCTTAAATAATTATAAAATTATTAAAAAAGAATATAGATTTCTTAAAAATACAACTGGTATTAAAAGGTTTATAGGCTCTCATTATCATCACAGTTTGTTTGTGTTTTTGTTTGAACGCGTTGATCTCCGAAACTTGTTATCCGATTCTGTAAATTATTTCGCTACCAAGAAGCTAGGAACATTATACCAGAGCCTCAAGTTTGCTATTACAATAGTGTCAGAATGTTCTATCATTGACTTAATAATTGTTGATTTTGACAAGTTCGGTAATCTACTAGTATAATGGCGTCATTATGACTTTCCAATGGTCAATCACTGACACGCCATTGAAAGAAATGATATAGAATGGTAATCTCGTACAAAATGACAACTGAATGACAGACTTAGGCGGTAATCTGCAAAAATTTTGACAGTTTCTTTGATCAGTGACCTACCATTAGATCGTCATTGTGCAGTCAATGATCGACCATTATGAATTTAGCAGATTACGAACTTTTAGCAAAATGACAAAGGGATCGTGTAGGAATGACGAAATTATACAAATAGCAGACTTGGCCCCCAGGGCCTCAAGTCTGCTATTAAAATAGTGTCAGAATGGTCTATCATTGATTTCATAATGTTTGATTTTGACAAGTTTGGTAATCTACTAATATAATGGCGTCATTATGACTTTCCACTGGTCAACCACTGACACCGGAAACGCCATTGAAAGAAATGATATAGAATTGTAATCTCGTACAAAATGACAAATGAATAACTGACTTAGGCGGTAATCTGATAAAATTTTGAGAGTTCCTTTGATCAGGGACCTACCATTAGAACGTCATTGTGCAGTCATTGCTTTTAATTCGACCTACCATTGATCGACCATTATGAATTTAGCAGATTACGAACTTTTAGCAAAATGACAATGGGATCGTGTTGGAATGACGAAATTATAAAAATAGCAGACTTGGCCACATGCGAAAGTGAGTGCGTTTCTTTGTTACGCTTTCACGATTGAGGTACTGAACCAATTTTAATAAATGACAATGCCAGATCCTGCCCCACCCATTTACAGAAAATGTAAATTAATAAAATAATTGAATAAAAACCTTTTTATAATAAATTGATTTTCTTTAGAACTTGCCTGCGTTCTTGGCTTGTTTCCACGTGACACGCTCGAGTGTGGAGTTCATTAGCAAAATGCTACCTTTGTGTCTTATATTTGTTTTTTTTCTTTTTCGAGAACCTAATTGATAATGTAGACTATAGGAAATGTACAGAACTTTTTGTTGGCTAATAAACAACATTATTATTATTACTTGCGGATTACAAGTCAATACAAAAAGGAATTCAAATACAGTTTTTTGATTTAAGGCGCTACCCCAACTAAAAGTACGTTATTCTTTGTTATTCAGGGGCTATTCATTAATTAATTAAGAGAAATAAACTACATCTAAAAGTATATTATTAATGTTCAATATCCTATCATCACATTCCACTTTCTTATTTTTTTTATGTGCTCTATAGACACTTAAATCACCCTGTAAAAAAAAATACTAAAATAATTGATAACATGTATCTTTTGCACAAGTTGACGTGCTATTAATTTGAGGATTACACTAATAGATAGGTAACTCTATATAATTCACGTTTTATTTTATTTCAAAAGATAGTTTCTCTATTTTTGCAAAAAAAAAAACCAAAAATTGTGCGAATTTCGATTTTGTGGCAAAGAGGAAATGTATGGTCAAGGTTATTTGGTCAGGGAAGCGCCTTAAACTGAAACGGCAAGTTCTACAGTCATTTGGACGAATGTTTCGTTAACAGCAAGGAAAAAGCAGTAAGATGCCACATATTGCATGCTTGTAAATGACTTTTATTGAGTGGGGCAAGGTTCAATAGAGTTTCTGGCATTATCCTTTTAGGTTACACTAAGCTTGAATCCCAAGAAAGGACATAGGCTACTTATTAATCTACGACTTCGTCTGCATCCCTGATTACCGGCATTTTGTGTCGAGAGCCAAAACTTTTTGTTATTATTTGTGTATTAAAAAAAAACTATTACAAAAAAAAAGGTTTCAGAAATCGGCGAATTTTGTTCTTTGTAGTTTCGTATTGCCACCAACTTTCGAAACAAAAGCACAAAGTACGTAAGGCTGCGGCGCGCCCGAGCAGAGAGACCACTCAGAACAAACCGCCATTTTTGGCACGCACACATTGACATTACGTTTATAGGCAATCTCAAGCAGTTTCAAGCAGACATCAGTCTCGACTGTCACGTTTTGTCTAAATGAATAAATGAGAGACATTGACATTTCATGACGAACAGAAAAAAAAAGTTAATAAAGTAGCAGCCCTAGTGAGTCTGGCAAGTTTAGGTTATTATTTTTGAAGATGGCGGGAGCGGTCCTTCTGTACCCTATACATTTTGTGACAAAAGTCATATGTGGTCAGGTCAGCGCTAAAGTCAATTATCACTTTAGTTTTTGAAGGCAGCTTTTTTTTAGGTTTTCGGTACTCACTTGTTATCATCCTAATCCATTAAGAAACGGCAACACTTAAGAAAGAATTCTTATAATCAACAAACATACAATTAAAAACACAGTCGAATTGAGAACCGAACCTTTTTGGAACCGGTATAAAAATTGGGATCTGTCAGAAACATCACACGAACGAAATCACAAGTAGGAGCTAGTATAAACAGACAGATAAACAATTCATAATCTTGAAGGTACCCTTAAGGATATTATAGTTAAGTCGCTATTAAGTTAAGTAGCTTATACCTCCGCTCACTCGGACAAGTTAAGCCAGGACAGGTAAAGATTCTACGGCTTCTCTTAAAGCTCACAAGTTCATTATTAACATAAATCTTGGATCTCTGTTATTTAATACTAGATACCAGCTTGGCTTCGCAACATCATCATCATGGTGTCGACCTTTAGACGGCCACTGCTGAGCATACTCCTATTCCAGTCTCCTCCAAAGGGTTCAGACATAATCGCTATGCTTGGCCGATGCATTTTGGCGAGCGCAGTAGGTGTTATGGTCGCTGCCCATCCTCTGTTCAATATACCTCTGTCGCCTTCTACGACACTCGCGGGTATAAATGGGGTAGTGCTCTTCGCAGCCGGCACCCTGGCTTTCGCATGGGTAGCAAAACAAAGCAATCTACACTACATAGCTCCCAGGCGCCATGATTGATTTTTTTCTACCACCTTCAACAATCATCGCAATATTTCAGCCAAATTATACAAAAACCTTAACAAATTATACACTTAAGGGGCTATTTAACGACTTTTACAGATTTTATTAAACTGACAATCACGTCAAAATGTGCAGTGTAAATCATATTAAATAACTACTAATTTATTATTAAATAATACTACTATATTAAAACACTAACAATATTGTTTTTTTTTTATTTCTCTTTTTATTTCGAGCACGTATAGGCATGCCTGGTACCTACCAACGAGCTCAAGATAAAACAAATAAAATAAAATATTAAGAGTGTAGTAGATAGATGAATATTTTTGCCTGTAAACCAAATAGCTTGTTCGACCGTACATAGTGAACCTTGCGCATAAATAGACTTGCGCAAGTATGCCATAACGTGTACGAAATGCATTAGCGCAAGTATCTAAGCTATTTGCGTTGGTAGACACACACAACGACGTCACGTAGACTTGTGCAAGTCTAAACTTGCGAAAGTATAATATCGTAACGTGTGTGGCTACTATAAATAACACCTCCATGTCTACCAACCCCGCGATGATATAAAATAAACAATAGAAGACCACGGTTCCGTTCGCTTCAATGACACACTGTGACTGTCTGTGACGTCTGTTTTTGCTTTACAAATGGTGTCCCCGTTCTGTCTCTACGCTATTCTTAAGGTTTTTTTTTTATCTTGAGAAGTTTTTGCTATCGGAGCGTGAAGCATGGTTGGGTATGTAAAGCCTTGATTTTCAGCCAAGAATACCTACCTACCTAAGCGGGGGGGGGGGGATTGTAACGTTGTATCGTTACTTTACCTGAAAACAATTAAAATCACAACCAAATATCAACAATTAACCTCACCATAACATTCCTCATTTCACACGTTCGGATACAACAATTAGGCGGACTTCACTAGTACTATAGTAACTTTGGACGTCCCTAAATATTAATAATCTGTTAATGTGATTTGACATTTATTTGTTATGGTGAGGTTAATTGTTGATATTTGGTTGTGATTTTAATTGTTTTCAGGTAAAGTAACGATACAACATTACAGTTCATTCATTTATAAATTACAAGCTTTTGTCCTCGACTTCGTCTGCGTAAAAAAAACAAACTCAAAAACTACTGAACGAATTTTCATGTGGTTTTCACAGAGTGATTAATGAGGAAAGTTTAAGGCGCTAATAAAGGCGCTAATAAGCGACTTTTACAAATTTTAAACTGACAATCACGTCAAAATATGTAGTGTAAATGATTTGAAAAAAATATATGTTAAACTAGAACATTCTTTTAATCATTTAGTATGTGAATATTTTTGATTACTTCTTCTCTTACTTCACGAGTTAATTAAACTATTTAATATGAACTATATTAAATAGTTTAATTAACTCGTGAAGTTATGTCTGACGCGGACAAAACATTGATAATCACACAAAATCTACCAGGTTTATTTAAACAAAACTTTCACTATCTTACAGACAATTTTATGATCTATCTTTTAGTATACGTCTTTTTTTTACCTTTTATTTATTTTTTTCGACTAAACTTTGAGAGTTTTGGACGCAACGCATACGATTCTCTGGTCGCTCAAGCTCGCCGGCGTATATTGTTGCCTTAAGGGGCTATTAAACGACTTTTACAGATTTTAAACTGACAATCACGTCAAAATGTGCAGTGTAAATGATTTGAAAAAAATATATGTTAAACTAGAACATTCTCTTAAACATTTAGTGTGTGAATATTTTTTATTATATTCATATTAAATAGTTTAATTAAATCGTGAAGTTGTGTCTGACGCGGACAAAACATGACAATCACACAAAATCTACCAGGTATAATTAAACGAAACTTACACCATCTTACAGACAATTTTATTATCTATCTTTTAGTATATACGCCTTTTTTTAAGTTAAAAAATACTACTGTTATTTAATACCATAATACCATAAAAAATATGTAACGAATACCACAATGAATGTGTTAACCGATTATGGTTGGCTAAAAATAAGTATACTGTTTAATTTAATAAACAAAAATAATAATAATAATATTTTTTGTTTTAATTGACGCGCTGTTTTGAATCATACATACATACGTTGCGTATGATTCAAAACAGCGCGAAAAATTAATAATAAAATAACTAAGCGACATTGCGAAAATGTAAAATCTGCAAATTGTGGTATGAATATTAAAGATTAATATGAATTCAAGTTTGTGAAAAAGAAATACAGTTCACTATCAAAACTCAACTAAATACGAGATTTTTTTTAAAGATTTTTGTACAACTTTACGTATTTTTGTTTATTAAATTAAACAGTATTCTTATTTTATGCCAACCATAATCGGTTAACACATTCATTGTGGTATTCATTACATATTTTTTTATGGTAATTATGGTAAAGGATCGATTATTAACAGTGACGACTGTTTTGAATTATTTTGCTCGACGCAGTCTTAATGCATAGGCACTTATGCAAGTACGTGCAAAACCAATATGTGTGTGGTCTACTTAAGAATAGTGTTTCTTTTTTAAGATATTCTTGGTCATTAGTTTTTAAAGTCGGTGTCTATTTGAAAGGCAATCGTCAAAAGATTACCTATTATAATAATTCAGTTTAATAAAGTGGTAAAATCCGCGTACAAATAAACTGTTTAGCCTTTTCAACCGACTTCAAAAAGAAGGAGGTTCTCATTTCGACTGTTTTTGTTTTATGTTTATTACGCGATTTCTCCGGCAAATGTAAATCGATTTTATTTTTTTACTGGATAGGATATGCCTCAGGGGTGGTCCCATATTTTATTGAAATTGATACGGCAGTTTTTGAAAATATCAACAAAGACCCAAAAATTGTATACAGGGTAATTGAAAAAATACCCAAAACCACTTAATCCTCACTTCGTATCTAATATAAACTTTTTTTTTCCATACAAAAAATATAAACACACTTAAAATTTTGCATTATATTTTTTTCTGACCGACAATAGACCTGCAATCAGCTGTGTCTGTACATTATCATCATATGGGTGCGCGCGCGCGTAGTATACGTATATTTTACAGACTTCAAATAAATAGTTTTTGGCAACGTTATTTAGTTGAGGTCAAAGTCGTAGAACAAATGTTATTCAGGGTGATGATACAAATTCCAGATTAAGAGGTTTTGGGTATTTTTTCAATTTCCCTGTATAGACGGCGTTCTGATTTCTTAAATCTTTGGAGTACGTCCAATCTCTGTTTTAACTGTGTTGCCATGCCTTAATGGATTTGAATAAAAAGAAGGTACTAAAAAACGAAAATAAAAAGCTATTTACAAAAAAGACAACCGCCTTCAAAAACTTACAAGACAAAAATTACTTTAGCACAGAACACAAATGACTTTAGTTTCGGAAGTCGGTGGCTTAGTTCCGTTTGTTGTTTCGTATTGCCAACGACTTACGGTTGTTTTTTTTTTAAAAAAAGCTTTTTCCCAACTATATTAGGGTTGGCTTTCAGTGTAACTTGATGCAGCTGAATATATCAGTGTTTTACATGGACCGACTGCCTATCTGGGGGCCAAGTCTGCTATTTTTATAATATCGTCATTCCAATACGATCCCATTGTCATTTTGCTAAAAGTTCGTAATCTGCTAAATTCATAATAGTCGATCATTGGTCGGTCGAATTAAAAACAATGACTACACAATGACGTTCTAATGGTAGGTCACTGATCAAAGGAACTGTCAAAATTTTAGCAGATTACCGCCTAAGTCAGTCATTCAGTTGTAATTTTGTACTAAATTACCATTCTATATCATTTCTTTCAATGGCGTGTCAGTGGTTGACCATTGGAAAGTCGTAATGACGCCATTACATTAGTAGATTACCAAGCTTGTCAAAATCAACAATTATCAAATCAATGATAGACCATTCTGACACTATTGTAATAGCAGACTTGAGACCCTGGCCTCTAGAACTCAGTTACTGTGTAACACGATATCCCTTGGTAAGACTGGTTTATTTATTTCAACACATACACTTGTAGGTACTTCATGCACAAAGGTACAAAGGCGGACTTAATTTAATGCCTTAGGCATTCTCTACCAGCCAACCAAGGGTAATGAAAAGATAACATGGCGGATGCATAACAAAAAAAAATAATTAAAAAAGTTAAAAAGATACATACATACGAAATCATATATCTGGAATACCATATACCTATATAAACATATACATACATACGTACTTAAATAAAAGAAAAGGGGTTTATGAGATGACTCTGCTTAAGTACTTGTTCTGAAAATAAATTAGAAAGAATCATGGCTGGATTTGTATAAAAAAAATAAAGATGTTTAGAGAAGTTGAAATTCTAATTCCTACACTCTTCTTGGGTATCTAAAAAGAGTAACCTCAGGCATTTACAATATTTTTAAAACCACGCAAAAAAAAAAGTGAGTAGTTTAATAAAAAGCTCATTATTTCAGGACGAAACGGTGACTGACAGTAACAGTGACACTGACAGTCGCAGTTTTGCAGATCTTACACTGAAATCGCATCGTTTTAAGGGAAATAATGTCACAAATTATTATTTTCCACACACTTTACACATCACTTATCTGCCAATTTGATAGATCCATTAACGTCGCTTGTCACTTTTTTTACGTCGTTTGTCGCTTTATTGTACTTACGTCGCTTGTCGCTTGTCGCTTGTCACTTGTCGCTTTTTTTATAAACACAAAATGGACATCGAGATGAAAAGAAAAAGTGTTATTTTCATTTCGTAATATTTTAATTATGCGGGGGTTTAAAAATATGGTGAGTATATCAATCTACTCCTGTTAATGTATTCTTTATATTAGAAAATATTTTAAACCCTCTAAATTATTTTATTTTCGTACAAATTAATGTATGGGTCTCGCCATGATTCTTTTCGCTTTAAATGCATACCGACTGGTGGCCATCCTGATATCGAGAGGACCATATTTTCTGGCTTTAGACTACCCATAATTATATCATTGTCATTGTCACATTGCAAGACAAAACCTTCTTCTCATATAAAGAAGGCAAGAGCATTGACCAGGCTTGCCCAAGGCGGTTTGTTGATTTCAGACACTATGTGATGTTGATGATATCCACTCAAAAATTATAAATGTTACAGTGAGTTTTTTAGTTTGTTACGATTTCACTGTTAAACTACAGAGCCTATTTTGATATACAGATTAAGCTTGAACAAGTCAAAGCATTTACAGGCACTTTTGAATTGTCAAAGAGTCAGTTAGTCAGTCAGAAAAATGAAGCTAGTTGCTCGTTCCAAAACGTAGCGTAGGTCTCTTAAATACACTCTTTTAAATCAAGTTTTTACAAAATACTGATTACATTATTCACGTTGCTTCTATATGTGAAAACAATGCAGGTAAAGACCAATTCAATGCATTAAAAAAATCAAGATAAAAAGATGAAAGCCATGGCAGCTAAGAGTTGACCAATCTCTACTGAGAGCGCCCGTTCACGAACATAACGCGTGGATCAGTGATCGTGGATCATAAAGAAAAGATATAGGTAGTACTTAGGCTACTTAATAATTCGCGACTTCGTCTGCATCCACGATAACTGGGCCTCAAGTCTGCTATTACAATAGTGTCACAATGGTCTATCATTGATTTCATAATTGTTGATTTTGACAAGTTTGGTAATCTACTTATATAATGGCGTCATTGACTTTCCAATGGTCAACCAATGACACTCCATTGAAAAAAATTCCATACAATGGTAATCTCGTACATAATGACAAATTAATGACTGACTTAGTTTACGAACTTCTTACTACTTCAGATTGCTTATAACACTTATAAATAATATGTAAAAATAAATATAAATGAAATCTGGCATGAATAAATGTTCAAATTTGTTGACAATGACATTAAAACACCATTCTATTACGAGACCATTGGCAAACCAATGATCGACCATTATGGATTTAGCAGATTACGAACTTTTAGCAAAATGACAATGGGATCGTGTTGGAATGGCGAAATGATAAAAATAGCAGACTTGGCCCCCTGATATACACACAGACGATATCACGGTACTAAGCTAGTTAATTATAAGTCCAGGTTTTGTCACCATGATTGATGACCATGACGGTTGGCGCAGAGGTTGAGCGATTGACTTGGTTCGATTCCCGCACGGAACAAATATTTATATGGCTTACAGATAGTTGTTGTTGTGTAATTCCTAGTGTGGGGCAACTTTTTTTTTTAAAGAAAAATGAAGAAAAATAATGGAAAAAACCGGACAAGTGCGAGTCGGACTCGCCCACCGAGGGTTCCTTACATATTTGTAGGTACATATCCATACTTTTAAACTAATCCATACCTACTATCCATACTTTAATTTACTTAATATTATAAATGCGTTTTTTGCGACATAAACGGCCGTATCTTTTTTTCACTTTAACATAGACGGTTTATTTTACAGCATCAAGGGACCGTGACTTGAGTATATGGTTTTAATTTCAACTCGATACCTCCACGCGTTCCTGAGATAAAGGGTCTTGACAGACAGACAGACGGACAACAAAGTGATCCTATAAGGGTTCCGTTTTTTCCTTTTGACGTACAGAACCCTAAAAATAAAAATAAACCTTGAGAGGTGTCAAGGGACTCTCGGATAGAACTAAGTTCCTTTCGATTAATTAGTGAAGGAATTGTAGTATTTTTTTTTACGTTATATATTTATATATAACTTAACTTGACCTATAAAGACTAAAGACAAAAAAAAAACCCCTTACCAACCCCCCCCCTAACCCCCCCTACCTTATTTTTTTTTCCGTCTAGCCCCCTTTCGCAACACGTGATAAGGAACTTCGTTCCAAAAGGGAAAAGAAGGAAAAAAGAATAAAATAATGTTTTCCTTCACCGATGTCAATGATGTGAGATGTCCAAGATAAACTTAGAAAGTACATATTATTATGAAATTGAAAAAGTCATATTAGTACTAGCTCGTGTCGAGTTGCGAACAACTTCGTTCTCGAGAGGCGAGCACCTTAAATCCTTGGGCCATTACGATATATCACGAAAACTTATTACGCACACAATAAACATGAATATTAATAGCTACGCTTGCCGCAATCGTCTGTGGATGGGTGATGATTCATTACATTCCGAGACCCCTCCGTAGATACCTGGATAGCTCGTAAAGCAGTGGGTCCCGGCTGTCATTCGTAGATCTCTGACAGACGTAATAATAATAATTTATTTTAATCAACTTTGGATCATAAAACATTTAATTTGAAATTAAAAATTCTACATAAAATTAATAATACACAAATAATTAAAATACACAAAATTAAAATAATAAATGAACACTAGTCTGTAAGTGAACCAGTGTCTGTGAGTGTGAATGAGTATACTCAGAAGCCAGGAAATCTGACAACCAGTCTTACCAAGTGAATCGAGATACCTAGCTACTGGATTGTAGAGGTCAATAGGCAGTCGCTCCATGTACAAAGGCCTTGAGCACATCAAGTTACTACAATCTGTCAAATTTCTTTGATAGATTTTCAACTTTATTACAAAATCATAAGGTTCATATTTAATTGGGAAAATTTGACAGTTAGGTATGGCTTGATGTGCTGGCGTCTGTACAGTACGGTATTCAGCTGCATCTGGCTAGACTGGAAGCCGAAACAACATAGTTGAGATAAGGCTAGGAAGATGATGATTATGATGATGAGTAGGTATACAGGGTAGCAGAAAGATTCCTATTTTTACCAGTATACCAAGTAGCTAGATTGACTGTAAATCCATACTTTTTAATATTATAAATGCGAAAGTAACTCTGTCTGTTACGCTTTCACGATGAAACGGCTGTACCGATTTTAATGAAATTTGGTATGAAGATAGCTCGATCCCTGGGGAAGGACATAGGATACTTTTTAATTCGGGACTTTGTCTGCATCCGCGATAACCGACATTCACGCGGACGAAGTCGCGGGCAGAAATTAGTACTTGTTGACTTTTATTGTTTTACTAAGTTACATAATGAGCACATAGGTACCTAGTTGTTTTGGCGACATCGTAGGGAAACGAGAAACTAATGTTGAGAAACCACAGCTACGCAAAAGGGACGTGTGATCAATGCTTGGGATATTTGTGTGAGGTCTTTGCCCTCCCAGGGGTCAAATACAGGTTGACATAGTATTAGTATCGATAGCAAAAATATACATCGGCAGAAGCTTTTCCTTTGGATATTTTTCTTTGGAAAAACCCCCTGGATATGAACCAGTTTTAAAGTTTAGACTTCATGTACAAAGGCGGAATTACAGTTATATCAACATAATTTTTCGCTGTTGAAGTTTACATAACACACTGTAATCATACTATTTACGCATTTCCAAGAAACAAAATTGGCATTAGGTAAGTATACTATCAAAACGGAATCCAAATGCTTATAAAAACGTATAATCTTTGTAATAGTTCTTAATAATAAAACTACTTTATTTGAATCATAAAAGCATGCGCACAAAGCTAATCAAATGTGGTATTTAAACGCATAACTCTTCATTCACCACACGCGTAGATTTACACTAACCGAAGGCTCTCACATCAACTTACACTGGTTTATTAGTAGCACTATAGGAAGTAACTAGAATAAAATGATCCCTGAAAAACTTAGACCTTTTTTGTACCGTTAAAAGCACTATTACATAACCTAACCTCAAACTAAAAGGCTTTGACGTCACAAAGCTACTAAAACAACGGAACACTCTTGAATAGAAACACGAAAATGTATACCAAACATGCAATCAAAGAGTGTTCGAATAATTCTGTTATGATTTTTCAATTTAACCTGGATTTAAACAAAACATTTCCAAGTTACATAATTTTGTGCAAACATTTTCATTTTAAATGAAACTGATTTTAATAAATTTAATATAGAATCTAAATAGAAAAATACGCGAACAAATGCCTTACGCAGACTGACATAATGCAGTAATGACTTGACGGTATTTTTCGAGCGTTTTTCTTATGAAATTGCATGTTATTTAGTGTAATATCGACTGAAACACTTAATGGATTGTAAAAGGTAATTAAATGTATCGTGTGGACTATAAATAAAGGTCTAGAAATTCATTTAACCAGCCTCATTAAAGCTCGGATCTCACTGTTACCATTTGAAACATAACACGTTGAAGAAAACAATATTTTGAAAAACACTGTAGTCTTTTGACACTATAGCATTATGTTCTGGGTTGAAAAACGTATATTTTGGAAAATTCTTTTTTCTTTGACGTCTGTTTTTCGTCGGACGTCGACGCGTTCCCGCGACTCGAGTACTACTGGGCGCAGGCCGTCCTAGTCGGCCTCGTAGCCACCTCAAAACTCTACGTAACACATAAAAATCCCATAAAAACCTCCATGAAACATACTCTTTAGTTTAGCTAAAAATCCAAAAGAAATCAAGAAACATTTCCATAAATTTAAATTCGGAAACATTTTTTAACGTTATATTCAAATGCTCAAAAAATATTTTGAATTTAATTTAACATTTTTATTTAATTATTTATTAATTTATTGACAACTTCGTTTTGGTTTTTTATTCCATTTTTGAAATATTTTGGCGCTCTGTTGTAGTTATTTGAATGCGCGCGTCGCTTTGTCGGGTCGATACAGCGGTATCATGTGTTCCAACACTGTACGGCGACAGACAGTCTTGTTTTACAATTCTGAGGTCCCATGCTGAATGTTATAAAGATTACTTTTCCTTGTACTCTCTACGACTATTTCCATACAATTTTAAAGGGGAAATGTGTCTGTATTGAATACAAATATGGACGTTATGTTTAGAGCCGGGTATTTGGGGAACAGCGCTGGAAATGTACAGTTACTTTGTCTTCATGATAGAGTTTCGGGTGCAATGAATGACGCTTTTACGTTTTATGGGTTAATGACTTCCGTTTGGGGTAGGTTGGTAGTAAAAATAGATATTAAAAAAAGAAAATATCGAAGGATTCTGTTCAATTATGATAATCATAACCATGTTACGAAAACTTTTTCTTTTAACAAGTTCTTAAGGAGTTGATCATTACGACCAGACAAGATTCTGTAATATAAAATTTGGGAGTGGAAAACTCTACAGAGACACCAAAGTTTTGGCTAGGCTTTCTCGGTTTTTTTTTTTGCCTGAATCATTAAGTCCGCATTTGTACCTTTGTGCATGGATAAAGTCTAATAATAAATAGTTTAGAATGTTTTCAGCCACTTCCTTTGTACCTATTTTCTTAAACTCAAACTCAAAATCATATAATTCAAATTAACCATTTACAGGCCATCTGATCTTAAGTGATGATGCGGCCTAAGGTGGAACACGCGAGCCTAGGATGAACCGGTTCACTCGTTCCTTGAAGATACCCAGATTACCTATACTTATCAGGGAACAGATAGGCAGACCTGCCCGCCTCTCTGTTCCCTGATAAGTATAATCTGGGTATCTTTAAGGCACGAGTGAACCGGTTCATCTTAGGCAAGCGTGTTCCAACTTAGGCCGCATTATCACTTACGATCAGGTTAATTTCGGTCAAACGCAAGCCTATTTAATAATAAAAAAAAAAAAAAAAGACAGTGAATTCCACAGTCTGGCAGTTCGCACAATAAATGTAGAATCAAAGCGCTTGGTTTGAGACCGTGGAACTTCAACCATATAGCGGTGACGCTTCGCCGTATCTCTGGTCGTCCGATGATGGAATGGGGATGCGGGAATTAAATTGTGCAATTCCAAAGCACACTCTCCGAAATGTACCCGATAAAAGACCGATAGGCTAGCAACGGTGCGGCGATATTCAAGGCTCTGGAGCTTAACCCTAAAAAGGGAGTCGTTGTTAATGCGGCTCTTGGCAAGTCTATCAATAACTTCTAACGTCTCCAGTTGATATTTTGCTCATCCATCCCAAAGGTGTTTCATGTTGGAACTTAACTACTTATTAATGTACACATGAATGCAATAAAGAGATTTGATTTGATTTATTTTTTACCCGACTGCCCCAGAAGGATTTTTTGTAAACCTACCAGCACGCGTAGCATGACTACGCTATGTCTACGGAAGAATAGACATACTGACAGCAAGAATAGACAAGTCAGTACAGTTTGTGCAGGATATGCCAACATTTCTTTCGATTGTCTTCATTAGCATTATTCCAACCTACTTACTAGCGAAACTCCTCGTTTTATAATCATTAGTAAGACCACATAACCCCGACATTTCTAACCCTCCACCAGAATAGCTCATAAAAACATCATAAGACATTTTATATCGCTTATAAAGCGTACTTTCATTTTGCTTCGTACGCTTAGAAATGCAGCTGTTGCTTATTGCCTGACTTTTTGTGAAGGAAAGAAATGCAAAATCTTAAATGCTAATAGAATTTAGAATTTATTTATTTCCAACGTAAGTTACACTGTACACCATAACTTAAGATTAAGTACGTATTAATAAAAGTAAGTATGTACTTACAATAAGTTAACAGAACACACCTTACGAAAATGTTATTATGTTGTATGCTAGAAATACGCGTTTTTGTTGAACTTATACAAAAAAACTGTTGTTAGCACTGTGTTAAGAAAAATAATAAACTAATTCACGGTATACAGATAAAAAAATTCTTACCTTCCGCGCTAGTCAGATATCAAAAGTTCACATATATACCATATATATTTTCATATATATATCAGTTCATATATATATATAATATGAAAAGTAAAGGATAGTTAAGATGGTTGTTTTTTTTATTCTGATATTATAAAGAGGTAAAGTTTGTTTATTACAAATAAGCACACTTGTAATCTCTGGAAATATTATAGCAGCTACGTCACAAACGGTTTCAGATAAGTGGTCTTAGGCCGGCTCCACACGTTGGCCCCAACGTAGGTCCCAACGCCACTCGTCCAACGTGTGGATCTAGAAAATAGTATTGGTGCCAACGTTGGGACAAGCGTTGGTAGTCGGCCTACGCGGGTCGGTTCTTTCAAAGGAATCTGCGCCAACGTTCGCGATCCGTACACACGTTGGCGCTGTGGTCAATCCTGTAAGTCCTGTTGCAACACGCATTGAGAGCTCACGATGAGCGAGAATGTCATCCTCACCATCAAAAACGCCACCCGCATGGACAAATGAAAAAGTTATCGAACTTTTAGATGTTTACCAGGCACAGCCAATAATATGAAATGCATCTCAGAAGGACAGTTTTCAGTACCAAATATAAAATACTATAGCTGACCCGACAGACGTTGCCCTGACAATTGATTTTTCAATTTTCTTACCGTATAAACCTTCCCTGGACTTCCACAAATATTTCAAGACCATAATTAGCCAGATTGGTCCAGCCGTTCTCGAGTTTTAGCGAGACTAACGAACAACGATTCATTTTTATTATATAGAAGATAATTGGTATTCAGTCATGTAAAAGCCCTTAGAGCGATTTCGATTGGAATCTGTATCGGACATCTTCACGTTGGCTATGACGGGACAGGACTGGTATAATAGCCAACATGTGGACGCCTCATGAAATTAACCGACCAACCAACGTTGGCAGGTACAGAGGGCCGCACTACTACAGCTACTACAATCTGTCAAAAGACAATGCCAGAAACTCTATAGAACTTTGCCCCACTCAATAAAAGTCATGTGCAATATGTAGCATCTTACTGTTTATTTATTGCTGATAACTAAACATTAGTCTTAGTGACTGTAGAACTTGCGGTTTCCGTTTAAATCTAAAAACAATAATGACATTGATTATAGGTTAAATTATATTTTAAGTAAAATGAGTTTGTATTTTGTGGGTAGGTACTTCGTAATTCGCAAGTTCTAAAGAAAAACAATTTAGTATAGAAAGGTTCTATATTCATTACAATTATTATCATTAATTTACTTTTTCTGTACATGGGTGGGGCAGGATCTGGCATTGTCATTTCTTTGATAGATTTTCAACTTTATAATAAAAGCATAAGGTTCATATTTAATTGGGAAAATTTGACAGGTATGGCTTGATGTGCTGGCATACGAGTGTTGGCGGCAACGTGTGGACGGTGTTATCCGAGACCGTTCCTGAGGTAGATGCGCGGTGAGCTCTCGCATCACGTCACCACACCCCTGGTGACGTGATGCGAGAGCTCACTGATACGTCAACTTTTGACAACCGTCACCGCACCCGAACCGCGCATCTACCTCAGGAACGGTCTCACTTAAGTGGTCGGACTATAGTCCGATTACAAAAATTCTTTGGCTGATAGAAAGAAAGCTATAGACTATTGTAGAGTGTCATTGTGTATGTTTTTTTTACTTTAATGCGGACGAAGTCACGGGTGGAGGCTAGGTGAACACAGTCATGTTGAAAAAAATAAGGTACCAAACACGGACTAGAAAAAAAAAGCTTTTTTCAAAAAAGACAACCGCCTTCTAAAACTAAAAAGTGAAAAATAACTTTAGCACAGAACACACATTGACTTTAGTTTCGAAATTCAGTGGCTTTGTTCTGTTTGTTGTTTTGTATTGCCACCGACTTCCGAAACTAAAGTCAATGTGTGTTCAGTGCTAAAGCTATTTTTCACTTTTTAGTTTTTGAAGGCGGTTGTCTTTTTTGCAAAAAGCTTTTTATTTTCCGCTTTTTAGTACCTCCTTCTCATCCAAATCTAAGAGTATGAAAGTTAACTACTACAAAGATTGATGAAACTAAAACGTCATCTATGTAAAATTTTAGGGTATTTGTTGATTTTTCAAATAGTGCTGAATCAATTTCGATAAAATTTCCCCGAAGCATACCCTATCCGTGAAAAGAAGCTAGCTTTCAAATATAAAAAGAATCGTCAAAATCGGTTCACCCAGTCCAAAGAAAACAGGTAACAAACATCAAAAAAAAAAAAAAAAAAAAATACAGACGGGTTGATAAACTCCTCCTTTTTTGAAGTCGGTTGAAAAAGAAGGACTCCGCGCCACGCATACCGAAAGTGAAGCACCCTAAGTAAGCCAGACCGTTTACATGCTTTACGCACACATTTACATCATAGTCACGGACTAGAAAAAAAAGGGATTCCGCGCCGAAAGTACCGACTACCGACCGTACCGATCTATGTGTGCGTCTCGGTCCGGTACTTTAGGTGCTTCATTTTTGATATATGTGTGTGGCGTGGAGTCATTTTTTTCTAGTCCGTGGTACCAAAAAGACTGTAAAAATACACCAAACTTTACAGTAAGTATAGATCCTGAGTTGTGGGTTTTCTGTCTATTTCACACAGAGATCAAAGTCCTGAAAAAAGTTCAACAGCCTGAAAGGAAGTTTACAGTAACTGCATTGACGTGACTGCTGAATAGCTGTAATTAGAACTGTGACCCATTTTTGAATTACATGCAACTGAAAACTGAAAATCGTTTACTACTGGAAGTAGGTACAGTCAACAGCAAAAGTAGATGATCAAAATCAGAAATTCAATACTAATTTACTAACACTAATTTATATAATTTATTACTAGTTTATTTATTAAAAGTATGTGATTGTCACACACATACTTTTGAATCACTTCGACGCCACACAGTTCTGACGCGAACTCCGTTCATTAGTATTGAATTTCTGATTTTGATCATCTACTTTTGCTGTTGACTGTACGAACTTCCTCATGTTCAGTGAAAAATAAGATATTTTGCTTCTCATTAGTTATATTGTCTCAAGTTTCACTAACAAAGAGTTTATTTTAGTTTGTGTGTTTGGTTTGTCTCTGGTTGTTGTTTATCTATATACGTATGTATTTAAATGTATTTGTGTATGTAGCTATATCAGCTGTCTAACACTCATTGTACAGGGTCTCCCTAGTTTGGGGTCAGATGGCCGTGTGTGAAATGTCCCCACATATTAGGTTTTTTTTTTTGTTTTTAATGTCATGATGGCCCAATGGTTGAGGCGCCCTGATTAAGGTCTCTCATGTAATAGATTGTGGGTTCGATCCTTGCAAGTACCTACTATGCGACTTCTTCAATACAATCGTGCTTTCAACATTTATCTTGGACATCATTGACATCGGTGAAGGAAAACATCGTGTGGTAACCTGTACCTACTTATAACTAACTAGCGACCCGCCCCGGGTTCGCACGGGTGCAATAATGATACTAAATATACTACAGAATGTCTTTATATACAACATTCACAGCTTTTTTGTCATTGGACAACACAAACATGTTTTCTTTAGAAGTTACTCTTGAAAGAGCAACATATAATTGGCCATGTGAAAAACACTCAACGCTCAAATCGAAGCGCCAGCCGCTGTACCCCCGCTTTTTAACACTGATATCTTCTAAAATATTGATTTTAATGATATGCTGTAAAGGGCAATTTTGATTTCCATGAAATGCGCAACGTATCTAAGACATTTAATTTGGTACGGAATATACCTGTATTGTTTAAAATAGCTTGGTAAGTAACCCATTTCTTATTTGTAATACGTAAAAGATAAAAATGGTTACTGTGGGTTATCCTTAAGAGATAAACATATACCATCGCGGACTTTTTTATCGATCTTTTATTAGAGAGACATGACTTAACAACATCACAATTTGGTGTTCATGTTTTTATTATTATTATATTTTGTTCTAGACCACCATAGAATAGCACCACCCCATTTCTGCTCACAATGGCGTAGCTAGGATTTTGTTAAGGGAGGGCAGGCATAGAGAAACCAAGAATACTTATATCAAAGGTAAATGCTGCATGAGCAATGAGACAGGTTACGTTAAAAACCCCTTGAACAAACCCTTGTTCTACCATTTTTAGGGTTCCGTAGCCAAATGGCAAAAAACGGAACCCTTATAGATTCGTCATGTCCGTCTTTTTGTCCGTCCGTATGTCACAGCCACTTTTTTCCGAAACTATAAGAACTATACTGTTGAAACTTGGTAAGTAGATGTATTCTGTGAACCGCATTAAGATTTTCACATAAAAATAGAAAAAAAAAAACAATATTTTTGGGGGTTCCCCATAGTAGGTACTCAGAATTTAAACTCAAATTTTTTTTTCATCAAATCCATACGTGTGGGGTATATGGATATATAAGCCCAAGCACAAGCCCAAGCCCAAGCCAAGCCCAAGCCCAAGCCCAAGCCCAAGCCCAACCCCAGGCCCAAGCACCAAGCCCAACCCCAGGCCCAAGCACCAAGCTTAAGTCCAAGGCCAAGACCAAGCCCAAGCCCAACCCCAGGCCGAAGCCGAAGCCGAAGCCGAAGCCGAAGCCGAAGCCGAAGCCGAAGCCGAAAGCCGAAAGCCGAAAGCCGAAAGCCGAAAGCCGAAAGCGGAAGCGGAAACGGAAGCGGAAGCGGCAGCTGAAGCGGAAGCTGAGACGGAAGCGGCAGCGGAAGCAGAAGCGGAAGCGGCAGCGTAAGCGGCAGCGGAAGCGAAAGCGGAAGCGGCGGCGTAAGCGGCAGCGGGAGCGGCGGCGTAAGCGGCAGCGGAAGCGGCGGCGTAAGCGGCAGCGGAAGCGGCGGCGTAAGCGGCAGCGGAAGCGGCAGCGGAAGCGGCAGCGGAAGCGGCAGCGGAAGCGGCAGCGGAAGCGGCAGCGGAAGCGGCAGCGGAAGCGGCAGCGGCAAGCCGAAAGCGGAAGCGGAAGCAGAGGCGGAAAGCCGATACCCGAAAGCCGAAAGCCAAAAGCGGTAGCGGAAGCGGAAGCGGAAACGGAAGCGGAAGTGGAAACGGAAGCGGCAGCGGAAGCAGAAGCGAAAGCGGCAGCGTAAGCGGAAGAGGAATCGGAAGCGGAATCGGAAGCGGAAGCGGCAGCGTAAGCGGCAGCGTAAGCGGCAGCGTAAGCGGCAGCGTAAGCGGCAGCGTAAGCGGCAGCGTAAGCGGAAGCGGAAAGCGAAAGCGGAAGCGGCGGCGTAAGCGGCAGCGGAAGCGGAAGCTGCAGCGGAAGCGGCAGCGGAAGCAGAAGCGGAAGCGGCAGCGGAAGCAGAAGCGGAAGCGGCAGCTGAAGCGGCAGCGGAAGCGGAAAGTGGAAGCGGCCACCTGCCACCTGCCACCTGCCACCTGCCACCTGCCACCTGTTGCTAATATCGCCACCTGTTGCTATCGCCACCTGTTGCTAAAAACGCCACCTGCGGCTAACACCGCCACCTGTTGCTAACACCGCCACCTGCGGCTAATATCGCCACCTGCGGCTAATACCGCCACCTGTTGCTAATATCGCCACCTGTTGCTAAAAACGCCACCTACGGCTAACACCGCCTCCTGTTTCTAATATCGCCACCTGTTGCTATCGCCACCTGTTGCTAAAAAGCCACCTGCGGCTAACACCGCCACCTGTTGCTAAAAACGTCACCTGCGGCTAACACCGCCACCTGTTACTAATATCGCCACCGGCGGCTAACATCGCCACCTGCGGCTAATATCGCCACCTGTTGCTAATATCGCCACCTGTTACTATCGCCACCTGTTGCTAAAAACGCCACCTGCGGCTAACACCGCCACCTGTTGCTAAAAACGTCACCTGCGGCTAACACCGCCACCTGTTGCTAATATCGCCACCTGCGGCTAACATCGCCACCTGCGGCTAATATCACCACCTGTTACTAATATCGCCACCGGCGGCTAACATCGCCACCTGCGGCTAATATCGCCACCTGTTGCTAATATCGCCACCTGTTACTATCGCCACCTGTTGCTAAAAACGCCACCTGCGGCTAACACCGCCACCTGTTGCTAAAAACGTCACCTGCGGCTAACACCGCCACCTGTTGCTAATATCGCCACCTGCGGCTAACATCGCCACCTGCGGCTAATATCACAACCTGTTGCTAATATCGCCACCTGTTGGTAATATCGCCATCTGTTGCTAACACCGCCACCTGTTGCTGACACCGCCACCTGCGGCTAATATCGCCACCTGTTGCTAATATCGCCACCTGCGGCTAACATCGCCACCTGCGGCTAATATCGCCACCTGTTGCTAATATCGCCATCTGTTGCTAATATCGCCACCTGTCGGTAATATCGCCACCTGTTGCTAATATCGCCACCTGTTGCTAATATCGCCACCTGCGGCTAACACCGCCACCTGTTGCTAATATCGCCACCTGCGGCTAACACCGCCACCTGTTGCTAACACCGCCACCTGCGGCTAATATCGCCACCTGTTGCTAATATCGCCACCTGCGGCTAATATCGCCACCTGCGGCTTATATCGCCACCTGCGGCTAACACCGCCACCTGCGGCTAACACCGCCACCTGTTGCTAACACCGCCACCTGCGGCTAATATCGCGACCTGCGGCTAACATTGCCTCCTGCGGCTAATATCGCCACCTGTTGTTAATATCGCCACCTGTTGCTAATATCGCCACCTGTTGCTAATATCGCCACCTGCGGATAACATCGCCACCAGCACTAATATCGCCACCTGTTGCTAATATCGCCACCTGTTGCTAATATCGCCACCTGTTGCTAATATCGCCATCTGTTGCTAATATCGCCACCTGTCGGTAATATCGCCACCTGTTGCTAATATCGCCACCTGTTGCTAATATCGCCACCTGCGGCTAACACCGCCACCTATTGCTAATATCGCCACCTGCGGCTAATATCGCCACCTGTTGCTAACAGGTTTTGCATGGCGAGTACGGCTGGACCCCCCTTGGGGGAGACCTATGCTCAGCAGTGGGCGTCTAAAGATTGACATGATGATGATGATGATGATACTCTAGAACTCTAGACCTCTTTTAACATGCACGACTTGTTACGTAGTTCTCACATTTATTGTACCCGAACATTCAACATATAAGATGTAAAGTACCAAACCTAAGCTTTGTAATATTTTATTGATTTAATTGAGTCTGTTGTTGTGTTGGTGGCGATATTAGTAACAGGTGGCGATATTAGCCGCAGGTGGCGATATTAGCAACAGGTGGCGATATTAGCAACAGATGGCGATATTAGCCGCAGGTGGCGATATTAGCAACAGGTGGCGATATTAGCATCAGGTGGCGATATTAGCAACAGATGGCGATGTTAGCCGCTGGTGGCGATATTAGCCGCAGGTGGCGATATTAGCAACAGGTGGCGATATTAGCATCAGGTGGCGATATTAGCAACAGATGGTGATATTACCAACAGGTGGCGATATTAGCCGCAGGTGGCGGTGTTAGCAACAGGTGGCGATATTAGCAACAGGTGGCGATATTACCAACAGGTGGCGATATTAGCCGCGGGTGGCGATATTAGCAACAGGTGGCGATATTAGCCGCAGGTGGCGATGTTAGCCGCAGGTGGCGATATTAGCCGCAGGTGGCGGTGTTAGCAACAGGTGGCGGTGTTAGCAACAGGTGGCAGGTGGCCGCTTCCACTTTCCGCTTCCGCTGCCGCTTCAGCTGCCGCTTCCGCTTCTGCTTCCGCTTCTGCATCCGCTGCCGCTTCCGCTGCCGCTTCTGCTGCCGCTTCCGTCTCCGCTTCCGCTTCAGCTGCCGCTACCGCTTTCGGCTTTCGGCTTTCGGCTTTCGGCTTTCGGCTTTCGGCTTTCGGCTATCGGCTTTCCGCCTCTGCTTCCGCTTCCGCTTTCGGCTTGCCGCCTCCGCTGCCGCTTCTGCTGCCGCTTCCGCTGCCGCTTACGCCGCAGCTTCCGCTGCCGCTTACGCTGCGCTTCCGCTTCTGCTTCCGCTGCCGCTTCCGTCTCCGCTTCCGCTTCAGCTGCCGCTACCGCTTTCGGCTTTCGGCTTTCGGCTTTCGGCTTTCGGCTTTCGGCTTTCGGCTTTCGGCTATCGGCTTTCCGCCTCTGCTTCCGCTTCCGCTTTCGGCTTGCCGACTCCGCTGCCGCTTCTGCTGCCGCTTCCGCTGCCCCTTACGCTGCAGCTTCCGCTGCCGCTTACGCTGCGCTTCCGCTTCTGCTTCCGCTGCCGCTTCCGTCTCCGTTCCGCTTCCGCTTTCACTTCTGCTGCTGCTTCCGCTGCCCCTTACGCTGCAGCTTCCGCTGCCGCTTACGCTGCGCTTCCGCTTCTGCTTCCGCTGCCGCTTCCGTCTCCGTTCCGCTTCCGCTTTCACTTCTGCTGCCGCTTCCGCTGCCGCTTCCGCTTCTGCTTCCGCTGCCGCTTCCGCTTCTGCTTCTGCTTCCGCTGCCGCTTCCGCTTCTGCTTCCGCTGCTTTCGGCTTTCGGCTATCGGCTTTCCGCCTCTGCTTCCGCTTCCGCTTTCGGCTTGCCGCCTCCGCTTCCGCTTCCGCTTACGCTGCCGCTTCCGCTTCTGCTTCTGCTTCCGCTTCTGCTTCTGCTTCCGCTTCTGCTTCCGCTGCCGCTTCCGCTTCCGTTTCCACTTCCGCTTCCGTTTCCGCTTCCGCTTCCGCTACCGCTTTTGGCTTTCGGCTTTCGGTTTTCGGCTATCGGCTTTCCGCCTCTGCTTCCGCTTCCGCTTTCGGCTTGCCGCCTCCGCTTCCGCTTCCGCTTCCGCTTCCGCTTTCACTTCCGCAGCCGCTTCCGCTGCCGCTTCCGTTGCCGCTTCCGCTGCCGCTTCCGCTGCCGCTTCCGCTGCCGCTTCCGTTGCCGCTTCCGCTTCTGCTTCCGCTGCCGCTTCCGTCTCCGCTTCCGCTTCAGCTGCCGCTTCCGCTTCCGTTTCCGCTTCCGCTTCCGCTTTCGGCTTTCGGCTTTCGACTTTCGGCTTTCGGCTTCGGCTTCGGCTTCGGCCTGGGGTTGGGCTTGGGCTTGGGCTTGGGCTTGGGCTTGGGCTTGGGCTTGGGCTTGGGCTTCCTCCTGCGGCTAATATCGCCACCTGCGGCTAACATTGCCTCCTGCGGCTAATATCGCCACCTGTTGCTAATATCGCCACCTGCGGCTAATATCGCCACCTGCGGCTAACATCGCCACCTGCGGCTAATATCGCCACTTGTTGCTAACAGGTTTTGCATGGCGAGTACGGCTGGACCCCCCTTGGGGGAGACCTATGCTCAGCAGTGGGCGTCTAAAGACGGCGACATGATGATGATGATGATGATGATACTCTAGACCTCTTTTAACATGCACGACTTGTTACGTTGTTCTCACATTTATTGTACCCGAACATTCAACATATAAGATGTAAAGTACCAAACCTAAGCTTTGTAATATTTTATTGATTTAAATGAGTCTGTTGTTGTGTTGTTGGAGGTTCTTCTAAGAAACCTGCTATTTGGAACGAGCAAATAGCTTTATCTTTCGAAAGGACTGACTTCTTTCAGTTTTTTAGGGTTCCTTACCTCAAAAGGAAAAAACAGAACCCTTGTAGCATCACTTTGTTGTTCGTCTGTCTGTCAAGACCCTTTATCTCGGGAACACGTTGAGTTATCGAGTTGAAATCAAAACCATATTATACTTAGGTCCACGGTTCCTTAAAGCTGTGAAAATATCAAACTTCTAAGTCAACGTCTGTGAAAAATAAGTTAACGTGAAAAAATTATACGGCCGTTTATGTCGCAAAAAACGTACATTTCGACACTCAAGTGTATCAAAATTTATAGGGTACTTTTCGTTGACCTAGAACTATGAAATTTGGCAAGTCTTATACTATAAATACAGGGAAAAGTCTGGAAACTATGCATTTGTAATTAAATTATAAAAAAATATATTCTTTATTTTTAAATCGGTTCAGCCGTTTCATCGTGGAAGCATAACAGACAGAGTTACTTTCTCATTTATAATATTATTATGGAAGTATGGATATGTAATACGTACCTACAAATTTGTACCCCTCGGTGAGCAAGTCCGACTCGCACTCGTCCGGCTTTTTTTTTAAGTTTCTATGGCAAGACTGGTTGCTAGACTTTCTGACTTCTGACTACTCATAACGACTGCCAAAGATCTACAAATGACAGCCGGGACCAACGGCTTTACGTGCTTTCCGAGGCACGGAGGGAACTCGGAATGAAAGGGGTGGTCACCCATCCACAGACCGACCGAGGCTAGCATAGCTTAACCTTTGACCGTATAGTATTCTGTTTAACACAATACCATATTTACTTTTTATAAGCATGAAATCATTTATCACGACTGATGTTTACATTTTATAATACTTGTTTTTGTAGATTCTTGGAATCTTTTATTATGCAGAAATAGAATATAATTATGTACTTACAGTCTTTATGCTGGTCTTGTCTACGTTCCCTTTACTTTTACTTGCGTTATATTCCTTAACCTTAGGATGGCAACCGGGGTGACTCGTCACCCCACTACTCCAAAAAAGTATCAATATTTTGATGGTGTTTTTTTTGTCCATTTCTAACGCTCGATCTATTCTCTAACAAGAGTGAATGCAATCAGTCGCACTGGTCAGCATGTCGCGGTAAGTTGTCGTTTTTGTTATATTGAAATATTTTTTTGGTTTTTATGGTAAGGATGACTTGGATTTCGGATGAGCAGATTCAAAACTACTTGCAAGGGATTGCTGATGCTAGCTCGGATGATGAGTGCCGTTCGGAAGATGGTGACATCTCCGAAAGTGATGATGATTTTTTGGTGCACTCGGAGGAGGAGGACTTTATTTTAATTGCGAATATAGTGACAACGAGGATGTGCCGTTGGCACAATCTCGCACTAATGTGTCGAAAAGTAAAAACGGACCTCTTTGGCCATCAGTTTCACAATATTCAAGTGGAATACCCAGGTGTTATAATGCGGTCAAAAATGGAACGAGATGCATTCATTACTTTATTCAGCAAACCCATTATTGATTCAATTCAGTTAGTTTTTTAATTATTGTATCAATGTTGTTGGTATATCCATCATGAAATTATGCGACATGCATCAAAATATAAAGATCAACACTATGCCAAAGATACCAGATGTTGGCTGCTTCGAATCTTCTTCTATAGCATGCTAGATCAAGCTGGTATCAATTCCATGGTGATTTATATTGACGCTAAATATCCAAACACTCCTTCCAACCAGTTCCGGAGCAGTTATTTAGAGAAATTAGGATTACAATTGGCCGAACCGCACATGGAGTCTCGTTTGAGTACAAATTTGCCGTGAGAATTAGGAGTCACTTTACGTGATATTCTAAATATTAACCAGGACCCTCCTGAAGGTGAGCCCCTGTAAAGTTGCAGAATCAATCAAGATGCACACTTTGCCCAAGAAAACGGGATAAAAAAGTAAGAACTTTTTGCCCAAAATGCCTTCTGCCCGCTTGCTCTGAACATCGTAAGGATATTTGCTTAACCTCTTTTTAATGCAAAAAAAATACTAATACGAAATGATAGGTGCCATAATTATCACAATTTTTATATTTTTAATTGTATATGCCATTGATCTTATAATAAATAAGTTTGATTATCTTATACATTGCCGTTTTATTGATTTTAAAAAGTGTGGGGTGATGGGTCACCCCTGTTGCCATTTCTGTATGCAAAAAAAGTGTTGCCTGCCGAAGGTTAAAGCTAATTCCCATTTTATATATCTGGAAAATAAATAATGTTTTGCTTTGACATGTTTGTCAATGCCAGTGGTCAAACTTGACGATTGTCAATATTTCTTCTAATAAGTTTACGGCTAACTAACGTAAAACCTCCCAATTGATGTTTATGTAAGTGCGTATGGCTGTGTTTAAAACGGCTGGACACCCGCTGATGTATCGGGTGTTCTTTAAAATTCTATTCGCACTAATAAAATAAAAATAACTGGCAGTCTGCAATAATTGAGTCTGGCCGGTACTATAATACCCCGCTTTAGAAGACCAATACGGGCGTTCTAGAAATAGAATTCATACTTGGATTTTTATGAATTTCGGGGCCAGAAAAGAAACCTGTCAAATGGGTCAGTCTAGATCTCGCTGTCGCTTGAGTAACACGCTGATTACTGATACGCTTAACTTACTAAAGTCTACCAGTCCACTAACTGCAAAGACGACCAGTCCACAATCAAAAGTCGGTAATGGTCCTGAGTTGTGCCGTCGTGCTGTCGCGTGCCGCTGCTCCCAGGGCGGGTTTTACTTATAAGATCCGCGTCGTAAAGCTAGAAGCCGATCGCGGCAGTCTTCTCTTCGGCCGATCTCGTTTGCCGGCCAGGCTGTGGATCGTATTAACCTGGAAATCTCTGCCTGAACGTAGTGCGTTTAGGTCAGTGCTTATTTTAATTCTTACTACTTTTTTTGATACTCATCACATTTAAATCTTTCTGTGAGAGCTATTAAATTCAATCGTACAATTCTACATAGCCTTTTATTTCTTAAACTAGTAGAATTGTTACAACCGATCGATCTGTACGGCTTTAACTTAGCCACGAGCTCCTCACACAGGGGAACATGCACTTTAGTAAATTGAATACAATTTTTGAATGGATTTTGAACCACAGTTAATGCCTACAGAGCATTCACGTGCTCCCTTAGGATTCGATTCTTGTACTGCAAAAGCTAAGTGATTAATTTAACGTTATAGCAAAACCACCCTCTTTGGCTTCATCAGCTCAATTTATTAGACTTATGGTATTGAGTTCAGCTCAACTAAAATCATTTCTTTTTTGTTGGCCTATACTGTCCCACTTCTGGGCAAAAGCCATCCACCATGCTTTCCGTCATTCGCGATTCTGTGCTTCCACCGGTTTTGGAGGAATCCGTCCAGTCCGTCCTGCCATCTCCTTCGTGGCCAGTCTCTATCCCGTCTTACAGTCTCAGGGCACCAATTCTCAGTTACCTGAGCCCACAGTTTGGCCGGCATGCGGAAGACATGTCTTGCCCAGTTCCATTTAAATTAGGCATCTTTATGTGCCAAACTAAAATAATTATCAAAAAATATTTTGAAAATTATACGAATTGCGGTTCTCAATTTAACTAGATACTTAATTTAATTAAGTACAATGAGGTCGAATGGCCGATTTTGTACAAAATCGACGATGGAAATTCCAAATGTCACAAGGGACAACAAGTGTTTGTCCTTTATGACATTTCACCGTCGACATGGCTAGACGATGTGTGTGTTTTTTTTTAATGGGGCAAGCCCACCAGCTACTGTTGATTCTGATTTGGGAATATTCCCAAATCAGAATCACCGGAGCCCCTGTGATTCTTCGCAAGAAACGATTTTGGAGGGTCTGCATCTTATGGAGATGGTATGGTTTTGCGTGTGCGAATACAGCACAGGCGTACTTAAGTCATGATGGGACGAATGCACGCCGTGTAAAGGCGCAATTTGCACTTGAGTGACAATTTGCTGCGTGCATTCAACATGAAGTAGAGTCTACCGAGAGCGAAAGCGGCGCGCGAACGCACCGTCTTTATATGCTCTCCGAAAGTAAGATGGTGATCCAGAATCACACCTAGGTATTTGGCTTGCTTCTCCCAAGGGATAGGCTTACCGAACATGGTTATCGGACTGGGAAGAGAGGGGGACGAAGGCGGTTTGGAAAAGAGTACTGCCCGACTCTTGATGGGGTTTACCTCGATTCTCCATTTCCGGAAATAAGTAAGTCCTAAGTCTTTTGCGGCGGATTGGAGGGTACGAGCTATGCAGTCTGGATTGCGACCCGAGTGGTGGATGGCCGTGTCGTCAGCGAATAGAGCCAACTGGGCCTTTTTATCTTTGGGGATGTCGCTGGTGAACAGCGTGAAAATGAGGGGGGATACTACGGAGCCCTGAGGGACGCCAGCGCGTATCGGGTGGATCGAGGTCGAATAAAACTCACACTATTATAGGCCCTATGGTCTATAGAAATCAGTGATAACGTGACTTCCTATTGTTGAAAGATTTTTTGACGGATAAGTAGTTTCGGACCTTATCTGCTACATCTAAACAAACAAACTTTAAGCCTTTATTATAATCTACACTAATATTATAAAGAGGAAAACTTTGTTTGTTTGTTTGATTGTAATGAACAGGCTCAAAAACTACTGGACCGATTTTAAAAATTCTTTCACCATTCGAAAGCTACATTATCCACGAGTAACATAGGCTATCTTTTATTTTGGAGAAAAATAGGGTTCCGTAAGATATTTGGGTTTTTCGGCCACAAGGTGTAAAAAATCAACCAGAAAAGTTACTTATATTGCGTACGCTGCCTAAACTATAAAAGATAGAACCATAAAATGTTCTAATTAATTGTTGATCTTATAAATATCTACAAAATAGTCCGCGACACACTATATCTATCTATGTCGAGTGAGGCACAACAACCATTTTTTTATTTAAAAATCTTGAATTATTTTTGGACTACATTTAAACGCGTTTATTTTACTCATGCTATTAATCCTTATCAAAATAAATTATTTCATCACTAAGTACAGTTTATGTAGATAATATTTGGCCTTTGAATGATTAAAATTGAACGTTTGGTTTTGAAGTTATGGCGAAATTAAAATATTACGATTTCTGCTGCACGGCGCGTTGCGAAGTGGGCGTCACCAAGGCGGGGGTGAGCGTGCGGGAGGGGATGTTAAAGTTGTTAATGATGAAAATATTTACATTTAAATATTTTCATCATTAACAACTTTAACATCCACAGAAAGACAATCTGTGCAGCCTGCGGATGATGACTGCGTCGTCGATGTTAGTGTCGGTGTCTGTGAATAGACCTGGGAATCATGTTGCTGACCGTGTCTTTCCTGAGTAGGCTTTTTGCAGCGGTAACCGACAATCACGCGGGCGGAGCCGCGGGCGCCTGCTAGTTACTATTATAATTATTAGTACAGACTAGCTTTTCCCCGCGACTTCGTCCGCGAGAATGTCAGTTATCGCGGATGTAGACGATGTCGCGGATCAAAAAGCCGATGTCCTTCCCCAAGAATCAAGCTATCTTCATGATAAATTTCATCAATATCGGTTCAGCTGTTTCATAGTGAAAGCGTAACAGAGTTATTTACACATTTATGATGTAAGTATGAAAGGATGAGTATGGATTCATCATTATTATCATCATCATGTCAACCTTTAGACGCCCACTGATGAGCTTAGATCTCCCCCAAGGTGAGGTTCAGCCGTAGGTAATCGCCATGCTTGGTCGATGCATGTTGGCGATCACAGTAGGTGTATAATTGTACTTAGAAAGACGCTGCTGCCCATCCTCTCGAATGTATGGAATATGGATGAGTATGAATTAGATACATATTTGTATGCCCTTTGAAAAAGAATGTGCCTAACTTCAAAGGTTTCAAAGATACAGAAACAAGACCATTTACCTAAACGGAAAATTCTTCCACTTGGACTTCAATTGTCAAGGCCACATCGCCGTATAATCAAATATTTATCAGCCATCAAATCGCCCTTTCCGTGTAACCCATGAATTGTATTTAGTTTTAATAGGTACTTTTCGGAAACCTTCGTCGTCTTCAATTTCTAAATGTTTAAGTAGATAACAACCAATGGTGGCTTTTTGAAACGGCTATCAGCTATAAATAGTAAATTTAGTAATGGGCTGATTTGAAAAAATAATGATCAAAGATCCCAGTGTAACCGCACATCATTTAAGCTTGGATAAAACAAAGATAAATTGAAGAGCATGTCATTAATATAATTTTCTCCTGACTAAATGGTCAATGAAGACCTTTGCAGGTAAGATCGCAGGAGATAAGAGTAGAGTAGTACTTAGTGCACAAGTGTGAGCGCAAACATAGGTGCCCTCCATGAAGATATAGGTAGGTAGGTAGAGCTTCACGGTGCCCTCCATCTTCCCTCACTCTCAGTCTCATAATCCAATGGGATAGCAATCTGACTTCCAAATTCGGGGCTGCTACTGAGAAATACCTTGTAGAAAAACCCAATACATTAGTTACAGGCTACCCACCAAATGATAAGAACATCATTTAGGTACTGCCTACTATGGCCCTGCCTATCAATTCAGGGTCTTCCGTCTCTATGAACCATCATCTCACGATTCACCCCCGGATAAACGTATTATACCTACTTATAGGTAAATCGTCGAAAACGACATTGTTTTGTAGTACAGAGAAATAGTAAACGGCGCGGCGGCGGCGGGCGGCGTGACAGTTGTCCGGCACGTGGACGGAGTCGTATTGGGTAGTGGAGACTATGCCGATTGCCGAGCTCACTTTTGCTCAGACACCAACCAGGACACTTCTTTAGATACTGTCGGTTTACCTATTTGAATTGTATTTTACGATCACAAAGTAAGGCGCTACCGCTCAACTGTCGCTGACTCCGTCATATAGGTACCTACTTAATTCCTTTACAAGTTAGTATCACAAATGCTTTCGAAGGTAAGTACCAATCTAAGTCTTCTTCTTTCATGTCCAACAGCAATCACTCACTATTCATCTCCTATTTCTTTAAAAAGAAGTAAGTACCTATCACAAATACTTTCGAAGATACCAATCTGTTAGCTTCTTCCTATTCAAAGTTGTGGTCATAAATAATGCTGAAAATAAACCTTATGTCACGTGCAAGTATGGGGTAGGTATGTACTGAATATTTTCACATAATGTGATGGTGTGCTGTAGACCCACGGCAATGCAGGCAAACGCAAGTTACCACGCAATGTGCGGTCGTTCAACCCTTTTAAATTACTGGCTATTGTGTTTAGAGGTTAGTCTTTAGCGGAGAAGCGAAGCGATTAGCGGGAACCTCAGGTGTGTAATCATCGATTTCATAATAATCAACCTCTTTAGTACCTAAATGTGTATAGTAGTATCTCTAAAAACTGAATGAATTACACGAGTGAATAATTTATAATTTACCTAAGTACCTCTTTTCTATGTTTTGCTCGTTTTGAAGTTATTTGGAATGACAAGCGTAGAATAAGCAATATATTTTGATGAAAGGATGCCTTTAAAGCGCTATTCTATCAGCACACGCCCTAAAATGATATGACTATCGAACATTCCAATAATCACGATTCAGTCTCACTTCATTGTGAAAATTCATGGTCACCCTTCTACTACAGTTTCATACTACCTACTAGATTTTTGTGAATATCTCCTAAAATATGATTTTCACCGTTATTTTCGCATCATTTATCCTAACTAGGTTACGTTACCTGTCGATTAGTAGTACTCATAAGGTTGATCCTATTTTTAATAACGAAATAAACGCCATTGTATTTTAGGGTGTTACCAGACCAATCGATCGATCGTCGATCGACGGCATCGATCGATGGCAGAATGGATCAGTCGACGTCGATCGATAGTTTCTACCAGACCAATCGATCGATCGTCGATCGACGGCATCGATCGATGGCAGAATGGATTAGTCGACGTCGATCGAGCTGCTTGATTAGCCGCACCGTGCGCCGTCCGCTCCCCATTATCACTTGATGCCCGCCTGCGCCCCGCGCGCTGATTAACTACCTGGCCTGCTTGTTTTTATGTGTCTTCTGCGTTTGCGTCTCCGTAATAATAGTACGAGCAATATCGAACTGGCCACATGTGAATACATTTCGAAAGAAACTGATGGAATATAGCCCGGGGTTAATCGATCGACGTCGACCGGCAATCGATCGATGTTAGTCGACCGGTATCCGTCGATCAATTAAAGCTAACACACCAATCGATCGACGTCGACCGATGGCATCGATCGATGATCGTGTGATTGGTGTAGTAACACCCGCATATTGCCGTCCGAGTGGCCAACTAAAATCGACATGTAACAAATTATTGAACCTATCTTCTCGTATTTTTCTTGTTTATTCGCTGCTTTATACAAATTAGCAACTAATTGTCCATAAGCCTCTATATTTGATATTTATGGTGAGAATGTGAGATACCTACTGATACATAATAAAGACAAAACCATAGGAAACATTGCTTTTATTCAACATTAAAAGTACAGACAGTAGTGACAAATGTGTCAAATATACAGTATGACAATATAACATAAAATCTTCTAAAATAGCAAGGAGTTCATATCATTCACCCCCCCTAAGAAGAAACGTAGTCCTGGAGGTAGCCTGGAGGTCTACGTTCGCGTGTAGAGTGGCGCACTTGAGAGCCACTCGCTTCTAGGTTATCAGGCGGGTCTGTACCCGTAATAGGCTGCTCAGGCTCATCTTCATCCGACGAATCATCGTTTAAGGTACTTGGCAGTGGTGCTAGAGACCTGTTAGAGACCGTCGTTTCTCGACCATCTGGTAAACGAATAAAGGAGTATTCAGGATTGCTCTGTAGTAGTTGAACTTCTTCTACAGCTGGATCATATTTAGAGGCCCTTACGTTTTTCTTCATATAAACAGGTCCAGGCGAATGAAGCCATGATGGTAAAGATTGGCCATTTATAGAGCGGCGAGGATGGTTGAACATACGCTCATGCGGAGTCGCATTAGTTCCTGTACACAAAAGAGATCTAATGGAGTGTAGCGCCGGTAGTATGGCTTTCTCCCAGTTTGCGATAGCCTCGTTATTGGATCTGAGATGTAATTGGATTGTGCGCCACAGTGTACCATTTAAGCGCTCTACCAAGCCATTTCCTCGAGGATTATAGGGCGTTGTGCGACTACAAGATGTACCTAATGAGGTTAAGAATTGTCTTAATTCGTCAGATAAGAATGAGGTCCCTCTGTCCGAATGAATGTAAGCTGGAGTGCCGAACGTGGAGAATAGGTCTTTCAGACATCTAATTACTGTTTCGGAGGTCATATCTTTACAGGCATAAGCAAAAGGGAACCTGCTATATTCATCGATAATCGTAAGGATGTATCGGTTTTGAGTGTTAGAAGGAATTGGCCCCTTGAAGTCTAAGTTCAATCTTTCGAACGGTGCAGTTGCTTTTATAAGGTGTCCTTGATGACCAACATAACGTGGTTTAATTTCGGCACAGATTGGGCATGCTGCCGTAATTTTCTTTACTTCTTCAATCGAGTATGGCAAATTTTTCGATCTGACCCAGTGAAACATACGAGTGATACCTGGGTGACAGAGAGAACGATGGAGCTCGACGAGTCTGGAGTGAGAGGTCGCAATGTCTATGTGCATACAAACTCGCGAGAGTGCGTCAGCGACTAAGTTTTGTTTACCAGGTCGATAACCAATATCATATCTAAAACATGACAATTCTAGGCGCCATCTTTCTATTTTTTCATTTTTAATTTTATTTGAATGTGTTTGGTTAAACATAAACGCAACTGACTGTTGGTCAGTAATTAGTAGAAAGTGTCTTCCGATTAGGAAATGTCTCCATTTGCGTAAAGCTTCGACAATTGCACTTGCCTCCTTTTCAATTGTGGGTTGTCGCTTTTCAGAATCGTTAAGAGATCGCGAAAAGAACGCTACAGGACGTCCTTTCTGTGACAATGTCGCTGCTATTGCGAAGTCGGAAGCGTCGGTTTCAACGGAAAATGTCTCGTTATCGTCTATTCCAGCCAAGGTAGCCTCGCAAATATCAGTTTTAAGATTATTGAATGAATTGATAGCGTCTTCAGTTAACGGTAGAGTACCTTCAATCAGTGGTCTTATTTTAGAAGAAAAGTTGTAGATCCACTTTGAGTAGTGCGCAAATAGTCCAAGTGATCTTTTCAAAGTAGCAGTATCGTTTGGGATTGGAAGATTCATTAGTGGTTCCAAACGAGATTTGTCAGGTTTAATGATGTTACGATGAATGGTGTAACCAAGAAGATTGATCGAGTCTGTTTCAAAAGTGCATTTGTTAGTATTCAAAGTGAGTTTGTATCTCTTAGCGGCTTCCATGAATTTCTGAAGGTTTCTATCGTGATCTTCCTTATCTTTTCCACAAACGGTTACGTCATCAAGATATGCATATGTGCCTTTTAGATTTTCAGAATCAATAATATATTGCAGAGTTCGCTGAAACGCCGCTACACCATTCGTGACCCCAAACGGTATTCGAGTGAATTGATAGAGGTTACCGCATGCTTCAAAGGCAGTGTATCTTTTTTCTCTAGAGAGAAGGGGCACTTGATGATAGGCGCTTTTGAGGTCAATTTCGCTAAAGACGTTATATTTAGCTACTTGCGTTATGATGGAGTCAATACTCGGGAGAGGATATGCGTCTAGCTCTGTGAATCTGTTTATTGTTTGTGAATAATCGATTACAAGGCGCTTCCGATGATGGCCCCCTCCGGCAACAAGTACTTGAGCTCGCCACGGTGAAACACTGGGTTCAATGACTTTATCTTTCAGTAAATCTTTAATCTCGTTAGATATGAATTCTTGGTCTTCTTGAGAATGCCTTCTCGAGCGGATAGCTATAGGTCTGATATTTGGCGCAAGGTTAGTAAAAACTGATGCTGCCGGGACAGATGCCTCCATTACATTGCAAATTTTCAAGGGTTGTTTATCTCCCCCGAACTGGAGTTCCACCGACGACTGTGTTTTGAGTATATCATGCCCGATAATTATGTCAGCACACAGATTAGCAATAATGAGTAGAGGTCGACGTTGATATTTGTGCTCACCAATTTGAATGTTAGCGAAACATAGCCCCTCTACGTATGAAATGTTGCTTAGAGATGCTAGAGTTATAGCTTGTTTGCAGGGCTTGCGTCTTAGTTTCATAGTTTGAGCAAGATTCTTATCGATAAAGCTGAGAGAGCTTCCGGTATCGAGTAGAGCATCCACACGTAAGTTATTTAAAGTGATATTGATAGTCGCTTTTTGCAGGCTTGTTGGAGCAGCAGCAGATATAGTTGATAGCAGAGAGTCAAGGACATCAGATTGAGAGTTATCGTCGTTCGTACTAATAGCGTTTGCAGTGCGTTGGCTTTGTCCGGTGCTACGACATACGTTAGCGAAATGTCCTTTTTTGGAGCAAAGCTGACAATCAGCATTTCTAGCAGGACATTTGAGTCTTTGATGGATATTACCGCCGCAGAAAAAGCATCGACGGCTATTTAGTATAGGGCGGCTATGTTGAAAATTGTTTCGAGTGTTGGAGGCTGCTAGATTTTGCCGCATTGACGTTTCTTGAGTTTCAGTGACTGCATTGACAGGAGCAAATGATATAGAAGGACAAGGCGCTGTTAATAGTTGAGAGGTATTTTCAGCAGTTTCTAAAGCTATAGCCAAGTCCAAGGTTTCTTCGAGAGTCATAGTGGATTTCTCTAAAAGTCTTTCTTTAATTTTTTTTGACGATATTCCGGCAATAAAAACATCGCGCACAGTTTCATTTTGGTGTTCATTGGCAGTCACATCCTTAAAGAGGCAGTCACGAGCGATTATAATAAGATCTCTCGAGTACTCCGCCAACGATTCGACAGACTGTTGTTTTCTGGTATTCAGGCGGTGGCGGGTCAGAATAATATTTCGCCTCTTTTCGTAGGCATTGTTGAGAGTAGTAATTGCACCATCGTACGTAGTGCAGGTGCGGATATAGTTAAATATCGATGACGATATATGGTTGACAAGAAATTTATACTTAAGGTAATCGTCTGCCGAGGAAGCTTCTAGCGCGATAAAGTTCTCGAACGAATACTTCCAGTGAGCCCACTTCAAGTCCGAGCCAGCCATGGAAGGTTCTACGTCAAAACGTTCGGGCCGTAGGTACCGCGACATCGATGAAGATTTTTCTTTTTCGGTAGTAGGCATATTATACACGGAGAAACACAAAATTAATGTTGAATAAATTGATACATAATAAAGACAAAACCATAGGAAACATTGGTTTTATTCAACATTAAAAGTACAGACAGTAGTGACAAATGTGACAAATATACAGTATGACAATATAACATAAAATCTTCTAAAATAGCAAGGAGTTCATATCACCTACCCATAACCTGCACGCGTAGCATGACCACGCTATGTCTACGAAAGAATAGACATACTGACAGCGAGAATAGACAAGTCAGTACAGTTTGTCTATTCTTCCTGTCAGTATGTCTATTCTTCCGTAGACGTAGCGTGGCCATACTACGCGTGCAGGATACGAATTGATGCACCATACGCCTATCTGCATTATTAAGTTTATATGTAATCACAGGCGATGACTGCGGCAAGTGGCGGTTTTAGCGGCCAACTATTTTATGTCCGTAATTTATAATAATTGTAGTAAATACTTTTGAAGTATTATAGGTACAGTCAACAGCAAAAGTAGATGATCAAAATCAGAAATTCAATACTAATGAACGGAGTCCGCGTCAGAACTGTGTGGCGTCGAAATAATTCAAAAGTATGTGTGTGACAATCACATACTTTTAATTAATAAACAAGTAATAAATTATATTAATTAGTAAATTAGTATTGAATTTCTGATTTTGATCATCTACTTTTGCTGTTGACTGTACTACAAAATCGAGGATCGACCCTACAAACATTTTAAACTTAATACTAAATAAGATTCATTAAGATACGCGAAGTGGCTCCTCAATCCTTACGGACATACTATTTTTGGTCATAGCATCTTGGTTTTTTTGCAGCAAATTCATGAAAAGAGGTGTGTACCTATAGTAACAAATTAGGTTCCACTAATTCCTGGCAGTTTCATTTGGCCGCGCGGTTGAAATGGACATTTGTATCGTGGGTGTCAACAAACATATATAAACTCACATATACAAACAGCCAAACCCAGAACTACCTGTAGGCCATACAAATATTTCTCCCATGCGGGAATCGAACCCGCGACACGCAGTTCAACAGCCAATCGCTCATCTACTGCGCCAACAGTGTCTTCAATGTAGACATAGACAACACACGAAACAAGTTCGCAAAGATGTGTTACATATCCATGCTGCATTGCATAAGTTTGGACGTCTTACTGGTGTTAAATTTCATGTCGTTTCACCGATCTGTATAATGGGCATAACTTTCAACCTATTTCTATTTTATCGCATCTAAAAAGAAAACAACAAAATTAGAGAATTATGTTCTTTATTAAAATTATAAGTATTTATAAAATAAATCTTTGATTTGTTCAATGTTCAAAATATCAAGTTAAATTGAAAGATTTGTAGTTTAATTATGTTTCATTGTGGTTCCCTCAATTGTTGGTTAAATGGAAATATTCCGTATTTTGAAGTCTGTTCTGATGTTTACAATACATACTCCAATACAATACATGATGTTTACATTACATACTCCAATACAATACATAAAATACATTTGGCACTACCACGAATACAGTACCTACGGTCAACGTATCTTGGCGGTCCTGAAGTTACCTGTTAGGTTGCGCAATGAAACTTTTAGAAACGAAATTGTCTACTGCGCAGCTAATCGGCTAACTTCAGGGCCGCCAAGATACGTCGACCGTATTGTACTATCAACAATTTTTTAACATGATTGAAGACAATTTTTCACTAATTTCACCACAATAATATGACAAGCATCTAAAAAAAGGAATAGGGTATTTTACTCTATATGAGAAAAATCTATAAATATGTTATTGAGATAGTTTAGGCAAAAAGCAGTCGGAAATTTATTTTGTTATTTTGAGAACTAAATCTAACATAGATTTAGTTCTCAAAATAACAAAATAAATTTTAAGTTTTCAGTTTTTTAAATCTGTCTTATAACACCTTGAAATAGTAGCCGCCATATTATTACGTCGTACGGCTGTGTTAACAAGAAAATGTTAACTGTCAGTCAAGCAATTGGCGCCTACAGGCTTTGTACTTTTTTTTATTTTCGTGACCAACGAATTTTTTAAATTATTACACTTATTACAAAATATGTTTATAATTAGTTCTAAATTATATACAATAATCATAAAAAATATAAGCGCAATTGACTACACAGCAAACTGTCGTCATTTCCACAGAGCAATATAGCTTTCACTATGAGGTGTATTTTTTCGTTAAATTACGCGCGAAATTTGAAAATGTAAAGTTTTGATGCGTTTTTGTGGCAAATATCGGTTTAACAAAACAACATTTGATGTTTTTGGTGGCATATTAGCACTTCAGAATTTAATTGAGACACTTTGCAAAAATGGGTGTTATACCCTATTGGTAGTTTAGTAACAGGGATGTTCAAACCTGCTTTTCATATTATTTGGTTCAAGCCATCCCTTGGTATCTTTGATGGACATCCATCAAAAGTTCTTACTATTACCTAGTTGGCCTTCCAACTAGGTACCTATGTTTAAATTAGACCCTGTTTAAACGTCTCAGACAGTGATGGCGATTCCCTTGCTCACAAACTAAACTAAAATTAGAGAACTAGCATCTCTTACTATCAGGAAGGTGATGAAAAAGACGGCGACAGACAAGAACTAAGTTAGAGATGTCCAAATTAGTTTTTTCCTTGAACTTCGCCGTGTTTTTAATCGATACGTTCTGAAATGACAACTATAATTGTATGAACATTTTAGATCAACTTAAGTTGTCAGCTCTTTTTAATATCGGTCTCTTTCTTGTTTTATTGGATAGAAAGAGATATAAATAGCTTCAAAATAAGTTAAGCTCGTACACGTACAACAGAATTGGCACCACTGTAGCACTAAATCGGCATTTTGTTGGCCCCTTGCTCCATCTATTAAAAATATCCAACACAGGAACCTGTAAACAAAAGCGAATTATTAAAATATAATTTACAACAAAATATACATTATTAATTCATATTAATTTCAATATCACCTACCAGTTAGCATTTATTCCGGTGAGTAAAAATACCAGTGCTTCTTTAGCTTCAGAAACCTCTTCCGTATCTTCTTCGCCAACAAAATCTACATGCAAGGTCATCCATAGAATTTATTTCCGTCCCATGAAATTTTCTTTCTAATTGCCTTTCATCGATCATAAGACAGTAAAGGTCGTTTTGTTTTATTCACTATCAGCTTTAACGCTTCTAATGATTGAGTGTTAGAATCAGGACTATAATTTATGCCGCTAATTAATAGTGTGAGGATGTGGTAAGCTCAAATTAACCACTTTTCGGGCATAATTGTAAACTTTTGTTGATACATCAGAGCAAAAGTCCGTAGTGCTGGCGGATACTTCGACGTACTGACTACGTTTTTGTTCTTCAACTATATAAAACAAAGTTCTTGAGTTGTAACCTTCGTTGTTTTAAGCACATTAGCTTACTCATCATTAATATACGCATTTTCTTTAAGCTTTCTATTAACGACATCAAGCTGTGTGTTTCAGCTTTATGTTAATGACATCAATCCGTTTTTTTTTTTAACTTTGCGATGGTTTCATTTCTTCAGGATTTGTAGGTTTTGTTTACTTTACTGTATAAATGTTTCTTTTGACGATTCAATTCTTTCGATTCTTTTTTTTATTTTTCTTTCTCGTTTCTTTGAAGTGTTATCGTTTGATTTAAGTAATTCATTGAAATCCTGAAACATAAATCATATTATGAACCAAAGAATCACCATTATCATATCAGCTGAAATATTAATTGCTGAACACAGATCACCCTCAAATATTTACCGACCAGCTAGCTTGTATTATATGGTATTAATAATAAGATAAACAAATCGAGAAAACGTACATTAGTACATCACTACTAGTAGGTACTTGTTACGACACACTACACTAATCTCTATATTCTTTTTTACTTGTATTACCGTCCCGTATCGTAAGAAAAATCACGTGAACAGTCTGACACCCATAGTACCTGTACTATGGGTGTCAGACTATGATGAGGGAAATGTCCCCACATATTATTATTATTTTTATTATTAAGAATACCCACCTTGTTAAATTGTTGGTGTCAACACAAAGTTGTTCTGTCATAGAAGTTGGGCCGCGGTTGCTACCGCGTCGTGTTGTGTGAGAGCAGTTTCCCCAGTTGTCGGTGGCCTCTTTAACTCGTCGCGGATAGTTTCCGTGGTGGGGTCCCACCCCCGAGGGACTTCGGTAAATTTACCGTTCCAACCCTGAAACCTCACGTACACCGCTCCCAATCCAATTGCGAGGCGGCGTCCGGCCTTCATCAGGGTCGGGATTTGGTCCTCGGGAATGCTAACAACCACAAACCAGGCCGCAGCCTGTTTCTCTGAGAAGTGTAGGGACCATTTTTTGATGTCTATCCAAGGGTTCTGGTAGGAGAGGGCCCGCCCTATGTCGGTCGGCTTTTCGTAGACCCCCTGCTTGTCTGGAATCACGACCCCGCAGCGTGCTCTCTTCTGCAGCTCCGACTGGCTCTTGACAACTAGCGTGGTGCCAGTTGGGAGAGCCAGGCCAGAAACTGTGCGTTTCAGCCAGGTGAGTGTATGGTCGTTGCCACACCAGAGTTTTAGAACTCCTTTAGCGAACAACGGCTTTGCATTGAAAGTCGGCCCTGGTGAATCTTGTACGGGGGAGCAGGCCTCGCTTATAATCTGCCTCTGGATGGCAGTGAGCACCTGATCCGACGTTTCTTTGCTGATGATCCCCGTCCGGTCGCAAGTGATCACAACGTTCATGGGACTGCTGGCAGCTTGGGCGTAGCTTGTGTCGGCGTCCCGCTTGGACTGATTAAGCCGCGGCCGCTTTTGCTCCCCACGAGGCGAAATTGTCTCGTTGAGAGCTCGCTTGGCTACGGCCTGATCCTTCCAGCCGGGTCGCTGTGTTACCGCTCTTGGGGCTGAGCTGACTTCACTAGCTAGTGGTTGGCTGGACTTTGGGCGGCTAGTGCCAGCCTGAGCCTGTTTTCCAGCTGTGAAAATAACCCGTATTGAAGAAAGGGTTTTACCTGATTTAATTTCAACAAATCTAGGTTGGCACTGCTCCTTCCTCGTCTGTTTCTCTCTCCTCTTGTACAGCTCTGAAGGAGCTGGTGGACCTGAAGGGTCTGTGCGGGGGCTTTGGGTGAGTTGAGTGCGTTTACCCTTGCCCTTATGTTTTTGCACCTGCCAAGCGCATGCGAAGGCGTCGACAGTGCTTGACATTCCCGGTTGGTCGGTGACAACTGTCGGGACTTGAAGAGCACCGGTAGGAGGAGAGTGTGTGAGTGTAACCTCGGTGGCGGCATCACCCGGTTCCGAGGCTTGTGTGCTGAGGCTAGAGCTAGCACCGGTTTTACCCAGCGACACAGTCTTTGCCAGTTGTGAAAGGCCGGTACTGGTCCCAATCAGCGCCGTTGCCCTTTGTATATGGGATTTAGTTTCGATCTTAGCCGCGGTTCTCGCCACGGCCAGACCAACACCCGCACTAGCGCCAGTAGCTTTCGCCACCGAGACACCAGGGGCGACAGAGGTGCTTGAAGCACTCTGTTGAGGAGTTTTATCGGTTTTCACCGACTCCACTCCTGAAGATGGTTTGATACTTGGCCGGAAATTGTCCATAGTATGTAATGAAAATGGGTTCGTCTCTCTGGCTCCCACCCTCCATGGAGCCCGCAATTGGGAACGTCGCACTTAAAAGAAGTTTGATCGTTAGGACTACCAGAGAGATATAGGGGCGCAAGGCTGGTTTACAGTGCGACATCGGGAGCTTGATTGGGTTGGCGTCATGGGACGAAAAGGCCTATCCCAGACGAGCTGATCAACCCTCACTTACACCGTCAGCATGACCTTTACCTACCGCTGCAGCCGTCCGAAGACGACCACAGCGGACCTCACGCACCTCGCCTGTGGCCCTCTGACGGGACACAATGGCCATTTCCCTACCCCTGGCTAATGGGTAGGGCCACCGTTTTGCCTGAAATCCAGACCAAAGAGGGCGTGTTGCCTCACGGACACATTACCACCAGCGCCGATCGGCTCAACCCCCCAGGACTCCTTCATCCCTGCATACGGCGCTCAACTGCGCAGGTCCTAGCGCAGGTGACTAATTACCCCTACTCGCCATCACTCTTGGGGCGAGCTCGCGGCCACCCAGTCACACGGGGCCGCGATTAGGAGTGGAGAGGAGAGGAGTGTAGTGGAGAGGAGTGAAGGATGGGGGGCAGGAGGGGAATAAGATGGGGGGGAAGGAGGGGAATAACCTGATCGCATTGCAGAAAGGCCATCCCTAGGCCCCAGCAGCACCCAAAAGGCTAATTTTTATTTAATAAAAAAAATAGTTCATCTCTTATAATTATTATGACACGAGATGGTCGTAAATGTTAGAAATATTAACAAAATTCGGAATATACCCGGCTAACGGAATTACCCCAGTGCACAATCTTTGAACTGCTCGTAAGCTACGCGTGAACTGTACGTCAACTGTACGACAACCAACTCTACCAAACTTAAAATATTACTGACTAAATAATTGAATAGAACCGATTACTTTTCAATGAATATGACGTTTTTATAATATTAAAATAATATCTAAATTTTAGTACTTTTTAACTGTAATTTTGAGACGTCAAACGAATAGTAGAATACCGATCATGTTGCGTTCGGAAGCACGCACCAAAGACGCGCAACAGTAAAATGCCGTTATTGCGCTCGCGTGACGCGAACTTGACCCAAGCGTGTCTCACAGCTGTAGAAAATACGAAAAGCGTTCTTTTCATCGAAACTTGACTGCAATTGCACTTCTTTAATTACGTGAATTAGCCTACAGCCATCTTTCATTAGGAAAATTGACTAAAGCTGGCTCGAGGCAGTGCACGGGCACGAAGTTGGCTTCCTCAATACGATCTACGGGTTACGGGACAGGGGATCACTCTTTTAGGGTGTATTTAGTACCCTGGGTCCGTGATGGCCCATTCCAGGACAATCTTTGTTCGGGTGTATGAAGTGGATAACCCGCCCCCGGCCGGTCGCCATGTCCTCGTCTGTTATCTAGCAGAGGGTACCACGACGGTCACATTGTCCGACGTCGCCTTTCGGCGCGTGCAGGTGAGGTTGACAATAGGGTCGGTTAAGTTGTGCACCGTTCTCGGTTAAGTTGTGCACCGTTCTCCCCTTACCCTCCAATTCAAGCCAATGAGATTTAATTACAAATATTGATGAGAAGCAAAATCGGTTTTAAAGTCAATTCCCTAAAAGCCTACTTTTACCTCTAGTGAAAGGTTGTGTGAAGAACACCGCACGATTAAGTTAAGGTAGGTTTTGCGTCAAGCTACCATCGCTTGACAGCCGTAATACTCTGTGATTCATACAATTAAGCCAAAAATTGAGCCGTCGCGAGTCGCCTGACTGAAACTATTTTGTATAGAAAATATGGATAAAGAGATGGCTTCACTCACACACTACTTTTAAAGAAAATATTGTTCTTTATTTAAAAATACCAAAATTAAAAACCGACTTAGACCGGCTGTTGGCGTGGCGACTAAACGCGTGACGCATTACCACGTAATCAGCCAGTCCGAGCCGCCACATTAAGCCGGGTCCGGTGCGCCATGTTTTAATGTTTTATAAAACATCAAACACGAACTAAACAGGCAGTCCGCTGCGACAAAATGTTATGTTATATTTATTTGTGTTTAATATTTAGGCCACGCCCCCAAATCGCTCATTTCAAAAATGAGTTCCGACGAGGAAGACGTGTCTGCTGTTCAAGCAATAGTAGATTTAGTGCAACAATCTGAACTGTCCCTTGAGACTTAACCATTTTTTTTTTAGTTATTATTACCAAATAATCATTAAAAATAACGCAATTCACCTGATCTTAAGTGATGATGCGGCCTAAGTTGGAACACGCTTGCCTAGGATTTCGATTGAGATATCAAAAACAATAGGAATTACAAAAGAGGAAGGACCTCTTTTGTAATTCCTATTGTTTCTGATATCTCCGAAAAGGCATCTTGCTTTTTATGTTTATTTTTATAATCAATTGATGTAGCGTCCCATAGCACTTGTCTTTCTCGAACTAATTGCATAAAAAACCAAGTATTGTCTTGATTCCACTCAATCACTGCATTTCAAACTTTAATAATTGCCACGAAACGTTTTCGTCTGCGTTTGGCAAGCACTAAACACGAAATGAATCACTTTACCCCTCCCGGCCCCCCGCAGGCGAACGCGGGTGATGTTTTCCGTTGGTCGCGGATAACATGTTAATGTTTCATGTTAAATCATGTCCCCAAATCGGGTCGTGGTTGATGTTTATATTTTTAAAACATTAAAAATGGCGCAGCGGACCCAGCTTTCGATGTTTCACATAAAAAATAGCTGCTTAATTTGGAAAATCCATTTAGTAAAAATCCAGAACCGGATAGGTATACAAAATTTATTAATCAATACGCTGAGTTAAGTCATTTGTCCAAATCGCATAAGTATTGCAAAACCTACTCCAAACTATTACCTGTGCCATTATGTAGTGCAAAGAGGAAAGCAAATCTATCAAAATCAGTGTTTGAGGACTCGACCCCCAGTTCCTGTGGCCGCTCACTTATCTTCTCTTGGTAGGGCATAATAAGCAAGATTGTCTTTTCTCCATCTAGATCACTGCTAACGTTGAGAAAATGTTTTGTAAGTTGGAGTGTCAAAGCGACAATCAAAATCAGCAACTGACTTATGAAGTTAAGAAGAGTTGCAGCGAATCAAAATATACAAGTTAAATACCATCACACGGCAGTCCAAGAAAGGAATGTAGGGACCAATTCCTTCCTGAAACCTATCATTCAAAAAGAATATTGCAAATGAAGATGAACTGCACCACATAAAAGCCTAAGTATCAAAGGTGTTAAATTTACCATGTTTTCCATGAAGGAAACATAAAAACAATTTATTGAACAAACAGACATTAAAGCGGCATGGAGTGTTTTGAATTTTGTGTTGTTCTGAAAACAGCTAATTACTGTCTGTTAAACAAATTACTTGAAACTTGTCCTTGTCCTTTTCCTTAGTAATAAGGTGCATATTGGTCTGGATGAGAGCTTGACCAACTTGAATCTGTTGTTGTCCACCATTTATCTGAAATTATAAAATAATTGCTTTATTTTAAGCAGTCAAAATGATTGGTTGTAAGGAATTAAAAAAAAAGGATTTATGTAAATATCAGGATTCTATTCTCCATTAGAAATCAGCCAAAAATGACATGTAATCTACGTAAATTAAAGTACCCTGTTGCACTGAGTGTCTGTTTGGGCCAATTTCATAAACAAATCTTTTTTTTCATTAAACGAAACAACTACATTGGACTGGTCCTGGTCTTACCAGATGCAGCTGAATAAAAGTCAGTCAGTTACATATTACGATTGCCTGTCTGACCTCCTAACACGAAACTGCTTGGAAAGACTGGTTGACAGACTTTCGTGCTCCTGACTAATAATAACTACCACAGATCTACAAATGACAGCCATGACCAACAGTTTTACGTGCTCCCAGAGGCATGGAGGTGTCTCAATATATAATGGATGGTCAACAGTCCACGAAACAACCACACGGACAAACCAAGATAGATCTATCTGTATAGATTTTACTTAGTTGGTTATATGGTTTTCACCATCAGAAACATGAATTTACTAGGAAGGATATCCTTCCTAGAAAATGCCTACCCCTGCCCTTACGGCCTATAATATAGGACCCCTAAGAAAAATTTGGTATGTGGACAGAGTCATGGGTAAAAGCTAGTATGATTAGAACCATCTAGTCATATTATAATTATGATCAAATCAAAAAAATCAATTCAATTTCACTTTATTTTGATGGAGGAATAATACAGCTTAATAGTGCCAAGTGAAAAAACATTCAGTGACCCAATACAATAGTACAAAAGCGTATTTTTTTTACCATTTTAGTTTTGGCATACGATCCGCTCAATGATCGCGAAATGAGGGTAAGTATAAAACAAAAATGTGCCAAATGTGGAAAAAGCATGACATTAAAGCCTTCTGTGCAGTTGTAATACTGAATAATATGTTTGGAATTTGAACGTGGTCTTACCTGAAGGTTGTATTACAAAATCATAGCGGTGTTTAGAGCCGGTTAGAACCTCTCAGGATACCAGGCAAAAAGCTAGATGTCAACGAATAAACAGAAACGTTATCCACATTTCTAATCGTATGGAGGTAACAGGGCCTTCCTGCCCAAGATCAGAAAGAAAATATTTGTCAAAAATGCTAGAATAAAATAATAAAAAAAATTATGAAGCCATCAGAAACTCAACACACATTAAAATACGATTAAATAAATCACAGAGGCACTGACAGAAAAGAAAAAACAAAGAAGTCGAAAGAAGTTCTTCACTCACATCGGGTCATCGCCTCATCCACAGATTAGTTGAGATTAGTTATTAGAGTATATTCATCTATGAGATTAGTAATATAAATGTAGCAAAGCAAGCTAGCCTCATCGGATTAGTAGGTTGCGTTCGAAACTATGATTAGGTCAAAGAGTAAAGTTAGTAGTATGATAGTATGTCAAATTGTCACATGAACACAATGCTTGTAATTTGATTATAATTTGATATGATTGATCACGATACAATATTATAATAAAAATGTTATTTTAATTAAATTGTTCTTTTATTTTATTGTCAAAAAAGGTATTTAAAAATACGTGTGGATTTGAACCATAGAGTAAAGTAATATATCGGGTATTTGAACGAACACAATTTTAAACAATTTTAAATCGCTATTTATACTCTGTAGTCGAAAAAGACACCATGATACTGTATGTTTGTATGAGATCTGTGGGGATGTGCTATTTTTGGAAAATAAAAAGATTCATTAGATTGCCGATCGATATCAAAATACGTCAAGTCAGAAGAGTCAATCAAACCCATTTTGTTCATCATCATCATCATCATCAACAGCCTGAAGACGTCCACTGTTGAACAAAGGCCTCCCCCATAAGGGGTGGGGGAGGTTGCCATAATCCCCACGCTTGGTAGTCTTGGGGATCACAGTGATGTGGTTATTGTGGTTAAGCACGCGGAAGCCGCTGCTGCCCGACTTCTGGAGTTTCCCTTAGTCGCCTTCGACGAAATGCTCTGGATGAAATGGACCCACCACCGCCATTTTGACCCATTTGGTTATTATGATTTAAATTATAAATAAGTGATTTAAGTGTCTCGGTTACAGGCATTCGTTCTTGATTTGAATTGATTCGATAGAAACATGTAATTTCTTTATCTGATTTTTTTTATGTCCATTTGTATAATCTTATCGATGCGATGCTTCAGCTTAGAGCCACACTATTTAGTACTTACCTATTAGCAGTCTGTCATTGTCATTGCCAATCACCTCAGTGTGTCAGTTTCAGTTTCATATCTATAATCTCTACTTTACTATTAGTAGTCTGTTGTGAGTTTACCTTTGAAGCTGTGTTTTTTGTTATAGTGAATTTTGAACTGAATAAGATTTAATTACTCGAAATAACGAATGGCTGCGAAATCGTTTATAAGCACAGACGAGCATTCTAATTGTATATCGTGTTGGAATATCTTGCAATTTAGATTCTTCGTCGGCCTGCTATTGTTTCTATATTTAGTGATTATTTTGGTGTTAGACGTGTTGCGCGGCAATTTCACCCTGCCGCAGTCGTCGTTCCCCCCGCCTCGGATAAATGTGTATCAAGCTGTGAATTTGGATTCGACAAGCGTTGAAGTGGTTATACTCGGTAATGATACTCTGGAGGCTCATCCTCGTGAGTCCAACTGCACTTATTGGGACTGCGTCGATGTGTACAAATGCGGGAAGGGCCCACACGACAGTATAGCCATATACATATATCCAATAAAAGACTATCAGACGGAAAATGGAATTTCTATATCACAATTTTCTAAAGAATTTTATATGATATTA